>JAQMYF010000023.1:6100519-6125213 GCA_030014195.1 Neosilurus mollespiculum | reverse complement strand
AGAGAGAGAGAGAGAGAGAGAGATAGATAGATAGATAGATAGATAGATAGATAGATAGATAGTAATCTAAAAAATAAGTAATTTATGACTAAATCCTCCATACTGCCTTCATGAAAATAAAGTCCCTCATTCATTTATTCCCGACAATCTTCTACCTAAAGATTTCACTGACTTGTTTCAACACATTCTCATAGCAACACGATCACCCTTGGTGACAGACCTATTTATAACAATCACGTTTTAAACTGCTTTGTTACACCTCACAACATTTCTGCAGCTGTTATACTTAAGCAAGTGTCTCAAGGAGACATCTACATGTCCAAGTGTTCAAAATTGAGAATGTCTGCAAGGCTTTAAGCTGTCACTAATGTATGCCAATGCACAGTTACAATCACATGCAGGCTGTATTATTCTAGAGCAGGCGCTATTTAGTTATAGCTTATATAGACCCTTAAGGTAAGGAGCTTTGAGTACGAATAACTGGAACAACAAAAAAACATCATCATGGACCCCCAGGTTTTTTGATAACATACTATTCAGTTCTATTAAGGGAAGAAATGTGTAAACTAAACTAAAATTCGTAGAAGTTTTGAAAAACCTACTAAATACACACCAGGAAGCTTCAATTATTAAGACTGTGCAATATAATGACATAATACTGATACAGTGATAATCTGAGTCAAATGCACCAAGATAACTATATTATATCAGGTATAAGCTATATATGATAATAACTACTGTGTCCAGTAGAAATATTTTTAAGTAACATACATGATATAATATTTCCCTCATACCACACATCCCTAATGGCTCTAAATTGTTAAACGATACCAATGAAACCTGCACTACTCGAAGAAATACAAACTGTGATGCAATCTACTGTCATATCCTATCACTGTGATATTCAGAATCCTTCCAGAAGCTCCATTAATGCACAACAGGCTTAAGTGGTGCTGAATGTCCTCTGTAACGGCTGGGAAAAATACTTGGATGAACTTTAGTCAGGGTTTTGCAGGACTTAAAAAAGAAAGACGCTCGCTTACTTTGCCAAAAAAGTGTAGCGGGTTGTAGAACCACAGATTTGTACATATAACAATTATTCGCTGGAGGATAGGTGGATATCACTGACTAGTGATATACACACAGTACAGGAGATCATAAAAAAAGTTAACTAAAACAAGTTGTTTATGGTTTATTTTATATTTTTAATCAATTCAAGGTTAATCCCAAGTTTGCAGGGTGGACAGTGTCTATTATTGTTCACTTGAAAAAAGTTCTTGTTTCTGACTGGCGGAAAGCCACCAGCTAATTTTCGGTAATCTTCTATGAGCCAACGTACTTAATCAGTGAGACTGGATACACTTAACAATTACGGTGCATGACCATCAACCGTGCAAACATTCCTTCTCCTAGAAATCATATGAGATAGATAGACTCTGCGCAATGGCAGATGGTTCCAGCTGTCTGCCATCTTGGTTAGGTAATTGGCACAATTTACAGTGACGCACAGCAACCCTGAGATCTCAAACCTTTGTTTAATTTTCTCACTATTTATGCTATTGTAAACAATCTGAAAGTGGTAGCAACGACCAACACAGTGGCACAAAGTTATGCCAACATCAACTATATTATCAGATTTATGCCCCGCCCCCAGAGGAAGCTAGCAAGAAAATTGTTGCCCACTCTCAAGACTTGAGGCATGTTGCTTGCAACAAGCCAATAGAGTAGCGATTTGTGGAAAAATAATCAAATGTCCTTACCATCAAATTATTCATTCCATATTTTTGTGAAATTTGTGTCGAAAGAATTGAAAACAGCGTTAGAGGGGAGTAGCATGCTGTAGCTAGCGGCTCTCATTAGGCCATATCGCACTGACAGCAGATAACACCATCTGAATAATTCTCCACATCATACTTCACTGCATTCAATAAATAATTATTGTACAGAGACAGTGACCCAATCAAATACACACCCGTACACACACAGCCGAACCACTTAATCCCTCTAGGATGGCAGGGAGGATGGAGCCTATCTCAACCAAATCTGGGCGAAGGTGAAGATCAGCCTGATCAGCTCACCAGTCCATCGCAGGGCAACACACAAACACAACCATTCACATTCATACTGACATCTAGGGGCCTAATCTGCATGTCCTTGGCCTGGGCAACCAGGGTACCCAGAGGAAACCCATACAAGCATGGGGAGAGCATGCAAACTCCACACCGATACACCCTCGCCAAGCATCGGACCAGAACCCAGGACTTCCTTGCTGTGAGGTAGAAGTGCGAACTACTACGCCACCATGCTGCTTTTTTTCCTTTCTTTTTTTTTTTTTTTAAATCCTTCTAGGATTACAGGGATGCTGAAGCCCATCTCAGCTGACTCTGAATGTAGGTCGGGTACAACTACATAATTTCCTTTCTACTACTACTTAACTTAATTTCCTGTCTTTTCTGTTCACTGTTCTTGTGCTTTAATCACTGTAGAAAACTAGTTCACACGTTCTGACCAAAATTTGACTAGAGCGCTCTTGTATACGATGCAATAACATTTGCGTCTGCAATTACAAACTACGATTCTGTGAATTGTTTAGCACCTGTGCATTAAATCAAATTTAACCATAAAAACACTGCTAATATCATAAATTTGTTTGGTCTGAAACAATAGGATCCGATAACTATGAAACCAGTTCACATTCCTTTTCAAATAAATTCAATTTAAAAAAGCTACGTGATTTATTTTCAGTAATTACACAAAACGAGCTCCTTTGGTGATTAAAAAGAGGGGGATGGGTATGTTTATGACATCATGAAGCACAATCTGCGTTTTCCACTTATCTGAATCGTCCTGTCCTTTTCCTGTCTGACTAATACTTTCATCGGGGTGTCATGGGGGTGGGGGGTGGGGGGGGGGTTGCTCAGAGACGACCACAATTCCTAAAATAGAACATTGAGCGCTTGCTCTACTCAGGATACCCCATTGTTTAGCAACTCATCTGAGTCATTAAGGGTCACCCCAACCACCCATAACTACACACACTCTCTCTGACTGAAACACACACACACACACACTCACTAGTTCCCAGAAGCAGGCCATCAGAACTGAAACGGGACAAAACTTATATTAGATTTTATTACTTCTACATTATAGATTTAATTGCAGATTTATATAAAAGCCTTTTTCATGAAGACTTTTTTAATGAAGATTATGTTTATGCATTTATCCTCCCCCCCCTCTGATTTAAGTATTTAAATTTTTCATTTTTTTTATGAAAAGAAGGAACTTGAGATAGAAAGGACGCACAAAGTTAAAGTACTGTCATATTCGCCCCCAGTAGTGGTTATTTCTGCTCTGCGGAAGTAGATGAACTTTTACAGTGTGAATCCATGAACCATGGAATTGTGATGTAAGCGAAATCAAAACCTCTTTCTAATGAAAAAAAAATAAAAATACCCCCAAGAGAAACTGCTAAATAATAACAAATGGCAGCACTAGGGCTATTAGCCGTTCTATTTTCTGGGAAACTGCTTATAACTTGTCTCTTATATTACCCTTTATGGTTGGGTGAGCGTTGTTGGATGAACTTGCAAATTGGCAAATCATGGCTACATACACCAGAGGCTACAAAGTTAGATTCTTGTTTGAAAATGTTTGCTAGCGTAAATCCCTTTTTTGCTAGCTTAAATTACTCCGAAAGACATCTATATAACCATTTCTACTGCTGTTATTTTATTTTCTATGTATAACAGAGAGAGAACTAAAACAAGCAGAATGAGTATACCCTTACGAACGCACAGTAACTCATCCACAGCAAAACACCTGTGGAATGCTGGCTGAATCCGAGTTTTAATGGCTGCCATAAAGCTCTCCATAACCAAAGGACACAACGTGCGTGTGGTCAATCCGGACTTGTGCTCTGAAAAGCATTTGACTAATGTGTCCACAAAAACATTGCTATAAAAACTTTGTGACCAAGTCAAACAAAGCAGTAGTTTGGCATTATAACCGGGGGGGTGGTGGTTACACGGATCACAGACGGGCTACCATATGTGTTTTCATGAGAGGTTTGGCATGGCGATGCTGGTATTTGACATGAAAGACGACTGGTTTTAACCAGATGAAGACCTTTCGGTTGAAACAGGGAGTCGAGTTCTGTGCAGGAACAGATGAATCATAGCAGCAGCTGGGTGGAACGCCACCAAAACTGCTATTAGCCAGTAACCAGGAACCAACTTCTTTTCTTTCTTCTTCTTTTTTTAACACATGTGCATGAGATAAAGAAATTACGATGATGCAAATATACAGTAACAGCTGACAAGGGCGTTCAATGAAGCCAAAATTTCAGTGAAGCGCTCTACTTCTTCATGTGAATGAACATATAAAGCAGTTTCCAGTGCTGGGTAATGAGGAAGTGCGTTTACTGTGAAGTTTCAGCTGAGGCTATATCGAGTTCTGTGGCTTCTCTTGTTATACAGCGATGAACAGATCGGGTTCTGAATGGGTTCGGGCTCTCACAAATGCCAGAGGGAAACAAAACAACCACTATGAGGAGAAGGGTTGTCACTGTAGTCTACAGCATCACCAACCAGGTACAGAATGCTACGAGTATTTGGTTCAAATTTAAGTCTATAAGATTCTGTCCAGGTGGATTATTTTAGACACAGCTCTTTTGAATTCTTGATTTTGATTGGACAAGCCCCTAGGGCCGACTTGACGTAGTGTAGTCAGTGATACACCCAGCAGTTACCGTGGGGTGAAGTTTATTTCACATTGATGGAAGGAGTCTACAGTGTCAGCACTTTATCACATTTATTCATTCGCTGAACCACTTGATTCTACTAGAGAGGCTGAGGCAGATGGAGTCTGGTCGAAGGCACGGTTCACTGTGGACAGCTTGCCAGTCCATCACAGGGCCAACACATCAATTCACACTTCCACTCACACTCAGGGGCAATCGGAAACGTCCAATTAGCCTAACGTGGGGCTCCCAAGAGGCGCATCGACAAGGCGCGCAACTATCAACCCGGAGATCGCAAGTTCGAATCCGGATTGACGCCATAGCCATCCGTGACCAGTAGTCCATGGGAGCTAATTGGCCAAGCTCTCACGGGAGGGAGGGATGGCATACGCTCACTTCCCTCTCACTCACAGCGATCACCAATCATGGGCGTCTGTGAGCTCATTCGTACGAGGGGGTGGACAGCTCTTTCCCTCCGAGTGTGTTAGACCGCCCCCAAATACGCACGCGCAGCAGTTCTAAAAAAAGGCAGCTGGCAGCATTGCATGTCACGGAGGGGGGCATGTGCATGCTTATGCCCCCCCGCCCTGGTGGGTGGTGGTCGTGTGAAAGGAAAGGCAATACTTGATGGGTGGGAATTGGATATGATTAAATGAGGGAGAAAAATGGGGTTGTGGGGGGGGCGCAATCTGGAACATCCAGTTAGTCTAATGTGCATGTCTTTGGATGATAGGAGGAAACCGGAGTACCCAGAGGAAACCCAGACAAGCGCAGGAAGAACATGCAGGAACTTCATGCCATGAGATGGACCTGCTAACCACTACGCCACCGTGCTTCAAAAAATGAAGGACTTCTTGAAGGGAAAGTTAATTAGAAGGCGTTGCGTAATGAACACCAAACACAAAAATAGAAATCAATGAAAACAATGCCATGTCGCCTATATTATGTTTATCAGTTTCATAACTGAGAGTGGCATAGTGGTGTAGTGGTTAGCACATCTGCCTCACAGCAAGAAGGTCCTGGGTTCGAGTCTTGGGTTCAGCGAGGGAGTAACTGTGTGCAGTTTGCATGTTCTCCCCGTGCTTGCGTGGGTTTTCTCTGAGTACTCTGGTTTCCTCCCACAATCCAAAGACATGCGCGTTAGGTGAATTGGCTGTATTAAATTGCTCCAGGTGTCAGTCTTTGTGAATGGTTACTTGGGCTGGCCCCACGATAGACAAGCAAGCTGTTCAGGCTGTTCAGCCACCCAGTCTCTGCCCAGAGTTGACTGAGATCGACTCCAGCCTCCCTGCGACCCTAGTACGAATAAGCGGTTCAGCAAATTGATAAATTTAATCATTTTTATGTAGAGCGTACAGTAAAGCTGTAGTACAAATCTGGATAAAATTTTGCTCTAAACAGCAGTCACAAGAGAAGTTTTCTTGAGCTTATCAACAATTTCTTGACCATCCTCTCCGATGACACGCAATGACATTAGCGATGACTGGTTGGGGTCAACCTTTTAATTCCGCCAATCTACCGACCAATACACGGAAAGAATTTAGAGCACCATGATTGGCTACTGTGACACGCGGTAAAAATAACATGCAGGCTGATCCCGGCATTAGCTAGCTATGTTCGTTTGCTTTATTTATATTACTCCAGCAGTCCAGTTAAAAGAAGTGATTGAAAAAAAGCTACTATTAAGAACTAATAATTCTCCTTGTCTCCTTTGTTTTCCTATCATGGGGTCTTGATGTACAGCCATGTCAAAGTGTGGATCTTTCAACAGAAGAATCAATGCTTCCAATACTCATGTGACTTTTTCACTTATTCTGCTGCTGTTCAATCCTTTAAACCAGACTTTGTGTGAGTTAAAAAAAATCAATGTGACTGCAACACACACTCTCATGCACATGCGCACACACACATTCACACACACACACACAGCCTAACGTTGAAAAGTTTACAACCCATTCTTTAGTGGCAGGCTGGCTCTTTAGTGTAAAGTGATCTGGTGATCAGAGGCTGATCTCCCCGAGAAGGCCTCCGGCGGCGCACTCTGAAGTCATCTAACGATAAACTCGCATGTTCAGACAAACGTGAGTAAGCTGTGACTGACTGCCTTCCTTATACACCGGTCCTATTCATCTACAACCAAACACGTCCCATACTATCACATACGCCTGAGTCAGGCTTCGATCTGAATGCTAGTCGTTGTTTTCCGAACCAAAGCAGCAAACGGATATCTCTTCCTATGACCTGACTGCTGACCTTATCACGTTGATGATATCTCCTGTGTTTCGACTTTTGTCACACCTTCAGCACTCTGCTGACTGACCGATAACCTGATACGGCAATAAATCCATCGATAAATCGTTCATGACACGGTCTGAGCGTGTGATACATCCAGGTTCGGACCTACTGACTTCAGGATACGGACTTGCGGAAAATACGTGGTCAAGGCTTTGAAACTGGGCAAGTCCTCCTCTGACCTAAAGATGGCCTCTCAACTCTAAGTCTAGCTCACTGTAAACCTCAGTACCACATGAAAAAAAAAAAAAAAAAAAAATCTGTTCCAGACTCAACTGGCTTCCCACTGCCTCTCCTAACTTATTATTCAACTTGGAGAGTTAAATAAACATAGAACAAATAAATATACAAATGACATAAGACACAGAGATAGTGTGAGACTGATCTGATATATTACAATGTGGTTAACATCAACTAAACAATGTAACAAATCAACGCATCAGTTATTTCATGATATACTGATTTAAAGTCAGATAGATGGCATCAGAGCTTATTTATCAAAAAAAAAAAAAAAAGTCATTCATCCTATATATAGGATACAATAATTATGAGGATATAAATGATTTATAATTATTTATTATAATAAATGATGTTATGTATGCAGGAAAATCATCTTAATCATCATTACAACCATGCAAAATAATCTGTCAAAAATAAAAACAAGGATATGATGCAAAAATTTTATAAATAAATAAACAAACAAACAAATCAATAAATATCCCAATAACAGCCATAAACAGCTTCGCACACTCGTTTGCATAATAATTTCTTTTGCATAATGATTTTTTTTTAATGAATTTTTATTTATATATATATATTTTTTTAACTACACCCCACCTCGACTTCTTTGCTCGCGCGGCTCACTGTCTGCACCTCGAGAGAGCAGTTGGTTCTCTTCACCACCAGGTAAAACGGGTAATCCTTGGCCACCATGCTGTCGCTCCCGGTTGCCGCGCCACAAGGAACGGCGGCTGGATGAGGATGAGGATGAGGAGGATAGTCGCAAGCCGACCTTCCAGCCACGGTGCCCGCCAGCTCTACGCGCGAGGGATCGCGGCGCTCCTGTGCGCACACACCGGCGAAGAGAGCATCCCGTGCGCGCGCTGCCGACGCAACTCGCCGAACGCGACTCCAGCGATTGACTGGCTGCCAGAAGCGAGAGCGCACAGTATGTGACGCGTGCGTGTGTGTGTGTGTGCGTGCGTGCGTGTGTGTGTGTGTGGGAGAGAGAGACAGAGAGAGACAAAGAGAGAGAGAGCAGTTAAGAACGCCTCCTTGTGCGTGCACGCGCGCGCCGCTCACTGGACCCAATAATTTTGGCCTTTCCCCCTCAGATCCTACCCTGCATGATGCATATGCACTCACATGCTGTTGCATGAAGTCTAAACGCAACATGCTAGAAATATAATTGTCCCATTATTATTTTCAGCTACACAGATAATCACCATCTCAATATAGGAGAGCAATCTTAGTATATAACATTAAGCTGTAATTGTTAATAAAGGTGTAATTACCTAATCATACAGATGTTTATCCTGGGTAACATGCTAAGAAGAACCTTATTACTGTAGTATAACCATGTGGGGTTTTTATAGCACCCCTTTATAGCACCCCTTGCCAACCAGTTTCTGAAGATGGGCGGGGTTTCGTGCTCCACCCACAAACTTTATACACTGATAAAAATTATTTCTAATAAACTCTAATATTATTTAAAAAAAAAAAAAAAAAAGGTTTGTACACACATATGTCTGGCAGAAGTATGTCTGTATGTCACCATGTATGTTAAGATTTTCTGGACAGCTCATTAATAAAAGTAGCCATCATCAATATACTTATTATTAATAAACATTCATTCAGTCATTTATTAAACCTCTTTATCTTTGACCGCTTTTCAGTCCATCACAGTGCAATACACACATAACCATTTACACCTAGGGGCAATTTGGAACAGCCAGTTAGCCTAACATGCATGTCTTTGGACTATCGGAATAAACCGGAGTGCCCGGATAAAACCCATGGAAGCACGGGAGAAACTTCACAAAGAAACATCCTCGCTGAACCCGGGACTTGAACCCAGGACCTTCTAACCACTAGGCCACAGTGCCACATTCACTGAAGCCTATCACAGCCAACAGTGTGCACAAAGGCAGTGTACACCCTGGACAGCTGGCCAGTCCATTGCAGCACAATACACACAAAGCACTCACACTTAGGGGCGATTTGGAACATGCATGAACTTGGACTGTGGGAGGAAAGCGGAGAAAACCCAAACAACCACAGAGAAAACATGCAAACTCCACATAAAAAAATTGCGTCGCCAAGCCCCGAACCCAACCCAGGACTTTCTTGCGGTGAGGCGGACGTGCTAACCACCACGCACCCTTGCCGCTCTTTATTATAAACTAGACAAATGATTTATTTTATGATTAATTTTGAAGCTTTACTTTCACTGACAAGTGGATTTTTTTTTTTAATGTTTGCCATAGTTACCCATAGTGCTGTTCGCCAACCTGCTGTGGGATTGTTGCTTAAACGTCACCGAAAGACAGCGATGCAGCAGAGCTTAATTCATTTTGTTTGCCCTGCTCTCTGTCCCCATCATCAGCACCGATCTGATGGCTCTAATGGATCCACTTCCAAAATTTCAGCACTTTTTCAGTCTGCAGATTTTCCATCAACTTCTATTTCTGCTTTGGATTTTTCAGTAATATGATTTTTAAAGTAAAAGTAAAAAAGTTTATAGTAGGGTGAGAAGCTCGGGCATCCGGGAGGAGCTCGGAGTAGAACCGCTACTCCTCCGCATTGATGGGAGCCAGTTGAGGTGGCTCGGGTATCTGATTTAGAATGCCTGCTGAACGCCTCCCTGGTGTGGTGTTTCAGGAATATCCAACCAGGAAAACCCTGTGGTCGACCCAGAGCACGCTGGAGGGACCATGTCTCTCGGCTGGTCTGGGAACGCCCTCAGTGTCCTCCCGGAAGAGCGGGAGGAAGTGGCTGTGGAAAGGGATGTCTGGACCTCACTGCTTAGGCTGTTGCCCCCACGACCCGACCTCGGTTCAAGCGGAAGATGATGAAAAAGTTTTTGGGTGACAATGGGCCTCAGGTGTGAAAATCCGGGTGTCAAAATCCGAAATCTTGACGTCGTTAAACGTAACAAGCAATCTGATATCAAACTGTTAAAAAGCACACGGTCCAAATGACTGAACTGTAAACAGTAGCCCAGCCGCTCCACATGACTGGCCAAAACACAGCATCTTTTGATGGTTGTACAACAGTTCAAGAGCTTTTGTTTGTAGCAGAAAGCCATCATTTCAATTTCCACTGTTAAACTGACACAGACTGTTTAAACTAGAGTATACACACACACACACACACACACCTTCCGGCTGCGGAGCCTAATAACTTCAGTGTGTGCAAGCTGCCGAGTGAGACGGAGAGAAAGCACGGGAGGGAGAGGAATTAAACGGGTGTCCATTCATTCACCGTTAAAGGACCATTTCTTTGCTGCTTTGGGGCAAAACCAAACTCTGTGGCAGTCGGGGTGCTTTTTTATGATTTGTTGACTGTTGAGCGGGATCAAAAAATAATCCCTGTCCCCAGATAGCACTGCACGGGAGCTCCTGCTCCAGCCGCCGGCCGCAGGAAATCAGTCAGGATTTTAAGAGCCTTTGTTCTAGCCTGAGGTTCCTGCCTTTGTGCAGCTATCAGGCTTGGGGAAGTGTGCTGTACTGAGCCAGGAGTGTGTAAGAGGAGGTCAAGCCTGGTCGCTGGCACTCCTGGGAAGCAGCGTGATGACAGTAAACAAGCTGGTTCAGACACTCGCTGTCACTCAGACACCCTTGCAAGAAGACTGAAGCAAAAGGCTTCACTCGGATTTGACCTGAGGACGCTATAGCCCTTTTGTAACTCATGTATTGGCATTAATCTGAAACCGCTTCACCACCACTGATGAAGATCACTAGTATATACAGTATGATTCAGAATTATCTTGCTGCATTTGACTTTTAGTAAGAATCCCCACCATGATCAGCAAACAACCCCACCGACGAAAAAATCCCCTTCAGAAAAATAGCTGAACTTTTCACTTCACTGATTTTCATCACGGAGAAAAAAAAAGTTGCATAATGGCTATATCCTGTGGTCGAGGTTTGGGTTCCACATATTTGGGTTTACATTTCTGTTGCGTCACCTTTTACTTTCCAGTTAGACGTACAGTGTGTGTGTGTGTGTGTGTGTGTGTGTGTGTGTGTGTTTGTGGTCAAATGGAAACTGAGCAACAGTGTCTAAAATTAAATTACGCACCATGAAACAAACTTCCGAAAGTCTTGGGTGTTCAAACTTCAGCTGCGGGTTTACACGTAATTCCACGGGGTGGGGGATGGGTGTGTGTATGTGTGCGAGTTATGTGTTGCAATTATTTCGTGTGGTGATTAATGTATCGCACCCCCCTGGGCTCCAAAATGAATTTTTAAATTTTTTATTTATATGTTTGAATTCAAGGTGGTGAAACATTGCCATTCCTCTACAGTCCTACAGGTGGCGCAGGTGAATACTGGCTCTTGTCTGAAGTCACCCGAGATCGGCTCCAGCTTCCTCCGTGGCTCTGATGGATACGTGGGATAGATAATGGATAGACAGATACTAATATACATACAGAGAGAAGTACTCTAAAAAATACGCATCTTATTAGGTTCTATTTGATGACTAAAAAAATATTCAATATATATTGTAATAATATTAAAATAATTGCACTTTGTTGGGCACATTGGCAAGGTGCGTGACTGTCAACTCGGGAGTCCATGGAAGCTAACTGACCGAGCTCTCGTGGGAGAGAAGGATGGCATATGCTCATCTTTCACTTACACTGACCACCAGTTAATCATGGGCGTCTGTGAGCCAAGCATACAAGGAGGCAAATAGTGATTTCCCTTCAAATATGTTTGGAATTGGCCATGAATCAATTTCGGGAGAAAAATCAATGAACACCCCGCCTTTTGTCCATTTTTGAGAACTTTAGGTCAGAATTTAAGCGACAGCTACACTAACCTATTGATGTGTGGTTACCATGAGTTTTGCATGGGATCCCAAAACGAACATGATGGATGAAATCCAATTAGTGCTGCTCTGCCTATCAAATTTGCAAACTATCTTCACTTTATATTTTCTGTGTTTACAAGAAATAACCTTAATTTTCTTTTGCATATGACCTGGCAGACCAAGCAGCTGGTTGGACAACCAGGTTCTTCCTGACTTGGTGTGGATGTGTGGATTTGGGAAACGCTGCAAGAATGATAGTTTGAACAGAGAACGCCTTTACATTAACATACAGTAAAATCTGTTTGCTGAAATCGGGCTTTATTGGAATTACAGGAAAGCAGTGTGTTCAGATCCAGGCTGGGATCAGCATTAGTAGCAAAACCTGTTCCGTAGATGGATTTTTTAAAAATCAAAAGTTTAAAAATATTTCCATGCAATTAAATGTACAACTTAATAACTGTTTAAAGTGTAAGTCAAAATAATAGTGAAGGCAATTTCAGAACATCACAAAGTGCCGCTGCTTTGTTTTTTGACTTTATTCATATTAAAATTGAAGATTTTCCAGCATGAAACATAACTGGTCAAGTTCAGTTACCGGCTTCACAAATAAATATTACAAACCCCTACTACCGTTTTTGATCACAAAAAATAATTTTGGAATGTGAAATGGATGTTTAATGTGTGGTTTTGCTAATTTTGTTATCTTTTGACACAAAAAAAAAAAAAATCATAGCTTTTTTAATGAGATGGGCCTCTGAACGTAACATCTGTCAAGACCCATATATTTGATATCTTGGTCTATATGATGTAAATACTGGCAAATATCTGGACTTGGTTTTAGTAAACTGGAAAGAAGGTTGCATTGGTTGCACTAGTATTGGAATTGTACTAAAAATCCATACAGGTAGTTCTAGCAACATCAATAAAACACAGGTGAAATGTCTGTCAAACCAATTCCATGTTACGTTCATTTATAAAGTAGTTCACACATCAGTGGAAAAAAGACCGAGTCTCATGAATATTTATTACTTCTGGACATGCTCAGTGGACACTTTTCCCGACTTCCTTGATTTTAGCCACAGGTGACGTGATGTGTCGGTCAGTGTTACGTGACATTAATTTAAAGTGGCTTTAGAGTGAAAAAAATTTGATAAATGCCCCCCAGAATGTACCCAAGACCAAATAATGAGCCAGATAAATCATGCCTTGTTCACAACACACATGCTTTCACATATTTTTACAAACTGAACCTCTATTAACAATTTCTACATTTCGTCTGAATTAGGAATTAAAAATAATCTACGATGCCCTCATACAATCCCCTGGCAGACTTGAGAAGTCTTTTCGGATTCACCAAAATGACCCGAAGCTACCGGCAGTCCGACTCTTCTCCTGTTCTCCAAGGCTGAGGTCAGGTTTGGAGTGGAGTATTGCTAACCTTACGCTTCATCATGTGGAAGTTGTTCTGGTTTTAATAGCGGTGTTGTAATGGAAGTGGTTGCTGGTTTAATTAATGACATTCCTCCACTCCTGAAAGTAAAACCTTGTGGTTGTGGTTAGCTAGCTCTTGGAGATGACAGAAACAAAGAAGTGAAATGGCTAGAATGAATCAACGATGAAAAAAAAATCCTTTGGTATGAAATACACACAAAATGGACATGTCGTGTATTTCGCCATAAATGACAAACCCAATGGTCAAGACAAGCCGAAAGAACAAGATCGTGGATACAAGCAGCTGCAAGAGATGGGGTGAGGAGCTCGGAGTAGAACCGTTGCTGCTCCATGTTGAGAGGAGCCAGTTGAGGTGGCTTGGGCTTCTGATTAAAATGACTCCTGAATGCCTCTCTGGTGTGGTGTATCGGGCATGTCCAACCGGGAAGAGACCCCGGGGTCGACCCAGAACACGCTGGAGGGACTACATGTCTCAGCTGGTCTGGGAACGCCTGGGTAGAGGGATATCTGAACCTCACTGCATAGGCTGTTGCCCCCACGGACCGAACCCGGAACAAGTGGAAGATGGTGATGATGATGATGATGATGATGATTATGACGAACCCAAGGATCCTAAAAATATGGACAGGGATACCTATCTATTATAAAATACTCAGGTGCCAAATAAGGAACCAGGTTACATTAAGATCTGGCGCAAATCCAGTGTATTCTTCAGACCTCCAATGGAGAACTGGCTTAGTAGGTAGATGTGGAAACGATGTGTGATCTTATCAGTACGTCGGATGGGTTTTCCACTTTACCGATGTTCCTGTCAGGGAAATAGCCAGCTCCGTGATCCGCTCCAATGGAAATACTTTTTGGTTACAGTGTGAGTGCGTGTGTGTGTGTG
Organism: Neosilurus mollespiculum; assembly: GCA_030014195.1. NCBI lineage: Eukaryota > Metazoa > Chordata > Actinopteri > Siluriformes > Plotosidae > Neosilurus > Neosilurus mollespiculum. Next base: position 6,110,805 of record JAQMYF010000023.1, on the reverse strand, counting down.
TGTGTGTGTGTGTGTGCTGTAGACAGAAAAGGAGTCATGTACAGGAGGGGGTAAGAGGAAAACACTGATTCCTTAAGGACATTAATTAGAGGCGCAGCATGCAAGGAAGCCACATTTAACTGTGTGATCATGTTACATTCAGGCTTTGTGCATGGAAGAGTAATGTAGGGATGTGCTCCATATGTCAGCTAAATACACAAACAAGGTCACGAAACCTCAACCTTTTATTTCTACATGCTTCAGCTAATTTATTACTGCAGCAACTGGATTATGGGCTTTACAAAAAGGCTAATTATATTTACAATATGTCATTGTAGACTGTATATGAAATACTGTTCTTATGGCTTAAGCACAAGAAAAGAAACACTGTGGAGCAAAGATGGTTTAAAAAAGAAAACAGTGGAGCACAGTCCGAATTCAGAAACCATTGAGTTAATTTTTCATGGTTTGTTCGGCTAGGTGTGGTTGTACGTATATCTGTATAGCCGTATGGTCCTCAATGCTGATTGGTTGGTATTTGGGGGAACTTGATGTGTGCCAGGATCAGGAAATAGCTACTAAAGCAGTTTAAGTTTAAAAAAAAAAAAAATCTCTTAAAAGTTTTTTTTCTAATAAACCTTTCAAACAACAACAAATGAAAATTATTTTATATTATCACCTTTTTTCTTTTCAAATCATTGACAGGACCTCTTTCATCTGCTGACGTGCTTAAAGAGTACCGGTACTGGTTATCCTTACAGCATAAATTGTGCGTACGTAATACGTTTAAGCAATATGTAATACGTTTAACACAAATGACCATAAAGAGCATAAAACTGGGTAATTTTATGGCATGTATTACTAATGGGGGCTGAATCAATGGTTAGCAGTTGTTTTTTCCCCAGAAGTGACGTGAACACGTTAGGCCGGGTTGTTCATCGCAAGCAAAAAAGCAGATCTATTCAGCAAGTGACATTTTAGGTGATTAAAAAAAAAAAAAACATGTTCAAAAAGAAACTATGGCTAACAATTTGGAGGAAATGGGTATAAATGGTTACCTATTTGAACCAGAGAGTCTTGAAGAGACAGTGAGACGTCACATTCTAGTGACTCTGAGGACAAGAATGCTGCCAGAGATGAGCGTGACAGGAAATCCAAAATGGCTAACCCAGCCAACGTTTTGCCAACTTTTCCATGATTTCTGCGTTTGTTGTTTGTGCAGCTCAGCCCAGCTCGATAACGTGTCAGTGACACAGCCCAGCCAAGCCAACGAGTTCATGTCACTACCAGGATAAAACAGCCAATGAGAAAGGCAACATGTCTCTGAGCATGCCCAGTTTCGCAGTACTCGCACATACTTTGACAAGGGGCAAGGACTGATGATGCTGGAAGAAACCGCTGATGTCATAGGTGACCATTTTAAAGAGCTAGTAACATTAATTCACCACAGGTACACTTTATTCATACTACAGTCACTGACTCTAGGCAAAGGCATGGTACAGCTCTCCAGTCCATCGCAGGGCCAACACACACATGCAACTATTCATACTCACAGACTATTGTGGAACTATAGATTGGCAGTTTGGAACAGCCAATTAGCCTGCTGTCTTTGGACTGTGGGATGAAACCAGAGTACCCGGAGGAAACCCAGGCAAACATGAGGTGTTAATACTTCGAACAATCAAAGAGATTAATATGCCTTGCTTTAAAAAATAAAAAATAAATTATTCAAAACCATTACAGACTTCTAGTGGTTACTAATGGATTTAAGTGTGTTTCTTAATGGATTGCGTTACTCCTAATGATTCCTGACAGCTTATCTCTCTTTTTTTCAGTTTAGCCATAATGTATATCTGCAATGGAAATAAAAAAAACTGTTACGCCAACCCTCATTTAAATCCAAAAAATAATGAAAACCCTCAGAAATTTCTTTTGCAGAAACTGATTTAAAGGTATGGAGTTCTTCATGCAGTAAATGGTTATAATGGTTAATAACACACACACACACACTCAAAAAAAAAAATAAACACTTTAAAAGCTAATATGACAACTGTGGGTGGGGGGTGATGAAACATTTCCATCATGATGAGAGTAATCTCTACCAGGTTGACTCTGCCCCCATTGCCAGGACACAAGGGTTCGCTGAATTAAATGTCAGATGTACAAATGAACACTTATAAAGAGCCAGGTTAAAAACATATACACAACTTAGTCTCGAGTACACCTCAAGAGAAGTGTAGAATCAACGCCAAGGAGCATCGATACAATTCTGGAAGCCTGTACTGACCTAAAAGACTGTTGATTTTTCCTTTGATGTGTCACCTGGCTGTAGATTGATTATGAAACCCGGGAAGAAACATCCCTAACGAAGAGCTTTGCTTGAATTACACGGTAAACGTCATAATTCCGAGAGTTGGCGACACGCTTGGTGTCTGAAGCAACCCGTGGAGCAGTTGAATTGCTTTCTAATAATAGTCTGCTTTAAAGCCTGGGTGGTCTATTAGTGTATGATTTCTGGTTCAGATGGGTCTATTAAAAGTATGACAACCAACCCCAGCTAGTGATCAGTGCATGGAACTAAAAAAACATTGTATTTGTGAAAAACACTTTTTTGCCTTGATTTGTTCAATATATTTTTAATGAAGGATATTAATGTAGCATCACAAACTGCACAATATCTACTTAGAAACCCAGCAGCACACCACAAAATGTTGTTCTTCCGGCTGAATGGACAAATCCCCATAACGATGCTCCAAAAATCTATTCAAAGGCCTTTCCTGGTAGAATAGAGGCTGTCATAGCAAAAAAAGACAAGGACAGTTTTATTGGTATTCCAATGTAAACTGATTTAAATAAGAAATCTAGACTATGTCCTAAACTCTGTGCTGGTGTATTACACGATGCAAGTATACCATGTGTACTACACACTGCAAGCAAAACCTAGTATACATGGCAGTATGCACGTATGACAACATTCATACTATGCAGTGTACTGTAAGGATTTTGCAATCTGACTATGTCCGTCTTGTCGAATCAATATCACACAGGGGGCCAGTGGAAGTAAAATAGGAAAACCTGGCTATTGCTATAAAATGCAAGCTAGCACCCTTGCAAACAAGCATGCCATTCGGTTACATTAGCATTCTGATTAGCTAACGTTAGCCATCAGTTAGACTATTTATTCTGTTGAAGAAACAAGATACTTTACAGTCATTATCTCTTCCAAGGAGGTTGTTTTACCTGTGGTTTGGTTGTGTTTGTTAGCAAGATTACACAGAAAGTTACTCATTTCATGGAATTTTAACCAGAGGCGAGGTTTTGGACAAGGAAGGCTCTGTTAGATTTTGGAGATGATCCAGATCAAGTTCTGCATCCAGCATCTTTGTTATACCCTGGGGACATTTAGTTTATTTAGTACACTTGTCCTCGTTGAGGGACGCATCACTCTTAACACCTGAGTTGGGTTCCTGAATGGCGCATCGGCAAGATGCAAGACTATCAACCTGGAGATCGCTGGTTCACATCTAGCTAGATGCCACAGCCATCTGCAACCGGGAGTCCAAGGGGGCTAATTGGCCAAGCTCTCACAGGAGGATGGGATGGCATACACTCACTTCCCTGCCACTCATAGCAATCACCAACCAATTATGGGCGTCTGTGAGCTCATTGCTACAAGTGGGTGGATAGGGCTTTCTCTCCAAGTGTGTTAGGCCGCCCTAAATACGCATGTGCAGCAGTTCATAAAGAGGCATTGCGTATCACGGGGAAGGGGGGAGTGGGGGGGGGGCTTGTGTATACTTACACCCCTCCCTGGTTGGTGGTGGTCGTATGATAAGGAAGTCAATGCTTGATGGGCGAAAATTGGATGTGACTTAATTAAGGGAGAAAAATTTAAAAATAAATTAAATTAATTTAAAAAAAAATTCAGAATCCAGGAATTTTTTTTTAAAGATTTTTTTAACACTGTGAGACAGGATGAATGTTTGGGAAGCTTGATATTACTGCAGGCCAGCCAAGATGCACTTTTTATTATTTTTTGTTTTGGGGTGGTTTATGTTCTCCAGGTGCTCTTGTTTATTTATGATTTATTAAGTTACATTCACAGGAAATCACTGTGTTGCATCATGGGATGTAGTTGATGACAAAATGAGCTGCATATTGGAAAACTTTGTCAGAGTATAAATCGGCTAGCTGTTGTGTACTGCAAACTGTGACAGTATTTTTCCATCAAGATTAGTATTCGAGGAGTATCCAGTAAGGAGTTTTGGACACCTCCTTAGACTTCACTGTAAAAGGTAATAAATGACCAGTCAGAGCACTTGACCACACTAAAGACGAACACTGAAATGAGGTAACTTAGTTGTTTAAGGTACAATAATACAAGTTGAATCGCTGTACCCAGCATCAATCAAGTGATTCCTATAAGCTCCACGTCCATCATCCAGACAGCACTGTGAACTGCCTTTATTTACATAAACCGCACCATTTAATCTATTAGCTAGAGGGCCGTATGATTCAAAAGTGTATCATCACATACCACATCCAACAGACTTCAAGTTAAACCCTAAATTTCCTCAACTTTGATGTGGACATTAGGAGGAATAACAAAGCCTCGGCATTACGCTCAGAGTCAGAGTGCATTAATCTGTCCCGTTCTGCACAGCACCTACAGTAAGAACCTCATCAGACAGTCGAGGCAGTTTACACACTCTAAAATCAAGCCCTTTACTTGACCGTCTGCTGAGGTCAGTTCAGCAATCACAGTGTTTTACGAGGAGGTCTTATGATAGAGAGTTCATTATCTATCTCTAACCTTTGAAGTTTGTTCATTTCAAGTTCTCATAACCCGGTTATCATCATAAGGATAAAAAAAAAAAAAAGTTCAAAGGGACATAATTACAGCCAGCTGTTCACATCAGCTGAAAACAATAGGCTACACCAAGATAACGTACCAGGCCATAATGGTATCGCCATAACGATGCCCTGATTAATAATATAATGTGTGTATCAGTGTATAATCAAAAACCCTTGTCTTTCATTCTGCTCTGTTCATGTTCCTTATAAAGACCAGTGAATCAAAATCCAGGGGTCATGATTTTACTTAATGAATGGCTGTAGAACTCTTATTCAGGAGCAGGTCAACTTAATAAGGTTACAGCATTTGTGTGTCAGATTTTTAACACTTATTGACTGAAAGGGAGGAGAATATCGGTAAGTCCCAGAGATGGAATGCCATGGGGACTTTTCACCAATATTCACTGAGACTGAGGCAAATAATTGTGTTAGTGTATACTAAATGGGAATGAAAAAAACAAGTTAAAATGATACTCTGACTAATATGAGAATCAATGACCATGGAAAACCTCGAGTTTTTGTCCATCATTTTGATTCAAGTATTATCCAGAGAGTGCGAGGTGGATAATGTCCATTAATAATTCAAAAGTATTTTCTCGTTTCTGATTGGTGGAAAGCCATCAACAAATGGTTGATCAAAAATAATGGTATTCTTCTAAGAGCCGAAATATCGTGTCACTGACATTGGATTAGCTGAATGTTTATTGGACGATTGGCATGTACCTGTGTTATTGCCCATAGACATAATATGGAATAGATCGAAATCTATCTGTCCGCCATCTTGATTCATGAGATAGTACAACTTACATTGAAGAACTGTGGCCATGAGTTGTCACAAACGTAATTTTATGTTCTTACTATTTATTCTGTGTAAGCCTAGACATAGAGGACCACAACTGCATAAATATTGAGAAAAAATAGATGAAGTTTACAACTCAGGCCTGTGGTGCTTCGGACAGGCAAAGCAGACCACTTTATGTCCTCCCCTCCATTTTCTCCCAGAGAAAGCTACTAAGAAAATGGCTGCCCACTTTCAAGACTTCCTGTTGCTTACAAAATGGTGAAAAAGAGAAAGGCGTATGATGAAAAAAGTCGAACATTTGAAAATAAAAATTAGGATCTTACCATCGAATACTTTAATTCAACATTTTGTTGGTTTTTGCGTCCAAAATCAATCGGAGACTGTGCTATCTGTATAGCATGCTAACCGTACATAGCTAGCTGATGCTATCCAGCTAGCTAGCAACATAGTAGATTCAAAATTCAAGAAGTTTATTTGTCACATGCCCAGTTATACACGTACAACATGCAGGGAAATGTAAACCCTGAATCACTTCTGAGACGGTACTTCAATTTCAGTGGAAAGCTAGAAGGTAATACACAAATTAGAAAGAAAAAAAAACATGACTGACAACTTTGAAAATATTTTGAATGGATAATAAAAGAATTATAGAACTCGGCTTTCGTATGATATGGAGAATTATTCCATCACGTAGGGTGTTATCCGATAACAACCCATCGACCGAATAATTCTCTATATTATACTTCACCTCATTCAATAATTTCTTAATATCCCGAGACAGCATACCAATCAGATCACATTGTTCTTGTGTAGTATATAAACTATTTGTGCCATAGCAGTGGCCGAAACCCCCACCCCACACATTGCGGTATTGCTGCCCATCCTGATTTTCCTCCTGGCGCACTGTGTGTGTAGCTCACAGGTGACCAATCAGAGCAGAGTAGGCACAGAAAGCGAAAAAAGACCATAAATGTGAAGAGGAAGCCAAACAGGCTGTCCAGCATGTGCAATCAAAATAAGTGTTTTGGGGGTGGGGTGTGGGCACCTTGGGTATAACATCTGACTTTAAAAAGCATACATTGCTTCGAAAAATTGTGTAGGTCAATTGCTATATTATAAGATGAATAAAATGGTTCAGGATTCTTCAGCAGTCACCATGACAACAAAGCTATCATTAAAATAAATATTTAATCGCAACAATAATTAAGTAATCTCAGGACACATAACAATTTAAAGGCTATTTTTAAGAAGCCTGTACATCTGAACTTGTGTGCAACTCTCGTATATCTCTGTGTACAGGTGTTATTTTGGGGGGAAAAGTACTGTATGTTCTCAAACTCAGGCGTGTATCTTGTAAAACCTGCCACCGTTGTGCATGACTGCATAATGATTCACCTCTTAAACTGGTAGAAATAGTGGTGCTACACTGTACAAAATCCAGCATCAGCTCAGGCAATAGCACTCCCATGCAAGAGAGACAAGTGTGTCACTTGACCTTCGCTTTGTTTGATCTTAAAAGAAGTAGTGAACCACACTAGCCTGATGGAGCTGGCGGGGGTCAAATCACGGCCTGATGACGTCAGCACTACATATTCTCTAAAAGGCTGAAAGAGGAAAAAAAACACCTTTGATGTAGCAGAATAAAAACAAAGTAAAGCATGTGGGCTTCAATCCTGAGACGTGATTGAAAAGCCTACGAATGCTTATGTACAGGTTTCTCGTTTCATGGCAAAATTGTAAAGTGGCTGTTAAGAGAAGAAAGGCTAGTAAACACCTGGTGCATTTAAGAATCATCACCAATAACTAATAAACCACAAAACAATGCTATATAGGAAACATTAAAGGGACCATCATAATCCATCCATCCATCCATCTATTATTCTGGGTGACCCGGAGACAATACCAGCTGACTTTAGGCGAGAGGCATGGTACACCCAATCTTCACTAAGACATATATTCTAAACATGTAATAAAATGTATAACAATTAAAAGAGGTCCTTCGAAAACACCTCACTCTTAAGCCGCATCCACACAGGAAGTGACTAACAACATACAAGTTGCTTTGCCGCTAAACTGCACGCGAAATCGCATTTTTATTTATTTTATTTTATTTTTTTACACAGTCTATGGAAGCAATAGGAAAACCTTTGGGGGAACTTGGTGTTTGGCAGCATCTGTCAATCAACTGTATCTTTAAGTTTTGATTGGTAATCACTTGAATCGCGTCGCATGAAAGTTCAGCTCAGTTGAACAAGTTGGGATGTAGACGCTACATTGATCTGATTTTCCTTTTTATACACCACTGAGATTTCTCCATCATTAAGATTTAGTAACTTACACTCATTTTATCTACTAATCAAATAAAGCCAATGTCTGCGCCTCCCCGACTCCACTGTTGCCATTGCCGGTTGACCTCAACTCAAACATACAGCCTGACTCCAAAATCCTATCTTGTCATCTATGATATCGTCCTCACTGATGTGGACTTTTCTCTGACCTCCATACTTAGCTAGGTCTCGATCTACCATCAGGTTTGTTTAGATTGAGTGGAAATGTGTTGTATTTTAAAAGCTACTGAATGTTGAACTTAACCCGGCATATACTTAAAAAAGTAAATATGTCAACATACACAACAACTCGAATTACGGCTCTCAAGCCATTTCAAGGTTGTTTTTTTTTTTTTTTTTTTTTTTTAAGATAACGTACAAAGAGCCATAAATGTGCTAAGCCCCACCCATGCAGACTCTGCAACCCTTAATATCTCTTTATTACTCAACACTGATAAATCATAATCACGAAGACATGATGTTCAAAGACAGGCGAATAGAAAGCAAGAGACAAGCACAAAACAAACCGGAGGCCTCAGTGTTGTGGAGTTGGCCACGAAAGCAGAGCAATTTGGGATCGATATTCCTTAATAAATGTTTTTGAGGTTACCTTCAAAGGCCAGCATGAAATGCCATCAGTCTGTTCAAATCTGGGTCAGCAGGACTGAGCTTGCCCTTTATCTTTCACCTCTTTCTGCATTAGGTTTCATACCAGTGTTTTATTGGCTATACGCTTGTCTCTTGAAGAGATGTAGGGTTTGACACTAAGAGGCCTGTTTCTATAGGTACCTATACATTATCAAGCTTTTAGCAAGATATCAACTCCAGAAATCCTCCGACACTATAAATTTAAACAATGCTATGTATATAAGAACGTCGGATTTCTTATCTGTATTAGCTGGGCTTAACATAGTGTGAAAATCTCGACAGCCTCAGGGAGGGAGGAGACGAAACTAATTTCATGGAATTTGAGGATGACAAATACATGGATTGCAGTACATCATAGTATGTACTTTAAGATGGGATTAAATTGATTTACAGCACTTACAATGCACTTAGAGTATTGTCGAAAAGCTGCATTTGATAATATTTCTAGATTAGAAATAAAATAAGAGTGCTAAATTAAATTTTTCTCTATTAACAACAAAAACTTCAGCAGTATTTCTCACATACAACTGATTTAAGGAGTCTTCATACACATAGCAGCTCAGTTCTTGTATACTAATTTAAATAGACTAAGGTAAAGGATATAAAAATATCCATTGTTATGGTTAAAATATATTAAAATGTACTGTACTCGCGTGTATTTGTTTCAAATACATGCTAGTTTACTAGCGGTGGTGGCTTATCTGGGTTCCTCATCTCAAAGGTCAGGGGTGTAGATCCCAGTACTGCCAAACTACCTGTATTGGTCCCTTGAGGGAGGTCTTGAACCCTCAACTGATTAGCTGTAAAAATAAATAAAAAATACAAGCAGCTCTGGGGGGGGAAAGCATCTTCCAAATTCCATAAATATAAATGCAAATGAGGTGGATAATATTCGCAATGGAAGAGTGCTAATTTTTCACTATGGTGGAGCAAAAATCAAGCGAATTGAACTGTCCAGATAATGTTAATTTGATGTAACTTAATTAGCAAATTAGCAGATGCTGTGCATATTGTTGCATTATCATTATCATTATTATTATTATTATTATTATTATTATCATCATCATTTGATTGTTTTGAGATTTGCTTTAAGACATAACTTCACAGCCTCTGTTTACTTAGCAACAAAGAAAGGGTCTGGTTTTTTGCATCATGAAAGATTAAAAACAGGGTGGTGGTGTTACGACTGTTTATAGTTATTATAACAAAACACTGTTTGTTCTATGGACATTTTACTATAAAATGATAAAAAAAAAACATTGTTTTTAAATAGAAAATTGTTAGTGTTGGCAAATCTCTGTAGTAGATGTGAAATAAAACACTGATAACAGTGAACAAAAATTAAATGAACTGGGTGGGTGACTCCACTTCATTGATTATTTTTTAACAGCATGCTGCAGAGTATTTTATTTCTTATATAATTCCTCATATGAGCTCTAAAGATTAAGTTGACTGGTGGAGTGAACATGAAAGTTCACTAACCTTTTACATAGTAGGGGTGCTCGGACACACGCATGCTGTCTAACTTGAAGACGAAGTTGAACTTCTAATTATCTAATTAGATCCCAGCGTTGGACCTACTGGAAAGTTCCTGTCTATGTAAATGCAATGGCTATCGTAATATTATGCTTTACTTTAGTACAATTTCTGTAAGCTCTCAAATGACTGGTAATAAT
>JAQMYF010000023.1:6081209-6094855 GCA_030014195.1 Neosilurus mollespiculum | reverse complement strand
CAAACTCCACACAGAAACGCCCGAGCTGGAAATCGAATCCAGGACCTTCTTGCTGTGAGGCGGATGTGCTAACCACTGCGCCACTGTGCCGCCCACCATGTAGTATATATACATACTAAATACATTTATACTAGGGGTAGTGTTAATGTATTAAAAAACATACTTACATGCTTTGATATATTTATTCTAATGTTTGCAAGATACTGGACCATGAAATAGCAGATATATGTTTAAAAAATTTTATTATTATATAGACTATACAGCATATGATACAATGAAAAAAAACTGTCAATTAGGAAAACCAAGTAATTGGCAAATCTAAAGAGGAATGGGTAATATGTAATTCGGTATGGCGCCGGTATATGACGTAAAAGAAATAACCTCATCTTCATCGGTTTGTTCCGGAGTTCGGGTCGCGGGGCTGCAGCCTAAGCAGTGAGGTCCAGATGGCCCTCTCCCTAGCCACTTCCTCCAGGTCTTCCGTGGGGATGCCGAGGCGTTCCCAGACCAGCTGTGGGAAGTAGTTCCTCCAGCGTGTTCTGGGTCGAGCCCGGGGTTTCTTCCCAGTTGGACATGCCCGAAACACCACACCAGAGAAGAGTTTGGGAGGCATTCTTATCAGATGCACGAGCTACCTCAACTGGCTCTTTTTAACGCAGAGGGGCAGCGGTTCTACTCTGAGCTCCTCCCGGATGACAGAACTTCACACCCTATCTCTAAGGGAGAGACTCTTGTTCTTTCAGTCACTACCCAAAGCTCGTGACCATAGGTGAGGGTAGGAATGTAAATCGACTGGTAAATTGAGAGCTTTGCCTTCTGGCTCAGCTCCCTCTTCACCACGGTGGACCGGTACAAGCTCCACTTTACAGCAGAGGCTGCACCGATCCGCCTGTCGATCTCCCGCTCCATTATTCCCTCACATGTGAACACGACTCCGAGATACTTGAACTCCTCCACTCGGGGCAGGACCTCATTCCAGACCCCGAGGGTGCATTCCACTCTTTTCCGACTGAGAACCATGGCCTCGAACATGGAGATGCTGACCATCCCAGCTGCTTCACACTCATTTGCGAATCGCTGCAGCGAAAACTAAAGGCCCTTGCTTTATGAAGCCAAAAGGACAACATCATCCACAAAAAGCAGAGACTAGATCCTATGGCCACCAAGCCAGAACCCTTTTACGCTTTGGCTGCACCTAGAAATTCTATCCATAAATATTATGAACAGAACCGTTGACAAAGGACAGCCTTGACAGAGTCCAACCCCCACTGGAAACGAATTCAACATGTTATAGAAATAACAAAAAATTTAATTTGCTAAGTACTTATAGTGAATAAACTCTTCTAACTGAACTGTGACTGCTATAAACTGTGGTTACCCTTAATTTCCACTTAATGTTGATGTCAACTACACTCTATCAGGACCATTTTAGAACCTAACGTCACAGTGGATATTATAAATAGCCTTAATTGTGCGTAAATAGTCCTTATCCCTCCTGGGGGGATAAACAAAATCTTATTTTAGTCACTAGTTCATTTAAAGTTTAAATACACATGCCATTCTGATGTGTTAGTTCCATTGAAATGAATGTTCCTGTACAATTCTAGCCATTTAGAGTAGCTGTTAATCTGATTCTGCTCTATCTGGCAATGACGGAGCTCCACAGGCAAAGTAAAAAAACAAAAAACAAAAAAATCCCAGTAAAGCAGATGTTTAAGTCAGTTTAAGTTCAACATTTAAAAAAAAAAAAAAAAAAAAAAAAAAAAGATTTATCCACTGATTGCCAAGATTCTGAAATTAATTACAGGCGACAATCAGAATAGAAAATCACCATATTTAGACCATTTGGAGGTAAATGATTTGGCAGGACTGCCTAATTTAGATAAATAGCCCTTACCCTGGTTTAAGTACACCGAGTACGATATTATGATATCAGAACAATTAATTAATGTTTAATCCCCTGTCCAAGAGCAAAGCTTTATCACCTGCGTAAACAGCCGATCTCTGATTATGATTAGATCCGCAGATATATGAATTACACATCTACCACATAGCATGCATGCTTCGCTCTTTGCAATTTTTTTTCTCCTGTGTCCTCAGTTCACACGAGACCTCCAGATGTGGCTACAAGCCACCGAAGAATATTTAAAAGAAGAAAATGAACAAATGGTGCTAGCTTCTTGGCTAGCGTGAAAGCGATACAGGTGGCAGCCTGTTTAAGGACCTTTAAACCTTTCGTTTTCATGCAGGCGGAGCAGCGGTAACAGCAGCTTTACATACGGACCTGCAAGATCCGTAGACATTTCCCCTCGTTTTGATACTAACACATTAATTTCTACAATAACAGTAGCTATGATTAATAATAATTACTGCAATGCTCTGGGAAAACTCATAGTTCTGAGAAAAATGTCAGTAATAAAATAGTTCCTTAAGAAAACAATCCATTTTTTTGCCCCTGCGTGCACCAACGTTGTCTTTGGCATGCTTTCAGAAGGGATTTACGTGCATCTGTCTCATCTCTAGTAATTAAATTAACAGGCCAATCTGCTGTGATGAATGCACCGAGGAGCTGCTCCAGCTGCTTGCCAAGCATTTGTAAAAGGCTAACAATAGTGATCAATATCTTGTTTTTCCTCATCAGCGGATCGACGAGTCACCACGTGAGAAACAAGAGCGCTGGCCCACTTTCTCACTAGGTTTTACCAGCAGTAAACTGGCTTTATCAAAATCATCAAGGCTCTCCCATTGTGTTCCAGAACGAGTCACTAATCCAGCTGAACACATGCCAAAAAAACACGTGGCTCTGCTCCTTAATCCTGCCCCCTGACTCCGAGCTCACCTCTACTCAGCCATGGGCACAGCTAAAGCACTTGGACACATAGGTGAGTGACTGAGATCATAGGCCGAGAGTACGCAATAATAATCGGTTAGGATGACTAGGCTTTAAACGAATGCCTACAAATTGTATGCAGGTATAGACATGAACACTACGATAATCTGGGGTAAACTGGCCATTTATTTATTTATTTATTTATTTAATATTAAATGGTACAACTTTTTTCCTACAGTACACAGTTTCACACAATCTCATTGGTCAGCTGGAATTTGGCGCAACAAAACCTTTAACGTTCAACTCTGCCCAATCAGTGAAACCTGCCATATGGGCCAACATGGCAAAATGATCCAAACTCAGTGGGTCACATCACTAACCTGAATTTATTTGTATATGCAGGATTGTTGCACCATATAACCATCATTAATGTAAATAAAGCCAACAAACAGATAGCCATAAACAAATGAATGTTTTAGAACTGACTCTATCCTGTATGTGGATGTGTACATGCTAGATGACAAATTTTGTGGTTACAGCAGTAGGCTGGTTTCCAATAACATGGTCGCTTGCTTATCCGTTTATCATTGTCTGTTTCTCCTGCTCAAAGCGAGTGAGACTCACTTTTCAAAACAGTTATCCTCAGTTCCTTAGCCGACACCTTTGACCAAAAAAAAAAAAAAAATTGAGTCTGTCCGTAGACCTTGAAACCATTGTTTAACTGAAATGACCATCACAAGAGGAGAACCCCAACTTGAATCACACGATTCAATGAAAACACACCCCATTTGCAAATGTTTTTTTGTTTTTAAGTATTAGAACTGCACAACACTCTACCAAGCCCAACAATCCTCCATATGAACCCAAAATCGATGTTAAACAATCATTTCAAAAATTCCCGGACCCATAACTTGATGCGGATCATCTCCAAAATCGAACAGATTTTCCTGTCTGAAGCGTTACCTCTTGTAGAAATTCCACAAACACACGCACAAAATGTCCTGTGTAATCCTTCCAACACACAAAAACAAACCGTGGGTAAAATATTCCGTCTGTGTAATATATACTTAGAGTTTTCTGAAAATCTTGTTATTAAACTTGCTGATCCTTTCAAAGATTTAATTTATTTATTGTTGGACATGTCAAAAAAAAAAAAAAAAACAACAATCAGGTGAAGAGATGGAGGAGAAGCACCTGTAAATACGTCTCCTTCAGCACACAAACTCACAATATACAAAATATGGAAAACGTTAAAATACAGTACAAAACATTTCACATTTTTTAAAATAATAATAATAATAATAACTGTATCTAAGCCTGTAAGTAGGAAAAAAATAAATAAAACCGAAAAATAAACTGTCAAAATTGATGAAAACCATTTTTACAATTAAAGAAATTTGGTGAATTTCACAGCTTGAACAATGACATCTAGACCAATGTTCAAGAAATTTCTGATAAAAATGTGCATCTAGACACTTTTTGGTACATATCTAAACCTTGTAAGTTCTTCGTAAGTCATTTAAATGTGGAGTTAGTGTATTTCATCCATCTAAACATGATTCAGTTTAGGTCATCATGTCATACAAGTCTAGGTCATTTCCATCTTTTGCCAATGAGCGTTTCCATTGTATATACACCATTAAAACTTAAGAAAAGGAAAGGAAAGATTAATAAAACTGATGAATCATGATCGTGCTGTTAAAGGAGTTTCACTGCTAAATTTATGAACCGAGTCATCCATACCGGTAAAGGAGGAAACAGTGAAAACAATAGACAGTCACATCCCCGTTCCCTGCACTCATCATGACACTGAAACCTCTCCCATCTATAACAGTGCATTCAGAAAAGTCATCCACTGAAAATATCCTTCCAACCTCAAGCTTCAGCGTTTACAAAGAGAAACAGACAGGACGGGGGAATAAAGCCTTGAGGCAGATTCCAAAAGCATCTGTGTGGGAGGAGCATGCTCGAAGTCAATCAGGAGTTCAAGGCCCACAATTTCTCATTATCAAACCCATTTGTCTGATATTACATTGTGTCCATTATTGTCTGTGCAGGCTGGAAAAGTGTGTGTGTGTGTGTGTGTGAGAATGATCACAGAGTTCCTGTAAAACAATCAGGCCATACGTAACCACTGACAATAAAACGCACGAGTGAGCATCAAAATGAAATAGGGACGTGATTATTCTAATTGCTGCTAATCCAAATTCATCACCAGCAAGCTGAAGTAACCACCGTTAAATTAATGCTCTGCTTTTTTCTAGCCAAAGCAATAAAACATTTGGAAAATCAGAAACATGAAGTCAACCCCACAAGAGCTGAGAGTTTTATAATATGATGGAGAGTGTAATAGATAGATCGATAGAGAGACAGAAAGACTCAAAGAAAGACAGATAGATGGATGGATGGATGGATGGATGGACTGACTCATAGAAAGAAAGAAAGATGGACGGACAGACAGACAGACACAGACAGAAATACAAAGAAACTTAATAGACAGACAGACTTGTAAACAGACAAAGAACAGACCAGACTCAAACAGACAGACTGATAGAGAGACAGACTAAAAAAGGAGACAGACAGACTAATAAAGAGACAGACAGGCTCATAGATAGACAGACAGACAGATATACAGACAGGCTGAAAAAGAGAGAGACTGATAAAGAGATAGACAGACAAGCAGACAGATAGAGATAGACTAACAAACTGACAGATATACGGACAGGCTGAAAAAGAAACAGACAGACTGATTCAGAGATAGACAGACTCATAGACAGACAGGCAAGAAGATATACAGAAAGGCTGAAAAAAAGACGACAGACTGATAGAGAGATAGACAGACTCATAGACAGACAGACAGGCAAGTAGATATACAGAAAGGCTGAAAAAAAGACGACGGACTGATAGAGAAATAGACAGACAGGCAGATAGACATACAGACAGGAAGAAAAAGAGACAGGCTGAAAAAGAGACAGACAGACTGATAGAGAGATAGACAGACAGGCAGATAGATATACAGACAGGAAGAAAAAGAGACAGACATACTGAAAAAGAGACAGACAGACTGATAGAGAGATAGACAGACAGGAAGAAAAAGAGACAGACAGGCTGAAAAAGAGACAGACAGACTGATAGAGAGACAGACAGACTGATAGAGAGACAGACAGACTGATAGAGAGATAGACAGACAGGCAGATAGATATACAGACAGACTGAAAAAGAGATAGACAGACTGAAAAAGGGAAAGACAGACTGATAGAGAGATAGTCAGACAGACAGACAGATATACAGACAGGCTGAAAAAGAGACAGACAGATTGATAGAGAGATAGACAGACAGGCAGATAGATATACAGACAGACTGAAAAAGAGATAGACAGACTGAAAAAGGGAAACAGACTGATAGAAAGATAGACAGACAGGTAGACAGATATACAGACAGGAAGAAAAAGAGACAGACAGATTGATAGAGAGATAGACAGACAGGCAGATAGACATGCAGACAGACTGAAAAAGAGATAGGCAGACTGAAAAAGGGAAAGACAGACTGATAGAGAGATAGACAGACAGGCAGATAGATAAATAGACAGGAAGAAAAAGACAGACAGACTGATAGAGAGATAGACAGACTGAATGACACTGCATTTTTGCATTAAATATTATAAACAATTATCATTTGTTTGTGAGTGCAGCTCTGAACAATAACACAGTTTTGACAATAGAATGTGTACTTGAGATAAATATGGACCCATCTTAAAGATATAATTAGGAGTGATGAGAACACATATCGGACAGCCTCCAGGAAAGCCAAGAAATGAACACAGCATGCTTCAGCTAGCATGAAGCTAAACCGTACACTTCAACATGAGCTTAATAATAAATAAAAGCAGGAAAAATAAACGCTGTCACCATTTTTGGTTTGAATTCTTGGAATCGCTGTGTTGACCTACTTGATGCAGGGTACACACACACACACACACACACACACAGGTCTGTTTGTGAAAACCTCATTTGCAATTTGAAAGTTAAAACAAATAAATCCAGAGAACTTCTGAGAAATGTCCAGTAGCTCGGATGACATATGAAACTAATACGGAACGCTTCTCTGCATGGTAGCTGTGACACCGCATATGCTTTCCTAATGCTGTCAAACGCTCCAAGTGCAAGAACCCAACACAGTAGCCATTAATACATATATAATGAAATGACACTATGAATACTCTACAATTATCTGCTATTTGGCAAACGGCCTTGGCGCAATAGACAGGAAAAGAAGTAGGCTCGCAAATAGCCTGACCTTTCGGAAAATTAGCCTCGACATACATCGCCTAATAGTCGAAGTGCTGGAAGTCATTTTGTGCAGGATATAGAGTAAGGCTAATAGCGCTTCATGTTTGCTTTCTCCAGCCTTCCTGGAGATTCATTATATCCCATGGACTGGAGAAAGCAGTGTGTGGAGATGTGTGTTAGACCCTTATAATCATCAGATGAAATAAACATGCGCGGAGAGGTCACAGAGTCCATGTGAATTTAACTGAAAAAGTAAGATTTAGATTTTTTTTGTGATAAACTAGAGATGTAATTCTGCAAGAAAGTGCAAAGATTAATTGCTCCACCATCCAAAAAAAGGCGAGTGTGGCTCACTACAGATGTAATTGGTGAGTCTGGTGGCTCTCTGGTGAAACTGGCAGAGCAGGAAGACTTTCGTTAAAAAACACCATCCAATTCATTCATTCACTCTCTAAGCCACTTAATCCTGATTAGGGTCGTTGGGAGGCTGGCACCCATCTCAGCCGACTCTGGGCGAGGGCGGGGTACACCATGAACAGCTTGTCGGGCCATTGCAGGGCCAAGATACATACAACCGTTCACACTCACTCTCACACGTAGGGGCAATTTGGAACCACCAATCAGCCTACTGGTGCATGTTTTTGGACTGCTGGAGGAAACCGGAGAACCCGGAGGAAACTCACGCAAGCACATGGAGAAAATGCAAACTCCACACAGAAACGTCCCAAACCCGGAATTCAAACCCTGGACCTTCTTCCTGTGAGGCAAACCACTGCGCCACTGTGCTGCCCCCATCCACTTCAATGGGGCGAAGAATGCATTGCACCCAGTAGAATAAAAAGAAAAGGGAAAAATAATCAAAAAAAGACACGTGTGGTTTTTAGCTGACGTGTGCTCATGTATGGGTCAGATGAGTCGGCCTGAGCTGTCATATGATGTTTGGAGGCTCAGGACGACTTGTTTGTGAAACTCATATCAATGGGGCAAAAGAGCGATAGATAAATGACAAAAACAAGAGATTGAGTGTGACCTTCCAAACACTCTACACAAAACATAAGCTCATTATTCAAGTTCAGTACAGAAGGTTAAAGATGAATATAAGGACATGCTTCCTTTTTAGAATTTTATTCAGTCTTAACTATAAAAATCATTAGATGTCAAGAACCATCAGTATCATCAATGTGTGTTACCATCCAGCTGGCAGTGTGCACAGAAATAATAGATGCTCATTAGGTATGTAATAAAACACTCAGTGGCATACTGCTTTAAGAAAATAACTACCAACGCTACACCTACTACTTCTAACCTTTAATTATTTATTTCAATCAAAAATGTAAAATTTTTTGTAAAAAAAATTATTTAAAGTTATGTAGTACAACATTCACAAAACATTCCCTTTATCGCTTGCACAACAACAACTAGAATATAAACAACAACTCTTAAAGCTTTTACTATAGAAACAACAAGACAAGAGGTACAACTGCCTGCATTAAACCCCTTTGCCCATTTCAGCATTATTACAATTAAGAACCTAAATTATCAGCACCATTAAAATCATATCAAATCTCAGACTTACATTGATGTCCAGACTGCAGAGACTGAGCGAGTCCACATCCCTTTTTCTTTGCTTCCTCTTTTTCTGTGAAAACGAGATTAGAAGAGCACCAACATTACAAACTACCCAAATTCTGAATAAAAATCATTAATTACGTCATCCCCTTAAAGATACATCACAACATAATTTTATTGTGAAAGACGTTTGAGACACATTTCATCCCACATACTAAGAACGCGTGACGCAGATTTCAGATTCTTGGTAGTATTTACAACAGGAGGCCACTCAACTTGGTGAACTTGTAGTTTAGACGCTTCCCCACAGATCAGTGTTATGTAACAGGAGTTTGCGTAAATTAAAGCTGAGTAGTATTGATTAAATGCAAAGTCGGACAGAAAAACACATTTGGAAAGACACAAACACATCTCGGGATATACTTGAGAAAATTACACATTTGGTTTCGATTCGGGCGTCACGGTGGCATAGTGGTTAGCACGTCCGCCTCACAGCAAGAAGGTCCTGCGTTCGAGTCCCGGGCTCAGTGGGGACGTTTCTGTGTGGAGTTTGCATGTTCTTCCTGTGCTTGCGTGGGTTTCCTCCAGGTTCTCCGGTTTCCTCCAACAGTCCAAAGACATGCACATTAGGGTAACTAGCTGTCCCCTATTTCCCATAGGTGTGTGTGAGTTGGCCCTGCAATGGTTTGGCAAGCTGTTCAGGTTGTACCCCTCCCTCTCCGGTTGGCTATAATAGGCTCCAGCCTTCACACAACGCTAGTAGGATTAGGCAGTTTGGCAAATGAGTGAGATGAGAGTGAGTGGTTTCAATTAATATCAACCTACAGTATATAATACCCTAATAACACTTTAAATAAATAATTACAGATTGGGCATTGGTGGAACATTCAACAACTCTGGCCACAGCAAAACTGCGATGTATTTGTGGTAAGAGCTGAATGTAAATTTTAATGACTGCCCATTGTTTACAAGACCACCATCAGGACAGACCTGAAACCAGTTGCTATTCCGATCGTTAATAGAGCCGTTTATTTAAATGGATACCATCCGCCGTTTCCTTGTCTTGGCATTCTGAACAGCACAAGCATCTATTGTTATTGTTGCCCCTTAACTATTTATTCTCCATGACAACCAGTGTCTGAATAGACCCTAATTCCGGCATCCTGCTACTGCTCGAGCCAAACGGCTACACCGGGGTCAGCTAGAGGAGAAAAACAATGGCACACGTGAAGCAAGGAAAGCCGGTTAGTAGTCCTGTCCTAAATGCAACCCTGGTGGCATACATTTTATAGGTATAGGCTGTAGGAGTTGGACTTCAACCATAATTCCAGGAAATTCAGGATTGTGTATTTGGAGTCCTACAATAACATAGACGCATTGTAGGCAGACATCTTAGTGTTGGGGCTGCAAAGGTCATGACATTATTAATGTCTATTTGCTGTAAAGATCAGGGCATATGATCAGAAAGAGTTGGTTCACTTCTTTTCATTTACATACACAAGACAGGAAAGGTTTGGTTTTGATTCAAGGTGCAAGGCTGCACGTAACGTGCTGCTCGCTTACCAGGTTCACGCTGAAACAAAAACTCAAAATGAAACCAAACGGTGGTTTTCGGGGGAAGACTGGCATCAAAACATTCAGCCAAAACCGTTAACCTGTGCATGCAACAAATCATTGGTTCTACTCAACACAGGTGAGGGTGAACTGAAGCGTAAAGCCACAATAGCCACCATTCAGTCTCGCTCAAGAAAACACTGGAGAAACAACAGTCATCCACTTCTAGGTGGATCAAACTACGGACTAAACAATACACATTCCAACCTTGTGAGCTCACACTAATCGCACTGCAGGTGTGAAATGATGAGCGCTGATTAAAAAGCAGACTGTCTGCAAAAACACGTCCCGTTCTTGCGCCTCCTTCGGGTTCGATATTTGATTCATGTCTTTCTGCTCTTACACATCTGTATACACTATGCCCAGAAGCAGCTTTGTGGTTCCCAGTTCTTCCCTTGCCACCCACCAGTAGCTCACACACAAGCACGCAGACACAGCAGCCAAATTCTCTAGCCAGAGGGAAAGACTGGAAGACTACAATCAAGAGGGACTGCGGAGGCTCAGCCCTAATGAACGACTTTCATTGAGACAAACATGCATTCCCCTAAAGAGCTTGAGGGATGTGGCCCTGCTCCCAGGGATCAGTTTCAAGAATCCTTCACAATCGAGCATGTACACAGGTCACCTCCCACAGACTTTTAATGCTCGTTTACCTCCATTTTTATTGGGACCAGATGGATTCGAACTGTAAATGACTTGGGGTATAAAGTCAACTAATGGGTCTCCTGCGCTTTTAATGGAACGTGAATCTTCCATAAACATAAGCTTTTGTTAAAAGCGGAAGAGGAAATCAAATCTCTTTCCAGTAGGCCATCTTTGCAAAAATAAACTGGTCATGAAGTTAAAGAAGAAGGAGTTCAACAGGTATAGTAGTCTCTTCCTGCTTTGAGTGAGAGACCATCTCACATGAGGAGTTATTTTATATATATATATATATATATATATATATATATACACACACACACAAACATAGAAATAATACATCTATAATTTGTTGTTTTGCAGAACATTGCTCTTGTTACTATAAATGAGGTGCACAGTGTGGTTTCACTTAAAGAGATCCCATGTACAATCTTCCCGCTCCCCAAATCCTACTTTCTTAAAAAAATAAACCCAAGACTTGTTATGTAGCAACTTTATCAAGAGCAACTCCTTCTGACTGTTATTTCTGCAATATTTTCTATAGAAACCAAAAATAAAGAAATTAAGACAAATGTTTGGAGGAAGGAAAGGGTGAGGAGGTGCAAAAAGAACTAGACGTATTATACTATTAGGAAAGGTAGCTATTCTAATACTATGTGTCACCAGGAATTACATAGTATTTTGTTTTTGCTGCCTCTAACAACCACTTGAGTGTGATAGGGCGATATATTATATGAAGCATTACATTTTGCCCTCGCACTCGACCAAAAATCAGGGACATGACTATATTTAAGGACCTGCTGCACATGAAGGCAGATGAACTGGACCTCCTTACAGTCTTGCACTAGCTGCTGAGCATTGCTGTGCCTGTTGAATGGTGGTGCAGGATACATTCTACACTAAAGGTTTCAGTTTGCCTAAAGAAAGTTCCACAGTTTTGTGAACCTACTACTGAAAAGAACATTATTAACCCTTAAATTCTTTACTGGGGGCAGTGGTGGCCCAGTGCTGGCTTACAGGAATACTTCCACAAACCATTTTCTTATGTTTGGCTGTTACTTGTTGCCTTGATTCACTTGAAATGGAGAATTTGGGATTGATCAGGATGCTTTCAAACCAACATTATTTTACTGATTGGTTGGAAAGTAAGTACATCGTCCTCAAAAGCTAATACTGATCAGTAAGTCATTGTTTATCATAATGAAGAAAAATATCAAGCCAAAGTCCCTTTAGTAGCAGTTATCAGATAAAGGGTCAAGATATCTAATGAACCGCTAAATTAATGAATTGAATTAATGAACTAATGAATTTAATCTTGAGCACTGGTAACTGTTGAGAGCTGAGATAGACAATCTAACATTGACGGTGAAATACAGTTTGTCACAAATGTTCTGAGATATTCCTAATACTGTAACATTATTTAATAATTAAAAAAAAGTACATAATGCTAAAAATGTACAAAAAAATTCATTTTAGTCTTAATAATGTGCCAATACAATAATTTTTAAATAAATGAAATTACGTTCGCGTTCTACTAAACATTCCTGCTATCAATGAAAAATGATGCTGTTCACTCGTATTTATCTCATGTGTTGGATTGTTTCCCCAACAGTAAAGTAAGTCCCCAGACACTAAGGCACTAAGACACCTCGGCAAAGTTCCCCTACCACCACCACAAAAGCTAGTGAAAGTTCATGTGGGTTTGATGTCAAGTGCTCAGCAATTCATTCCAGAATACTTCACAAACTGCACTGCGATAACCATGACAGAAACTAGTGCATTATAGAAAATGAACTAGTAGTTCAGCATTTGTAACAGTATGCATTAATTATTAAACTAAACGCATGACTAACCCACATAAACTCATTACTAACTCACATAAACTCATTACTTACTCACATAAACTTATTATTAACTCACATAAACTTATTATTAACTCATACTGTAGAGATGCCATGAGTCCACACTGACCTTGTGATGCACGAAAAGACAGCACCCCATCATCAGAACTACTGTATATGTTCCTCGCTCCAAATCCAAAAACAGTCACAGATTCACACTATTTCCACAACAGGCCCCGGAGTCGTTAAGCCAGCGCAGTCATCACCCATCAGCTAACTCAGTATACAGTGAGGAAGCAGTGCGTCTGAGAGGGTGTCTGAGAGCATACAAAGGAGACGGGCCCTCTGTGCAGCAAACAGGATGTGCGACAGGGGAAGCTGCTATATCGGGGTAAGGCCGCACTCCCAGACAAATGCACTGGTTTTGTTTGTCAAAGGGCGAATGCCGAAAAAAGCTCTCTGGTTTGGGAGAGGTATCCTGAAATCAGGAGAGATTTCATCCCGTGAATGAAAGCACAATTAAACTGCATCAAACTAGCTGATTGATAGTATTTCATATGTAATATAGGTAACTTATTATGTTTAATTAATTTAAGTATGTAAAGTATAGAAACATTTAATATGCTGGTCCATTGACGTACATTTTCTTTCTACCGTGTTTCCCCGATAATAAGACACTGTCTTATTTTTTTTTTTAGGATCAAAAAACACCATAGGGCTTATTTTCGGGGTAGGTCTTATTTTAATTAACATTAACATCAATTTCAATAAACAGGTAAGTGATTCCTCCACAATTGCTTTCTTGTACTCAGCGGTGTAGCTCTTCCTTTTTGCACTCATGTCTGGGGTCAAAACAGACAG
>JAQMYF010000023.1:6070762-6081109 GCA_030014195.1 Neosilurus mollespiculum | reverse complement strand
ACAAACAAAACACAAGTATTTATGGAAATTTATATTACACATTGTTATTGTACTCAAAATAAAATCTTAATAACTCAATAATCAAAATTATTACAAATTGGTTTTGTTTCTTTTATACTTCCTTCTCATAAAATTAAAAACAAATAAACAAAAAAAACAACCACATGAAGTAACTAAAGTTCATTGTGTGATAGCGGAAAGATAGTGGGAATTACTGTGTGATCAAATTGGGGTAAAATTATAAGTAAAAAACAAATGAACAAAAATATTTTAAACATGTTTCTAATAGCAATAAATTATCAATATATTTATATTTGATATATAAATATTAACAACAACAACAATAATAATAATAATAATAATAATAATAATAATGAAGATGAACTTTCAATAACAAACAATAATAATAATAATAATAATAATAACGAAGATGAACTTTTAATAACATTAACAATAATAATAATAATAACGAAGATGAACTTTTAATAACATTAACAATAATAATAATAATAATAATAATAATAATAATGAAGATGAACTTTTCATAACATTAGCAATAATAATACGAATAATAATAATAATTATTATTATTATTCATTTTAACTAGTTCAGGTTATTCTATAAGTAACTCCAGTATAACGCAACTGAAGTGCTCCAGTAGTAGACATGTGTTTTTGCTTGGGTTTGAGAGAACAGGAAAGTGGGAAATCCCTGTGAAACACACTTCCTGGAAACAAACTGCCTTCCTGTTAGCACTTCCTGCATAAGGGCGGTACAAAGATTTAACGGTTTATCAGCTGTACACATAAATGTACACATGAATTAGGACTCATTAAAATTGAAGCCAACACTGGCTAGTGGTTTGTGGCTCGCTTGGAAAACTCTGACATCTTCACTGTAGGTGATGAATGTAACATTTCATGCTAGTCAGTCAAAGTTTTGCTAAAACCACGTCCTGTGTTTACTGAAATAGAACTTCAGACATCATGATTTATAATTTGAGGTCATCTGGGGGGTAGAGTATCGATCGTCCTTTAGTGTTAAGACACTAAAAAATCATCTTGAGGTGGAGAAGAACTGTGTATCCAAAAAGTACAAACTAGGCCAGAGGCAGAATGGAACAGTTCTTAGTCAAAACATGTTCCTGTTGGTTGAAACCTGCAGAGGTGCAGAGGGTAATAACCTCTAAAAGCCAGCATGAGCACAGAGATGAGCTGCACATTCAGAATACTTATTACAGCCCGCTGAGAGTCACATGTAGCTCGGGAATTGCCTGCGGAGATGCTTTTCATCACTTTTTGTGCCAGGTACTGCATATGCAGGGGGGAAAAAGATGGTTCTGTTCTGGCAATTCATTTAAAAGGAAGGTAGAACTGAAGGGTAAATATTAATTATTTTCCTGCAGACATAATCACTGAGATACAATATGCTTGTGTGTGACTTCTTACCATCGCATTTCAATAACAAATGACTCACCTGTGAGATTTAAGACAAGGCTGGACTAGTTTTGTGGACAAAAATTTCTAAATAATGTTACATGAGCTTGATACTATGCTTCATTTTTGTCTGATCCATCACCAAGTGGAACAAGACAGGAGCTTACATTGCCATCATAGAAGACTGGAGCTCAGTCTCACATGATGAGAAGATTTCTAGCTGTCTATGTTGACTCTAGTACTCTGCATCCCCAAACGCAGCTTAAAACAACTTAAGTTCCTAAACTCTATTCAAAAGAGACATTAGTTGAGACACTGGAACCTCCTGTCAGCTTGAAACAGTCTGGCCATTCTCATCTGACCTCTCTGTCCATTTTAAAAGCCGTTTCTTCTTGTTTTTCGCACCATTCTTTTTGACAGCAGTAACAATGACACCAATAATGCCTGTGACCACATACTGTAGATCCTTGAAGTTTAAGCCCTGATCTCATTTGGGTGATAACGGCCGATAATACCCACGATTCAATCAATTTTCTGGTCGGGAGCAAACATGAGGGGTCTGCGACCGGAATCGTCGACCATATCGCTGACTGTCAGTGACCGTCAGTGAGGAATCCACCTGTTGTGGACAATCGTCCTGTTTTTTGAAACCTGTTTCCAAATGCTGGACAGTTACACATGATAATCTACTAATCGGTGACTGTCGCCAACTATCTGCGATTATACTGCTAACAGTCTGAGACCACTGTGGTCAATCACAGATAGAGGCAGATAGTTAGGGACTTGCAGACCCTCTAAGACCTAGTTGCTGGCCATCAGAGATTTTTTATCTGAGAATTATTTTTATTTGAGTCATTTAGGACATCACCTACACAGTTGTGGTTGGTCCGAGACAGTCTGAGACAGTTGCCAACTCAGAAAATCACAGGCAGTCACCAAAGAATCGTGCAAATGAGACCAGGGCTTTAGCTTTATACCTATCAAAGTCCTGCCCTTTAAGGGAACTTACACACTAGAGAGCAAGGAATCAAGACCTTCTGTTTTGGACACAGCCTTCAGACAATCAAGCTTACTCACCACTAACCGTTTCAAACTCTGGCACATTTTTTAAAAAGTGCTCTTAACAGACTCTATTACAAAGTAGAGTCAAACAGAGCATTGACAATAACCGAAGCACAACTAAGTGTACAAATATATAAGACAGTTCACAGCCATAGCATGCTGAGATTAAGTCGACCATAACTACCAAATGTTTATTTGTTACATCAAGCAACTCATATTACCGTATCTGTATATTTACCATTCCATTTGCCTTTTTTTTCCCCCAACACAGTGAAAAATAATGACGCCATCTAAGAATCCATTTGTACATTCTCTGCGATTCCATATGGCAGCCATCTTGTCAATTGCTTTGGTTGTATTCCACATGAAATCTACATTGTTCCACTTAGACAATTATCGGAGTGATTGGAGGTCGTGCAATCGCTTCCAGGTGTGGAGGCATCAACAATCTACCCACGCAGCCTCTGTTTTCAAACACAAACACCATGTTTTGGGGCTATAGAAGATGAATCAGAGAATGATGTTGAATGACACAAGGTCTTTCTAAACTCTGATAACAAAGCCAATCCATTCATCAGACGTTCCAATATACTATAAGACTAAAGCCTGGGAGAAATACTGTGATGCCCCAGTGTCTGGTGGGTCATTTGAGGTTATAATTACTTAGAAGGGGGGAAAAGAGGCAAGACTAGCACGATGATGATGTAATGGTGGTACCCATATTATTACATCATTACTATCATCATTCATATCTATAGTATGTGCATATAGTTTACTTTTGCAATAATTTAAGGTACATAATTATACCTTTAGAAGTAAATTAAAGTTTAAAAAGGTATACCACTGCAAGTAAAAGATACTCTTGAAGGTAGTACCAAGCAATAAGGAAATGGACAGTTTTCAAGTTTAACCTCACAAGCAATACAGTCAACGTCTGAATATGGCTCATGGATGAATAACTGAAGAACAAACCAACTTGAGTTTGTTTCCATATTCTAGAAATGTGTTTTGTTTGACTAGCTTCTCTATGCCTAGAAGTGCAGCAGGGTCCACTAGGAAATTATCCTCCCTAAATTTAACACGGGACTTGTTCACTGTTTACAGACAGCAAGGTTCATATGAGGTAAACCCTCCAGGTAATTCAAAAGCAGCATTTCATTATGCTAACGAGCCTTGCTTCAAGCATTACGTCCAAAATCCGCATGTCTTAAGAGTCATATCTGTTTTGTAAAGGGTTCCAGTTTTGGAAAGGGAACCAGTACAGAAATCATGAAGTCAAAAATATCACTTTTAATGTTATTCATAAAGTGCAAATTAGCCTTTACAGATCTACACCCGTCAAGTTTATTTCGGTTCAAAAGGTATTCAGTTTTCCACTACATTCAAATGGTATTCAATGCTCCACTACAGAGCAGGTAATTCAAATTCTGCTAGAGATGCGTCTTCTGGTTTTTTTTTTTTTTTTTTTTTTTTTTCCCCATCTGCCTTAGACTCCAGCAAGTGCTTACATGAAATCCTGGCAAAAGAAAATCATGTCTTGTCAGAGATTTGGACTGGACTTATCTCATGCGCTGGCCTTTGTTAAAGACCGCACTAATTTCATACCAGTCGCAGCAGCTTGGCAGATATGCTGCAACACTAAATGCTCTTGCCTTTTCCAGACAGAAAAATCGAACGGCCGAAGTCTGGGGACTGCCTGTTACAGCTCTCATGTACCACAGATTCCTGCCAAGAACTGTTATGATCAGGAGAAAAGATACCAAAGCTTACAAAGTTCTCAGGCCATCTGACCCAGACAGAACTAATCTTCCCACTGATTGGCCATCTGTAGCAACAAAAATACAAGGAAGCCTTGGCTTGATGCCAAGGTTTTGGATACAAGACGTGACTGAACAATTTTAAAAAGTCAGTTTCTAATATTCTGAGAATTTACAGAAGTAGCTTCAATCATAAACTTTCAGTATTACTGCATAAACCAGTCTGGAATAATTTCATCAAAATATTTAGCAGATGTTTCCATTTATTTATTGTTGTAGAATCCAAACAAATCTTTCAGTAAGTATTAATAAACGCGCACACACACACACACACACACACCGTATCTATCTGATATTATCAAGTCACCATCAGATCATTGGTGAGTTGGTTTGCATCAAGCACAGACACAAAGGATTGTGTTGTGTATTGACAATTTGGATAGAAATGTTGATTAGCAGTTCCTGGCTGAGGACAGCTCGGAGAAAGACCCCAGATAAAAGACCAGCACAGTAATAGACAAGGTAAGGATATAAATGTAGTTTCTTCTTAAAACCATGGTTGGGTAAAAATTAAGAAAACAGATTATTCACAGGATTTTAAAGGTAAACACTTGTCATATAACACCCCGTTCTCTCAAGACATTTAAAGAACCGCTTAATTCTACTACAGTTGCAGGGACCTATGGACAAAGGTGGGGTACACCCTAGACAGTTCACCAGTCCAATACACAACCATTCACACTCACACATGGGGAAAGCAATCAAAATTGCTCTGATCCATTTTTAAATTTTGCCATATACAAAAACTAGGATGCACCATTTTTTTTTTTTTTTGTTTAAATAATTAGTGGCTTTACGCTACATGCTCTCCAGTGTCACTAGTGGTCAAAAGTTGCACAATAGTACATCCTTAATAAACAGGTATTGGCAAAAATATCTTGTCAAGTTATACAAAAAGTGTGTTCATATATTCTGACATATTTTGATATACTGAATTAATCCCTCCAGGGAAATCTGGCTCTGTATTTAACCCATCCAAAGTGAGGACACACACCTAAACAGTGAGCATACACACACGGAGCCACCAGCCAAATGCTGTAAACGTAAACTCATTACGTTTACCTTTTGAGCACAAACAAGTAAGTAAGTGTTGAAATTAATTAAAAAGTGTCATCACTAATAATGTATTTTCTATCAAGAGACATTAATTGTTATTTATGGAAGGACAAAAAGATGTAACTAAAGGTCAGTTTACACCAGGATTATTTGAAGTGTTTTTCGTTGTTTGTCTAATGGCCGTGTTTTGTTTTAGAGAAAATTCCATTGTTAGCACCACAGCAGATTTTGACGCTTCTATTACAACCATAACAGAAGGATGGGGTCATATTTTTATGCTTCAGGTCCATTTTTTGGCGTGAAAATGACAAACTTTTCGGAACATGTC
This sequence comes from Neosilurus mollespiculum, assembly GCA_030014195.1. Taxonomy (NCBI): domain Eukaryota; kingdom Metazoa; phylum Chordata; class Actinopteri; order Siluriformes; family Plotosidae; genus Neosilurus; species Neosilurus mollespiculum. Next base: position 6,075,410 of record JAQMYF010000023.1, on the reverse strand, counting down.
TATATGTAATGAGCTAACAGGTTCTCAGTTAATGCTGCGGTACCTAAAGTTAATGGTCACCATAACAAACAGGTGTACTTCTCACTTAAAGGGGCGGTGTCATGGTGGTTTGAAGAAGGATAGCCTAAATAATAAAACTTGATGTAATAAAATAAAGTCATAGTCATTCCTATCAGTGGAAATTTGGTTCATAAAGGATACTGGACATGAATTGGGTTTATAAGTTCCTCTTATCGTCACACACACACACACACACACACAGTTAATGAAACACGCTCATGCACTGTGACATACTTACAGAGACAGTGATGCTGAATACTCTACGATTGCATATGATCAGAAAGAGTTAGCATAACTATCGACTGCTATTCAAAGTGCAGAGGCATTACAACCCATTCATTCTATATTATACTCCAAAACAGTCCACTCTTTTTGATTTGCAAGCTGAAAGGCTTTTTATTAAATTTAGACAATTATTTTCAACAATCCTGGCATATTCAGGCAACTAAATTTGGTTAAAAATCATGACACAGCTCCTTTAAGTGTTGGCTAGGTAAGGATAAACAGGCATAAAAGAGTTAAAGAATTACTGAAATGTACTGAAATCATTTCTTTCACACCTGCTGCTTTATATCTCTCAGCAGGGCAGTCAGGATATTTTAAACCATTTTTAAGAATCCCACCAGCAGCACATCTGACTCAAATCCAACAGTCCATCAACCTGAACTTCTAAAACGTGATGCTCTAACTGTTATTATGAAATTTGATGGAAGGAAACGAAGTGAACGACGTCCCTGCGTTTACTGCACGTGCTTATGAAACAGCTCAACAGCCGTGATTTGACTTATTGTGATTTGCATTGAAGAGGCTGATGGATTTTGACAGCCAACAGTTTCACATAAAAAAGGCCAATCCACCTTTATATACAGCTTGTTTGCACTGGGATAGAATTCCTTGCCAGTGCATCATATTCTTTATCCTTGAGACTTCGAGCCGCCACGCCTCAAACTGGAACCAGGCCGTGGCTTGTTTAAGTGAAAACTCTGCCATTCAACCCACGACAGGCAAATAAACCTGTATTTACACTAAGAGACATAATAAGCGTTGACATACTCACATATATAAACCGTAACTATCTTTTTAATACATAATGGGAATGAAGGAGGTAGCACAACCACAACTAAATATATAAATGACTCATGTTGGACTTGGGTTTGCTACTACTGTTCAAAGAAACATTGGCATATTAATAAATAAATAAATAATATATTATTTACTAAATAAAAATTTCATACATATCTGATAATATCCAAATAAAGACATAAAGGAATCCAATCAAATCCTTGCTTACCATCTTCCAACATCAAGAAATGTTCTTAATGACATTACACAAGATTTACACTATTTGGGACTCACTAGGCTATTTTTGGAGGTTTCCAATGTTTGAACATTTTCTTGGGTGTACTGGAAGCCATATTGGGTGCAGCCGTGGCCTAATGGTAAGAAAAGTGGGTTTGGAACAAAAAGGTTACTGGTTCGCTTCCCAAACAGGCAGGGGAGCAGCTGAAGTGCCCTTGAGCAAGGGACCTAACCCCCAACTGCTCTCTAGGCGTCACAATGCGACTGCCCACTGCTCCGAGAGTGTGTGCGTTCTCATTGTTTATCTGTATGTGCACACTTTGAATGGATTAAATGCAGAGCAAAATGTCCCCGGTGGGATTAATACAGTATATGAAAATCAAAACATTGACATAAAACTGATGTAGAAATGTGAAAGGGGGTGATCCGTTTTTGGTATCCAGTCAAACCAGGAAGTAGCACATAATAAAACGTTCCTTTAGCTCCATGTGTACAACTGTAGACGTTTGGCATTAAGGAAAACATTTCACAGACAAAAAGGAATCACATAATTTGAGTTAGCTTCATATTAAGCTAATCTATAAATTTATAAACAATAGTGATCACAAAAAGCATTATGACGGCCATCCACGGAAACCCAGTACGATGACAGAAACCACCGCAAAAAGACGTGGGAGTCCCAAATGCCCCTCCACCAGATGTAAAAGTAGTACCGGCATAAATGCACCCATTATTCAATGTTGAATATGCCGCCAATAATTCAACAGAAAATTCTGAGGTTTTTCCAAGTGGATGCAACCAATAAATCACTTCAGGTTGTAAAACCCTAGAACAAGTAGGGCTACAGGCTACCATATATGCCATAAAGCAGCCATAACTAATAGCTGATTAAACAACAAGATCAGGCTTCATGAGAACTGTTGTAGGCCGGAAAATTCCAAGCTAAATCGATGTTATAGGTTCCAAAAAACAATTTCCATCATTATTCTGTCAGTTATTATAGTCATTCTAATGATTAGGTGGCATTTAAGGCATAAACATAGCACAGTGCTACAAATGCTCTGCTTCTAATGAGAGCAATGAGATGCACTGATAGCTTTTGATTCCGCAGCCTTTGAAATGCTCCCTCTCCGGCTGACATTTCTCAAATGTCGTTAAGAACATCGCCAAAAAAAAAAAAGTAAACAGGGGAAATATCCGGAAAGGAGGGCCGAGTTCTCGCTGGGGACTCTTACCATGTCTGTTGACTTCTATAGAAATACTTTGTACATGTTTCTACAGGCTGTTGATGATATACTGAGACCAGACTAGACACGATTTTGCTCATCTTTTAGTCCAGCTGTGCAGTCAGTGGAATTAATCAGTCTGGTTGGTTGGTCGAGGGGCGGTATGGTAGCATAGCGGTTAGCATGTCTGCCTCACAGCAAGAAGGTCCTGTGTGGAGGTTGCATGTTTTGGCTCTGCAATGCACTGGTGAGCTGTCTAGGATAAAGGGGTTCAGCAAATAAATTAATAAATATTAATAATAAGTATACGTCCATGTACTACAGATGAGCTTATAGGTAATTAAAACCTATATAGGACCTATTTGCTATATGGGGACGTACCTCGCACTGTATGAGTGCCCCATAAGCTGCATGTTATCCTTGTGTTTAAGAAGGTTTCTCTGGTTTCTTCGTCCCTCGAAAATATAACAGTAAGATGGCTTAGATGGAAAACCATAATCCATGTATTGATTTGATATTCATGGTAGCACGTCTGCAAGATGGTCCTGTGTTTGAGTCCCAGGCTCGGTGAGTTTCTGTGTGAAGTTTGTATGTTCTCCTCATGCTTATGTGGGTTTCTCTGAGAACTCCGGTTTTCTCCAACAGTCCAACGACATGCACTTTAGGCTTATTGGCTGTTCCAATTGCTTCCATGTGTGAGTCTGAATGGTTGTGTCTGATGGCCCAGCGATGGTCTGGCGAACTGTTCAGCCCTAGCATGATTAAGTTGTTTGGCAAATGAGTGAGTGAATTTGATTTCGTTTCCCAGTGCAACGTTTCTATCTTTATGAAAGGTAATCCACATTTGCATCTCACAAAACTCCGCCCACTGTGTAAGAATCCTACAACAAAATATTTACAGCTGGCAAATTCAAACCAGGGAGGGTTGTAGACATGTACATGCCCCCTCCGTGAAATGCGATGCCGCCACCCGCCACTTCTTGAACTGCTGGGCATGCGTATTTGGGGGCGACCCAACATACTCAGAGGGAAAGCACTATCCACCACCTCGTACGAAAGTGCTCAGAGACGCCCATGATTGGCCGTTGATCGCTGTGAGTGACAGTGAAGTGAGCGTATGCCAGCCCTCCCTCCCATGAGAGCTCGGCCAATTGGCTCTCATGGACTTCCGGTTACAGATCACTGTGGCATCAACCTGGATTCGAACTTGCGATCTCCAGGTTGAAAGTCGCGCACCATGTTGTTGTGCCAGGGGGAAAATTTACCTTTTTATACATTCTTTTAATCTGTAATGCAACACACCATGCTCTTTTCCCCACAAATGTCATTAAAGAATTCTGGGAAATTCCCAGAGCAAATTCAGTCACAAAGAAAAGAAGTTTAGTTCACAAATGTTACGTAATTACATTTTTAGAAATAAAAGATATCTTCTTTTGGTGTAAATTATTTATCATAACTTTACTTGGCCTATCAACACCATTTAAAAGTGGTCTACAGATTGAAGTCTGCACTTCTGACACAAGTTGAAAAGGAGACTTGGCGAGTTTGCCTGCTGTGTCATCTTAAATAGATCACGTTTTGGACACGCCGGCGCATCCAGCGATCTAGAAGGTTAGATTTTTGTCTTATTTTGCTTGCTATTGCTTGATTATCTCTTGTACATCGATGCTCGATGCTCGAGCGCAGTATTGATGGCCAATTTATATGATTACGTTAGGTTAAATGGAGTGAGTGTGTGGCTCAGTGGTTAAGGCTGTGGTTAACTGATCAGAAGATCAAAAGTTCAAGCCCCAGTACTACCATGTTGCCACTGTTGGACCCTTGAGCAAGGCCCTTAACCGTCAGTTGCTCAGCTGTATAACAGTGATAACAACCTCTCTTTCTCCTAACAACCTCTCTTTCTCTAACCCCACCCCACCCCCCTTTTTCCTCCCCTCTGTGTTTTGCTGAGGTACACATGCTATGCCGTGGATGTCGGTGGTCCTCATCCTCCTGATCCTTCTGCTCTGTGAGTCCTGTGGTCGGTCCTGGTGTGCTGATGCTGGCTGGAGTTCTCATCATCT
>JAQMYF010000023.1:6053407-6063805 GCA_030014195.1 Neosilurus mollespiculum | reverse complement strand
CTGAGATGGGCGCCAGCCTACCCGCGACCCTAACTAGGATTAAGCGGTTCAGAAAATGAATGAATGAATGAATGAATAACTGACTAACTTATGACTTGTGCGTAAATTGGTTTGCTAGTTTTGGAAAACGGGGGACGTTTTTGGGGTCTGGACAAAGTTTGCTCTGTTTCTGCAAGTCTCTGTGCTCTTCCTTTCTGTGAACACTGTTTTAGCTGAGTAGAAAAAAAAAATGATAGAAAGTTATCTAGTTGGCCTGATGTGGATGAACTCCTCCATCAACATCATCATCATTCTTTTGCCAAACCGCTTAATCTTATTAGGGTCGCAGGGAGGCTGAGCCCATCTCAGCTGACGCCGGGCAAAGGCGGGGTACACCCTGAACAGCTCGCTAGACCATTGCAGGGCCAACACATACACACATACACACCACTCACACTCACACCAAGGGGCAATCTGGAACAGCCAATTAGCCTAACCGGGGTACCCGGAGAACATGCAAACTTCACACAGAAGCACCTAAGCCTGGGGTTCAAACCCAGGACCTTCTTGCTGTGAGGTGAACGTGCTAGTCATTACACCACCATGACACCCATGAACTCCTCCATTAGTCAGGAATTGTGTGGATACTCCATGTACACCTACAGTATGGTTTTGGGTGTTCGGAGGAAACCAGAGAACCCTGAGGAAACCCCTAAAGACTATGCAAGCACATCGAACTCACCCCTGTCAAAATCCACCGTTCCTTCGACGAGAAGAGAGTGAAGGAGCTCTTCCTTTGCAGTGCCGGCCTGCAAAACATACAGACAAAACAGGACGTCGTGTCAAAACATGCCTTTGGTCACATTTGCTTCAGTGTTAAGGATCACAAGACCCAAGACTGAGTGAAACCTTCAATCGTTCTGCTTTGAGAAGCACTTTAACCTCAAGAAAGCCCTACCACTATTGCCATTAGCATGCGCCTTTGATGCTAATGGACAGAAAGGAGGTTCTACAGTCGGTGAGGTTGAAGGGCTTGAATGATCTGTGTGTTTACACATACAAAGGCTTTAAGTCTGTAGAAATTAAAGAAGGGTTCAAGAAGAGTTTGGGGCAGACTTTGATGTATTAGGGGATGATCTTGGCTCATTTGGAAGGTATCTGACCAAAAATGTCAGTGTGGGTTGCACTTAAAAACACTTCCCGAAATAAAAGACATTAATATAGACAAACTAAATTCCATCACTCTCCAGTCAAAGACGAGAGTTTATCTTTTGCTATGATTAAACAGGAGGAGGTGTACAGATACAGTTATGACTGTATTCTTCCGAGATATCAGTGCAGAAATACTCTCAGAATTTTCCATTAGTGTGTGTGTGTGTGTGTGTGTGTGTGTGTGTGTGTGTGTGTAGTGGAATTGAGGTTATATGTAATACACATGGCAAAGGAAAACATACCCATATGACCACGTGAAACCCCTCGGCTGATGGTGCATCTTAATCTTGTGTGCTTATTACTGAAAGTAATACAAATCCATATATACACAGAAGGGGAGCACATAGTGAGTGCACACTGTTGAAGGAGCACGTCTGGATGAAACACAATGCAAACATGACAGGAGCACTATGTGAGTGCACACCGCTAATGCACTACACAGTCTTGTTACTGGAAGCACACAATGTAAACGTAACTAATAATAGTAATTCATTAGTGTTATAATCACTGTAATAATTAACTCATATAATTCATTTTAAATAGGTGTCTGAAGACTGCAAAGATACATCTGGTAACCAAATTTCAGAACAATTGGACAATTATTAGAGGCTGTATTGCTACCACGAACGATGGACACACAGACAGACAGACATTACAACCATCCAAAACAAATCCATGTCTGACATGATATCTCCTATCCAGTGTTCCTGAATGCTACATTCTGATTGGTCAGGAAGTACTGATTCAAATCTATAATGGTCCATGAAAACGTAGCTACTTGTTTTTATCCTTGTAAGGGAAAATACAGGCATGTGGATCCACAAACATGCCTAAAGTAAACAATATCAATATGAAATTCAGTGTCTTAGCGGTAAGCACGTCTGCCTCACAGTAAAAAGGTCCTGGGTTCGACTCCTGGACTCGGTGAGGGTGTTTGTGTGGAGTTTGCATGTGTTTTCTCCGGGTACTCCGGTTTCCTCCAGCAGTCCAAAGACAAATTGACAAGCTGTTCCAAATTGCCCCTAGGAGTGAGGGTAAGTATGAATGGTTGTGAGTGTGTTGGCCCTGAGATGGACTGGTGAGCTGTTCAGCTGAGATAGGTTCCACCCTCCCCACAACTCCTGTAGCATTAAGCAGTTCAGTAAATGAATGAATTCCTTGTGTACTCACACCCCACACAGTTCTTTACACTTGTTTCTTATAACAGTATCTTGGGGTAAAAAAATTAATTTAGAAAACAAAATTATTAATTTAATTAATTAATTAATTAATTAATTCATTCATTAATTAGTAAGTAAGTAAGTAAGTAAGTAAGTAAATAAGTAAGTAAAAGAAAGGCACACGACACTTTCCATTTTTCAGATGAGCCCCATTGCCATCTGCTGTCACACAAATACGAGGGTACTTCAAAATGTTCTTGGCCTCACCCAGAGAACGTCACAGAACAAAAAGCTTATCCTTGCATTATTTTTCAATGTAGTCTCCATTAACTTCAATGAATTCAGTCTACCGATGATCAAGCTTGGCTATCCCTTTAGGGAAGGTGGTCACATCGTGAGCCTCCAGATCGTCCTCAGTGGCAATTTTCATCACTACGCTGAAAACGGTGAGCACAGAAGAGTTTTCAGTTTGGAAAACAAACAGAAGAAGTCAGACGGTGCAGACTGGATGAGGAAGGTGCATGGAGCAATAGTTCAAAGCCCCATTCGGCTGCTTCTGCCACGGCCACCTGTGCTGCGTGGACAGGCCAACTGTCCCAGAGAAACAGTACGCCAGCTGAAAGCTTTCCTCTTGCTTCAAACAATTGAGATTTCATGGACAATGATGTAAGGCTTTATAGCGTACAGTGATGACCCAAAATAAGTGTTATACCCCTTGTTTCTGGTTGAGGCTGAAGATTTAATGAAGAATCCTGTGACGCTGATAGAGATTAAACAGTATTTATCCCTGTTCTACAATGATATCACAGTGCACCCTGGGTAATAACACATTTTTTGGGTTAATCCAAAGCTAAGGTGTCAAACTCAAGGCCCTCGGGCCAAATCCGGCCTTACAACTCATTTAATGTGGCCCGCGAGAGCTTTTAAAGTATAAGATTATCGTACACTGTTTGCATCAACTATTACCATGAAACGTAATTCACTATCCATCCACTAGGTGAAGCCAACCTAAACATCCAGCCATTCATGACTCAGGAAAGATTGCAAGCTAGCTTGTCACCATGAAGCACTGTCAGAAAAAGAACGTGAATAAAGGAAAAGAGGACAAATGCGTAAACAAATAATATGGCCATGCAGATTTCATGGTTGCCCTTTTAGAATAGCTGTTAGGTGATTATTCAGCCCTTGTTGACCTCGAAATTTAGTGATGTGGCCCTCAGTGAAAATGAGTTTGACACCCCTGATCTAAAGTGAAGCAACTTTGTTAAAGAAATGCACTGATTCCAATAGCCAGTCAATTGAATACATTTCTTGGTAGCACAGTCAGATGTCTGGCTCCCGGTGTGGCAGCGGGATCGATTAAAGCAGATCAGATGTCTGTCAGTCAGCACAGGCCAGACAGAGTATTTACTTCTGTGAATGATATCACTGAACAATTCCAGACCTTGACTAACATTTTAGGTGATGACAGAGTGCGTCACTCGCGGCTTTGCAAATACACAACACACTTTAAAGAATGCCTGAGGGGCGTGGAAGCTTCCAGAAAGGACACGGAAAACTATATCACCATCTTAAAATCACTTTTAGGCATGTGACTAGCAGGTAGAAAGAAAACAGTACTAAGTAAACAAATCCGACTTCCATACCATACCATACCATACCATCTTATCCTAAGGTGCATTTAACTGCTTTTAAATCCAAGAGCAATAGTATGACTGAGTTAATAATGTTCAAAAGACATCAACGTTACATCAGAGTCTTTCCGTGGCATCATTTTATGTCACCACACACAGTGCAGTAAGCTTGGAGACCACGGGTTCCTAAAACAATCACTTGAGAACTGCTTATCCCTGTAGGAGCATTTGTTTAAGTTTACATTCCGCCCGAGGAGAATCAGCCGGCTTGTTTATCAGCGTTTGAGGAAACCCCCCTGCCGAGCCACGGTGCATTATCCCCTTTCCTGACGGAGTTCTTCTGTAGATCTTAAGCTCTTTATCCTAATCCTTTGTCTGACAAACCAACTAACTTCTTCTGAATTGTTTCTCCTGTTACATGGAACGGAAAAGACTATGGGTTAAACAGTCTTGGGAGATCTTTGATTTAATTCCTATTAAATAATAATAATAATAATAATAATAATAATACTTTATATCACTTTATAGAGACTTTATAATGACATTTATAATGAAAGACTTACAGAAATAACACATAAGGGTTGAACAGGGAAAAAAAAAACTAGGGCAGTACAACAAGGGATAAGATAAAAAAAAATTAATAATAAATAATAATAATAATAAATAAATAAAATAATAATAATCGAACCTTTATGACTAGAACAAAGTTATCACACAGTAATAAGCCAAAAGGAAAAAGAAAAATACTGGGAAGGTAACCTGTGATGGACTAGCGTCCCAGCCAGGAGGGGTGGAACACCTTGTTGCTTCATGCTACAGAAGCCGGGGATAAGCTCCAGCTCTGATGAGCCACTAGGCTCGGGTGTGAAAGTCCATCAGGCTTAATCCTATTAGGGTGGTGGGGAGGCTGGAACCTATCTCAGCTGACACTGGGCAAAGGTGAGGTACACCCTGAAGAGCGGGCCGGACCACTGCAAGGTAATGTGCATGTTGTTGGACCGTGGGAGGAAACTGGAGCACCCAGAGTAAACCCACACAAGTACGGGGAGAACATGTAAACTCCACACAGAAACGCCGGTTCAACAAAAACTAATGCTAGATTCATGTTAACAGCAAAGGTGTTTCCAAACATTCTCAGAGCCAAAGATTTGTAAAACCATATTGTTAAAAAATTTGCTAGATGAGTTGGCAATGTACACATTAGAATTTCTTCGTTTTTTTTTTTAGTTACAAACTGCTTGCGTGCGTTGCTTGAGCACTACGGCTGATTTACAGCCCTGCAATTACTCAAGCAGGGATCAATAATTAAACACGAGGTAATATTCACTGCAGGGTCGCATTTGCAATAAAGCGATTTGCGCTAATCCGTTATCACTGAGACACCTTGTCTTCCCCAGGTGTCTGATGATGAAGCTGTCTCTTTCCAGTTTATCTGTAGAATCCTCTTTCCCGCAACCTTTAAAGGTCACGATCTGGAGCACTGGCATGATAACTACAGTATACATTGACCAGAGAGGATGGTGATGCTTGATAAAATGCATCCTGAGATAGTCAGTCTGGGGTGCGCACACACACACACACACACACACACACACACACACACACACACACACACACTATTCTCATTCCCTAAAGCTCCGTTCTTAGCTGCTGTAAAGTTATCAATACTCAGAGGTGGACACATCATAAAATGGCTGCCAAAAATACAGCACTCTTCATGTTCCCCTGTCCATTAGATAATAATAGTGAATGATTTCTACTCATTTCCCTTAAATGAGAGAAAAACAGAACTCAAAATTCCTTTACAACAAATCCTAACCCAGTTCAGAAGATGGGTCGGTACGTATTGATTAATTTATTATAAAATAATTATCATAATTAAGTTGTTGACATAGTGACATTTCCTGTGAGGCTCCAGTGCCAGTACTTAGGGGCAATTACACTAAAGGTGTGATAGAAAAGTGACTAATGCAAATTGATTTTTTTGCAAATTTTGAAAATCGTGTCAAGATGTTCTGCGACTCCACAAGCAACCAAATATTTTGTGGCATAAATACGTACGTCGCGTGAAAGTCACAAGTGTGAATGCGATTAAAATATGAATGATGATAAATTACAGGGAATGTGGCGGATGCCAGCAAGTCTTGAACTTTTCCCAAACTTTCCGAGTGGAAGTTTCCGACTCGCTGTTTTTCTGTGTGAATGACAAACAAATCATTTGTGAGCAAAACGACAACTTTTGCTTGAGACGTTAGAGAGCTCCATGTTAGGGCATCGCTTTGAGACATCTTCAGAAATTTCAAACATGTTGGAAATTTTTTTTGCGATGAGTTCCAAAGTAGGTGATCGAAATGTGATGCTGCGAATGTCACGAGACAAATTTGAGAACGCTTTGAGAATGAGAAGTGACAGCCATGAATTGCTACCCCCTCAGTAACAATCAGACAAAGCTCTGATACCAGAAAGGGCAATAAAAGTAAAATACATGTCTCCTAATAAAGAAAGTCACCACATCAGCAATTACATGTTTTACAATTGAAACTTGGGTTTTTTTGGGGTTTTTTTTTTGCTTATTATTAGTTTTAGATTAGTTTTCGCTTTCCACCATCCCGGTGTATGAGCTGTTGCTATAGCAACAATAATATATTAGTGTTAATAAATGTGGAAGCATTAAAATAGTTTTTAAATCAATAAAATTCGACTTAATCAGTATTCTTTACATGGCCATGTATTAGGCGAACCAGACATAATTACCAACCAATCAATCAATCAATAAATAAATAAGTTTTAAAGAATTCCACAATTTTGCACACTTCTGGTACAACTGGTTTAAACTCAGCAGGTGCCATGCAATGGGATGACATCTTGTCCAGGGTGAATTCTCCTTCCTTGCACTCTGACCCTGAACAGGATATGTAGAAATGTCTCTTCATAGTGGTTGCACATACACCGCTGGACTTCATAACAAAGTGAGAAATGGAAAATAACATTTGGACAATCTGGAAATTTGTGAACATGAATCATTACGATCTGATGACTTTTACTGGAATACTATTATAAAGCTGTGGTTCTTCCTCGTAATCAGACCACACAGTGTTTGAACGGGGGCAGTGCTGGTTCAGTGGTTAAGGCTTTGAGTTACTGATCAGCAGGTCGCAGGGATTCAAAGCCCCAGCTCCAGCAAGCTGCCACTATTGGGATGTCAAGCAGGGCCCTTAACCCTAACTGTTCTAGGGGCATTGTATCAAAGCTGACCTTATGCTCTGACCCCAACTTTCTAACAAGCTTGTATAGGCCAAGAAAATCTGAATCAGAATCAGAATACTTTATCGATCCCGGAAAAAAATTGTGATCCGGGATGTTTTTAGAAGTGGCTCTACAACGGTTCCCTCCAAGCGTCAATACTGACAGCAGTTCCTGTCTTGAACCCCACTGAGAGCCTCCTGTTCTCAGGAAATGACCATAAATGGACTGATCCACCTACAGCCAGAGTCCACAATAATTTGCACTTGCAGGCCACATGGCATTCTGTCATACCCACTTACCTTTGTGCACTTGGGCTTTTATTCAGTCATATCGTACGATTTGGCCGAGGTACTGTGTAATCAGCTCGCGAGTGTAGGTGGTTAATGCACGATTTCACCCACTCGAGCCCAAGTTTGTTTTGTGCTCCGTGCACTAAGGAGACGTTAAAATATATTCCGAAAGGAATTCGTAAACACCACATGGCTCCTAAAAACCGGTGGCAGGGATGACGAAATCGAGAATAAGCATCACTGGAAGTATTTTTGGTGTCTGTTTTGTTTGAAAAGGGAGAGCAGCACAAATCCTTGTTTAGGTCAAGAAATTTTTAAAAGGGCTTGTTTTTGTCTACCAATGCGGTCTCCCTGCTGGAATAAATACATTATTTCCTCGTTTTTCCTTACAACCAGACTCCCCCTAGTGGTTATTTAACAACAGTCTGAAACAATCACATTGAAGAATTCAATTGTACAATTTTGGAAACACCTTACTCTGGAACACTCTGTTCTAACCATAAAAAGAACAAAAAAATAAATAAACAGGCCTCAAGAGTTTCCAAGCAGTGAAGTTAACAAAGAGAGAGAGAGAGAGAGAGAGAGATGAAAACCGTGCTAATAAATCTTGGGCTTTCGTTACTGGCTATGTAAGAAACATTCCTGGATAGTGTACTTATCAGGAAGGGTCATGTGCTACACAGGAAGAAAAATGGGTGATCAGACGTCCTGTGTTTTCAGGGAAAGTCCTATATTTCAGCTTTGCTGCAATTCGTAATCTATTCAAAGAAACCGTGTGACATATTTGTAATGTCACTTCATGACTGGAAGAGCGTGAAAAACTCACACAGATGTGATTATATTTACTATAATGGTAACTAAAATAGTTCAAACATAGTCTTTCAGGGTTACCATCACTTCATGAGGTTACCGCAGGAAGCCGTTACAGAAGAACTGGTATTAACAGGGCCGGGGCCTGCTCTGTTAAAGGAAAACAATGAGTGACTAGGACGATAAGATGGCGTAGGATCAATATGACCTGATGGAGGATCATTATTTTCCAGTAAAAGCATATCCAGCACATTAGGAAATGCTTAAAGACGTAAGATACACCTAAATGTGACTTTTTTTTTTAAAGACATCACTGCAATGAAACAATCGATCCTGGTGTTAAATGTTGACCACACTTTATAAAATGCAAATTTTTGCATGAAAACCTAGTCGTCTCCTGATCCTGATATGCAGGCTGGTTGTTCTCTAGATCATGAAATGTTTATTATAAAAAGAGAAGAACTGGCGAGTCGTCAAGGTGAGCGACTATCAACCTGGAAATAGCAGGTTCAAATCCATCCAGGTAGATTCTGTAGCCATCCGCAGCCGGGAATCCATGGAATCTAATTGGCCAAAAACTAGCCAATCATGGGCGTTCGTGAGCTCATTTGGACAAAGGGACGGATAAACCTTTTCCTCCGAATGTGCTAGGCTGCCCTCGAGTGCGCACGCACAGCAGTTCGGTGGCAGCATCACGTGTCACGGAGGGGGCACATGCTTGCTTACGTCCGTCCCTGGTTGAGAGAAGAAGAAGAATATTACCGCTGTCTAATCAGAGGTGGGCGAGCCCTCTGATCCCCAATTCTCCTCAAAAACACTCCCTTCATTAATTTTAAAATGATACACTGAGTGGAGTTAAGAGTGAGGCTATATTTTAACACCTTCAATCACAGCAATTACAAAATCATTTTTACTTTTTATCTATTTTTATCTTATGTTTAACGCTGTTGGACACGGAGGAAACACGCTAGCTCCTGTTATCACTTATGCTACTGTCGCACAGTAACACCATCACCACCTCATCTCGAATGCAGTTTATTACAAAAACGCAGCTTATTATGATCAGACAAACACAATACTAAGGCCCCTATAACATATTAACGATTTGCATAACTTATGCTGACATATGACAAATTTCTATAAAACGCTGGCATATGCTGAACTATATATGCTATTCCAGTTTTGAACGTATACATAACTTATATGTAACTTATCCAGAACCTATCGAAAACTCATAGCTAACTTATATTGAAGTTATCTCCAACGTACTGTATATTGACGTATGTAAACGTATGTGACATGTTCCGGACCACCACAGAAGTTTTACTGAACGTCTTTCTCGCGTATCATGGGCGTATTGGCAGCGTTTAGGGAGATTGGTATACAAAAATGGGGTTCCAAACTCCTCAAGACTCCATCGTTGACTATTGTGGGTCATAAGTTATACGTAGGTTCAAAGTACGCTAGACATTATATTCAACCCATGAGTGACTTGCAAATAACGTGTGTGAACGATCACATAACTTACCTACAACTTATGGCTTGTTACTCATTAATAAAAAAGTTCAAAACATTCGATTTCTTTCATATTTGCTCTTTGATTAAAATCAAACCCGAAGCGTGCCTTTATTCCAAAACGAGGCCCGAGTTCTACTGTGGGAGGACATGAAAGCAGAACCTGGCTTTGCATGAGAGCAGTTGTGTGTGTGTGTGTGTGTGTGTGGATGTTTTCATTTCAGTCAGAAAAGCCAGCAGAGATTAAGCGAGCTGTCCTGTAATTATACACTCGGCTCGTGAGAAAGCCCTCTGTGCCTCGAGCATGCTGTAAACACTGCCACATGTCAAATCTACCCATAGAGGAACAGACGCTTGGTAACAGCCGTGTGTTAGAGTTGGAGGTTGTTCAATACGTTTCTATTTGATATACGGTGTGAGTTTATTATGGATATTATGTCCCAGGTGAAGAAAGACGCGGCTGGATTGTATGATGAATGTATGATGAAGGTGCCGCGGCCTTGCAGGCTATCAGCACATATCTGACGTGGGCTTGTGGAATAAATGGTTTAT
>JAQMYF010000023.1:6031995-6048533 GCA_030014195.1 Neosilurus mollespiculum | reverse complement strand
GACGGCTATGCAGCCTACTCTTGACGAAAATCAGCAATGGTTCTTTTACATGCCTCCCACCATAGACAGTGAGAGACTTGGCCGGCATTTGATAACCCAGTTAGCTGCACTGGGGGGGCAGCAGTGAGAACCCGCCGACAGTGGGGCTTGAACCCCCGACCTTGGGATCAGTAATCCAGCACCCTACCACCAGGCCACCACTGCCCACAAACTTGTTTATAATTTTATTTTTTTTTTTTTAAGTATATGTGTTAATAAAATAGGGAAGCGTCTTGGCGCAATGATTAGCACGTCTGCTGCACAGTAAGAAGTTCCAGGGTTCAAGTCCTGGGCTCGAGTGTTTTTGTGTGTAGTTTGCATTTTCTCCCCGTGCTTACGTGGGCTTCCTCCGGGTGCCCCAGTTTCCTCCCACTATCCAAAGACATGCACATTATGCTGGCTGTATAATGTTCCAAATTGCCTCTATGGTTGTGTGTGTTGTCCTGCGACGGTCTGGCGAGCTGTTCAGGGTACACCCCGTCTTCACCGAGTGTCAACTGACATAGGCTCCAGCCTCCCCACGACCCAAGTAGGATTGAGCGGCTCGGCAAATGAGTGAGTGATTTCAGTATGTGAGTTCTGGTTTACTGACCACCCTTGTTCTTACAAACATACGTTCCAGTCAAACGTTCAGACACACAAGTAAACGACTGGTACTGTATTTCAGCAAGCACTGATCTTTGCATGGACCATCCCTAGGCCTTAGGGGTGGGTAATCTGTACACTGTAACCCCTCCACCCCCCACCCAAAACACCAGGGGTGGTTTGATCCCAGCATGAGGGCAGGTGATGAAAGCTATCAACAGATTTCAATACAAAATCAATACTCATAGAACATGCTTACATGCTTGGACTTGAAATTATGGAAGAAATTAGGGAGACTATGGTTACGTGGCTAGCAATGTAATTGTGTGGGCCAGATGGTCAATAGACACCACAGAACACAATATCTGCTGATGAGACATATTTTTTAGCTTTTATTTTTAAAAGAAGGCCGGCTACTTTATCATACCCCCCGCAAGACACTTCCAAAAAAAAAAACATTTCAGAGCAGTCAGTGGAATTGTTTTGACCTGGATAAGTTATCAGAAAAAAGGTTAAACACTGGCTTTGGACACCTTCAAGCTTCAGGGATCACAGTCCAACAGTCACGTCAAGCACGTTTCATAACCCAGCTATCAGTTCTAGCATACGCTGCATGTCACACGGAATCAGCATGACGTCTGGGAGGAAAATAAGCCTTTTGTTAGTACATATGCAGCATCGGGGGCGGGGGGCGTGCGGCATGCGGCGTAAGTGATGATGAGGCAACGTAGGCAATAAATAAATCCACCTGGAGGTTTATGACAGGCGTTTTCATCACAGCTGAGAGAGTGCATGAGCCACCACAAACAGATGGTGGAGAGAGAGAGAGAGAGAGAAGCTTGCAAGTCTAATCTGGGAACAGCTGCAGATCCAAAATTAGAGAAACGCCAACGTTATGAATGGCCTCAACAATCTGTAGGAAGACGCCATACGAGTCTGCATTATGACAGTAAGGTCTGTTTACAAATTGTGAGCAAAACTGCAGTGCTGCATGGAGTAAATAATTCTAACAGTGATACATTTTTAATATACTTCGATTATATCTCAGGTCTTCATGGAAAATAATCAGCAGTGCGATGGTGTCCAACACAAACTACAGTTCCTGTTATCTCTCGCGTAATTAACTCTTACTATTATCTCTAGGGTAATTAACCATTCACGCTCACATGCTATTTGTTTTTGTCCTTGTGTAAGCTGTTATTATAGAAATGGTGAGGTGCACTGGCATGAACGTTACAGACGAATCTACTGTCGGAGGCGCTGTTATAGAAAATAAATCAACACTTACTGACCAATCAGAATCAAGAATTCAGTAGTACTGTGGTACAGTTTTATTTAACCTCTATTGAGACATCTGACCTAAACAGTAGTAATTGCTTTATAGAGCTCTGTTTACAGGCGCGAGTGACTATGGCTCACTGGAAATCAACAGTAATAAAGACAAAACACCGTGTTTTTATCCAGAGGTACAACATAATAAATACATTTTTTAGTTAAAAACCTTCAGACGCCTGTAAAAAGCAAATACTATGTATGGTTGTAAGTCATGGCCAAATCCCACTGATCGGACACCTCACGACAGCTGCCAACCAGGGAGAGCAAAGGTCACCATGTGTTTCCTTCAACATTCATGCTGCCAGCCAACATGTCCTGCTCATACAATATCAGTACACCGCAATCCTCCTTCATATGCATGAACTCACATCCTGATTATCTAATGTCGCTGTATGAGACATCTGCAAGAGAGCAGGTGCCTCCCTGAGAGCTTAGCCAATTAGCTCTCTAGGGTTCCCAGCCACATATGGTACGACTCGCATCGCCTAGGATTTGGACGCTGCTCACCTGGGATTTGAACCCGCGATATCCGGATCATTGGCGAACAGTTTTCTGCTGCACAGTGTACTAGAGGCAACAGTGGCAGTGGTTAGCACGTTCGCCTCTCAGCAAGAAGGTCCTGGGTTCGATTCCCAGACTCGGCATTTCTGCGTGGTGTTTGCATGATCTGTGCTTGCGTGGGTTTTCTCTGGGCACACCGGTTTCCTCCGACAGTCCAAAGATATGCACATTAGGCTAACTGGCTGTTCCAAATTACCCCTTGGCGTGAGTGAATGGCTGTGTGTGGGCTGCCCTGTAATGGTCTGGTGTGCTGTACTGGGTGTACCCCAACTTCGCTCAGTGTCGACTGAGATACTCCACAAATCCCTAGTAGGTTTTAGCGGCTCGGCAAATGAGTGAGATGAGTGAGTGTATTGGTACTAGTACTGTACTGGTACTGTGTACAGCCTCCAGATCACTGAACACAAGGGTATATTAAATATTAATAGGGTGAGAAGCTCGGCCATTCGGGAGGAGCTTGGAGTCAATCCGCTGCTCCTTCCTGTTGAGAGGAGCCAGTTGAGGTGGCTCGGGCCGACCCAGAACACACTGGGGGGACTACGTCTTTCGACTGGTCTGGGAACGCCTTGGTGTCTCCCCAGAAGTGCTGGAGGAAGTGGCTTAGGGGTAGCAACCCTGAATGATCGTCAGCAAAGAAAACTCTGTCCATTTTTCAGAGCAAAGCCTCAAGCCTCTCTACATGCCTCCATTCGAACAGATTTAACCCACAGGACTTACAGTCGTGTGCTCACACTACAGCTCACAAAAATCTGGTGGTTTTACTTGCATTTTCCTATGAGAACTTTCCCAAAAGCTCCACCGCAAGCGCCTGCTTTCACATCCTTGTTAATTTTTGCTATCAAAGCAGGTCTTCGTGCTGTTATCTGCAGGGAACTGATACGAACCAGAAAAACTTATGTATCCCACAGCTCATAGTCATGGCCGATTCCCCCATAGCATCAACCCGCTTTTGTATGCATGAGCTCAAAGACGCCCATGATTAACTACTGTCGCTCTGAGTGATAGGGACGACAGCGTACACCATCCCTCCATCCCTGAGAGCCCAGCCAATTATCTCTCTTGGGATCCCACCAAAGATGGCTGTGCCATCACTCGGGCTTCTATGACAAGATGAGCGCTTTTCTGTTGCACCAATTGGGAAGCTGCTAATGCCCTGGCACTACAATACCCAGCAATCATCTACAATACATTCACTCAACTCATGTGCCGAACCTCGCAATCTTAGGGTTGAGAGAAGGCTAGAGCCTATCGCAGTTGACACTGGGCAAAGCCGGTGTACACCCTGAACAGTTAAGCCAGACCATCACAGAGCAAAACACACATTAACACCTAGGGGCAATTTGGAACAGCCAATTAGACTAATGTGGATGTCTTTGGCCTGTAGGAGGAAACCAGCGTATCCTGAGGAAACCCATGCAAGCATGAGAAGAACATGCATACCACCACACAAAAATGCCCTCACCGTGCCCAGGACGGTCTTGCTGTGAGGCGGACGTGCTAACCACTATGCCACCGTGCCGTGCATATAGAATATACTGCCAAACATAGTTGGACACCATCATAATGCCATCCTATGTGCTTCTGAAGATCTAAATTCAGATTTCTGCTATAAGACGCTCCACTCTTCTCACACAGCCAGCATAATTAATCAACTAATCCCAAAGACATTCATTGGGATTGAGGTCAAGCCTCTGTGCTCGAGTTCTTCCAATCCAAACCGCAGCAAACAATTACCTCATGGATGATGCTTTGTGCACAGGAGCTTTGTCATGCTGCAACACTTGAGGTTTCTTTATTCCAATGAAGGGAAATTGCAATTCTACAGCATAAAAGACATTCTGCTTCCAGGTTTGGGGAAAACCCCACACATGGATGTGATAGTCAGGTGACCACAAGCCTTCAGGTGTCCATCAACCAGTTCTGTCTCATGTCACAAGTTCTTTACTGAAGGTATAATTTTTCAATTAGGGGGTAAATTTCCATTACTGTATTTGTATCATGTTTTTTAATTTCTCATATTGGTGGGTTTTAGATAAGCATCATAGCTGTCTTCTGAAGGTGGCAAAAAAAAAAATCCCAATTGTGATTGTACTTCTTCATAAATCTACCTTTACCAACAATATGTCTGTAGGAGGGATTTTTTCCCCCCAGAGTTCAAACCTGGAAACCCCATTGTACTCCAGATTGATGATAAAATTCTGACTGGAGTTTCCCTTTGGGTTTTTTTTTTAATGTATTAAAAGAGTACCAGTATTCGTCATCCTTACAGAATAATTTGTGTGAATATAATACTTTTAACCGATACAGTTTCACATAAATAACCATAAAAAGCACAAAACTGGTAATTTTATCCTGTGAATTACTAGCACTGGCTGAACTAGCAGTCGTTAGCGGTCATTTCTCCCGGAAAGTAACGGAGACAGTAAGACGTTACATTCTAGTGACTCTGAGGACGAGAACGCTGCCAGAGATGTGTGTGTGACGGTAAATCCAAAATGGCTTATGCAGCTACCGTTTCGCCAACTCGGCTTTCCTGTCTTCAGTTTTTTCTGCGATTTCTGCGCTTGCTGTTTGTGCAGCTCAGAACTGGCCCATAATGTGTTTTGCTACACGGGTCATTGACACAGCCCAGCCAATCCAACGAGTTCTTGTTACTACCAGGCTGGAACATCCAATCAGAAAGACAGCATGTCTCTAAGCATGCCTAGAGTCGTAACACTCGCGCGAACTTTGAAAACAGGCAAGGACTGATGCTGCTGGAAGGAACCACTGATGTTATACATGATCGTTTTGAATAGCTAGCTGGTATTTATATTCCAATACACTAACAACTAGAAAAGCACTCAGAGAGCGCAGACCTCCACCAAGGCCATTCAGAACCCCCATATGGTCTTGTAAGAAGAGCAGCATTTTTATAAATGCAACATTTATTTATTATTTGAGCCCTACAATGAAGACGTGCAGCCGTTTATATGATTACATTGTGTATAGAACCTGCCCTGAAATTGTGCTCGGATGAGGAAGTATTAATAATTGGATTATTTTTCTGATAACTGGTCTAAAAGTTGTACAGAAAGGTAGAGGAATGAGATTACACCATCGAACGCAAGCCTGGAAGTTACGCTTAGGTATGGTCTGGACACAGTAACTCGGATGATGTCATCCGCGCTAAAAAATATTAAAAATTTCCTGCATCTAGATAATAATCTGGATCCCTGCAAAATTTTATTCAATTGTTCCTTGTATGATTTCTGACTCATTATGAAAATTTTATCAAAATCCGTTCATATCTTTTTGAGTAATGTTGCTAGCAGACAGACAAACAAACAAACAAACAAACAAACAAACGCCGGTGGAAACATAACCTCTTTGGCGGAGGTAATAATACAATATATAGCAGACTGGGAGTGAATTTATGTTCCCTAAGAGGAAACTGTGAAATCCCCACTGTTTATACTTTCACTTCCATGGCGTCCTTTTGATATTTCAGATGAACTGATTCTCCTTTCGACTTCATACAAACAAACAGAATGCAATTCGGAATTACTATTAAGCACTATTATTTAAACAGATAAATAACTTGATGGAGGGCATGGTGGATTAGTGGTGAGGACATCTGCCTCACAGCATGAAGGTCCTGAGTTTGAGTCCCAAGCTCGGTTGATTCTGTGTGCAGTTCTCCCCGTGCTTGCATGGGCTTCCTCCACAGTCCAAAGACATGCACATTGGGCTAACTGGCTGTTCCAGATTGCCCCTTGGCGTGAGTGGTTGTATGTGTTGCCCTGCAATGATGTGGCGAGCTGTTCAGGGTGTATCCTACCTTCCCCCAGTGTCGGCTGAGATAGGCTCCGGCATTCCCGACACCCTAGTAGGATTAAGCAGTTCGGCAAATGCGTAAGTGAGTAAGAATAACTTAATGGAGGTTAAAAATGTCAGCATTCCAGCAATTTACCACCAATGTTCATTTCATATTGTGATGTAACCCAGTTTGCTAGTGTGACAAGCCAGAAGTGCCAGCAAAGACTAAAAGAGAAAATATTTCATTTAAACACTTCGATAAATCCTGGAATTCACTACCGTTCATCTGATCATTTGTTTGTAAGACAAACGTTAAAAGCTGTTGTTTACAAGGCTAACACTTCACATAATTTTCAAAAGCAGTTACCAGTGTGGCACTGGCTCATGTTTGACCAATCAGCATACACTGGTCTGGACCAATCACTGTACACTGACGTGATTCGTGGCTTCTGTTGTGCTTGGAGAGAACCTAATTTGTAGCAGGAACTAAAAAACTATGCTCAAAATGGGGTTCACAGTTCCTGTAGTGCAGACATATTAAAAGGGGTTACTTTCTCCAATAGATCTAAGAACTATTTGTATTAACCATGATTAATGATACGCAAGAATAACATCATAGAGATTTAAGATAAGCTTGTTGTGTTGTTACGTCAGGAAACGTGATCCTGATGGTCTTTTTCAGGTCCTGGGAGAAAAGCATTCATGAGGAGCCTTGAGTCATGAGTAGAAAAACTCATCTGGGTGCCTGTGTTCCTGGGAATTCATGAACCAGCCAGAGAAATTCAATAATCCCACCAAGAAAGAGTGAAGCGAGTGGAGTGAGGAGCGGCCCCCGAGCAGCCCAGTCACACCCGGTTAAAAGATTATTCTGAACACATTCAGCTGGGATTAGTACGGGGCTTAATGAATGTGTATGCTCTGGTGCTTTTGTCCCAGCACTGGGGTCATTTCAGCTCAGCCAGAATGAGCAAAAATAAATAAATAAAAAAAACTTAGATGTACTGTCCAGAGAACGGGCCTGAGATATGCACACTTGTTGATAAGGCAACAGGTGAGCAATGAGCCCAGATCACACATGTGACCTCGAGGCTTACCAGCGCATCGTATCTCCAGACATGAGCCAACCTTCTGCACGAGACATATGCTGCAGAATCTAAATATACACCACGGCTAGTTTCCTTCATATCATTGAAATTAACTGCGCAACGTAGCTTCTGATAAGGTGTGTCATTTGTCTGGATAGCTGATTCTTATTACAAAGTTAAGTTCAGCTCTATAAGTGTATTTTTAAACAGTCACGATCATTTCTCTGCATTTCTATCCATGCAACACGTTCACACGGTGCTGTATTAAGTGGCGTGTTGATCTAAAAAGCAGATAGGATCAAGCAACCATAACCTCAGTGACCTTGAAGCCTATGATTTACAAACACAGAGCGGTATACATCACAGGTCTTAGGATTTCCCTAGAGAGTGAAATCTGCTGAGTGATCCAGCTCACAGGAAGGAGGCATTTCACAAGGCGATGCTACGTTTGCTTCAGCAAAATAAAAAGTCAAGAGAGAAATCCCAAAACATCTGAGCTGTAAAAAAAAAAAAAAAAAAAGTTGTCTGTGTCTGTGTGTGTGTACATGAACAATGCTTGGCTCTGGAGGCCATATGAGAAGACCTCAGAGGAAAGAGAAACAGAGAACCTTGATTTAATGTGACTTGTAATGGGTTCGTGGTGCACACATGATCCAAGAGTGGGTGTCTGAATATTCTCTTTATAAATACAATAATGAGGTACAGTACAGTACAGTACAGTAGCAGGCTGATTCCTTACTGCTGGTCTGCTGTTTGTTTTCATATGATAAATAAAAATTCAACAGTATTTTAAAACATTGTGCTTCAGAGATATAATTCTCATCCTTTCTCTGGTCCAATGGTTGTCTTTAAATTAAAAACAAATTTCTTTAAGATGCAAAGAAGGGAAATTTTTGGACACAGTGAGATCAAGTACTTCAGAAGACTCTTATTATGTAAATATCTTATTTAAAGTGTTCTCAGGCTTGAGTGACTTAATTGTGTTTATTATTATGAAACAAAGTTGATGTTATTCATACATTCAGCATTATATTTACAAACAAGAAGAAACAACGAGCTGTTTTTCTTACCCGGACACTTCATGACTTCCGACACCGGTTTGCATGGAAACAGGATCTTTTTTATTTTTAATTTAAAAACGAAAATAAAAGACATGCAGTTCAACTCTCCAAACTTAAAGACAGTCCACTTAAAGATGTCCTGTATGATTAAAAACGTCACCCCACACTTAAAAAGGACATAAAAACAAAAGTTGCCGTTAAAAAAAACCGGAAACTAAATTACCTAAGTTAGTAAATTGGCTACTTTTATTCCTCTTGACTTCTTTTCCGCAGTGTTGTTAAACGAGTCGCGTGCACGCCTCGACGCGCGCCGCCGACAGAAGAGGAGGAGTCTTACGGACAAGCCCCGCCCACCCCACCCTGTGAGATATACCCCAGACACTCCACCTACACAAAGATATCCTGTGTATTCTAATTAAAAGCCTTCCACACCAAAAAAGAACCTAAATATCTAAAATCATGCTTATTATTTTATTAATTTGTTTTTCTTTGTTACGTAGGCGTGGCTTAAATTCAAACCCCGCCCACATGGGTGGAGCCTGATACCGTTTGTATTTAAACGTCTTATAAATAAAACAATACAGTTAAACGTGCATTGGTATAAAAGGTAATACAAGCCTTAGTTGTTGTTTTTTTTTTTTGTCATTATTTTGACACAATTTTTTTTTTACCTAAGCAAGGGGCGGGGTTTCTTGCTCAAGCTCCGCCCATAACACTAAAATAAATTTAGTAGGGAGGGGCCGTGGTGTAGTTGTTGGCACGTCTGAATCTCGGGCCTGGTGACAGCGTCTCCATGTGCAGTCTGCATGATCTCCCTCCCCATGGTTTCCTCCCCCATGGTTTCCTCCCCCAAGTCCAAAGACATTAGTCTTATTGGCTGCTTCAAACTGCTCCTAGGTGCGAGTCTGAATGTTTGGGTGTGTGTTGGCGAGTTGCCTGTTCAGGGTGTACTCTCCTTTGCTCAGCGCTGGCTGAGATAGGCTCAAGCCTCCCCACTGCCCCTAGAAGGAGTAAGCGTTTTGGCAAATGAGAAATCAGTGAGGTTATAATTTAGAACGACATGTTGGCATAGTAGCATGGTAGCATGTCCACCTCACAGCAAGAAGCTACTGGGTCCGAGTCCTGGGCTCGGTGAGACGTTTCTGTGTGGAGTTTGCATGTTCTCCCCCATGCTTGAGTAGGCTTTTCCTGGGTACTCCGGTTTCCACCCACAGTCCAAAGACATGCACATTAGGATAAGTGGCTGTTCCAAATTGCCCCTTATTGCCCATAGTGTGAATGGTTGTGCCTGCAATGGTCTGGTGAGCTGTTCAGGGTGTCCCCCGCCTTCGCCCAGTGAGAAAAACTTAATGGGTGACAGTGTTTCACTATAAGTGGTTATTCCCTCTAGAACTTTTAGACATTATTAATGAATATTAATATATGTTTAATGCTTGTGAGTTTCGGTGTATGTGACCTATTTTAAGTATAAACCTTGCTATAGGTTTTTTTTTTAATTGGAACATTAACTTGAACATTAACAAGTCTGTACAAAAATATTTTATTTATTTTTCAAATACAGCATCAATGTTATGGGGAAAAGACGTTATATGTCAGTTTAAAAAGCAGCATATTACATGGGCTGCACGGTGGCGTTGTGGTAACCACGTCCGCCTCACAGCAAGAAGGTTCTGTGTTTGAGTCCCAGGCTCAGCGAGTGTGTTTCTATGTGAAGTTTGCATGTTCTCCCTGTTTGCTTGGGATTCCTCCAGGTACTCCGGTTTCCTCTCACAGTCGAGAGACATGCCATGCACAGTAGGCTAATTGGCGGTTCCAGCTTGTCCCAAGGTGTAAGTGTGAATGGTTGTACATGTGTTGTCCCTCAGATGGCCTGGTGAGCTGTTCGGGGTGTAACCCAATATGCCCAATGTTGGCTGAGATAGGCTCCAGCCTCCCCACGACCCTTATTAGGATTAAGAGGCTTAGAAAATAAATGATATATATTTTTAATGAATATAACTTCCTAGATGTTGAATAGAATTAGTCTAACTGTCTTTTGAAATGAGATATTAGAAGTGAGTTTGGACAATTTAGTTGGGAACATGTGCAGTCAGTGGTAGCCTCAGATTTAGAGGTGTTGGAAAACTTGCTGGAAGGTCATGTGTTCAAATCACTGCAGGGCACTTAACCCTTCACTGCCCATTTGTATAAATGTAAGTTTCTCTGAATTGGTGTTTAACAAATGATGTAAAATTGAAAACAATTTAATGAGATATATATTCTTCATCTTTTATGGAACAACGTCTGAGGAGATTAGAATGAAATAGAATTAAATGAAATAGAAATGTGATTTCTTTCTCACGGTGCAGTTTAGGGTAGCCCTAGAATCCACACAGAGTATTGTATGAGTAGTAGTGAGTGTAGTGTAAATATGACCCAATGCAGAGGAACTTATTCCATACAGCACTGAAAGTTCTGCCCATTGTACCTGCATTTATTATCATTAAAATGGCTGCATCTCACCTGAGCCCACACATTCCCCCCATTTTTTGATAGAACCCTGATATTAACGTTACGAGTATGAGGCCGTAATTAACATTGACATTCTCACAGTAAGAGCAGATGGTCGGCAAGCTTCTGCCACTCAGTTATGCAGAACATCTGAGGCACGTCGGAGGCGTGGCTTAAAACAAGTTGTGTCCCGTGTTCACGTGCAAGAGGGCACTTCTCGATTTTACGGATTGGAAAATATGTTGTGTCTGATCTGATACTGAGCCGTCCTTTCAGTGAAGGATTAAACCTAACACCAACACATTCATCAAAGTACACAACTCATCTACCTATCCATCAATCTATCTATCTACCAATATCTGGCCATCCACCTCTCTATCTACCTGTCCATCTATTCCCTTATCTCTCTCTACCCACCTATCTACCTGTCTATCAATATCTGTCCATTCACCTCTACCTGTCCATCTATTCCTTTATCCATCCATCTACCTGACAGTCTATTCATCTACCTGCCCATCTATGTATCCATTCACCTATCTATCCATCTATCTCCATCTACCTGTCTATTAATATCTGGCTGTCCATCTATTCCTTTATCTCTATCTACCTGTCAATCTTCCTATCTATCAATCCCTGCCCATCTATTCATTAATCTATCCATCCACCTATCTACATGTCTATCAATATCTGTCCATTCACCTCTACCTGTCCATCTTTTCCTTTATCCATCCATCTACCTGTCAATCTATTCATTTACCTATCCATCCACCTACCTGCCCATCTATTCATCTATGTATCCATTCACCTATCTATCCATCTATCTGTCTATCAATATCTGGCTGTCCACCGCTCTATCTACCTGTCCATCTATTAATCTATATATCCATCCACCTATCTACCTGTCCATCTGTCTACCACTCTATCAATACCTGGCCATCCACTTCAGCCTATCTACCCATCTATCCATATCTGTCCATCCTGCTCTATACCTGTTCATCTATTTATTCATCCATCTCTTTCCCTGTCCATCCATCTTCCTATTTATCCAATATGTGTCTGTCCATTTCTTTATATACCTGTCCATCTGTATCTACTTGCATATCCATCCATCCTTTCATCCAATGCATTAGTAGTAAATCCCACCATAATAATCAATCTGTCGTAAAAACTTTAGCTTTATTAACACATTTCCTACATTAGAGTACTATAAAACAGTACAAAGTTCATATATAATGTAGAAATAACTTCTATTAATCTAAAACACTGTACAAAAATTACACATTTCTGCAATTTGACAATTCTGAAGCTTGTTATATTTTCCTGTTCCCTTTGTCAGCAATTAATTCATTAATTAAGGATAATTAATGTGTTTCGTGTTTGCTCTGAAATTCAAAGTGTAAGAAAATAATGAGAATGCCATGTGTTATAATTTTAGTCAAGCTGTTTAAAAAATTAAAAGAAGGAAGACCAATACAAACCGACGAATAGAAATTAAAACATCAGTGAGTCATCTACAAACCAATGATGATCGTCAATGTCGATCTTAATAAATAAAACTCAAATATCCTTTAAAAAAAAAAAAAAAGTTTCCCACATGCTGGTCCCCTGGTGCTGTAAACTCCATCTGATGATGTGGTAAAGAGCAGTCGGTTATTAGATTTATTTGATAAAACCCAGTTTTCTGTCCTAACTATTGTAATGTTTTGAGCTAACACTAACAGAAAAGGCTGGACTCGAGAGTTCTCAGTCGCTTTGGTTAGACAGCGGTCCCCTTCTCAGTGTTCTGTACATTTGCACGGGACAAAGTCATTAATATCTCCTGATATCTCCATTCTTCATATCCAAGTGGGACACACAGGAAATAAGGCTTGTTGGCAACTTGAGTCAAGAAGGCAGTAAAGTGGCGATGCGCATCCAGTCCGGAGAAAAAGACCACTAGGGGGAGGCTGGTGCTGCTACAAGTCCTTCACTTGGCTGCACGATGTGATGAAGCTCTGCCTTGCAGATGGTGGGTATGGCACAGTGTAGCGAGCTGACAGCAGGCAGTTCCTCATCACCTGAAAACACAAAGATGAATCAACTGAAACCATTAAGCAAGACATTTTACACCCGATGACCAGATCGTACAATTGTTTATTTTTGGTTAGGAGAAACCTAGAGAAGATAAATGAGTTCAGAGTTTACATAAAAAATAAGATAGATACTTATATAACTCAGCAGTACAGTTCAAAATGAAATTAATCATATGGTGACAACGCACAATCTTATTGGTCCCATAAATAAACCACATGGGCAATAAATCACATACCCGAACAGGTGTGTCACCTACCAGCAACTTGACCGTTAGCGAGCTGCACCGTGCGTCATACTCTTTAGCAGCTTCCGTAAAAAACACAAGCGTTTTCTTAAAGAGGAAAGGTATAGAGGAAATATTTTAAGTGACAGATTACAAAGTCCCGTGTAGATGCTGCTTGTCAGAAAGCTCTTAATTCATCACAGGCTGAAAACTACCAAAGCTCTCACATCTACAGATGGACACGTCTTGTACAGAAGCAAGCCGGCAAGAGCGCCTGAGGTCAGTTTAAAAAGGCCACCACTTTAAAATGCCATATAGTAAACTACTTATTAACTCCGTTTGCTTGATCTGTACAGAGAAATCTCAGTCTTGCTTCAGGCTTAGTCTGTACTAAAGACCTCAGGCTGAGATTCCTTTGTCCTCAGATTGAGCAAAGAAGGTTAAGTATTTTTATTACACAGCTTTGTACACAGCAGTGTCCTTGACCCTGATTTGGTTAATTGTGGCACTTTGCTATGGCTCACATCATTGATGGAAGTAATAAAATAATTTTTGAAATGTTTTTGGTGTCCAAGTGTTGATTTCTATACTTAGCCATGTACTAAGTGGGATGACGTACAGAAAGCTGGTCACTTTTGACGCAAACCTCCAACAGGGTGATGCTGGACCCTGATGTGATGCAGAGGCAGTGAGATATCCTTTACTCATCACACAAATCATTTCAATACTCACTTCTGATTGGTCATCCACAACAATCAGCAATCTGTTAACTTTTAATGACACACCGTTTTAAGTATAACAGACTGTATGGAGCGTTTCGTTAGAAGAAGCACTAAAATTATTTTTAAATCAATATTTTATGTAAAATGACTGATTTTGCCTTAATAAGTAGCCGTTCAATAAACACAATAATGTACAGCAAGGCGATTATTACTGTGAAATAAACCCCTTAACAGTGATTCAAGAGTCTTCCGGTACAGTGTGGGGTGTCAATCACTCTGCCAGGAGTTATTGTGAGATGTACCATGTAACTCAGCTGTGCTCCACCAGGGGCCAGACTCTGTGTCCCTTTGTCTCTGTTTGTTTATTAACGGCGACTTCAGACTGCACTAGCGCATTATGGCCACTCTTTGGTCTGGAGTCCTCTACTTTGGCTTATGGACTAATTCATGGTTTACGTGTATTTTTAGAAAAGAAATGCTGCTTTGTTTTGTGTGTGTGTGTGTTTATATATATATATATATATATATATATATATATGTGTGTGTGTGTGTGTGTGTGTGTGTGTGTGTGTGTGTGTGTGTGTGTGTGTGTGTGTGTGAGATCTGCCACTGTCTAGGTCATGATATCCTGCCAAAGTATCACGTGACCTACACACATCACCTACTGACTGACCCACATATTCTGATGTCAGAGAGAGGGGTACCACCACCCTGGAACATCCCACTCACATAGCTTTACACTTCTACATTAGTTTTGCAATTATGACCTGTGGCCCACTGGACTTTATCCCTTACTAGAAGGTAATACAGAAATTATATCCATATTTAGCTACAGTGAACTTAGTAACTCGTCTGTATAGCTCACAAACTACACCTCTGAGTTCATGAAGCTAAAAAATAATACACACTAAAGCAAAAGGACAATAGTATAAATTATAAAGTATGTGCAATGTCATCCCCCCATTCCATTCCACCAGCCATGTTTACGTTTGACTGTTCCTGTGTGAAGAACCACTCGATCACTCCTTCGAAAACATTTTCTAAGGAACACCCTTTTTTTTTTTTTACCTAGTCCAGATGAAGAAGACACACTTTCTGTCAAGGATGACGAATCTGCGAGATCTGGTGAAAGTCCCTCCATTAGGGGGATTGACAGCTCTGAAGACGGCACAGACGAATCATAGATTCCAGAGTCTCTAGGCATTTCGGGGGGGCTCGCTGAGCCGTCCGTGTGGCACAAACGCCTTGGTAACACGTTCGTCTCCTGATCTGACGATGACGGCAATGAACTTTCCCCAGTTTCCTCCTGTGCTGAACATGAGGTCATGCCAGACAGCAAGAAAGTGCCTGGGTTTGGCATCGTAGTTGGGATGAGAATGTTCATGATGGGGTGCTCGCTCTCTGAAGGTCGCTTCAGGACCACCTCATTGAGCACAAGCCCCGAGTCGGGCTTCTCGCGCTTGTGAGGCACGGGAGCAGAAACAGGAGGCATGAGCTGACGCTCAAACCAGTCGGGTTCCTGGGCGATGTGCTGGTGCATGTTACAAATGGCTACGTAAAGCGACCGGCCCGCCTTGCTGCGGAAATAGTTGCGCTTGCTGACGGAGGGTACGCCAAGCTGACGTGAGTGCAGCCGTGCTAACAGCTCTGGCAGCTGGTCCATCAGCTTGAAGCGGGGTGCTAACGCCAGTGAGGTGGGCACGTCATTCTCACGAGAGTAGTCAAAGTAGACGGCCATGAAGCGCGACAGGTCAGCTGATTCCTGCTGTGCCTCACGCAGCTTCTCGCTGATCATGGCGGCAGCGACAACAAAAAGATCGTTGCTGCTCAGGTCTGGTAAAGCAACCTCTTTGTTTTTCTCCTTGGACGTGGCCTTGCCCTTCCGATGCCTTTTCTCTACGAAGTATTTAAAACCTTTGGAGCAAATGGTGATGAGGAAGTGAGCCTCATCAATGTGCCGACTTAACCATGACATCTGACCTTCTTTACAGATTTCCAGATGCTCCCAAAGATCCAGAGCCACCTAGATGCACACACACAAAACAAAACAGGATACACTTATTTAGGTTATGCATCAGATTAACTAAACTAACGCAGCTACGTTTATTTAAAAAATACATTAAATCATTTACTGTAATTTTAAAGCAGCAATGTAAATGCTGGGGGGGCGCACTTCAGCCATGAAGGTGGAGGAAGGGAAGGCATAAATATGAGGCAGCTGACACCCTCAACACCACACTTTTTTCCTACTGGTTTGGGAATTGAACCAGGAATCTTTTGGTTGAACTTTCCCAAACCCGCTTTTCTAACCATTAGGCCACAGTTGCCCCATGTCATGGCTAACAGAACAGAATCAAATTTATTACACTGTCGCTGATTTCACTGGATTATTATAACTAATTCTTTACTTCTTCAAGCCTAGGGTTAGGACAAATAACTTTGTATACAATGGCTACATTTACTATCAATTACATACAACATCTGTGTCCTGTGCTTATTATGATCATAGTGTGCAATACTTTTAATGGAACATTTAAAAGTTTAGGAAACTAAATATGTTTTGAGA
>JAQMYF010000023.1:5995443-6009253 GCA_030014195.1 Neosilurus mollespiculum | reverse complement strand
GTGTGTCTACAAGCAAAGATAATGTAGTTAGAGAGTGTGTGTGTGTGTGTGTGTGTGTGTGTGTTGTGTCAAATACCGTCGCCTCAAGTGGGTTCAAGTGAAATGACCAAAATGTTATATATAGATTTAGGCACTGCCTAAAAGTGGAGCTCCTGATAGATATTTTTTCTGACAGGTCACCAAAGCTGGTGTTATAAGAGCAGAGTGGCTCCTAAAATAAATAAGTAAATAAATCTTCCCTGTGTTCCCTTAACCACAGTCTGGAGTGAAAGCAGGAAAGGTTAACACTGGATTTTCTTTTCATTGCCTTTCACTCGCTGATTTCCACGTTTTTGTCTCACCTGTCTTGTTAGTTTAATTACCCATTTTATGAGTTCATATTCCATGTTGTTTTGCTCGAAGAAACTCTGTCTGCGTACCTGAATTTGATTGTGTGTTTTTATTCTCTGCGAGTCTGAGTGGTGGTCTATGAGCCTCTATTATTAATAATACTCTATTTTTTTTAATTGCTGCCTGTCAATATGCATGTCAGCGATACATAACCAACCAGCATCAACAGTGTCAACATCAAAGTGCGTACAGGTGGACATGGAACAACAATCCAATCATGCTCCATGCCTATGGTGCTCCGCTACAAAGGAACAACACAACCAGGCCATAAATGCAGAGATGATAAAAGATGCGTCATAAATAAATATTTATTTGGAAGCAGTTATAAAGTACTGAAGCAGTCCTCATGCACACACTAAAGATAACAACAACAATAATAATACTGAAAAATTGGGATTACCAAGGGGACTTGGCATCCAGTGGACTACCACAGCTGCCTGGTTATCGCAGGACAAATGAGTGAAGCTGATATTGTTCACTTCATGGATGGCATGTTTCCCCCATGGGTTCCAGTTCACAGAGCAGTCTAGAGAGGAGAAGAAAAAAAAAAAAAAAAAAAACATGAAAATTGGGCTTTTTTTTCTTACTGAAACAGATTGGTGAAATTCTTTGGCAAGCTCAAGGATACAGCCATGCAAGTCCCCCTCCCTGTCCTACCCCTTCCCCCAAACCTCTTCCTTTTAGGAACCCCTATTTTGTTAAGGCTGTGCTATCGGAGCTAAAGATCAGCAGGTAGAGGAAGAAAGACTGAGGAGCAGTCGCTTGTTTCACTCGTATCCCGTGGCTCCCTGTCTGACTCGCTGCTTTTGTGATGCTAACGAGGGTCGGCTTTTGGGCCGTGACTGTTCCTGTCATGCACAATGGGGGCTGAGTGAGAACTTGGATTAGCTACAGGCGAGAAATGTGACTTTTTGGCACGTTTTGGTAGTTCGGCAAGCAAGCTAGTCCAGGGGGAAAGGATCGGAAGAATACTTTGAGCAGAGCACAGGAAATTGCATGAACTTGGAGAGGAGCTGATGATAAGAAGGAAAACAAAGTAATCAGTGGTGCCTTACTGTCATTTCGAAAGGTGATGAGTTTGCGTCCGCTTTCGTCTGAACTGGACTGGATTCCCTGCAGAAAGGAAAGAAAGAAACAAAGAAAAAAGAAGGATAAAGGGTACGGTTAATCAGGTATGCTACTAAGAAATCATTTACTTGCACTCCAAACTATGTGACATGTCAGCTTGGGGCATGGAGCACATTCCTTCGAGACTCGACAAAACCAACAGCACTTTAAGTGGTGACAGCAACACTAAAGTATCCTACAATTACGAGGCTTCTGGCTCACACAACTCCTTGCTGAATGCATCCAGTGCCGATTCTTGGAAAAACAAGCCTCGAGTTGTGAGAAGAGCTGCATAAGACACACACACTCTCACGCACCCGTCGTCTGTCCTCACTTCAGCTACTGACACGGAATCAGGTGCTGAGAAACGCGCTTTGACTTGAGGGTTCATGACTAAGGCAGTTAGGACTGGCCTGGGAACGGTGGGTTGAGGCGTGTTCTCGTTCGAGTCAAAACAAACGAGCTTGCGTGACAGGAGCAACAGAGAGACAAGAGGAAGCTATAGGCTGCGTGTTAGATCAAGACTGATGGTAAAAGGAAAAGAAAATAAACATGGCTTCACAGACATGACAGAGCAACAATAACTGAAGCAGCTCGGTAGAATAAGACACTCGAGCGGTATACTACTCTGAATTTTAGTGTGGTCTCATTTGAATGATCTTATCAGTGTTATCTAGCTGCCTGATTAGAGGAAGTTGTCCTACATGACAGGAAGGAATATACTTATCCGCCTCAAGAGGGGAGACATCTGACGAGGCTTGGAAATCAGTTCAGTTCAATTTAAAAACCTGAGTTTGGCATAAAGAATAGTATTGAAGGGGCGGTGTCATCGCTGCATGAAGAAAATAGCTAAAATTTCGTGAATAGTGCTATCAAACAAGATAATCATTCATATCAATGGGAATGTGATTTTCCAAGGATATTAACATAAATTGGGTTTATATATTAAGTTTGTTAGGGTGTGTAGCGCGATCTCAGTCTTTGAAAACTGTTCAGCTAAACAAGATTTTAAAACATCATGCTGTGATGGGCTCAAAAACTCTTCACTCCATCTGAGTTGCAAGCTGATAGGCTAATTTAACAAATATAGACAAGTATTTTGAACATTCAGGGCATATTTAGATGACTGAATGTGGGTGAAAAATCATAACACATCCCCTTTAAGTCATATCATTCCACCACTGTGTATACACAGAAATAAGCACATCGTGATGATCTCCTATGTTAACCCTACTTACTTACACTCACTCATCTGCTGAAGCGCTTCTTTCTACTAGGGTAACGTGAAGGCTCTATCGACTTTGTGCAAAAGGCAGAGTTCTCCCCTGCACAGCTCACCAGACCATTGCAGAGCCAAGCACGCACACACAACCATTCAACTCCCACTCACACCTAGGGGCAATTCGGAACAGCCAATTAGCTTAAAGTGCAAGTCTTTGGACTGCAGGAGGAAACCCACACAAGCACAGTGGGACTTGAACCCAGGACCTTCATGTTGTGAGGCAGATACACCATACACTTTCATAATTTGTTTCCCAACACAATTTATAGGGCAAAATGGTTCAAATGAGCACTTTTACAATGCAAGCTGATCACGAGACCACAACAATAAAACTCACACAAAGTACCAGAAACCAGTTTGGACGGCAACACTGAACGTCAGTCCGAATGCTTGTTCAGCTACCAATCACCTGGATTTTTAATTCCCTCTGATGTCATTTCATCTCCCCGAACACGTGAATCAGGCCTGGTTTTCCTCCCATGTGTTCTGTGGGGGAATCCTTCAATCGGACCATAATGACACAAAAGTCCTCAACAGTTCTGCCAGTGTTGGTTTGATCAGTGGACCCACAGCAGCCACGGGGTTGTCACTGGTTATAAATTGACTTTACTGCTGTTTAGGCTGCTGACATGTTAACATTTGCTTCAGGGACATATGTGAAGACTAAAGAGCCCTTAGTTTGGACACGACTGGACACATTATTCCACCTTAAAAAGTGCCATGTCATGATTTTTACCCAAATTCACTTTCCAAAAAGTAGTGTATTTATGCAATGAATGTCTAAAATCCTAGTCCACGTTTGTTTAATAGCCTTTCAAATTGCAAATCAAAAGGACTTTAAAGTTCTCAGACCTGACAACCTGCAGATGGAAATGGATTTTAACAAGGGATTTTTGAAATCTTTTTGGGCTGAACAGTTTAAGATTGAAATCATCTTACAAACTGCTAGAAAAAAATTGTTTTATGAACCTAATTCATGTCTAGTATCCTTTGTACACCAAATTTTCATCTACATAAATGATCATACTTTCTTTGAAAACCCTACTGGTGTCACATTTAGGCTGTTTTCTTTAAACAACCCTAACACTGCCCCTTTAAAGGTGCCCATTCAATATGAACTGGATTGTGTGTTTAAGTATCCATTTTTAGTTCATTTTGGCTGAATACAAAAAGTTTATCAGCAAAACCACCCTGGGTTATGGGCTTCATCTCACTCATTCACCTGTTTTACATTTTTTTTTGTTTACAATAAGTCTACATGAATGGAGGAAAGATCTCGTGGAGTGATTTTTCACTGCTTGCTTTGCCTGTGTCTGTGCTGACGGCCGCCATCATTTTAATGACAGTAGTTCTGCGCTGTCCTCTCGGCTCAAAAATAGTGAGGCTTAATACTATCACCACACCTGGTACAGAGGTCATTGACACTCACAAACAGAAGCAAGCAAATTATTATATGAATATTTTCAAGAAAACACCAATATTTTCAAGAGATTACACTATTTTATGTTTATTTAATATGCCTGGTAAAGGAATGGAGAGTTCAGTTTAAATTGCAGAGTTCAGTTTTTTCAGGTAATAATAAGAATGAACCAATCACATCAATTCAACACTTAAAATATCAGCCAAGACCTGATACTGGTCCAATGCAAATGTCAGCAGAGGAACCTGACTTGGATTCAGGGCAAGTTGTGTCCTGTGCTCATGCACAAGATGAGCTGTTAGTCAACATGTATGCAACTCATAGCATAAACTACATCTGCGCATCTGTTTTGTCTGGAAATGTTGTCAAATCTGATTAAATACTAGATTTCAGAATGCAGTCTAATACAGATACCTAGATTTCCATCTTCACCTCAAAGCAGAAGCATCTTTAGATGAACTTAAAGGTGCACGCGGTATTGTAAAACTGCATCAGACCATTAAACACTAAGTTTTATAACTCTATATTTTTAGATCACACCATTGCTAAGGTTTATCCACCCGCACCCTCAGTGAAAGCCTATTTTGTGTTTTGTTTGTTTGCACATTTCTGCGAGATCAGCAGTGCAAATACAAACACAGCAATAAAAAAATAAAAAAATCAACACCATATTGCACAGCCCTCATCTGGTCCACATGTTAGTGACGACATTAGCCCTGGCATCAGGATGGCAAATTAAAACAAGGTGCGTTGAAGTTGTGCTTACAGGCCAAGAGGACATTTTGGTAACTATTACTTAACAGTGCGTTTACCTACTTCCGAAAGATAACGTGATGAACTCCACACCCAGATTCATTCCTTATCCCAGGCTTAGATCCTGACCAGATGGCAGCTAAGCTAAGTATTCAGATAACAGTGTTATCATCAAGACCACCATGACTGACATCAAAAAAAATCCCCTGGCTGAATTTTAACTCAGTAAATGCTCATTTCTGTCCACTACACTGGATTAAAACAGTTGTGTTTTTCATGGCAGCTCTCCAAGAGAAGGAGGACTAATTGGGCAAAGCCACTTGCACGGCCTGGTCATGAAAACATTTACAGCCATGGTGAAGATGGCTTCACAGCATTTGCTTTCCTCATTTAAACTCCAAAACGAAGGGAAACAGTGCACCCTTGGGGTGCTATAGTGGTCCTGGGGTTTAATTCATACCATGATCACAGCAGGGTCCTATGGGTCACATTGGACAGGCAGCTGCCACGGATGCCTTAGCACACCTGCAGCCAATCAGAAGGCCCAAGGCTGTTACCACAGCCTCACACCTCGGCAGGAAGGGGTGTCAAAACACCTCCTAACAAGCCTGTCATACCCCCCTCTCCAACACTCTTTCAACGATTCCCCCACATTAATAGCTTTCCACAACAAGAAACAACCCCTAGCCACCACCACCACTTTTCATTCCCTTTGTTCCTGTAGACATAGCTGGTCCTGCTGGGAGGAGAGCCTGGGCCTGAAGATCTACAACGGTCTCTCTAATATCCTCGCCGTCGGCAATCCTAATAGCTCTAGAAGTCATTTGGCATCCTAAAACTTCAAATGGACAGTTTGGAGTTGAAGGAAGAAGGAAGGGGGGAGTCAGGGCTGTAATTCGGGTCCATAAAATTGCAGCGTCCCATGTGGTAAACGAGTAGAAATGCTGGCCGTGAGGTAAAAACAGAGGTCAGTCACCGGTCAAATAAGAGCCCTAGCACTTTATAGGGGCTTATTACCAGACTGCAAGAGAAAGGCGAGTGTGTTTGGAAATGCTCAGCCTTTTGCTTAATGACCTGGTTCATTAAAAGCCATACGAAAACACAAGAACATGTGAATGACATTAGCGATGGTGCTTCAAGAGAAATGCTGGAGACACTGATTTAAACTAGCACTATGGAAAGAATAACATCCAAAATACCAACTGAAAAGTTTTTATATGGAAAAAAAAATTTCAGCAAACAATGCTATAATTCAAAAGTAACAAAACTATTACTGATCCCCTCCCCCCCAAAAAAAAAAAAAAAAAAAAAAAAAATTAAAGGCTGGAGTATCACCAACACACAATTTGGTCGGATAATTTTACTGTAAGATAAGCAGTTTGGGCTATTTTCGCCAGCTGGTGGACGATTACATGGCCGTACCCAGTACCCACATTGTGCAGACTCATGAGACATGGACATGTCTGAACAGCTCTCAGGAGCAGGTGAGGCCTGATAGATGTGTGCTTCCTGTACACTGCACCAAAGCTTCTTTCCACCAGGTGTTCCCTCTCTGAGTTTGAATAATAACAGTAATTATATTGTTTGAGAAGATGAGCTTCAGAGAGCAGCGCCCGTCAATCCGGTCTCTATTTCATTCTTCGTAGTTCATGCTCACGCACCCTTTCAAGCTCTAGCACAAAAGACACATGTAGATTAACTTCCTACCTCAGAGCCATTTCAAGTATACACCATATTAAGCAAACATTGATAGTTTACTTGAGTCCTTGTCTCATTGTACTCCGAGTGGAAGAGCCAGTCCTGCACCCCCCTAGCCACCTCTAGTCTTTTGGCATCAAACACCACACGTGAAGTTAATTTATCAACAACACAGCCATTTTTGTGGAGATGGAGATGGTCCTCTTTAAATTCCCCATTAGCAGCAAGCCATATGGAGACAACTTTTTTTTTTTTTTTTAAAGGCAAGTATTTGTTTGATCCTCCAGCTCCCAAGCCCTTCCACACCCCCATGACTTCTTCAACCTTGTTGTGAAAAAGAAAAAAAAAAAAAATTGAGAGAAGGGTGTAAATGCTCCTCAAAATCACCCCCCTAACTTTTTCGGAAAAGAACCACGTACACGATCGTTTCACATTTATGGAATAAAAGACAGGCCTCACCGGGATACTCT
Source organism: Neosilurus mollespiculum (assembly GCA_030014195.1). Lineage (NCBI taxonomy): Eukaryota > Metazoa > Chordata > Actinopteri > Siluriformes > Plotosidae > Neosilurus > Neosilurus mollespiculum. Next base: position 6,002,133 of record JAQMYF010000023.1, on the reverse strand, counting down.
GGCGACACTGATTAATTAGGGTAAAATTACTGCTAGTCTTGAAAGAGGTGGTGGGGGTGGGGGCACGGGTAAGGGGGCTTAAAAAGAACGGGGGGCTGGAGGAAACTACTAATCATGTAGCCCTGGGCAAAATGAGGGCTTGCTTAATTAGAAGGCAACATTTGTTGGACTTACGTGTAAAGTTCAAACCTAAACGCACCTTCTTATTCCCTTGTATTCTCTATAAAGCCTGCTGCTTTCTGAACTGGTCGGCTGGAACCTGTGTAAAAGTGAAGCAACGCTGTACGTCTTTCACATGATTCCCAGAATGAAACGCTGAAATTGATTTTTTTTTTTTAATAAATAAATAAACAAACAAATCAGCTATCATGCCAGATGATGAACACACACATGACTACATTCATCAACCTGGATATGGAAAAACTTAGCCGTAAAACATTCTCAGAAGCATTTTAACCCTTCAGGGACACACCCTGCAGATACACTGGTGCGCTCACTAATATAGGACAAGAAAAAACAGACCACTCAGTGAGCTCCATGATTTTTCCATATCTTGCTACGATGTGTTTAATGTGTAGATTGCAATCATCAGGAAGACTTTAGCTTGGTCCGATGTCATAGAAAAAAAAAACCAAGATAAATTTATTCTATCAATGGAAATAAAATATTTACATTAGCGGGGTTGAACCGCTGACCTTCAAATTAGTAACCCATCGCCTTAACCACTAAGCCACACTAGCTCGCCAGACCATCGCAGGGCCCACGCACCACCATTCAGACTCACATCCTCACCTAGGAGCAATTTGGAACAGCCAGTTACCCTAATGTGCATGTCTTTGGACTGTAGGAAGAAACCGCAATACCCGAAGGAAACCCACGCAAGCACAGAGAAAACATGAAAACTCCACACAGAAAGACCCGGGCTCAGAACTTGAACGCTGCTTAGTCATCACTTCAACATTTTCAGCTCTCTCTCAGTCAGCTTTACACATTGATCCCCAAAGAAAATACTGGCTTAAATAAACTTAAAATTTGAATTCGGGTCGGCACCACCTTGGTGAGACCATGCTACAGTTGCAATCATTGATCCTTATCCTTGAATGGCATGAAAAGATAGGAAACATCAGCAATCATTACATCTGAGATGTACACTTCCTTCAAAACCTTTTTTTCAGCCAAATGTCAACAATGCAGAGCTGTTTAAGTTTACTTTTAATGGGTTTTTTTAGTTAAAATGCATCATGCAACTTGTTACGAGCCTAGTCAGTAAAATTATTGAAACATTTGAGACATTCTAACCATCAGTAGTGAAATTTTCCAGGTTTTCGAGCTGTATTAGCTTCTAACCGTGCTACTGCATACTAATGTCTACTGATAGTAACGTGGTCTAAAATTGAAACGCTGATACATACAATATATATATATATTTAATATCAGCTTTACCTTTTACAGAAGACTAAAGGCGTCACAAAACATGACTGAGCTGTGCCGTGAACGTGATCAGTAGTGTACAAGAGGTCAGCATTTATTAAAATACTGTAACCTAATGTGTGTATGAAGAAAGTCAGTGTTACTAACGTTTTTATCTTGGTTTAACTCTACCGAATAATAAAATGCACTGAAAATAACATCCCACTCATTCCATGCCATCACGGATATTCTAAATCCTTCTGAACTATAGGAACTAGGATAAGAATACAAGAATCTGGCTTTGTGATCCAGTGCAGGAAGTCATTAATCCGATGTCCAAGTGTAGCAACAAGTTTCCTGCAGCCTAAAATGGGGTTAAAGGTGGAGGTTGTAGCTCTCCATCAGCTACTCTGTTTAGTACGCTTTTATAATATTCCTCTTCAGATCCTCCTGATGGGATGATGTTAAGCTGCTCCCGCTGGGCTTGTTCCTCTGCTCTAGGAAAACAAACATGACCACAAAGCCACTTATCACTGTTTGTGTAACAAATTGGCCGAATTTTGCGAGCAATGATGAGGCAAAGTTCTGATCGAATGGATCTTCAGCAAGAACAATAAACCAACAACAACAACAACAAAAAAAAAATCCTATTTTTTCAGGATCATGCAGAGAATTAAAAAAAAATTGCCCCAAGTCAGTAACAAAGGGCAAGGAGGGGTGGCTTGGCTTCGAAGATATTGATCTTACTCTGAGAAACTCTTAAACAGTCTTGCCATCTGCCTCACCTAGAAATCCCCTTTCCCAGCATTCATTTCAAAGTATAGCTTCAAAGTACTCCCACTTGTCTAACCTACAGAGGCAGGATGGGAAAACAAGACAGACATTACTCTCAAAGTGATCTCTGAAGAAAAAAGTTACTTCCTAAATACATTTTGATTTGCTTGCATCTAAAACACTCAGATGTGAGCCTTGCGTGGAAGACATGTCGCCTTCGGTTTATTAAAGAGGAAGTGATGACAAATTTTTTTTGTGTAAGGCTATATATCGAAGAAGGGGGGGGGGTTCCCCCATTTTTCTCTCTCTAATTTTGTCGTCACCAATTCCCACTCATCGAGTCTTGCTCCCCTATTACACACAACGGGCACCAACCAAGGAGGGGTGTAAGCAAACACGTGAGCCCACTGTGACAAGATCCTGCCACCCGCATCTTTATGAACTGCTGCACATACACATTTGGGGTGGACTTGCACGATGGGGAAAAGCACTATCCTCCCTTTTTTGGTACGAATGAGCTCATTAATAGCTAAAAAGGCTGGTAAAGAAGTGTAAGTGACAGGGAGGTAAGCATCCCTCTCATGACATGTTGACCAATTAGCTTCCATGGACTCTCAGCCATAAATAGCTGCGGTATCAACCTGGATTCGAACATGTGACCTCCAAGTTGAAAGTCGCGCAGCATGTCGCTACCACTCGGGAGCCCAAAAAACTTGCATTTATTTGTCTAACTAAACATCTGAGATGTACTGAAGTTACTGATCAAGTGTGGTTGCATTCCAACAAACTTGTTACAAGTTTGAGCAGATGAAAGAAAAAAAAAAATCTTCAACACTGACAGATGCCAACGCCAACACTGGATGACAAAACATGCGAGACAACTCATTGAACCCTATATGTAATAACACGACACAAAAATGACTACAGTGATTATACAAATTCACCATCTGTTTGTGCAGGACAAAGAATAATTCTTTAAAAAGAAAGTACAACTCCCTTCACCCTGACCGAGTAATCAGAGATACATGCTCAAATTTTCCACTGAGCAGCATAAGCTTCCCACCCACAGTCCATATGAGTCCAGCAGGTCCGTGTGGGAAGGATACGAGCACCTTTATGACAAATTTGACCATGACTGCGCTCTGACCAGCCCAACATGCTGTTCTCATTATCCCCCAACATGTGTATCTCATTTGACGTTCCCTGAAAAGAAGTCATTTTCTGGGACAATCGCCTTTGTGTCTTCTATCTGAGCTTGGCAAATACTAATTAATCACTAGGACTGATTTCAGGTTTCCTTCGTGCAAGGTCATGCTATCGAATCAGGACTGCTGACACGCTTGACTGAGCGGATTTGTTTTGCGCCTAAAGAAAACCTGGGAGAATAACATGACTAATAGATGAACAGGATGTCAACGAAGATGCTGCGGTTCTTTTTAAAAGGAAAAGTGACTCTTCCACATCATAAAAGTTTACTTTTAGGATATACGATGAATAGCGCTTCGGACGAAGATCTGCCAAAGTAAACACTCGAACCCAAAAGAGCAGCGAATGAATCTGAGTGTCATACAAAACCCCCCATTGTTTCATTAAAAAGCTGTTTAATACATCTGCTTCGCTTGGTCTGTCGTTTATTACATGCAAATTCTTGCATTCGTGCATCACACTCACATGCAATTTGCTGAGTTGCATTTTCTTGCTAATGCCACATGGCTGCAGGTGATCATATGGCCCCAATGAGGCAAGTATCAGTTGCCCAGATCTCTGCAATTATACCCGACTATTTAACTTGAAGGCAATTGCAAACATCCTGATACGTGAATGTAATTTCAAACACGGGGGGGGGGGTTGGGGGGGTTCAAGGAAACCCGTGATGGTTTCAAGAACCCTGCCGCCACGTTGATGAAAAGGCGTCGTGTTGACGTTGGGCGCTCATGTATGTCGGTGATGACGGCCAAACAGTAGTCTTAAATTAGGGCTAATCACGTTCAGGATTTTAATCATGTTAGAACATGCAAAAACTCAAAAATAAACAGGGGTGCATTTAAGTGCGTTTACATACCATGAACAAAAGCCTCACGTTTTAATTAAGTTGCGCATACATTATATCTTACACAATTAACTCAAGACACTGTATTAATCAATGATTTAATGCTCTCTAAATAAAAAAAAAAAAAAGACTGAACACAGAGGAAGAAAAACATTGCAAACCTCTTGGAAAGACAGGATGAGAGGTCAAAGAGGTTACGCCTGATGAGGGGCTTTGCGTGGCAGTGGATCAAATGCTGCAGGGCAGTCTGGCTTGAAGTTCCCTTGCTCTGTTTTGCTTAATGCCTTTCCTGTTTTACTCCAATCAGCATTTGTCGCAGCCAGGCCTCTTTGGAAATGCAACCATATGCTATGACATTAGCGCTTAAGAACTCGCTGGCGCATTTTCCCCCCCACACAGTCTAGGTGTTTCGAGAAACATGCTCGCAACACTATAAAGATGAGCCCGCACAAAAGTCCACGCCGAGCCTGTTTCATCTGGGAACAAATAACCCAAGTAGTGAGGAATGCTTTAAGAGGACTACAGAGGGACCTTGAGGAGCAAGTGAACATCAAAACGTGTGTTTTTAACAGGCAGAGAAGTTCCTCACTGGGAAACTAACAGATCTGATTACTTTTCCAGCTCTGGCCATTTCGGATAGATGTCGCCCCATGGCAGTGATACATGTCCAAGTCCTAACCTGATGGATTATCGGAAAAACTGGTGTCACACCAAACATCCTGCAGACTTCCTAAATCCCTGCTTACTTAGTTCTGCCCTCTGAACCCTGGGAACCATCCTAAATGGATTTAAGGGGCACCTAGGGATGACCTCTCCATCATACCGCACACGTGTGCAGGATGACCTCCGGTGCTACTGTGCTTTACAACACACCTCTGAAGTACCCTCAGTTCTCCCTGTTCCAAAAACAGCTAATTCAACCAATTAGCTTATTAACCAGAACAGGGGAAAATACAGGAAGGACATGCAGGTGAATGGCATGACGGAGAGGGATGCAGAGGACAGAGCGATATGGAGAAGGATGATTGGTGGGAAAAGGCCGAGGGGGCACACTACAACCTTCAGGCCTATGTTTTTGAACCATGCTTGCGCTTTACAAGTTAGGACATATAAAATGTTTTTATTATCCACCCATTAATTCAAAAGGTGGAAATCTTAACAAGTTTGGCTTGAGTAGGATTTTAATCCCAGTATTTGTTAAGCCCTTTCTTGTTTGCCTTCCTTTACGTGCGTAATCGTATCCCGCTTTCAGTGTTGACTGAAATGAACCTTATGAGAAGTGTAAACACAGCACAACTGCTCGAAACAGGCCCGGACATGTCCGTCGCAAAAGGAAGGCTGTGACAGGAACTGAACCTCAAAGCTTCCTCAAAGGCTTTTATTGGGAATTCGCTGAACCTGGATTAATTGTTCCTAGCAAAAAAAAAAAAAAAAAAAATTTCATGAATGAATGGAGGCTTATAATGAATGGAAACTGGTGTGGACTCAGCAGACTGAGCAGGATGGGACATCGTGATTCAGAGGTAGGCAGACCTGCCTGATGACATTATAGAACAATAAATGTCTTCATAGAGAGGATAAGAGCTTGTGGGATTTGGAGTTTTGGATTTCATGCTATGGGAACGCACTACTGCCCAGGGCTTTCCAGAACTCCTCGGCCGTGAAAAACATAGATCTGCCCTACTTCTCTAATGAAAAACACAGGACAACCAAATGCACTCGCTTGACTGCGTAATGAGACATTAAGCACATGTATCACGAACCTGCAAGAGGACAAAATCAGACCAAGGACACAGCTTTAGCCACAGGGAAGGCAGCTACAGCTAGCCTTAGCTTCAATACTCAAAAAACCCTGCCTGAATATGTGGGGTAAGACATACAAGCTCCTGATAGCAATTCCAAGGCCCAAAAGATGGGATAAATTACCAAAGTAATCCGGGAACTGCAGTCGCCCACCCCCCAACAACATATTAGGGTCATACATAGCCTGCAGTCGAATCCTGAGCTTTGAAGCAGACCGTGGTACTTGCATCCTCCAGAGCAGACGCTATGCAATCTTAAATTATTGCCTGAAACCTCGGCAGGAAGTTCTTCCGCATCAGATCCTTGATTAGGCCAGAGAAAAGAACAGCTAATTGATTGTAATGACTTCAATCCGTGGGCCAAAGGAAAAGCTTCAGAAGAGCATAAGCAGTCCGTATCAGATTACAATCCCGGGGGTCTGGCCTTGCCTGTAGAACTCGACAGCAATGAGCACAAAATCTGGCTATACGATCACTTGACAAACAGCTTGCTTGCTTCAAGAGGATTACGCTAAATAAATTAGACATCTCATGTGCATACTTTAATAAATGACCATGGGGACTACATGATTTTTTTAAGGGAAACAAAAAGTCATCTTTTGACTCGTAGACAAATTTCTTTTTTTTTTTTTTGGGGGGGGGGGGGGGGGGGGG
>JAQMYF010000023.1:5929666-5946970 GCA_030014195.1 Neosilurus mollespiculum | reverse complement strand
AGATGATGAGAACTCCAGCCAGCATCAGCACACCAGGACCGACCACAGGACTCACAGAGCAGAAGGATCAGGAGGATAGAAATGGCATGTTGCTTTGAGATGAAGGAATGTAGCTCTAGACTCGATGACAGGTCTCAGGAGTTTAAGGAGTTAATGTCGCACTTACTGTAGTTATCAAAGTCTATGCAATGCGTCTATCTGGGTCTGGTATAAAATATGTCGCAGAATGGAGACTTAATAAGAATATAGTATATGCTTTCTCACAATAAAACCCTATTACAACTCTGTACCTTCAGGCCACAAGATGGCACTGGGAAATGCAAGCACTGTTGGCAAATAGGTGAATGTTCTGCCTAATATCTATGTAGGATGTAATTGGTAATCAACCAGATTATATAACATTTTCCCTAACTTTTTAATTTTATTTTACCATACACTTTATCTAAAGTATCCTGTAGCTTTAGCAGTGTCTCAGCTGACTCTTGTATCAGTCACGTATACTTATATACCTTATCACTTCCAAGTTTTGGTGGAGGTATTGTACTCACCAACATTTGTTTATTTGTCAGTTTTTCTGTGAACAAAATCCTGACCACATGTATTCAAGACATCAAACTTGGTGGGGACACTACCCTACTACCCTAGAGTTATTTGAAATTGTAAAAAATTCGGGCAGAGGTGGCTTAGTGGTTAAGGCTCTGGATTACTGATCTGAAGGTCAGGGGTTCAAGTCCCAGTAGTACCACTGTGTACTCCTTAACCCTTAATCGCTCAGTTGTATAAAAATGATAAATGTAAGTCACTCTGGATAAGGGTGTCTGCCAAATGCCATAAATGAAAGGTAAAGGTCAGAACAAGGCCACAAGTTTTGGAGATACAGAACTTATAACTTTGAAGCAAGGGCTGATAGACATGCTGTTACCATGATACACGAATTGTAAAACGTTTAATAAGACCTTACCTTTGACCTTAAGTGACCTGGACACATCAAACCCAGCCATCTCATAAATCTTTCAAATAAGTTTTTTTAGTTTAGTTTTTGGCCAAAATTAGATGTAAATGAATATTTGCTACATTATTACCCTTTACTGAGATATGGGTAGGCAGATCATGTTCATGTCCAATTACCAATGAATTGCATTTCCTTTCCTTTCCATATACATACATATATATATATGGGACTACTGGGGCCTTAACACGGTCAAGTACTATCATCTGCATTCCATAATTGAAATGAATGGAAATCTGCGTTCAGCATGATGTCAGGCCACCATCACTACAAGATAAAGACATATGGACTATCCTGTGCTTCACATGTGCGCCAGAATTTCATCAGTGACATTCTGTGTGACTGCTGGGCAAGTGTGTAATACAGTACAGTACTCACCCCTTTCAACTTTTTCACATATTTATGCTAAATGCATTTACATTTGACTAATTATGTTGTCCAGAAATCCGATAACTAAAAAAATGTTTGGTTTTAGTAGATTAAAAACTGTGTCTAATAACTTAGTGTATGCTGCAGTAATATGGAAGTAATGTGGATAAAATTGGGGGCAGCTGTAGCCTAATAGTTAGAGAAGCTGGTTTGGGACCTAAAGGTTCCTTATTCGATTCCTGAACCAGCAGGAAAATTGTGAAGCAGCGGGGGGAGGGAGCTGCATCTTCCCTTCCTCTGTCTTCATGGCTGAAGTACCCTTGAGCAAGGTATCTAACCCCCAACTGCTCTCTGGGTGACCCAATGTGTGGCAGCCCACTGCTCCGAGTGTGTGTGTGCTCACTTTGGATGGGTTAAAGGTAAAAATTTACCTTGTGGGATTAATACAGTACTGTATATCAAACAAACAAACAAATTAAATACCCAACATTACCAGTTATATATTAAGGGTATTGGTTAAAATAAAATTAATGCACAATAATTAATGTGTTGAAAAATTGTCACACTGTACTTGGACAGATATGTTAGCCCATGCTGGCCCTCAAAATGCCACATTTTTATTCAAAATGATATGCACTCATCACATGCAGCCAATGCACTTAAATTTCCCATCACCAAGTGAACTGAGAGATGGAGACAACAATTTAGCTGATATAAACCATTAAAGAAAGGATTGAATGGAAACAGAAGAATAATCTCCATAGCAGCCAGTTAATAAGAGAAATGTTAATAATTAGACATACAGGTATTCATGGCAAGCTAGAATTAAACTAAACAAAGCTGAATCTTTTACCATTAAAAGAAATTCCTCTGCACTAAGCTCTTTCTGTAGACGTGGTGTTTACAGGCTTCTTTCTTTCACAACTGCTTTTGCATCAGTGTAAGCGACGCCTTTGTAGGTTCCACTGGTTGGGAACTTCAGCACACTGTCATTATAGCAGGTAACCTCGACGGTGCCTTTGTACGGGAGATCAAATACTGCTCGGCCAATTGTGATGTCTGCTTCCACGGTTTTCCCAGGAGGCACTTTGACAGGAAACGAGAACAGCTCAGTTTTCTCCTCTTTGATCTCTAAGCCATGTGTGCTCTCGGTTCCCACGGTGAAAGCGAATCCAGTTTTTACCTCCACAATGTCTGGGATTCCAGCACTCACTTCCATGCTGAATGTGAATTCGAGCTTGTTGGTAACAGACCAGGAGGACACTTTGCCAACTGTTTTGGAGGTTTCTATTTTATACTCTTGAGTTTCACTAGTAGTGTTGCTGTATGTCATGGATTTGATTTCCTCAACAGCCACCTTGGGGATCTCACTATGAAGTGTGGGATACTCAACATTTGTTAACTTAGTAGACTTGACGGTGTTGATGAATATGAAGCCCAAGCAATCGATATCTGCGCCAGCCCTTCCCTTGACTCCCATGCAGATCCCAGAACCCACATCAATAGGATATTCTGTTTTCAGACCCCAGTCTGTCATTTTAGCAAAGAACTGACCGAGATTTGTCTTGAATTTGATGCCACCCAGACGTGTTCCAGCTCCATTTCCCCAAAGTGAAAGGGAGGTGAAATACTCTTTATCTTTAAATATATATTCTGAAAATGTCCCAGAAGGATCACCGAATTGTGTGACGCGGCCATCAGAAAGCCAAACCTTGATGGCTTTTATCTGCCATCCACCAGCCCACACCCAGATCTTCCTCAGGGTGGCTCCATTTCCAAGACCATTAAAATCAAAAGCACCTCCTCCTTGCCCACCAATTACAAGGATGCCAGCCAGGTATGACATGATCTTGTTGGTAAGGTGCACCTTGAAACTGCAAACAAATATTTAGTTTCCATTAATTAGAACACAAAAACAATATTCTGAGAAAAAGGCATCAATTTTCCTTCCCTAATTGCTCACAAATAAGACTTATTTCAGGTCATACAGCATTACCAATCCATTGCCATCAGATATTTTTCATATAGGTTAACTTAACTTACTTACATGTATTTATTATGATGTTTTTAAGAGAATTTGGCACTAATTAAGACCTCCATTGGCCAATGTTTAGATTCATTAATTTTTCAAACCTCTTTATCTTACTGGAGTCTTACTGCACCGTCTCATCTGACTTTGGGTGGAGGTAGGGTGCTCCCTGAAGAGCTTGCCATTCCATTGCAGGGCCAACAGACACACAAAACTATTCACACCCACACCTAGGGCAATCTGGAACAGCCAGTTAGCCTAATGTGCATGCCTTTGGACTGTGGAGGAAACCCACTAAAGTACAACTAAAACTCCACACAGAAACACCCGAGCTGAGCCCTAAACTTGAACCCAGGACCTTCTTGCTGTGCGGTGGACATGCTAACCACTATGCCATCGTGCCACAGACGTGCAAAACATCTGCGAATAAAATGAAGCCCATGATGACTAATGTGAATAGCACCCGATGATGAAGGTTTAAGGCTATTTAATGGCAAAATGTATAACTTACACTAGCAGCAAGATTACACCTTATTTACGTAACTTTCCATCCCTCTGTCCCTCACTCATTTTCCAACTCGCTTAATCCTATTAGGGTAGCAGGGAGGCTCGATACTGGATGAACACAGAATACACCCTGGACAGCTCACCAGACCATCACAGGGCCAACATACACAACCATTCACACTTACTTCCACACCCAGGGGCAATTTGGAACAGTCATTTAGCCTAATGTGCATGTCTTTCAAGTGTGGGGGAGGAAACCGGAGTACCCGGATAAAACCCTGGCAAGCACAGGGAGACCCCTGAGACCGAGACTTGAACCCTGGCTGTAAGGCGAACATGATAACCACTACGCCACCATTCCGCCCTCCCTCCATCCCTGCTGTAAAAAAATATTACAAAGTTTAAATTAAATCTTTTTTATAATTTGGTAAAGAATAGCAGGTATACTCACAAGAAAGCTGTCAGAAAGGATGCAAGATTTCTTGATGACAGAAGCTGTGTGCTCCTTATTTATACTAATCAAGAAGGGTGGTGCTGATTCTTGCTTCACATCTGAAGTAAGGGTGTGTTTGTTATGAGGGCAAAGTCATCATTTAAATTTGCCTTTTGAAAAAATAATTAAATATAATATAGGAATGCAAATGACTTTAGTAAGCTGCTACCAGCAAAGTATCTGTTTTTTTTTTTTCCTCAAACAGTTCTTGACAATACCAAACCGTTCTTTGTGGGAACAGTTTAGGGAAGCCCTAGATACGAGTGTGTTTTTTTTTCATATAACATATTTAATAAATTAATAAAATGTTGTACAACTGTTATAGATGTTAAAAAATGTTTTAGGGCGAGAGAGTTGCATAGTGGTTAGCATGTCTGCCTCACAGCAAGAAGGTCTTGGGTTCAAGTCCCGGGATCAGCAAGGGCATTTCTGTGTGGAGTTTGCATGTTCTCCCCATGCTTGCATGGGTTTCCTCCGGGTACTCTGGTTTCCTCCACAGTCCAAGACACATTAAGTTAACTGGCTGTTCCAATTTGCCCAAGTGTGAGCGTGTACGGATGTGTGTGTGTGTGTGTGTGTGTGTGTGTTGAGCCTGTGATGGATTGGTGAGCTGTAAAGGGTGGACTCGCTTTCGTGAGGTCGACTGAGATAGGCTCCAGCCTCCTGCAACCCTCATAGGATAAAGCAGTTTGGCAAATGAATGAAAGTGGATGGAAAAGTGGTAGAGATAATAAATGGATGGATGACCAGGTTATCGTATCATTTCATATCAGGTTGTTTCTTCCCTGATTGCATAGACAAGACAACAGCAGGGATCATGTGGTTCAAATAGTGAAAGAGAGGTTCAGGGAACATTCATTCATTTGCCAAACTGCTTTATCCTAACAGAGTCGTGGTGAGGAGCCGACTCTGGCCGAAGTGCTGGAGAGTGATTTGACTCTCCCATTGTCGATACAAATCTCAGAACAAAATTTGAGTAACTCTGGACAGAAACAAATATAGCTGAATAAGACTGTCAAAACCATTTTCATGGTGAACCATGCCAGGTGTTCCAATGTAATATGAGAGAGTGTGACTTACTGTATTTGTTTTGGACGTACACAAGCTTTTAATTTTAATATTTTTTTTTTTTTACCTAAAAAGAAACGTTTTTGAGACGGCAGTATCAAAGAAGCAGTAAGTGTTTATTAAATTTAAATTTATTTGAATGGCAAATGATATTTTCGACCTTATAAGACATACAAATACACACACACCCTCAACCCCCCTCCCCACACGCACATCCACACAGCTACACCGTGTGAAAAAAATTAAATGCAAAACAAAAAGAGTAAAAATACAGTATGTGAATTATTTATAAATGAAAGCATAAAATATTGCTTTCAAATCAATTCATATCAGTTATGTAGCTCTATAAGGCATAAGGTATCATCACAGGCGTACATAGTGCCCTGCCAAAAATAAGTTGTGCAATCTAACATTTTGTTGGACCACTTTTAACTTTGATTATAACATGGACTTGCCATATATTCATTCATTCATTTTCTGAGCCACTTAATCCTAATTACGGTCGTGGAGAGGCTGGCACCCATCTCAGCCGACTCTGGGCGAGGTACACCCTGGACAGCTCGCCAGGCCATCGCAGGGTGACTTACCATATTTTGTTTGGATAAACTAATGCAAAGTCACAACTTTAGTTTTAGTTCATAGTGTTTTTTTAATCAAGATCTTATGTTGATCATGTGTGAAAATTATTTCTTATACCACCTGAACCACTCTTTCAGTATTTAAGCACCAATGTTCTAGCTATGCCATCAGGGAAGAAAGAAATAATTGATGGGATAACCTGCTCATTCAGTACATTCAGGTTGTCAGCTGACTTAATTTTCTTGCCACATAATGCTGCTGGGCCTCGACCTGACCAAATGAATTAACCCCAGATTATAAGACTGCCTCAAAAAGGTTGTACAGTGGCCACTATGTATTATGGGTATGCTTCATGCAGATCCCTTGCTACCCTGACATGCCCTTTCCTCTAAAAAAGGGTAAACCTCGACTCATCAGATCACATGACCTTTTTCCATTGCTTCAGAGGTTGTTAGCTGCCCAGAAGTTGCCCTGGGGAAGAAGCGCCGGGCGAGTGTGGGGATACTCACATGTCCCTGGCTGAGTGCCACTGATGTTGGAGTACTTTTGAGTGTGCAAGAGGGTCACCTCTCTGTGACTGCAAGTAGCAAGTGTACAAGGTTCTCTCTGTGATTTGTGCTTATGCCCCAAATGTCGTTCAGCTTACCTGGAGTATCTGGAGTCTATAGGTGGTCATGGACGGGGTACCACCTGGGGACTCAATTGTTCTGCTTGGAGAATTCAAAGCCATGTGGGCAGTGACGGAGTGAACTGGAGGGGCATAATTGGGAGAAATGGCCTCCCTGATCTAAACCTGAGCAGTGTTTTTTTTTTTGGAAATCTGTGCTAGTCATGGACTTTTCCATAACAAATACCATTCATAAGTGTACTCAGTACCAGGCCACCTTAAGCCGAAGGTCGATGAGCAGCATTGTAGTATCATCTATTCACCTGCAGCCGAATGTCTTGGTCAACTCATCACCACCTGGTGGAGAATTTGACCCAGTGGCAGGGAAGACTGCTGGACAGACTGTGGTAGCGAGGGTGAACTGGTAGTGTTCGTTGGAGACCAGTTTGTGAGATTGTTAACTCACAATTCTGGGAGTGTTTGGGGACATGGAATCCAAATGGTCCATGTTCAGGGCCTCCACTGTGGATGCAGCATATCTCTGACCAGAAGGTCGCTGATCTGGAGAACCCACTGGTGGATACTGGTGGTGAAGGAAGCTGTCAAACTCAAGAAGGAGGCCTTTCAGGTTTGCTTGTTGTAAAGGTCTACTGAAGTAGCTGAAAGGTATCAAGCAGCCAAAGGGGCTGAAAGAGCACCATCAGTATGTGGTTTTAGAGAAATGAATCTTACTGTTGTGCAAATATTAATGATTTGAGAAATGCATGCCAAAAAATTAGAAACAGTGTCTCCACGTTGAGAGGAGCCAGTTGAGGTGGTCCAGGCATCTGACAGAATGCCTCACGAACACCTCACTGATCCAGTCGGTATCACGCTGGAGGGACTACGTCTCTGCTGGTCTGGGAACGCCTCGACGTCCCTCCGGAAGAGCTGGGGGAAGGGGCTTGGGATAGGGACGTCTGGACCTCAATGCTTAGGCTGCTGCACCCGCAGCCCGACCCAGGAACAAGATGAAGAGATTGTTGCTGCATTTTATATTCACCTTAGTACATACAAAACTACACTACAGCTCCTGTTCATACAGAACGTACAAAAATGACAATACAGCTGAGTTGAGTTGATATTTCCCCTTGGCAACTACTTTAACAGTAAAGTTGCACATATGGGAAAACACTGCAAGTCATTTGGAAAATCATGAGGGCTGATGCTGTTAAAGGCAACGGAGCATATGGTTGGATTTTCACACCTATGTGCCATTCAGTGGGTAATGGCCCAGAAACAGCAGCTGCCCCTAAAACATAGGACTCGAAAACCAAATGTACAAGAGATGTTCATGCAACATTGTGCTTATAACAGTTATGAGCATCATTGAGCATGCACCATTGAAAATATACCACCAGGGAATTACAGGATATAACGTGACTATGGGGTACGTTCATCATATCTATATAATTATACAATCAACAGCACAATTACAGGCATCTTTAGACAAAAAACATACCTGCTAAAGAAAGTTCATTTGTTTCTCAGTACCACAGGGCTGACATACATTTCTATTATCGTAGCTGTTACGTTCTGGCCCTGCAAAGTCAGCGCAGCACCGTCTGGTCTGTATAATGAAGCACAGCAGGGACTTTTGCGGTCAGTTGATTTCACACAACCAGGAGGGCAGATTGCCAGCATCCTACATTTTACTCACAGCTATGGGCATCACACTGACTCTCTGTGGTTTTACTAAAATCATCCAGTATTGAAAAAAAAATATAAAAGTAATGCATCATAGTACCATGTTTGAGCTGATAAATCTGATTATATTAATAATTATATTTGTATTAAAGACTTTCAGGAACAATACTGCTCTAAGCACTGTTTAGTGATGTTTGATCCAAAAACATTTCCATGGTGTGCAATAAACAGAGATAAGCTGAGCCAGACAGCGTTCACTATGATCAAAACAGTATTGTATTAGCCTGTTTAAAAAGGCCACGACTTGGAGACTGTTTCACTCCTGAGAGTGCATGAAATCATAAGGAGGAGACATGGACATGTCAGTTCCTGTTAGGCAAGATAACCTCAAAAATAACAATATACAGCTATTAAACTAACTAATCAGATAAAAAGGCATTTTAACACAATTTTAGAGCAACCGGTCACAATTATGTCAAAAACTTAAATAAAACTTGCATAAAATGTGTTTTTTTTAAATAAGTTTTATAATCTCACATCTTTAGGATTACAACCTTTAACTTACGGCTGTATCTTTATTTTCTTGGTAGATGTGACCATCCAGGTTCAATATTAACATTCCAAAGACATGAACCTGAACTTCTGAGTGGACACTTTTTGACAGATGGAAGTTATGTTTCTGTTCTTCAGTGTTCAGAACAGGATTAAATATGTTTTTCTCTTAAGTGACTAGCACAGATGTAATTTAATTAAAATGCATCTGATTTACAATTAATTATTATTATTATTTTTTTTTTTTAAAAACACTGTCTATAACTCATATTTTCATTACTTATACTTCAACGAGCAAATGCAACGACATTTCATTCTGTATACACCTGTATATCTGAATGACAAAAAGATAAGTTCAAGTCTAAAATACACCTTGTGCAGAACACCAGGATACAGCCATTAATGCTTGATTTATTTAAAGTATATATTCATATTTATTTTGCTACTGATTATTTTTTCCTGAAAACTACCCTGCCTAAGATGAAAATTTCAGTTAGAAAACAGAAGATACTTCCAATGGGAAACTCAGTTTTCTCCAAATTGCAGCTCAACTGTGTATTTTCAAGATTAAAAAAAAAAAATTCTTGATACTATATTCTATGCATTCATATACACGAACACACCATGTTATATGTAAATGTTTAAGCATTTGCCCTTATTTCTTTGCACCCTCCAACGCTCTAGATAAAAAAAAAAACTATAAACAATTGCCCTTCTACATGAAACGAAGCACATAATACAGCTTCTACACAAGTCACGAGTTACTTCTCGCAGTATATCGCCCCCGTGTCAAGATTTACTGTTTTTACATACATGCATGCACACACTAGGATCAGTGGGCTGCCACACTTGGGGTGCCTGGAGATCAGGTAGGGGTTAGGTGCATTGCTCAAAGGCACTTCAGCCATAAAGGTGGATGAAGGGAGGGTGCAGCTCACTCCCCCTTCACCACACATCTTCCTGCTGTCTCAAGACTTGAACCAAAACCTGCTTCTCTAAACATCAGGCCACATCTTTTTATTTATTTATTTTTTAAATCTCAAGTTTCACTTGAATTCCCCTTAAAAAAAACAAACATATTTAAGGAAACACAAGCCAGAGTTTTTAAACTTGAAAATTTCTGATTTATTGTGTTTTGAAGATTATGTATTTATGACCTAGGTCTCTCCTTCTTGCCTTTGTAGAGAGCCAGGAGAGAAACGTTGGCCACCTTCACGACCTTGAAACGGACTCCAGGGATATCACCAACGGCGTGTCCCTTACGACCGAAACCTGCCACCAGAACCTCGTCGTTTTCCTGTAAACACATTCATGGGCATCAAACTTAAAGCTCTACATAGTTCAACATTAATTATTCATCTTCTCAAAAGTCCCAACACACCTCAATGTAATTCAGGCAACCGTCATTGGGGACGAATGCAGTGATCTTCTTGCCGTTCTTGATCAGCTGGACTCTGACGCACTTCCTAATAGCAGAGTTGGGCTGCTTGGCTTCAACGCCGCTGTAAGGAGAGAAGTGATTCATTTAAACTGCAACTGAGATCAGCAATACACTTAACTGCGAGGAAGCGCTCAATGCAATTCAGGAAACAACAAACAATTGTAAGAGTTAATCTCATGGAAAGAAATGCTTGACAGTGGTAAGATCATAAATGTTCTTGGAATTAAAAAAAGATTAAGAAAATCTGCACGTCGGGTGTTTGAGGCTCTCAACATAATAGTTTTAGTATTATTGCAGCAACCTCAAACTGGTGTCTTAAAATTACACTTTTCTTTTTTTAAACAAATAAAGCTAAAAAGACACTTGGGAGTGCAAGGTAGGTCCACCATTCAGCACTGTTGATGCAGAATCCCTATACGGACACTGGTTTGTATTACTCGTGTGCCCATCTTATATGTTCTATAGTACATAGACATGATCAAATTAGCAAACATTTGAAGGATGTATAAGATGACTCCAATTTGATCTTTCAGTGTTCCAAGGTGAACAGTAATTGTCTAATCTGAAAGTCCATACATGGTTTCCCATTAGTGTCAAATAGCAACTGCATGTCTACCAACAGTCACTTCCAAGTTCAATCTCCAAAACCTTGCGACCTTGTTCTGACCTTCACCTTTGACCGTGACATCCTAAAATCAAATTATCTCTGGGTCCGATAGGGCGGTGTCACCACCAAGTGTGGCCAGGATTTGTTGATCATAGCAAAACAAACACTGGTGATTACAATACATCCACCAAAACTGTCTTGCAGCAGAGATAATAAACCTTTTTAAAAATGCACGCTCAATATTAACATTAAATGTAATTTAAAAGAACTAACCTGTGCCCTCCACAGTAAATGCATATTTCTAGTTAAACAAACTGGATGTGTCATTCATTATCAATTACACTGGATATTCCCAATTGTTAAAAACACCTCAAGCAGCAAAGAAGGTTGCTGGATTTTTACTCCAAGAACCAATGTGAGGATTTTAATTACATGTCTTTCCAGAAGATGCCAAGGAGTTTGCTGCATTTCTGGAAATTTAAGATGCTTGTTAGGTAATCATATCTAGGTAAAAGCCAATTATATTAATATCGATTCTACCTATTTTTGCATTTCTACATTGACAAGAACATACTAAACATGACACATGTACTAAAATTGTAGTTTATTTAAAAGATTGAATGAGACCGGGCTAATCTTTAGTGGTTTGAAGAGGAAACACTTTATTTAAAAAAACAACAACAAAAAACCCAACCATGCAAACACTCCTGTTTAACGTATGTACAATGTAATCATTGTTTAAAAAAAAAAAAAAAAAAAAAAAAACACGTTTTGTGGAAATAGAGCTCAGCTGTTTGGGGTGAAGTAACTTTGGTGTGATGTTTGCTTGTTTTCTCTTTTAACCATCAATCACTTTTGGAGTATGGCACACACATTAGTGAGGAAATTAGCCAAAACAAAACGTGTACTTACACTTTCTCCAGAACGATTCCTTTGGCGTGTGAAGCTCCTCCAAAGGGGTTAGCCTTCAAAGCTGTGCCCAAATGGGCCTTCTTGTACTGTTTATCATGCCACTTCTGCTCACGGCGGTGATCCCGCAGCTTTCTGGCAGTACGCAATCCACGGCACTTACCTTCAAGACACACATTTATCACAAATAGCATGAACATGCAGTGCATAAACATAAACAACAGTGGTGCACGTCAAACACCCATTTGCAAAACTGCTTAATCCTATAAAGTTTGGGGGAGCGCTGGAACCTCTCAGCATACACCTAGAGGTTATTTGGCGCAGCCAATTAGCCTAATATGCATATATTTGTACTGTGGGAGAGAAAACTAAGATACCCAGTGAAAACCCCATGCACACAGAAACGCCCGAGCCGAGTTTTTGGGACTCGAACCCAGAACCTTCTTGCTGTGAGGCGAACGTTGTGGGCTAACTGTTAGCCTACCGGTAACACACTTCAAGTCAGAGAAAGCCATGCAGAGCAAAGCCGCGTCTCTTTACTCACCCCTTTCGCCTTAAAAAGCATCATAACTGATTTAATCCAACACCGTTAACATCTTAAAACGCAACACATACACACTTTACATCATAATTCGGATTTGTGACTGAATTTATAGCGTTATTTTGCTTGTATCAGCCACTAGCGCTTAGTGAAACTAGGTTAGCCATGTTAGCTCACAATATGGCGTGGCGACTCTCCACGTTGTCGGGACTTAAAAGATAAGAAAAATACTTATAATGTCGCCACAAATATACAACTTCACGGTAGATTCGAGTGTACGGCTATATTATTTCAGTGTGTATACGAATATTAGACGTATATTTATCATACGACAACGTTTAAAGGAAGTTTAAATTCGACTAAAGCGCATACCCATGTCTGCTAGATGGAAGTCCGGGGAGGAAAGAGCGATCCCAGAATGCTTTGCGAAGTTGCCGCTTGCGTGGGTCTTATAGGTGTCCAGTGAAATGCCTGTTTATATTTACTCTGTGAAAATATACACACAAATAAGTTCTCGGCTATATGGACTGCCTTTATTATTATTATTATTATTATTATTATTATTATTATTATTATTATTATTATTATTATTATTATTATTTGTTAATTTATTTAGTTATTAATTATTATCATTTATTTATTTGTTGTTTTTATTATTATTATTATTATTATTATTATTAGAATAATAAGTAGAATTACATAGAATTACATAGAATACAATCTGAGTTTTGACACCAGACTGAACCAAGTAATCAATTTGCAAAGTTTCTTGTTTTTGTGTCTGTAAAAATAGATATGTAATAACATTCCATATGGCCAAAGGTACAAGAACAGCTGACTATCACAACACAGTACCATTACAATTTGTCCTCACTGTGTCTAAGAGGATGAGGCAGCACTGTAGTGCAGTGGTTAACACATCCACCCCACAGCAAGAACGTCCTGGCTTTAAGTTACAAGTTTGGCGGGGGCATTTCTGTGTGGAGTTTACATGTTCTCCCCATGCTTACATGGGTTTCCACTGGGTACTCCGATTTCCTCCCAGAATGTCCAGCATACACATTACGCTAAATGACTATTTCAAATTACCCTTAGGTATGAGGGTGAGTGAATGGTTTTGTGTGTGTGTGTGTGTGTGTGTGTGTGTTGGACCTTCAGTGGATTGGCAAATTGTTCATCCCGCCTTTGCCCAGAGTTGGCTGAGATAGGCTCCAGCCTCCCCGTGACCCTAGTATGATTAGGACGTTTGGCAAATGAGTGGGTGAGTGAGAAATTGCCCTTTGAAGTGAGTGTGAATGGTAGTGTGTGTGTTGGCCCTGCGATGGACTGGCGAGCTGTCCAAATTTGGGGGAGATAGGCTTCAACCTCCCCATGATCCAAGGGGGATGAATGAATAATGCATAATAGTGACGAATGCTGGTTGTAGAGGGCTAGGATCCCCACTGTATCCAACACCGGTTCTCGATCTCATTGTTGCTAAATGAACACAAATCCCCACAGCCATGCTCCATGGATTAAACTTGGAATAGGATGCTCAAACAGCATGCTGGTGAGGTGTCAACATACTTTGTAATTTATTACATGAATATTATTCATAAGTTTATACAGCAGGGTACACTGAGAGCAACATGTTTATGTTTGGTATTGTGCCTTGGGATACAACAAAAATAAATAAATAAATAAAACTGGAAGAGGCGTGGTCAGAATGCACGTTTGTCTGCTTGGTCGCGTTGATTGGCTGCCGCTCACGCCAATCACAGGAAGGGTTTGGTCGATTATCGGGGCAGATTATGAAGCAGCAGTGCGTGTGCGGTGAACGCATCTGAACGTTTTACTTATATACATGGCAGCACAGATGTCTTTGGCTTTATTTTCAGTTATCTTCCTGCAGATATCTTCGTCCTATGAACAAGTGCCTGCTTTTGTCGAGGGGAGGTAGGAAAAAAACCGGTTTAAATTCACCTGTGATTTACCTGTGCAGGAATATTATTGGAATAAAATGAAATCTGGGAATGGTGCAGTATATTTGTTATGAATGCAAATATTAAGGGATGTTTTATTAGGCTGAAATAGGAAGGTGAAGTTGGTGTAAGGGGCTCCTTTTGTCTGCTGTGGATTAGATGTGTGCTTGTATCTGCATTGAAATTGAACTGTCAGTGAAACGCGAGAGGAAATCCATGGGAAGAAGGCGTCAGTTTTCAAGACAAATCCATATCTTACCCGAAAATGAAGCCTCTTACACCCCTGTGGCTGCTTCAGTAGGTTGTAGATAATGCTGTAGCCTATTTTTCCCCCCGTTTTGCTTGAATAGAGTAGTGAAGGAATGTAGAGGATGAGCTGAGGATGCCTTCAGTGCAGAGGTGCTGATGAGAATCTGTTTGAAACCTGCACTGTTGTGTTGGCGTTGAACGCACCTTCATTACAGATGTCCTCAAACATGAAGGTGCGTTTCACAAACAATCCACGATTGTGTCCAAACAACCCACGTTTGTAGCCAATCAGTACCAGTAACATCATCTTTTCTTCCTAAAATGTTTCTACAGTTGCTCAGAAAAAAATTGATCTTGCACCATCTTGGTGAAGTGCAGTAACTTTGGAAGAAACATCAGAAATGTTTGATCAATAAAACAGATGTTTACAGCTGTGCATAAGCATCACTCAGAAACTTATATACCAGGCTGGCAAACCTTATTTTGTAGGCTATTTGTGTTTATATGGATAAATCATCCATATGGTGGCTATTTCAGATGTTTCAACAAGATGGCAGAATGTTGGGGTCTTTTTTTTTTTTCTTCTTCTTCGATTTCTTTATCCACCAGATGGTGCCTGAAACTACATCGGTGTGAATTTGTTTGAGTCATAACACATCTCAGTTGAATCTCCCATTATTTTATTTCCCAGTTACAGACACTTACAGATTATAAAGACTTGTGATTCACTACTGATAGATTTACAGTAAAAACAAACAAACAAACAAAAAAAACCTGTTTGTTGTATGTGTTTGTTTTTCATCAGTAGGCACCTCTGCACTGCATGCTTTGGTGTTTATCGGTCCATTTCCCCTCAGTTTTCGTGGCCAACATAGTGGAGTAAAAAAATAAAAAATAAAAAATACACATTGCAATATATTGCATCATTTTCAGACAAACCCACTAAGAGTAAAGAATAGGGCACTATTCTAACAGAGCACTTAGAGCACTAAGAGTTTATCAAATAAGTAGATGGATGGATAGATCGATAGATAGATAGATAGAAAGATAATTGGGTAGAGCTGCTTGCTCGGATTTAAATTTCTGTTTATTCTTGTAGCAGATTGTTTTATGGATATATTATAGATAAAGCTGAATTCAGATTAAAAGTATTTTGTCAGGTTTAAATAAAACAAACAAAAAACAAGAAAAGGTACTACACCTACTCTAAATTTGTCAATATAGCAGAATTTTGTAGACTAGCCCCCCTTTGAACCTATAATTAAAACAGCAGTGCACATTTAGATTAATTTAAAACCCTTAAATGTTCTTTAATTGTCTTTCTGGGAGAAGCTTCATTCATATCTGTGCTGCTTATCCTGTTTAAGGTCACAAGAAAGCTGGAGCCAATCCTAGCCGACTCTGGGCAAAAGTTAGGATACACCTTGAACAGCTCGCCAGTCCGTTACAGGGCCAACACAGAGAAGCAACAATTCACACATAGGGGCGATCCAGAATAGCCATTTAGCCTAATATGCATGACTTTGGACTCTTTACCGGTCATGGAGTTCGAACCCAAGACTAGCTGTGCATCATGAGTGCTCTACGCCACCGTGTCCCACTGGGGAAAGCTTTCAAACATTCAAAGAAGAATCATTTTAGGAAGTTTAAGAAAGAACCCTTAATTATCTAATAAAACTTTAAGGGTCTTTGTAAAGGTGTAAGTTTCTCCTTTTAGTAAAGTTTTGTGTAAATGTTAAAACCTATATAAAAGTGGTATAAAAAAAAAAAAAGTAAAGTGCTGTCAGGGTTACAGAAATAGGGCTTTCCAGGCCCAATTCCATCAAATTCAAGGACTCAGCATGGCATAGTCTGAGACACAGGTCAAGGTTAATTCCTTCAAATTCACTGCAGGCTCAGCATCGGGCCATATGGATGTCCTGCAGGTCTTTAACAAGCCAGAAAGCCACGAGTGGAAATTTTTATATTATAAGCATTGCTGAAGGTCTCTGACTTAATTACTGCACAAAAAGTATATCAATATAACTTTCGATTACATGTTCATTTAGTGACACCCACACAACTTCATAAATTATACAAGATAATGTACAAGAACATTAAACATTTCGTAATATATTACAACCAATGTTATTACATGGGTCATTTCCTCCTTTAGTGCATTAATTGGTCTGGGCTGAGATTTATATGTGAAGAATCCTGTCTTGAGTACATGAGACTGAGTTTAATGCGATCTTTTATTGTTGGACTCGAAGCCACCCTGTTGCACCTTGTATTAAAATCACAGTAATCTTTGTGACACACTCAAGAACTCTCTTGCAGCTAACAGTATTTTTATACATACCATATTTTTTTCATTAGTCTTACTTATTTGCTGATATCGCTTCATCCGCATAGGGTCACAGGGAGGCTAGTGCTTATCTCAGCCGACTTTGGGGGAAGGTGCGGGACACCTTGAACAGTTCGCCAGACCATCACAGGGTCAGCACACACACACAACCATTCACACTCACATTCACACCTAGGGGCAATTTGGAACAGCCAGTTAGCCTTATGTGCATGTCTTTGGATTGTGGAAGGAAACCGGAGTATACAGAGGAAACGCACGCAAGCACGAGGAGAATGTGCACACAAAACTCCACACAGAAACACGCCCCCCGAACCCAGGACCTTCTTGCTGATGTCACCATGCAGGCCATA
>JAQMYF010000023.1:5900709-5913533 GCA_030014195.1 Neosilurus mollespiculum | reverse complement strand
TTGGGCTTTTACACCCGAGCCTAGTGGCTCATCAGGCCGGTGCTTATCCCCGGTTTCTGTAGCGTGAAGCGACTAGGGGTTCAACTCCTCCTGGATGGGATGCTAGTCAATCGCAGGTTACCTTCCCAGTATGATTACTGGTGCCCATTTATACTGCTGGGTGGACAGAGGCGCACTTGTGGTTAAGACCTTGCCCGGGGGTCTTAGCACGGTGGGGGTCCAACGGGGATTCGAACCCCTAACCGCTACGCCACCGGCCCCACCTTATGATGTGACCTTATAATGTGTATAATATATAAACTATATGGCCAAATGTATCTTGTTTTTTTAGCCCTAATAAACTCCACTCGAAGGCTTTCTGCTGGGTTTCGGAACAAAGGCTGTGAAGATATTCATTCACAACAAAGAGCATCGGTGAGGTCGGGAGATCTGGGCCACTGCTTCAGTGTTCTGGTGAAGAAACACATGTGAGTGTGATCATCGTTCGGTATAATGGTCAGGTGTCCCCATACTTTTGACCACGCTGTATAGTGTGGGGTAGTGTTTTGGTAGCGCGCGCCACCTACCGGTGGTTATATTTGTAAAGAGACTCAAGTAAAACTTTTTTTTCCTTTTTTTAAGAAATGAAACATGAAGTCTTTCTATTTCGGAGGAGAAATACAAATCCTACCACAGGGTACCTTATTCAGTTAAACATAAGAACATCTACGTCATATTTTTTTTACGAGATAAACAGGGTAAAGTTGTCGAAACTGCGAATCCGTTAAGAACGCTGCTGCGCTGGAGACGTGATGACGCAAATATTAAGCGACGCGTTGTGGCACGCGTGGCGACAGCACGCAGCGGTTTTAACCGATTCGCAGTTTCGACAACTTTACACAGTTTATCTCGTAAAAATTATGACGTAGACGTTCTTACCTTCCACTTAACAATGCACCCTGTGGTAGGATTTGTATTTTTTCTCCGAAATAGAAAGACTTCGTGTTTCATTTCCTAAATAATAATAATAATAATAATAATAATAATAATAATAATAAATAAAATAAGTTTTACTTGAGTCTCTTGAAAAATGTCACCACCGGTAGGTGGCGCGCTAGTATTCTATCACAGGGTACATTATTCAATTGTACATAAGAACGTCTACGTCATAATTTTTACGAGATAAACAGTTTAAAGTTGTCGAAACTGCGAATCCGTTGAGAACGCTGCTGCGCTAGGCGACGTGATGACGCAAATATTAAGCGACGCGTTGTGGCACATAAGTAATCGCTCTGTTTGGGACACCTAGGCGCCGTATAGTGTGTAAAATCGATCTTTTGTGCATTATAAAAGGGATCGTCGAGTATTTTGAGACACAGAGCAAACTCCTGCTGGTTTGTGGAATCCACACTTCCCCATGTTAAGTTCTAGACTCTATTTGCGCCATGCTGTTTTATTACACAAGAGGATATTAAAAGGTGACAGCGTTCTATCCAGACATCTTTGCAGCAGGATGGATCGCGCGGTTGTGCGTTGTGTGTCCTCGGAGCCCAAGCTGACCATTTCATTCAGTCTGGCCGGTAGTTCCAGACACATGCTTAGGGAGCAAACTGAAGAGCTGGGCAAGGTGTTAGCCCGGATATCTAACAGCATTATCAAGGCGCAGAGCAAAGGGAAGAAGGCGAAGAAGAAGAGTAAAGGTGAGGGCCCGAGCTCGGATGGGGCTGAAACGGTGGTGCGGCTTTACTTTAACGGCGACCTGGTGGCTGAAGACGCGCTGAACCGCGACGCGTGGCAGGACGGCGCTGTCCTGCAGGTCGGCGACGCAAAATACAAAGTGGAACGCAATCCCCCGACTTTCATCACCGCCCAGCTTCCTGCGTCGGTCCTCGCCGGCTTTCCCGTCTGTCCAAAGCTGGAGGTTGAATTCGGGGAGTTGAGGTTCTGCGTGTTCAAGTGGTACAAGGAGAGCGCTCCAAATGCGCACGCGCGCGGAGAAGAGGACGCCTGGGTGGAAGCAGGCAGCGACCGAGTCTTTGCCCCATCCAACATGGACGTGGGGTTGAGACTGAAGCTGAATTGCATGCCGGGAAACGAAGCCAGGTTAGGCCTTCCGGTCGAGCTGGTCACCTCAGGCTCCGTGGAGGCCGGTCCCGGGGTATGCACGTTCGACAACAGACACTTGTACACCTGCAAGGTCACCGACGACTCCATAACCAGGGTTGTGACGTACAACGTCTTAGCGGACATCTACAGTCAAACCGAGTTCTCGAGAACAGTCCTGTACCCTTACTGCCCTCCCTATGCGCTTGAACTCGACTACAGGCAAAACCTCATCAAGAAAGAGCTTTCGGGCTATAACGCAGACATCGTCTGTCTCCAGGAGGTGGATAAGGGCGTGTTCGGCGATAGCCTGCTACCTGCACTTGACGCCTTCGGAATGGACGGGGTGTTCAAAGTGAAGGAGAGGCAGCACGAAGGACTGGCGACGTTTTATCGGACGTCGAAGTTTAAATTGCTCTCCAGACGTGACATCATGCTGAGCGAGGCTTTAGAAATGGACGCCGTCCATAGCGTACTCCTGGACAAACTGTCCGCCAACCCAGTGTTGAAAGAGAAGGTGGTACAGAGGAGTACGACGCTGCAGGTATTGAAGGTTATAACCACGTGCTGGTGGGCCACGATTAAAGTTTAACCAGGTTTAACATGGGTTTGGTGAAAATCCTGTTGGCAAACAAGTGGGTCGTGTCTGGGGAAATGCTACTCCTTTCCTTCCGTGTCCCAAAAAATATGACCATCAATGGACAGACCTTTTTAAATTGCCCCTAGCTGTGAATACGTTTCTTTGCCCCACGTTATCCATGGTGTATTCCTGGAACGTGTTCCAGGTAATTCAGTTGATTTTATTAGGTCCACCTTGCAGCAAGAAGGTCCTGGGTTCGAGTCCTATGCTTGGCGAGACCATTTCTGGGTGGGGTTTGCGTGTTCTCCCCATGCTTGCATGGGTTTCCTCTGGGTATTCTGGTTTCCTCCCACAGTCCAAAGACATGCCCATTACGCTAATTGGCTGTTTCAAATTGCCTCTAGGTGTGAGTATGAATGGTTGTGTTTTGGCCCTGAGATGGACTGGTGAGCTGTTCAGGGTGTGCCCTGCCTTCCTGAGTCGGTTGATAGGCTCCAACCTCCCTACGACCCTTGTAGGGCTAATGAATGTCGTAGCGCATATTGTAACTCGTGACAATTAGGAAAAGAACTGTTTTAGGACCTGATCAGAGTGGTGCTCTTTGGGTGCTCAAGCAGAATCAGTGGCTTCTTCAACTGAATGACTTCTTAGTTTTAGAAACGGTCCTCCGACTAAAAAAATCCAACCAATAGCAGTGCAGAGTCAGGTACAGATGCCGACGGAGGGTAGGACAGTTAATGGTTAACCTACTCTGCGTGGAAAAGTGTACAAGTGTACACGCCTTCCAGGTACACTTGTACCAGCACCATGCAAACTACCATGTCAGTATATTAGTGAATAATTTGGATGTTTGATTGTAGCTAATCTTATTTTTTTTCTCTTTGGTAAGGTAACTGTTTTGCAGTCCATAAGTGATCCGACAAAAATAGTGTGTGTAGGAAACACTCATCTCTACTGGCACCCTAAAGGTAGGAAACCTTGGTACTGGATTTGAATTTTTGCTTCACTTGTTTTATGAATGCAGTTCTTAAGGAAATCCTTTTCTTTTCTGCCCCAAGGAGCAAATGTTCGATTAATACAGATGGCTGTAGCCTTAAAGCACCTGAAGAAAGTCGTAACAGAAGAACACGCTGGTGCGCTGATATTCTGCGGCGACTTCAATAGTACACCGACGTCAGGACTCTTCCAGCTGCTTAGCCAGGGTGCGATAGCAGAGCAGCACGGTGACTGGGCATCTAATGGGCCTGAGGAGCTTCTTCCAATGGCGCTTCAGAGCCCCTTCCAGTTGATTAGTGCATGTGGAGAACCAGACTACACCAATTACGTAGGAGGCTTTAACGGTTGTCTGGACTACGTTTTCGTGGAGCCGCAGGCGTTGCAGGTAGAGCAGGTCATTCCGCTGCCTAGTCACCAGGAGGTCACCACGTACCAGGCCCTTCCCAGTGTCTCTCACCCGTCTGACCATATCGCTTTAGTCTGTGACCTTAAATGGAAATGAGGTTGAGAAACAGCCTCGGCTTTTGTCTGGAAAATAAACGTCTGGCACAAGACTCTCTCTTTATTTCAAATATTTATCAATCTGTTTAACTGATGGATTATTGTGGTGAGATTTTAATTTCATAAAGAGCATAAACAGCTTGATGGCTATGAAATCTTTTTTGGTTATGAACTTGGTCTAGGAAGAAAATCATCTGAGTGCGGTATGAAAATCATAAATACATTTCTGATTGGTGGAAAGCCACCAGTGCATTCTTGGTATTCCGGATAAGTTGAATGATTATTGCACGATTGGCACGCAACAACGTTCTTCCTCACAGAGCTCATGTGAGATAGACAGGCCTGTCTGCCATCTTGGTAAGTTAGTTGATTCACGAGACAGCAAAGCACTGCGGCCTGAGACCTCAAGACCTGACTTTATTTTCTCCCTATTTATGCTGCTGTAAACCATATCTGTAAGTGAGTAGCAACAACCAAGATGGTGGCACAAAGTCCCGCCACCCAACAGCACTGTCAGGATGTAGCCTATCTGACTTATTTGATACTTATATTTGTCTTTTCTCCCTCCTCCCAAGACAAGAGGCGTGCTGGTCACAACAGGCTGATAATCACATTTGGTGATTTGAAAGAAAGAAAAACCCGTCCTAGGCATCAAATAATTAATTCCATATTTTTTTGTGGACTTTGTCTCGAATTATTTGGAAACGGCGTTAACAGGAAACAGCATGCGGCACTTCTGTCTGACTCACACCGACTAAGATGTGCTTTGTTCCAGACGTAAATATTCTGAATGAATAATAAAACAATTTTATAAGATTATGGAGAATTATTCGGTATATTAGTTAGCTTTGGCAGATGAAACCTGTTCAATCTGAATAACTCTCAATATTATTCTTCACATCATTCAATAATTGCTTAGTATAATTGAAGGGCTCTATGCCATAACCTCCTAAGTCACAAATTTGTGATTGAGAAAAACACATAATATGATTGTCATTTATCACATGATTTGGGATTTTAGATGCAAAGAAGCTGCAACTGTCCACTTTCAACATATGGGGAGAGACATCTATTGTCAGAACATGATACTACCTCATTTTTCATCATGTATGGACTCGGCAGGTTATGGCACTGAGTCCTATTATTTCACTTAATCATCCACTGGTAATCGTTTAAGGGTTTCTCATGGGCACACAATCGAAATCAAAGCACCTTTCAGTCACAGTCATTTTATTTCAGGCTTTAATAGGAATCAATAATGAACCAATGGAGAAAAAAAAAAAAGGATTGATATGCTTCGCTGGATCACTGTCAACTGGAATATCAAAGTACTTCTTTCAGCACATGTATATACAATACAAAGAAATCTGGTCTTCTCGTTTTGGTCATTTTCAGTTCAGATGAAAATAAAATCAAAGCAGTAATTAAGCATATTTTAAGGCAGTTGTAAATGCGGTTAAAGGCTGGTTATATAATGAGATGGTCGGGTCGAGTCAGGCTTTACAGTTAGGAAGCTGGATCAAGGGTGAATAAATCAGGATCAAATCTGACCTTTCTTACCAAAAAAACAACAAACAAAAAAAAACCTATCCTCTCTTAACCACTGGGGTACATCATATTAGTGATCTGCTTCTTATTATTATACATACTGGTATTACATCATCTGGTCTAAATTTATTATTTATTGAAGGAATCCGTTCAGATTAAAATGCATGCAAAATTTTGATATATAAAAATGGAATGAAAAGAAAAGTGTATAAATATAAATATGTTCCCTAGATTTTAGAATGTGTTCACAAGTCTACGCACAGTTTCTTGTTACCATCACTCAATTTGTGTTGAAATTCACCTCCTTGTACAGCTCAAATCAAACTAAAACTGGCATACAGTTACACATGCCTTACTGAAATGTGGGGTGGGGGTGGGTAGAAATTAAAATCAGTCAAAACAAAACCAAAAAAAAAAAAAAAAAACCCAGAAACTGCCTCAGCGGCAAATTTGATAGCCATGAGCGAACACGATATATAAGTGAGTATATCCGTTGTCTGTCAGTTTGTACGATCATGTCCTCAATTAAAACACCCCTTCAATGTGAGCTAGTTAATGCAACTTAACGTTTGCTCAACTGCTCAGAAAGCCAGTCCAGTCCTTCATACAAACCTGTTCCTTGAGTGGCGCAGGTCGCCTGGACGTACCACTGTGGGAGCAGAAAATTGACAGAAATTCAAACACTATATGAGGTAGTTGAATATACAGAGTTTTTATAATACAGGGATGTACCCACATTGGTCGTTATGGCAGTTACTGTTCAAGAGTCAGTGAAAACTACAGGAGATTATGGCTTTTTAGTAATGAAAGCATCTGAAGAGGCCAACAGATTAAAAAAAACAACAACAGGGCAGTAGTTCAGCTACTCCAGTTTGCCATACATGAATCATGATTGCTTCTGTTGCAGATTCTCACCTGCTGTTTATCCAATCACTAGCATTCATGTCAGCTATTAATCTCAAGGCAGCTCATTAAGAAAGGGGAGAGTTTTAACACATTTCATAAAATTACCCTCTCTGGTAAAATCAGAGAGCCAACATCATGTATTCCAAATCTTAAAAATTAGTCTGCTACACGGGAGTGGTGCAATCTGATTGATTCAAACAGTTTGTCACGATTACTTGGAGTAAACAGTGTCATCGTTATTAAAATTTTATTTCCACATGTACAAATACTCTGGTGTGCACTTTATTAATGCTTGCATGTAGTACATACTAAATCTCTAAATGGGTTTATTAATAACATGCTGTTACACTGGGTTTACACTGGGGCATGATGTCAGCGATCTCCGCGATAAAAAAAAAAAACGATTCACGATCCAAAGTGGATTTAAAATCCACGATTTAAGAGCACGATAGGGGTATAAAAAGGAGACAGCTCGCAGCCAGGAGATGAAACTTGAAGGAATCATGTTGCCAAGTTCCTCAAGATCCACTACAATGGCGCATTAAGGTCTGTTATGCTCTGTTAAGGTCTGGTAAGCTCTTCCGTGCTTCCCACGTTCTATCATGTTTGGTGTCAAATCGTAATACAGCAGAATAACTGTCAAAAATTTTGCCACAGTCATCACAATCCCGCCAAGTTCCTTCAAGATCATTATAATTGGATCCCACAACCCCCCACGCTCATCACAATTCACTCAAATCATGGAGATCATGGACATCATACCCCAGGGTTAGCTGCATCCTACTTCAGCTCAGACTGCACAAAGCTCACCTGACCTACCCTTATCAAGATATATGTATACAAGTCTAATATTAATTTGTTTTATGTTCCAGTATAGTATATACTGTCACAATTATGTACCCCAGGCTCGGTGCATGTTGCTGAATAGAGTATAGAGTAGTATAGTATCAGACTATTCAGCAACATCCACCTCACCTTCAGCTCATAATTGATAAGTATGCACATGATGCACCTTTATGAAACATAATTCCTTCAAATTGAATTATTCATATTAATAATAATAATAATAATAATAATACAATCAGCTAATCACTAATCATCAAACAAAAATCTTGGTGCCATTCCATCTACCTATCTTCCTAGCTCCCAAGGAGTACAAGATCATGAGATCACACGTTCGAATCCCAGTGATATTGTATCTATCCATAGTCAAGAGTCATGTCCTTCACAGCAGTATTAGCCAATTGTAAGCATCTGTAGGTTGGTGTATGTGGAAGAGGGTGGAAAGCCTGTGTGTGTATATATACTCGTATACTTACAGTTCTGCTTCTGAGTGTCTGCAGGCCAAGTTTGTCAGTCAGCTCGCTGATAGCCATAGCATTGGGCAAATCCTGCTTGTTCGCAAACACCAGCAACACTGCGTCTCTAAGTTCATCCTCCTGGAGCTATTCCAAATATAAAGACAGGTTCAAAGTCAGAAAACAGAAACACATGGGGGCCACAAAAGAAATGAAACGCCCGTCACTGTGTGGCGAGTGAACACACACTGGATATAAAGTCCCAAAACAAAAGGATTTTAATCCTTACTAACCATCTTCTGCAGCTCTTCGGCAGCCTCCTGCGCACGCTCACGATCATTGCTGTCTACCACAAAGATGAGTCCCTGTGTGAACAGCATACCATGAATGTGAATAAAAAAAAAACCAAAACAAAACACGGCTTTTATAACATTTCTAGACACTTAAGAAAGGAGGCTCCGATTCTCAGCAGAATACACCACTCAGAATTTCCATTTTTTGTGTGTGTATTGTGAAATCAAATGACACCAAAAGAATCATAAAAGTGGAGAACCCACCCATTAAAAACAATGACACCAGAAGTGAGACACAATACTTAGACAAGAAAATCATTATTAATTGTGTATATTCATATCTTATAAACAAAAGACTAACTGTTGCTCGACCTGACAGATTCACACTAAACTTTTATGCAGGTGCCAGAAAGTCAATCATTTTCTTAAGATAGAGATAAACAGTGTAATACAGAGACGTCCATGTTTTACTCTCAGGTCTGGCAAAAGCAACCTGAAAGACAATTTGCTTTATTTTTCTAGCAAGTTCATAATGTTGAGTGACCAAACTCCATTACAGATCTTAATAGAAGGATGATCAGACCATATCGGTGTATAGGAGAGAGAGTGTACCTGTATTTCAATGTGAAAAAGCCATGGCGTCTACATGGGTAAATTAGCGTGATAGTCACCTGTGTGTTCTGGAAGTAGTGCCTCCATAGAGGTCTGATCTTATCCTGGCCACCCACATCCCAAACAGTGAAACAGATGTTCTTGTACTCCACGGTTTCAACATTAAACCCTTTAACAGAGAGATACAATCACAAATTATCAAACACATCAAATCTGATCAGTCCACAGGGTCAGAAACTGGTGACATGTTAAAGAGAAAAATAAGCATATTAAACAATAACAATGGAGCGCATTTAGGCTAAGATCTAGTAAGTGTGAAGGACATAACATTTGATTTATAAGTCAGCGAGCCCTTGTGTGCTGTAGATGGGGCAGAGTCATCTGTTTAGTGACCACACCCACCAGGTTAGAACTGTTGCTAAAGGTCATTGACTCAGAAGACATTAGTATTGACCTAATCTATAGTGACAAGTGATTTTAAAACGCAGCAGAAATATTAATAAATAAATCAACAACCTCTACACAGAGTGTAAGACACACATTTTCCCTTTAATTCGTCACCCATCTGTATGTGCACACAATGTTCTCTGGGATCAATTAAGCATTCTGATATTTTATATAAAGAACATTCTTAAACCACTGACTTGCTGCTATATAAATCAGCAGGGGGTCGGGGGGGTTTACAATTTATTTATATACAACGAAACCTAAAAAGCTCTCAACAGTATTTTCTTCCATAATAATGGCCTAAACTTACAACAACAAATAGGTGATTGTATAGGTAGACGTTAAAACAAACCTATAGTAGGAATGGTTGTGACGATTTCTCCGAGTTTGAGTTTGTAAAGGATCGTTGTTTTCCCAGCAGCATCAAGGCCGACTGAAAGAAAAAGAAAGGGAGGAGGTAGTTATATAAGACATCATCAAATATTATTCCATTGTGAAATCATGGGACTGTATTAAAAGTTTGTTGCCTCCATAACAACACCATACTCCAGACGGATACAAATAATAAAAAATACGTATGGCCATTGATAAGTTTTCACACTCTCGAAAATGTTGTTTATTTAGGTATTGGCTATTTTTTCTGTTTATCAGCTTTAAAGAAAGGATGGTAAGGGAATTTTTAATATATAATATAAATGTGAAAGAGTTTTTTTAAAAAGTGTTGGACATTCATTATACATTAATAGCATGTAATTACTGTCAAGTTGCTCTGAGGAAATAGGAATAAAACACTAAGATGTGTGAATATAATTTCTGATCATTAGCTCTGTATTTTCTTTGCTTTGTACAGTCGTTTATTATGATTTCCCTTAAAACAGCATAACTCTTAATGTTATAGACAGTGTATAAGGTTTAAGGGAAGCAGTGAATGTGACTAAGAAAAAAAAAGGATTTCTGTTCACAAAGCAATAGACAGAGGGATAGTGCACTTATTTATTTATTTATTTGTGAGGTTATAATGTCTGCGGAGCTCAATTCAACAATTTGCATGCACACTTGGTTTTAAGAATAAAAGTAAAACCTTATTCAGAAACAAATCTTTTTTAATTCTGTATGAAAATGTGACGTTTCTAAATCAAAAGAGACACAAGTTCAACAAACACGCGGGCTAAAAACTTTGTAATACTGTTGTTTAAAAAGAAGAGCGTGCTAGCATGCTAGTTAGCTAACTAGCTAAACGGCTAACTCCTGCCAACACACCACCACTACTCCAACTTGGTTTGTGACTCACCCATAAGAATTCGCATTTGTTTTTTCCCGAAAAGCCTCGAGAAGACGCTGGAAATGGTCAACCCCATGTTTATTTTTAATTCACAGGAGATTTAAGCCCCAAATTTCAGTTTTGAAGATGTTTCAGAGAGCGGCTAACAGGCTAGCCGAGTCCAGCTCGCGCACACAACAGCAAAACAAAAAAAAGGTCGCAGGTTTCTTCCAAAATCACGCAGCAGAGACACCGGACATAAAACACCACGCTTCTGGGCCTCGAACTAACCCCAAACAAACGGATATAACAAAGAAAGTTGCCCTTTCTCCGTCCAGAAACCCCTGTATAAGGCTTTTAACACTGCAGCCGCTTTTCACCACGTCACTGCTGCTCCACACTGCGGCCGGGATGACGTCAGACGTGCCACATCACAAGAACAGGATCATGCACGTGCGCCGAGGAGTCGGAGCAAACACCACTCAATTCATTCATGACACATTATACAACAATATTTAATTATCACAAATTAATTAACTCTTTATTTATTATTTAAAATTCACAAAATAATTCAATCTTTATTTTTTAATTATTTTACTCTTATACATGTGACACAATATAATTACTCTATTTAACACTTGTAAATTAATTACTTTTACTTATTTAACATTCACTAAGTAGTCAGTATCATTAAACACATTTAAATCACCTACTCTTGTTTATTCAATACAATATATTTACACTTACACAGCTTTGGGACCGAAAGGTCCCTGGTTCGATTCCCGAACCAGCAGGGAAAATATGTGGCGGTTGGGAAGTGAGCTGCACCTTCCCTTTCTTCATATTCATGGCTGAAGTGCCCTTGAGCAAGGCACCTAACCCCCAACTGCTCTCTGGGTGCCCCCGATGTGTGCGTGGCAGCCCTTTGCTAGTATGCAGAGGCAATAACTTCCCTTGTGGGATTAATACATAGCAAAATTCATTCATTCATTCATTTTCTGAACCGCTTAATCCTAGTTAGGGTCGCGGGGAGGCTGGCACCCATCTCAGCCGACTCTGAGCGAGGGCAGAGTACACCCTGGACAGCTCGCCATGCCATTGCTGGGCCAACACACATACAACCATTCACACTCACACCCACACCTAGAAGTGATTTGGAACATCCAGTTAGCTTATTGTGCATGTTTTTGGACTGTGGGAGGAAACCGGAGTACCCGGAGGAAGCCCAATTAAGCGTGGGGAGAACATGCAAACTCGACACAAAAACACCTGAACAGAACCTTGGCCTTCTTGCTGTAAGGCGGACGTGCTAACCACTGCGCTGCCATACCGCCCCTTACACGTAACTTGCAAAATAATAATTAGTTATTGGACGATTCAAAGTATGATATGGAGAATTATTCAGTCGAGGGGATGGTATAACGGATAACAGCCTCTGAGACGGAATAATTTTCCATATCATACGAAGGTTGAATTCTATAATTGTTTTCTTATTCATTCAGAATATTTTCACGTAGAAAATATATAAGTTGACAGTGTGGGATGTGTAATAATTATCTTTGCCGCTAGATGGAGTAAGGCACTTGGAAGAGGATGATAAAAGGGCAAGGAGGAAGATGGGAGCTGATGCTCATGTTAGCTGCATAGTTAGTGAACGATGAACACAAACACTGTCTTAGCTGTGTGTACTTTGATACACGTCACTTGTATGTATATTTTTGTGTAAATAATATGTTGCCATAATTCTTTGCATGCTGTATGTACTCACAGTTAGTAAATAAAGGGAGTTAAAGTATTTGAATGCGTCCCTTTCTTCACAATTAAACAGACAGTCATATTCCTTAGTTGCTAGCTAGTTAGCATCAGTGCTAACTATGAGGTTACCATTTGATACAGCTAGTGCCATTTCCAATCCAGCCAAGGCATGAAAAGCACCAAAATATTACGGTATTTATTTAATGGTAAGAATTTTTTATTTTACACAATTAGACCTGTTTTTAACCCATTACAACTTAATCACCATTTTGCGATTTTTTTTATATGAATATCAAATCATATGCTATTATTCCTGCAAGGGAAATTATTGCCTCTGCATTCAACCCATCCAAAGTGAGCACACACGTAAACAGTGAGCACACACGTAAACAGTGAGCACACACACACACACACACACGCACACACACACACACATACACTCGGAGCAGTGGGCTGTCACACACATTGGGGGCACCCAGAGAGCAGTTGGGGGTTAGGTGCCTTGCTCAAGGGCACTTCAGCCATGAAGGTGGAGGAAGGGAAGG
>JAQMYF010000023.1:5849056-5867992 GCA_030014195.1 Neosilurus mollespiculum | reverse complement strand
AAATACGCATGCGCAGCAGTTCGAAAAGAGGTGGGTGGCAGCATCGCATGTCACGGAGGGGGCGTGTGCTTGCTTACGCCCCTCCCTGGTCGGTGGTGGTTGTGTGATAGGGAAGGCAAAAAAAAAGTTGCTGGGTGGGAATTGGAAACGACTAAATTAGGGAGAAAAAGCCCAAAAATGTTTTTTTTTTTTAAGTAAGTAAGTAAATAAATAAATAAACAAGCACGAACCAATGATAACACATAACCTCGGAGCCAATTATACTCTGCCGACAGTTTGAGTATTATTTTTGCCAATATTATTGACGCCAACAATTCACTTACTAATTATACTTTACCGACGAATTCCAAACACACACAGAGTTATACTGCAGAAGACAAACTAAAATTCGGGCAAAGAACAAACAAACAAAAGAAAAACATCAGAATGCAGTCATGCTTTATAAGAACCTGCAACCAGCGGTCGTATATTACTGAGCTCACGGGATACCTAACAACCGCCTGCACCGCTGCTGAGCTCTTGTAGTGTGAAAGCTAATTACTATAAGAGCACAAGAGTGACTCATATGACTGAAAGGAGAAACACATTCGAGAGCTCTGACAACCCGAGTGCTCTCTTGCGCCACTGTGTTTCTATTTCAGGACTTGAATGACTTTGATTTGCAGTAGATTAAAAGCGTTCCCACTCCGGGTGGTCTTAATTAACATGACTGACAGGGAGGAGAAGCAGCGTTTCAGATGTGGTGCTGGTGTGTGCTGATGAGACTTGCTCTCCTCTGTGGGTTTTGTCTTTAGGTTGGAGAAATGGATTCTCAAAGGTTTCAATGGCAGCACTGTCAACATGCCTGTTTTAATACACCACTTTAACAGGGTTTTAGTTCCTGCAACTAGCTCGGGGGGCAAAACGGCCCAAAGAACTACAGAAGGATTACGTAGGTCATGACTGCTGTAGGGGTCTAATCAATCCAGATCACTTTCAAGAGGTATAAAAGCAATCAGTAAGAAGGTCCTGGGTTCAAGACTTGGGCTTGGCGAGGGTATTTCTGTGTAGGGTTTGCAGATCCACCCTGTGCTTGCGAGGGTTTCCTCCTGGCACTCCGGTTTCCTTCCTCAGAACAAACACATGCACCTTAGGCTAAATGATTGTTACAAATTGCAAAGTGTTTTTTTTCACTGGTTGCGCCGTCCGTGTCTGTACTGACGGCCGCCAGTTTTGTTATGATGACTTCTACACGCCTGAAGATTGCGATGTTTACCAATATCATCGCTCCCGGTGCAGGGGTCACTGACACTCTAGAGAGTGCACTAGAGAGCACACTATATTTAATGTTTATTTAATGTGCCTGGGGAGCACAAGAGCCACTTTAAATGTTGATATTTCTCATTTTTAAACGATAAAGGAAGGATTCTGTGTGAAAGGGTGTGAAAACATCATCAGTAAAGCCACTTTGTATCTCATCACCCTGTCATTGATTATTACACTCTATCGACACCCCTCACCCCCCGTGCTATTTTATTCCTTTCATTTAAAGATATAGATTTAGGCACTGCCTAAAACTGGAGCCCAGAATAGACATCTGTACTGACATGTGTCCAAGGCTGGTGTGAAAAGAGGATCGTGGCTCCTTTAAGGACTGAATCAACTTTATAAATAAATAAGTATGTTCTGCATTTCCCGACTACGGTCTGAAGGGAAAGCAGGAAAGGTGAACACTGAGTTTCTTTTCACCGCCTTTTATTCGTTAATTTCCGTGTTTATTTTGTATCGCCTGTCTTGTTAAATGTTTAATTATCCGTTTAACGAGTTCATGTTCCTTGCTGCGGTTAATGTTTGGTGTGGTTTTACTCAGTGAAAGTTTGTCTGTCTACCTCAGATAGACTGTGTGTTTTTTTTATTCTGTGTGAGTCTGAGTGGTGGTGAATGAGCCTCTTTTTTTTCATTATTAATAATCAATCTGCTTTTTTTATTGGTGACGTAGCAGCCTTTTGGATTTCCTGTGGGAGCATGGACACTGCACAAATACCCAAGTCATGTTCCATGCCTATGGGGTTTCATTCAGTAGCTCCTCTATCAATAAGATAACGTAAAGTAAATGATAATATACACTGTACTGTACTGTACGCTCACCTTCTGAAAGTAGCCCCTCTTCAGCGTTTTATCCCGAACCTGTCTGAAGTACACATAACCGTAGAAATGGCCCTGATCTTTCTAAAAAAACATAAGAACATCACATTCTGGAATTATTATCCAGTTAGAATGTTGAATAATGAATCATAGTAATGCACTAACAGACAAAACTCATCATTTATCGCTTTAGTGCCTTAATGTAACCTTTTAAAACTACTGCACAGGCAGATTTCCACTATTTTTCTGAAGATTTCAAACCTTTAGGCAAACCGGTGCGTCTCTATCGAAGTGGTCCAGAAAACATCCCAGCGAGGACTTCCTGCCCGCCGCCTGCCGGAAACGGAAGCAAAACTGCGTGTCCCCTAAACAGCCTGTGAGTGGAAACAGGAAACATATAAAGTCTCCAGTCAGAAACATCTCTGGAAATCTCCAGGAAACGTGAGAATGGAGGTCTTTAGTGAAGAATATGAACAGAGAAGTTTTTATTTATCAAGCTGCAGGTATAAGAGATCATCCTACACAAAAATGTTCCATACACTGAATTTGCTTGCGCACCTACAAGAGATATTACGGTATAGCTACCATACACACTGATGATTAAAAATATTTGAAAACAAAATTGAATCCATCTGATTTCTTTTCCTCCCCCTCCCTGTACAAACCTGAAGATGTATTCTCTGGACTGAAATTAATTCCACACACTAATAAATTTGACTGTTCTATTCTTTAGGTCAGCTTTAAAGCCGTGCCAGACAGCACCGCGTAGATCAGTGCAGCTTGCACTCGTGCCCCACCCTCCTTACATTCCAGTCCCCGAGAGATCATCAGATGCCAGATTGGAGCGGGATGTGTTTTGGTGATGGTGAAGGCTAAACAAAATAACCTGGGTGTACTTCAGCTCTGGGTGGAGACGTTTGAGAAGAGGATTGTTCTGATTATGAGCTGTGGGTCGGGGAGAGACCTTACGACTGTGTGCGGAGGGGTCACATGGAGGACGGTGGGCTTGTGGGGGGTCACTGAGGGGGCCGGGTTTCAGGGTGTGACAGATGGATTACCTCATCTTACACAATGCATGCTTACAGCTTAAATCAATCCCATACAATGTATACTTAAACAATATAAAGCCTATTCGGTTACATATAATACAATTTAACACATTAACAATCCTAAAACATAAAATAACACCCCACCCGCAACACACACACACACCACATCAAACCGTTAGAAAAGAAAACACATTAATAAATACTTAAAAAATATAATAAGTGGTATGCAAAATGACACTGACAAACTGATCACAGTAACGCCGACTTAATGTTTTTTGCTTATTCACTCAGTATAAAATCCCTTCATTCTGTAACTATATATACCTGGCAGTGCCAGGAAATTCCCCTTTCTTCAAACAAGCCTTTTTTTGCCAACTAAACACTATAAAAATCCTAAACTACCATTTTAGGTACTACCTTAAAGTGGTGCTTCTCATACGGTCTTTGAGAGCTGTGTGTATTTATTATGCCACTCATTGACAGGGTTCAACATCCTAGACAATCGTCGTCATGACACTCAGTGATACAAAACAGCCAATCAGCATCAACTGAGAGGTGGGACACTAATTCAAAATGATGATGGGTTAGTTCCATATAACTACATGGACATGGGATGGACACGGGACAGCCATCTAAAATGAAGTCAATGGGTTAGTTCTATACAGTGCTACGCAGACATGGGACAGAGAGGGGACGGACACGGGACAACCATCCAGAATGAAGCTAATGGATTAGTTCTGTACAGTGCTGTGCAAACATGGGACAGAGAGGGGACGGACACGGGACAACCATCCAAAATGAAGTCTAAGGGTTAGGTCTGTATAGTACTATGCAAACATGGGACAGAGACGGGACGGACACAGGAACACCAGCCAAAATGAATATGATGGTTAATTTTCTAAAGTGCTGCGCAGACATGGAATGGACACGGGACAACCATCCAAAATGAAGTCGATGGGTTAGTTCTATACAGTGCTGGGCAGACATGGGTCAGAGACGGGACGGACATGGGACAACCATCTAAAAAGAAGAGGATGGGTTAGTTCTACAAGGCAACATGTGGACATGATATGGATACGGGACAGACATGAGCCCACTGTCCAAAATGAAGTGGGTGGGTTAGTTCTATACAGTGACATGCTGACACAGGATGGACATGGAAGACAAATTCCATGCCTAAGGTGCTCCATGAAGCGCTGCTACTATATTTAGCTACTGGATAAAGTACTAAAAAGAAACTAAAAGAGAACTGGCCCCCCCCCTCGATTTGCACTGTGGCTGCTGCACCACTCTGAAGATGAAGATGACGGGTTCCAGACGGTGACGGTAATGCGCGGTAAAGAACTAAAACTAAGTAAAAACAAAACTCAGACTTCTCAATTCCTTAAAACAAAAATAAAAACGAAGCTATTTATTAATTTTTTAAACTAAAATGAAAAAACTGAAACTCTTAAAAAAAAAAAAAAAAAATGCAGAATCTAAAATAATTCTGATGCCTTGAACACACCAGAATAAGCGCCTCACTTCTGGCTACACTCTCACTGTCCCTCTCGAATAGCTCATGGAAAGTGAGGAAGGGCAAGAAGTCTGCCATACAGAGTCCCTCCAAAAACTCGCGGTGAAACTTGGACGGCACGGCCACCCACATTACGTAAACGTTTCCATGTGTATACACCAAGTGTGTCGCCTCACCCACGGCATGCCAGTGTCAGCACTAATGTTCTTCAGCACGTCCTTCCAAGCCCACACAGTACGCCAGCCCACATCCAAGCAGTCCAATCAGGTCTGGTTTATTTGAATACAAACACATGGTGCCGACTGAATGATGCGACAATCACACTCAATCAGAACAGACAAAAAGAAGCGTTTGAGCTCAAACGTAACCAAGAAACTTGCCTTTAGTACTTGAAAAAATATATTATTTCCGACCGATCAGTTTCAAATGACGAACAAAGAGGAGAGAGTAGGACTAATTGTGGTGGTCAGTGACTGGTCATGGGCGGGGCCAAGGTTATGAGTGATTGATAGGAGTGAATGTGGGCGGGAAGACGATTATCAGTGATAGGTCCTTGGCAGTACCATGGCTATCGGTGGTGTTTTGTGGGCGGGACCATGGTTATCAGTGATTGGTTGTGAGTGGGGCCATGGTTATTAGTGATGGGTTATGGGGTTGTCACGGTGATCAACGTTTATTCATGGCAGGGGCCATGGATATAAGTGACTGGTTGTGGTCGGGCAGATGTTCATCAGTGATCGTTCCTGGGAAGGACCATGGTCATCAGTGATTGGTTGTGGGTGGGGCCATGGTTATTAATGATGGGTTTACTTGGGTGGGGTTTTCCTGTACAGGTGGACCATTCCACTGATTTCTGGATCGTCTGAACCTGCACGCTTCTTGCATCCAACTCGGAAGTAAATCTATAAAGATAATTCGTTTTTCTCACCGCCAGAGTAGGTTAAGAATATTACACCTCTGTAGCTGAAGCGCTGTAGTAAAAGTAGGGCATGCACAAGAACCCTCCGTTATCGTATTTCGGTAAGATGATGCGATAGTCGACGCGTACCGAGGAGCGCCACAGACTCTCTGCTACAGAACGTCTGACTGCAGGCAGCCTTTTAGTAACTATACAAATACAGCAGCATACACCGAGTCGTGAGAGAGTGTGTGTGTGTGTGTGCACGCGAGTGTGTGTTTACACTATTACTAAACAGCCCATTAGACACTCCTACTGCGCAAATACTAACGTTTTAGAGCGTTCAAATAACCATGTGATAAATGTATTTGATGAAATTGTACATGTAACTCTTTACGTTCCAAACATGATGACATTTTTATTTTATTACGATGTTAAAATCATTTTAAATGTTGATATTTTACATTTTCAAATTTTAAACTGGCACAAATTTCCCTTATGAACTTAAAAAAAAAAAAAAAAAAAAAAAAAAATTATTCAATAAAGACACACAGACTCCAGGATAAGAAAGGACAGTCTGTCTCTCATGTGTAATAATAATAATAATAATAATAATAATAAAATAAAGATTTCTATAAAATATTTTGGTTGAGATAGAGATGAGTGCAGAAGGCTGTACACTGCTGAAACAAAACGGTGGTGGGGCCACATATGGGGTGGAGGGGACAAACACGGGGACACATTTGGGGACACATATCCACACAGAGGGACACACATGGGGGAACACAGGCACACACACACACAGGGTGCATATACACATCCAGACACAGGGGGTCACACATTGGGGGGGGGGCACACACCATCTTCAGGTTGGGGTGAGTGTCACGACACTTCCCCTTACCCATTTATTCATGTTACTGCCGGATTTCTAATAAAGGATATGAGCGTCTCTCCTGCACTACAGTCAGGGCTAAATCAGAGCTTTCAGTTTTGAAACCCACTTCCTGCAATCAGCTGTCGGCGGACTCATTGATCCGCTTGCGTGAATGCCAGTGAACAAAACCGGCCTGACAGAGACGTGCTTCATGGAAGTGCTTTAAAACCAACTCGTCTGCTTCTGTGAACAGCAATCAATAAATCCGAGCAGCGAACACTTACTACGCTTACAAGCACACAAAAAAACCGACGTTACCGTACCTTACAGGGGTGAACTGGCTCATCACTGACACACTACCCTCTTTATAACACTTTTATAACAATGTCACAAGATTCTACTTCTGACACGATGTGGGATCCTGACTTGTGGCCTGTGGTCCACC
The DNA here is from genome assembly GCA_030014195.1 of Neosilurus mollespiculum. NCBI lineage: Eukaryota > Metazoa > Chordata > Actinopteri > Siluriformes > Plotosidae > Neosilurus > Neosilurus mollespiculum. The sequence goes on along the minus strand of JAQMYF010000023.1, from coordinate 5,861,086 downwards.
CTGGAGGACTAATAATCAGCAGCAGCTCACTGAAGGAGAACAACAAGGGACGTAGTCCGAATTCAGGCGGCCAAGATGACGGAAAAGGAGGAACCGTTTACTGGCGCAGGACTGACCCAGGACACAGGATTAATAGAAATACAGTGTGTAATTCATACCGTGGACATTTGATGTGCTATGATATGAGCTGGACAGGGAGAGAGAGAGATAAAATCTGCAACAATGCACAAATATCACAACTACATCTGGACAGAAGCTACAAACACACTGTAACACAAAGCAACATTCTCAGGTCAGAAGCGTTCGACGTACCCGAGTTCGAATCTGGAAACGACAGGTAGCAGATGCTCATTTTCTGAAACGGGAAAAAAATTAGGAAAAAAAATAACAAAGGGTTAGAATCAAGAGACACATAACAGCAATATTAACAACAATATTATTAATAACAATTAGTGATAATAATAATAATAAATATAATAGTAATATAATAACATTATAACACTATTATTAACAATAACCATTAATACAATAATAATAAACATAATAGGAATAATAATATTAACAACTTAAATATTAATAATAATAATTAGTATTAATCCTCATCATCATAATAACAACAACGGTAAAAATAATAAATTAATGAAATAATAAATAAACAAATAAACAAACAAACAAGTAAATAAATTAAATAATTACTGGTAATAACAATGATAAATATAATAAAAATTATAATAATTTGAGGTAATATTATTAATAATTTTAATAATTTATATTATTATTATTAAAATAATATATAATTTTTAACATATTACTTTATAATAATATTAACAATAATATTAATAACACAATAATAATAATAACACCATTAACAATACTATTAACAATAATAATAATATTAATAATATATTAATAACATAATAATAATAACCATATTAACAATAATATTAACAACAATAATAATAATATCAATAATATATTAACATAATAATAATAATAACAATATTAACAATAATGATAAAATAATATTAACAATAATATTAACAATAATATTAATAATAATACTAATAACATTATAATAATAATAATAATATTAACAATAATATTAACAATAATAATAATGATACAATAACAATAATGATACAATAATAATAATAATAATAATAATAATTAATAATAATAATAATAATAATAATAATAAAAATAATGATAATGATAATGATATAATAATAATAATAAAAATAATGATAATGATAATGATATAATAATAATAATAATAATAATAATGATATAATAATAAAACAATAAAGAAACTTCTCTCACCTCTTTCTCTGTGAGTTTTGAATGATGAGGGTAAATAACCTAAAAAACACAACACCAAGAAATGCCTCATTAACTGTTAACCAACAGCTACAGAAAACCCGTCACCCAAAAATCTACAGAAAACCAAATGTTGCTGTGTCTCACAGGTGGTGCGTCACCCTTCCTGTGCCCAAACCCGCAGTCAGAGTGGAGCTCATGTGTGGGGGGGTAAAGGGGAGGGTTTAGCTGGAACCCTAAAGAGAAGCTGGTTTCAAATTTTGGGTCCAATTGGATCCAAAAATGCCTGTCTAAAAAGTTTAACCTCACCCTCGGCTCCGAGTCCAAATCCACCCACTGCATTTCAAATAAGAGTACTTGGACTGGAGAGCGCAAACCTCTGCCAGGCCCAGCAATCCAACATATGATGCCAAAAATCATCTCATCTCCCAATGTTAAAGAATCCTTTAAAAAAAAATTTCCTGGATGCAGAATTTGACCCGCCCCGTCTTCAAAATCTAACGCCATCTTCCTTGTCCAAAGCCCCGCCTCTTTTGAAAGAGTGTGCAGTGGGGTTATATTTTCCACATCATTTACACTCCCCCCAAAAAATCCTCACTCACTCACTCACTCACTCATTTGCTGAACCGTTTAATCCTACAGGGGAGGCTGGAGCTTACGTCAGCCAACTCCGGGTGAAGGCGGGGTACAGCCTGAACAGCTCGCCAAACCATCACAGAGCCAACACGCACAACCGCTCACACTCACACCAAGGGGAAAGGGGGTACTGTTGGAGGAAACCGGAGTACCCCGAGGAAACACGCGCAGGCACGTGGGGAACATGCATACCCCACACAGAAACGCCCTCGCCACGCCTGGGACACGGACCCACAACCTAATTAGGATAAAGCGGCTTAGAAAGTGAATGAAATTATAATATTTCCAGTGGCTTTAATCTCACTTCCTGTAAGTAAGTAAATTATTCTTCCGTCAGTGTTGTGAAGTGCTGACGAGACACACGATGCCCTTAGAACAGAGTGACCTCACACACCCGAACAGCTAATACACACAGCTGACTTAATCGTGTGTTAACGCCGAATGTTTAATGACAGCGAGTTCAGCCTACGAAACACCCCGGAGGTGTGAAAAACAATCACCGGCACCACGTTCACCAAAAGAAGGAAGAGGCAGGCGTGACGTGCAGAGAGTCATGAACGAGTGTTACAGGGAACGAGTTTATCTTCACTAAACCTCATCCAGCTGACACATGATATAGAGAGATCCACAAAGTGGAGCGGAGCGAAAACCACCTGAACAATACTGACTGATACACAGACTGACAGACAAAAAGGTAGAGAGACAGACACGTCTACTGTCAAACAGACACAGACAGGAAGACGGAAAAAAAGAAATACGGTCAAAGATACTTCATAAATAAACAGACGTGAAGAGTGAGGGAGAGAGATTAGGCTTCACACGCAATCAAATATAATCAGATACACAGACAGACAGAAAGAGAAACAGGAAGACGGACAAATATATAAAGAGAGAGAGACAGAGAGAGAGAAATGGAAAAAGAAAGTCAAAAATAATAAAACAACAGACACAAAGAGAGACAACTCTATAAACAGACAGATACAAAGACAGTTACAATGACGATCAAAGACAGACTGAAACAAATGAACTGATAGAGCTGGAGAGAGATAAACAAACAAACAGATACAGAGCAAAACAGAGAGACAGAGAGACACAGAGAGAGGCAGGCAGCGAGACAGACAGGCAGGCAGGGAGAGAGGCAGGCTGACAGCGAGAGAGAGAGAGAGAGAGAGAGAGACACAGGCAGAAGAGACACAGACAGGCAGCAGGAGAGAGACAGGCAGGCAGCGAGAGAGAGAGACAGGCAGGCAGCAGGAGAGACACACAGACAGGCAGCGAGAGAGAGAGACAGGCAGACAGAGAGAGAGAGACAGAGGGGGGGGGCAGAGAGTGAGAGTGAGAGAGAGAGAGTGACAGGCAGAGAGTGAGAGAGAGACAGGCAGAGTGAGAGAGAGAGAGAGAGAGAGAGAGAGAGAGGCAGGCAGAGAGAGAGAGAGAGAAAGAGAGAGAGAGAGTGACAGGCAGAGTGAGAGAGAGACAGGCAGAGTGAGAGAGAGAGAGAGAGAGAGAGAGAGGCAGGTGGAAAGAGACAAGCAGCGATACAGACAAAGATGTAGAAAGTCAGACCCATAGATACATTCACGAGGGAGGGGGGCGTGAGGGCACTAAAACATGTAGAAAATTCATCAAACTTGTTTAATAAAACCGACATATGGCAGAAATTAAGAGTGTAGAGTGTTTACTTTATAAAGCCTTCAACTCGGGCTGGTAGTGCATTAGCTGTGCTCTGCTATGCTATGCTAAACTAAGCTAAGCTACCGAGTCAGCTGTTAGCCTCTTAGCTAGCCCCACAGGGCCCGTGCTATACACATACCGACTGATAACCGAGGGTCACGAAGTGTTTACACTGTAAAACGGAGCAGCCCCTCACCTCCACGGCCTGGCCGAGCTCCAGGTCGAACCCCACCACACAGATACAGTGGAGCCAGGCGGAGAAGCGGTCCCACGGCAGCAACAGCTGCTCCGGCTCCCCATCCCCGGGCCCATCAGCGGGCATCTCCTCCGCCGGAGAAATCCTCAAATCCTCCTCGTCCTGTGTGGCTTCGGCTTCTTCGGTCTGCTCCGCCATTTCCTCCGATCCCTGCGAGGCCATAGTCGAAGACCAGAACACAGAGAAATCTCCGCCTGCTTACTCGCCGTCACGTCTGGTTCTACTCACCGAAAGCAGAGTGGAGTTCGCACCGCAAACACAAAGGCATATTCCGGACCGGGGTTACGCTTCCTACGTAGATGCCGCCAAGGCAGGCGGAGATCCTCGGAGTCCCTTCTTGAATTCACAGACTTTTATATCATGTACTTCCGTGAAAATTAGAAGTGTATGGTATATAGATCGAGTATACTATTATTTCCGGGTTGTTTCAGTAAAGCGGAAGTATAAATAACAAAGCCGAAGTCGGATATTGGGTAAAATTGTTTAATATGCTTAAACAGCAGTATCGCAAAGACAATACATCAGACACAACAAAAAAAATCTTAAAGAATTTATGCTTTCTAATTATATTTTCTATCTCTTTACTTTTTGTTTATTTACGTTATCTAGACCCGCCTACTTTTTTCCTTAAAGGGCCAAGACATGATTTAATTTTCTCATGGGTTATGAAGAAATATCAACTAAAAGGTTTATTGTTAGAATTTATTTATATTTCTAGCCATATCTGGCTTTAGTAATAATAATAATAATAATAATAATAATAATAATAATAATAAAAATAATAATAATAATAATAATAAGCACCTGGATTCATAATTTCAGTTTTTCATGTTTCATGTTTTTCTCCAAATATCAAACATGGTCACTGAAAATGTTACCCTTTAATTCATATAAAATCCACAACTTTTACAGTTCGGTCTGGCCTTTTTTTTCCTTGTTGTACTTTGAACAATGTTTTATTGTTTTGTTTTATTATTATTATACATACTTTTACTTTCTGGCAGAATTTTATGGGGGCAGAAGGGTTGCCTAGTGTACTCAAGGGTACTCTGGTTTCCTCCCAAAGTCCCTCCTAGGTGTGAGTGTGTGTATGAGTGGTTGTGTGTGTCTACAATAGACCGGTGAGCTGTTCAGGGTGTACCCTGCCTTAACTCAGTGTCGGGTGACATGAGCTCTAGACTTCCCACAACCCTAGTAGTGAGTAAGAATTTTTGGTGGTTTGTGAATGATCCAGAATAAATAATCACACTCGTTTCACTAGCAGCTGTATTTCATGTGTGTTCTCTAAGTCACTGCTGAGGATGTCATGGATGTCACTGGACACGGCTGTATCTGATAGGCTCCAGTTTCCATCAACGTACACTCCGAGAATGAAAGAAATTAGCCTTGGCCTGACTTTGCTTCTTCACATCATTATGTACGATTGTATATGAGTATGAGTGGTGAAAAATTAAGCGAAAATGCAAAACCGTTTAACGAAAAAAATTCAATGTTTTTCTGATGTCTTTTTATCTTTGGAAGAATACACTCCCCGCACCCTAAGAGAGCACATTTAAGTTTTACTTCCTTTGCTCTCCCCCCACTCGTGGCGATGGGTTACTGATCCGAAGGTCAGCGGTTCAATCCCCACTATCACCACTGTTGGGCCCTTGAGTGAGGCCCTTAACACTCAATTGCTAGGTTGTATAAAAATGATAATTGTAAGTCGCTCTGCTGTAAATGTACTAAATAAATGACGAGCACTAAGATGTATGAGTTCACCTCAGTGAATCCTCTGTAGGTGAATGTAAGAATTTCAATAATGTGCCTTGTGTGTGTATAATGGTGCAGTGCTCTATTGAGCAGTTTCAAACATGCCAAAGTGAATTCCTGAACCTGACAAGTACGGACGAATAAAGTTATTTTGAAATACCTCAGCTTATGAGGCCTGTTTTTCACAATGATTAAAAAAAATAATCATTTTAGCATTAAAACTCAATAAAAAAAGAACATAAATAAGAATAAAACTAACAAAAATAAGATTAACTTTCAAAAAATGTACATGAATAATAATTGCAATAACAAATAAACAAAAAATGGATGTGACAATATTAAATCAAATATACAGTATATGTCAAATAATTTGTGTTATTTACTTGGTTTACGTGGTTAGCACATCTGCCTCCCAGCAAGAAGGCATGGGTTTGATTTCAGAAGAATTTCCCATCTTCGCCGACTCTGGGCGAGGGCGAGGTACACCCTGAACAGCTTGCCAGTCAATCGCAGGTCCAACATCTTGCAATATCTTGCAAAACCATTGCAAATATAGTTTAAGCCTATATCGATATAAAAAAATAATAAAACCAGTTTAAGTTAAATATATATCAATTTATGTAGTGCCTTGAATTCAAATTTAGCAAATCAAAGTATAAAGAATGGTTAATATATATATATTATTTATTTAGTTTTTAAGATAATATAGAGTATTCACAAATATAACATATAATAATTTCCCTTGCTGGATTAATACAGTATACAAAAAAACCAAAAAAAAAAAAAACAATCCTTCTGAATGAATTATTATTGTTATTATTATTATTATTATTATTATTATTATTATTATTATCATCATTATTATTGTTGTTGTTGTTGTTGTTATTATTGTTATTATTCCTCTATTATTATTATTGTTGTTATTATCATTATTATTATTATCATGATTATTATTATTATCATTATTATTATTATTATTATTATTATTATTGTTGTTGTTGGTATTATCATTATTATTATTATCATGATTATTATTATTATCATTATTATTATTATTATTGTTGTTGTTATTGTCATTATTATTATTATCATGATTATTATTATTATTATCATCATCATTATTATTATTATTATTATTATTATTATTATTGTTGTTGTGATTATCATTATTATTATTATTATTATTGTTGTTGTTGTTATTATCATTATTAGTATTATCATGATTATTATTATTATTATCATTATTATTAATATTATTATTATTATTATTGTTGTTGTGATTCATTATTATTATTATCATGATGATAATTATTATTATTATTATTATTATTGTTGTTGTTGTTGTTATTATTATTTTTTTATTATGGTTGTTTCTATTTATTTATTTATTAATATACATTTTAATTCGTGGAATTTCAACATAAACAAATAAACGCACACAGACATGAATCCATCGATTATTGGTTATTGGTCAACACGTCACAAGGCCCCGCGCTTCGTTATATTTGCATGAGTGATCCCATTGGATATTTTGTGTCAATCCATCATGGAATAAAACTCTCTCTCTCTCTCTCTCTCTCTCTCTCTCTCTCTCTCTCTCTCTCTCTCTCTCTCTCTCTCTCTCACACACACACACACACACAAATAATTAGTTTCATAAATAGAAAGTTTCATAAAAATAATATGTTAGTTTGTAATGTACTATTTTTATTTTTGTTGCTGTTGTTTTCATGGGGTGGGATTACTTAGATCCACAAATAAACATGACCCTTTTATTATTAATACAATCAGATTTTATTATTTATTAATATAATACATGTACGGATTTCTTCATTCGTTCCAATCATACTATATGATAAATGTGTGTGGTTGCTGATATATATGTATATATCGTTGTAAAAACAAGAATATGCGTTAAAGATTTACTTAAATGCCTTGTTATGTACACCGATCAATAGGTATCCATTGGTTACACACTAACATCATTCCCATTGGCTAACTCGGTCGTCCGATTCCGTTGTCGATTGGCTAATTTTACAGTGCGTCATAAGGCCTCCCGCCCCTCGGAAGACTCATGCGCGAGCACGGCGCTTGGCCGGTTTGTGTGTATTCTCGGTCCAGTATGGCGGCGCTTGTTGCGGAGGAGGACAACTTACTTTAATTTGTCCGTCATTTAAGCCGGATAGTCTGGAGCACTTTACTGATTTTGTTTGGATCCTCATCGGGACCGGGGGGAGTCGGGTAAAAAGCCGTGTACCGACCCGAGTCTTTTTTTTTTTTTTGGAAAGAGGGAAGAGGATTAAAAAACACAAACGCTACTGTTGACGCTGCTGCAGCGGAGAGTCGACTCTGAGTCTGTTAGCACGGGTTGCTAAGCTAAGCGCTAGCGCCAGTAAATATCGCGGGGATTTTGCTAAACTGGCTGCGAATGTTCTGAGGAAGTTCGTGACTCGGGGTTTTGACGGCTCGGATAACACCATAGGGTACATTATTTGGGAATTTGGGTTCAAAAAACAGCCTCGTCACCAACCTTTACTACCTCGCGAGCTCAGCTAGCTAGCTAGGCTAGGCTAGCTCTGTTTACTCAACCCCGCGCGCCAGGCTAAGCTACTTTTCCAGGCGCCGTAGCCGTCGTTAGCGCGCTCGTGCACTCTTAGCTACCATGTCGACCAAACAGTCGATTCTGTTCGTATGGCCCGGTTGAAGCATTAAATCCTGATATTCGCGAGTGGTATGTTTTAAAAGTGTTTAAGGTCGGAGTAGAGTCCAGTGTGAGAGAGCTAGCGAGCTCCATGTTCTGAGGTGAGACGGTAGTAAAACCCTATTTGGCCTTTTGGATCCTGTTTGAATCATTTCTCCCTCCTCGAAAACCAAACCCGAACCGATTCGTGAACCGAGCCAACAGTTTACCAAAGCGCGGTGCACCGTGGCACCTTGTATCGGCTGTTCGGAGTGTTTTACAGGGTTGTAGTCAACGTTTCTGATGAAATCGTTGCCCCGGATTGTAGGTCCGACTGATATTTCCGTCCGTGATTAAAGGCGATGCACGGTTCGGAGCTGAAGCGCCTGGGTTCTGTTTGACATCATGGTGGATTTGGAAGTCGGGCTTGCCGGAGGAAGAAGGAGGCTGGTAGAGGACATTATGTAGTCGGTTTATCTGGACTGTAAAGCAAAGCCGACTTTTTTATTATTAGTATTATTATTATTATTATTATCACCCCCCCCCCCCCTTTTTCTAGTCTATGATGCACATTGGTCTGGGCTCCAAAACCCAACGACGGCTCCTTGGATATTAAGACAAACCCCCAGTAATAAACGACCGGGAAATCGGAAAGGTGTGTCACTCTGGATCAGGAAGCCCTGCCTTTCTCCTCTGGTTGGAGTAATACACTCAAGCCGTCATCAATGCCTTCGGCGCTGGCCGTGTTCACCTGCCGCCCGAACTCGCACCCGTTTCAGGAGCGCCACGTCTACCTGGACGAACCGGTGAAGATCGGGCGCTCGGTCGCGCGCTGCCGCCCGGCCCAGAACAACGCCACCTTCGACTGCAAGGTGCTCTCCAGGAACCATGCACTCGTCTGGTTCGACCACAAGACCGGCAAGGTGAGGTATCGTCCGTTGTGGTTTGGTGATGTGCACTGCATGCCAGACAGGCCTGATCAGGCTCTCATGCTTGGACGGGTCTGATGCAAATCACGGAACGTAAAGATTTGCTTCGAAATACCTTTCCTAAATGGTTTTGGACTTGTTGCCCGAGGTCAGGCAGTGGATCTTTTCCCCCGTGGATATGCAACGTCACTGACATCGCACGCTCGAAAGTATGTGGGCACCCGACCACCGAACATTCCGTTCCAGATCGATACCCCCCGCCCTACTTCGCTCTGTAGGTGTTTGTTTCTTGTTCAGTGCTCAGGAGCGTTAGTCAAGTCGGGCGTGGAAGCCCGGGGCCCTGTCTAGCAGGTGTAACTCGAGTTCTTCCAGTTCTGCCATGTCCTCATGGGTCGCCGTCATGCTTGAACAGGTTTGAGCCTCCTAGTTCCAGTGAAGCAGAGTTGTACTGATACGCCGTCCATAGACACACAGTCCGATTACATGTTTCTAATTTTTTTATTTTTTAACTCGTTTTCAAGTAATGGTCAGGTGTCCACGTACTTTTTGCCACGTAACAATTTTAATCCTGGAATTTCAGAAACGCAGCCGTGACCCTTAAGCTCTGTGGCTCTGAAAATAGGGTGGACACCCGCACTATCAAATGGTATTATACTTAGGAATCCGGTCACAGTAAGCTTCACCGTATCAGTATTTACACACGTCCTTGTGCGAGCCGTCGGTATAGAAATGATGTGTAATTAAAAATAAAAAGACACGTTCTCCGACCCACTACGTCTGACCCAGTGAGGATTCAGTTTACACAGCTGATGCAGGTGAATAATGACGCGGGTTTGCTTTTGATCTGTACACAATAAGTGGGGTTGTGGTGATATACCCATTCAACATCAAACCCAAATCTGGTCTGAAACACTGGTTTATCTTTTAAGCGTAGCACCCATGTCATGGAGTATGGCCCGCATGGATGTGTCCCATGTCTACCTCTTGTCTGCGTGTGTGTCCACCACAGGAAACCCTTTAAGCCTTTTGTGTTGTTGAGTTGATGCTGATTGGCTGTTATGTATCGCTGACTTGCATGATGATGGCAGCAGGTAAACCAAAAAATAGGTTTATTATTACTAATGAAAATGCCCCCCCCAATAATAAATAAATATAAATAGAGGCTCATACACCACCCAGACTCACACAGAATAACAAAACACACAATCTGTCTAAGGTAGGCAGGCAGACCTGCAGGTAAATGAGTGTTGACGGAGAGAATGCCATGTTGGACGTTAATACCAGATACATCCTTATTTTGAAGCTCTATCACTCACTCTTTAATATTTCTGATAAGTGAGTAACAGAAGCTCGGACAGAGACGGCTCAGTTACAGTGAGGACCACGGTATCAGATATCTGCCGATGCCGATCAACGACGTCCCAGTGCACTTCACTGTGTAACGGTTGAAAATAATTTACACATGTAAAAGTTCATTCGGTAGTTTTTATACTGTGTGTAGAAGATAACGTCCCTTCTTCACTGTCTGTGGGTGATTGGAAGCGATTTCTGAAGGCTGCCCTGGCCCGACGGGTCATGTTGGGTTAAACAGCAGCTACCTTCTGCTGAATAACAACCTTAAAGGCTGCACGAGTTTGGGGTTAATGAATATACACTCGTGATCTCAAGGGGTCAGGTTAGGGGAACGGGCCGGACGGGCCACCCAACAACGCCACGCGACGACATCACCCGCTCCAGAAACACTTCCCCTCAGCACTTCTTGTAGTAATCTACAAGCTGTGAGTTCCATCGCTCCATCTTACTGAAACCACACGCTGAGTTCTTCAGGCTAGATGGAGCTGAGGACACTCATTTTGATTTAAAATACAGGTTTTTTATAAAAAGCCTTATACCGATAAGGGTAAATTCACACGGGCTCTTGCGGTGATTACCTTCACCGTGGAGGCTAGGGTTTGTTTTGTTGTTCGCAACTTTGCACAAAAGGTTATAAATGTAGTCTGATGAATATTCTTGGAGGGGTGAAGTATGGCCCATGAAACACTGGAAGATTTTTGGAGATGATCTGGATCAAACTCTGGATCCGGGAATTTTTTTTAAGGATTCTTTGACATTGTGAGAGAGGAGGAATTTTTTTGGAATTGTGTTGTTACTGCAGGCCCAGCAGGGGATAGTTGTCTCCTCCCACCCAACCAATTTTATTTTGCCAAACCCAGTAAAAAAACAAATGCAGCTTGCTGGAACCCTCTTCCCATTGTAATTGTATTGCTGTCCTGCCGCATGAGTTGAACTGCTGAGGAAATGTGTAAAGAACACGTTTCACCGATAAACAAATCCAGTCTGAATAGGGTTCATTCCACTGACTGAGGAAATAAGTATTTTTATTAGTTCTTAAATCTTTTTTTGGATGTATATTAAAATGAGCTTTTATTTTCGAGTGTTTTGGTTGCTTGAAGTCATTGAAGTCACACCAGACTTTATAGTTCGTTCCATCTTGTGCTGTGAAGAGAAAAGCAGGTGCGTGTTTCAGCAAGCCGAACAATGGAGCCGTTTTCCGTCCTCTAATCCTTTTTGATAATGATGTTCGACACAGACTGAAGAAACGACTTGTGTTGGCTGGTAGTTGTGTGTCTGTGGCACAGCTGGCACATTTTAGGAATTGACAGTTTATTCTGTAGGGAGTTGCTTGAGTGTATAAATAAAATGTAGCTAAGAGTGAGTGTATTATTAATGTAGCCTGATCTCGCCCCTCGCTGTCCGCCCGTCCCTCGCCCCTCGCTGTCCGCCCG
>JAQMYF010000023.1:5833747-5847218 GCA_030014195.1 Neosilurus mollespiculum | reverse complement strand
CCCTGTCCGCCCGTCCCTCGCCCCTCCCTGTCCGCCCGTCCCTCGCCCTCCCTGTCCGCCCGTCTGTCTGTATCTCTCCCTCTCTCTATCCATGGTATAATCACATTCAGTATAAACATTATTACAGTTGTGTTCCTTGTAAATAACTTCTGCACATGAAGGAATGAAGTAATGATTCATTTGGATCGTTGTTGATGTGTAAAGAATTTTATAATCGTTACTGTCTGTTCTCTTACCCACATCTCTACCTCCTGCGTTACACTCTGGCATATATGCAAATCATATTTTTTTCCTTTAGTCAAACTTCATTCATTTTTAAAAGGTGGTTATGTCTGTTATCAAGTTGTTGTTGTTATTATTATTATTATTATTATTATTTAAGTCTGTCTCTGAAGAGATTTGGTTGTGATCCTGTCAGTTGAGATTGTCGTTAACAAGAACAAGTGGCTGAATGTTTGTAGGATTTATAGGGGATTATAACCAGCAGATGGACTGATTACATTTTTGGAACGATCCCAACAAGGTTGAGGTCACAGCCAGGCTGAATGTCCGACACCGTTTTTCGTTCTTTGGAGTTTATTTTAAGGGGAGATCGGGTACAATAACCCGGATGATATGTATCGTATAACTTTATACTACAAGTCCTTTCCTACAAGCTGTGTTTCAGATGGAGGGGGTGTGTACATTGCCATGCAGCCATAATTATCTTGAGACTCTTCCGGAGCGTGAAGGTTATTGATTAGGAGACTAAATTCTACAAAGAATAAACTTGGAAGGAACGCAGTACCGAAACGAACCGTAATGTGCTACGGCTGCGTGTTTACGTTTGTTACCTGGATGATGATGTACTGAATATGAAGGTACCACGCCACACTACACTGACAGTGTGGTATCCCATAATTCAGCTGGAGCCTCTGAAGAAGAATTCTCCTGAAGGAAAGTACTAGAAAAAATTTGGTGTGGCATGAAGACAGATTTAATACGTTGCAAAAACGTATCAAACTTTAGTGTGAGGAGTCTAGATTAGCTCATTTTAGCTTGTGCTGTGCTAATACTAATTCTACAAACATCTCCTATAACGGACGCGTGGTACGATGGAGTACGTTTGAGTTGTGTGTTTACAGAACGTACTGAAGGGGAGGCTTGTTATTGCGTACTTAACTGATACTAATTACTGTAATCCTCTGTATAGATGTGCACTAACATTTGTGTCCTAGTGACCCGGATGCAGTCTGAAACATGGGTTAACAGTTTATTGTAAAGTCATATGAAAAATTCTGCAAAGATACTAAAAGTCTTGCACATGTTCACATTTAAAGCCTTCGTGTGTGGCTAACGCCGAACCTCGTCACCTCGTCACCTCGTACGATCCTCGTACTTTGCATACAGCTGAGCTCTGTTGAACCTTCTTTTGTGAACCAGATTTCGTTTTTGAGCAAATCGTTCGAGCCGTGCTTCATAAACGGCGTCCTGTAGCGTCCCGGTACTGTTTGTTTTATCTTCTCCCTGATTTGAAAGCTGCTTCTCTCAGGTATGTGCTGTGCTTCTGTTTACTGGTTAATGAAAGATTGTTCATTACAGGCGGGTTGCCAGGTGTAATAAATGTGCTCCACTTTTTCATAGAGTGCACAGTATTTATAAATCATTACTACTTTAAGGATGGTGTGTGTGGGTGTAAATGAATTAGAGAGAACTTTATTGCTTTAACATTTACAAATGTCAGGGATAATCTTCAGGTGTGAATCAGCGGCGAGTAATTTCTCAGGTGTTGGGAAAGACTAGGGCGTGGCCTTTGAAGTTAAGGGTGTCTAAACTCAGTGAGGTAGTTCATCCTGTCAGATGCACCTAAGTCTGTGCTTTAGATATTAAGGAATTTTATTTATTTATTTTAATTTAACTTCTAATCAGTAGGCAGATTTCTCCACAGTACAAACGGAGTTGTTTATCTTTGCTTCCAGACTTCGTGCTGATTCCGACAATCTGGATGTTTTAACATTTACACCCCCGACGGGTCGCCGCCACTTCATGTGATCTATACACGGTGTGTTTGTTGTATTTCTTTTGGCCTTCATCTGGATCGCCAGTGTTTCTACTACAACTCATAACCAGATGACTGACTCATTAGGCTTGTTTTTTCTGGTAGTGTGTTTTTTTTTTTTTTTTTTTTTTTTTTTTTTATAAATACCTGTTCATTCTTGACTTTTTGTCCAGGCTGCTAATTTTCAACCCGCGCTTGTCAGAGCAGGTACAACCTGTTTTTAATCCCGTAGTGAAGTGGTTGTCTAATGTGCTTGAAAGCTTTTTCAACTGGAAACGTGGTCACCTTGAGGTTTTAGGAAACAAAGCGCCCCACCCCACCCCCACCCCCCCACGCAGACACGTCATTTTGAATAGTTTTTTTGAACCAACCAAGTGAAGTCATGATGGTGTGTCTAATTAATAAAACGTCCAAGGTTCGATAACGATGATGCAGAGCCGTCGTGGGACTAACGATGATGTCGAACTGCTGCTTAATACGCTTTTGGACAAAATGGTTCTAGGGACTCATTAAGAGGAACTACGTTCCATAACGTAAATGTAATGTTAAACTACATTTAAACATTTCCACTTTGTTGTGTATTGTCTCGGTTACACGTTTCTATAGAAACTGATCGTGTTACCGTGGCATGTCCAGGAGAAAGTGTGGCGTGCTGACTGAGAATTCTTTATTTTACTTTCGTGTGAATTTAAATTTGAACTTGAAGAGCAGAGCTCACCTGACCTGCCTCTCTCATAGTTGGAATATGTAAATATGGACTATGAAAAAACGTTTTAGTTTGCATTTCTTTGTTTCTGTGTAGTGTATGTACTTAAGCTATTAAAGGTAAAGAAACGGCGTTACACATCTCTTAACACCTGCCTGCATAGGATCTATTTGTTCGCCCAGGTCTGTCATGATTTAAAAAACAAACCACAAATATCGTGTTTTTGTGGTGTGTGTGTTTTTCCCTCTCCCTGTGTAGTGTATATACTAAAACAATTATGCGTCTCCGGTTTGGTGGATGTCGCTGAATTCCGTCTCAGGGAATATTCAGCCACATCCACCTGGCACATCTTTGGTAATTATAACATTTTTATTTAATTTTACATTGTTTAATGCTTAAGGTGTCACAGATTCTTCTAGAAAAAGGTTTTTATTTGTCACGTGTTCAAATTTACTGCGTACTAGAAATATATTTTGGGTGTTTGGATGTACACCTGTCTTATTTCTATTAGATTCGCAGTTCTGACGTTATGATTCAATTGTAAGAATAAAGTTATACTGAAGTTTTTTTTTTGATGAAAATAGATATAAACAGTGGAGTGTTGATCCCGCACATCTTTTGAAGTTTATATCATGATGCAACTTTATGGCCTGTTGTTGTGTTAAACACGTTCGACCCAGGCAGTGTTTGTTCCCCGTTTTGTGTTGAAGACAGAACTGGAGATGTTTTCCTGGCTATTTGGCACTCACTGGCCCCCTCTCAGGATAGATTAGGTTTCAGAATGCTTAACTCGGCGCCAGCTAGGAATCACCAGTCGATCACACGTAGAAGATCCGTCTAGTATCTGTGTCTGGGCTTCACAGGAGACCTTCCTCTCTGGAACTGTACCAAAGTTTAGTTGTGTATCCTGGTTTTCATAGCGTGAGAGTGCTAGAGGTCTGAAATGAAATTCGTAGGAGGAGAGATTTCATCATGGGCGTCTTGGTGTAATCTGCTTTCAGAAGCTACATTTATTATTCACAATGGATTCATGAACTTTTTGGAAATGCTTTTAAGGTGACAGTCATGTTTAGTTCTGGATGAATGGATGGATTGGAAGATTGGATGGTTGGATGGATTGATTGGAAGACTGGATTGATTGGATGAATGGATGGATGGATTGATTGGAAAACTGGCTGGATGGATTGATTGGAAGACTGGCTGGATGGATTGATTGGAAGACTGGCTGGATGGATGGATTGGATGAATGGATGGATTGGATGAATGGATGGATGGATTGGATGGATGGATGGATTGGATGGATTGACTGATTGGAAGACTGGATGGATGGATTAATTGATTGGAAGACTGGATGGATCGATGGGTTGATTGATTGATTGGAAGACTGGATGAATTGGATGGATGGATTGATTGGATGGATTGATTGATTGGGTGGATGGATTGATTGATTGATTGGAAGACTGGATGGACTGCATGATTTGATGAATTGATTGTTTGGATGAATGGATTGATTGATTGATTTGATGGATTGATTGTTTGGATGATTGGATGGATTGATTGATTAATTGATTGGAAGACTGGATGGACTGCATGATTTGATGGATTGATTGTTTGGATGAATGGATTGATTGATTGATTTGATGGATTGATTGTTTGGATGAATGGATGGATTGATTGATTGGATTGATTGATTGATTGATTGGGTGGATGGATTGATTGATTGATTGGAAGACTAGATGGACTGCATGATTTGATGGATTGATTGGATGAATGGATTGATTGAATGATTTAATGGATTGATTGTTTGGATGATTGGATGGATTGACTGATTGGATGGATTGATTGATTGGATGGATTGATTGATTGGATGGATGGATTGATTGATTGATTGGATTGATTGATTGTTTGGATGAATGGATGGATTGACTGATTTGATGGATTGATTGTTTGGATGATTGGATGGATTGATTGTTTGGATGGATGGATGGATGGATTGATTGATTGGATGGATTGATTGTTTGGATGAATGGATGAATTGACTGATTTGATGGATTAATTGTTTGGATGATTGGATGGATTGATTGTTTGGATGAATGGATGGATTGATTGATTTGATGGATGGATTGATTGATTTGATGGATTGATTTTTTTGGATGATTGGAGGGATTGATTTGATGGATTGATTGTTTGGATGAATGGATGGATTGATGGATTGATTGGATGGATTGATTGATTGATTTGATGGATGGAATGATTGATTGGATGGATGGATGGATTGATTGATTTGATGGATTGATTGATTGGATGCATGGATGGATTGAGTGATTAGATCAGGGGTGTCCTGCTCCTGGAGATCTATTTTCCTGAAGACTTTATCTCTAACCCGAACGTGGCCCATGTGACAGATCTAATCAGGTCTTAATTCTTCATTTCAGAGTCTTAAGACTTGATTAGATGAATCGATGGTCAGGTGGGCATGATTAATGTTGGAGTCTTCAGGAAGGTAGATCTCCGGGAGCAGGATTGGGCAGCCCTGGATTAGATGGATCAGTTGGATGGATGGGTTTATTTGTTATATTGATTGATTGACTGGATGCTTTTATTTGTTAGATGGATGGGATGGGTTGGGTGGGTGGAGGGATGGATTGATTGAACAGATGGATTGATTAATTTGATGGATTGATTGACTGGATGCGTTTATTTGTTAGATGGATGGGTGGAGAGATGGATTGATTGGGTGGATGGATTGATGCATTGATGGATTGGAGTGATTTGATGGATTGAGGTGCTGGATGGTTTTATTTGTTAGATGGATTGATTGGATGGATGGATGGATTGGATTGATTTGATGGATTGATGTGCTGGATGCTTTTATTTGTTGGATGGATTGATTGGATGGATGGATGGATGGATGGATTGGAGTGATTTGATGGATTGATGTGCTGGATGGTTTTATTAGATGGATTGATTGGATGGATGTGTTTATTTGTTAGATGGATGGGTGGAGAGATGGATTGATTGGATGGATGGATTGATGCATTGATGGATTGGAGTGATTTGATGGTTTGATGTGCTGGATGGTTTTATTTGTTAGATGGATTGATTGGATGGATGGATGGAGTGATTTGATGGATTGATGTGCTGGATGGTTTTATTTGTTAGATGGATTGATTGGATGGATGGATTGATTTGATGGATTGATGTGCTGGATGGTTTTATTTGTTAGATGGATGGATTGGATGGATGGATGGATTGGATTGATTTGATGGATTAATGTGCAGGATGGTTTTACACTACAAAAAAAACCAGACGCAGCACCTTCAGTGAATTCCTTATGAAGGGATTCCGTGTTAAGAAGAAAAACTTCCAAACGGATCTTCTCTGCTTTCTTCTCAGCCAGTGCAATTCTGCATGCGCTCACGACGCACCAGGAGCTTTGTGACGGTCGAGTTTCGACGTTTACAAGCCACGCGTCCACCTGTAAGACGCTCGTACGTCGTGTTTATATTCAGCTTCTGAAACGGGCGGCGGATCAAAATGATTGCGGGGCAGGAGAAAGTCGGAACTTGAAATCAAAAGAGAAATGGTGTTACGGTGACAACCTGGCTCACGTGCGCCAGAGAGTGAGGTAGTGCTTGGGGAGTGATGTAATCAGTTTTAAAACGATAGAACAGGACCAAGCATCTCTTCCGATTTGGAACACTCATGCTATTTGATATGACTACATGATCTGTTCCGTCCATGTAAGATCGAAAGGCTCTGGGGTTGTGACACGTCGGTATTCCTTCAGTGTGAGATTTCAGCGTGTGTGTAAACAAAAGCAATCAATTATAAAGAATAGATTCATTAGCAAGAGTCTGATTGAGCAGAAGTTCTGCCAGAATCGTTCAAGGGCCTCCCAGAGACGCCCGATCGGCTTGAGGCCTGGAAAACAACTTGAAATGTTTGAGATGTCCCTCAAACCGTGCCTGAAGAATATGTGTGGCGTAGCAGGGCGCATTATTTTCCTGAAGCAGGTCACTGTTGTTGAGGAAAACCATTGCCATGACTAGGTGTAACTGGACAGGAGTTGCGTTTAGTCAGGGTTTCCCAGAGGGTCACACTGGCTGATTTCTTTCTTCTCACAGTGCGTCAAGATAAATAAACACTGTACCCATACATGAGTGACATGATGTGAAACGCAACGGTACTCGTCGGACCAGCCGTGCTATAAAGATTTGGCAGTTGCTCAGGTTTAAATGTCCGGCCTTTTCTCCTGCATCCATCACGCCAACTACGAGACCCGACGGTTCCGTCCTGTCGAAGGGGTCACAGAGCTTAACGTGCTGTTTTCAATATTACATTATTGTCGATCATGTCCGTGATGAGTCTCCCAGGTTTCAGCTTGGGTTTATTTACAGACCTCTTTGGGATACGTGGTTTTAGCTCTCGTGTATTATCAACAGAAAGGTTTGTTACCATTTCTAAAGCATGATGATGGTCCTGTTGACTTACCAGACCAGCGATGACGTCAAGTTTGTGTTTTCTTTTTTGTTATCTTTGTAGTGCCGCAGCTTTGTTCCGCTAAAACTAATCAAGTGACTGAGTACAGTACAGCGAGGGTTCTGCACTCTTTAAAGTGTTCACCAAAAAAGCATGATTTACTTGACGATGTTCTCTTTAACTTAAAGTGAAAAATTAAGCTGGAAATCAGATTAATGAGAAACATAGCGCTGTGTTAGATACTGTGCGTGGGTGTGGGCGTTCCCGAGAAATGTAAGGTCTGCATTTCATGAACAGTGACGTTATCAGGCGCCGCATTGATTTCTGCTTCAGGAAATGGTCTCTTTGCCATATTGTATGACGTCATCGTCATAAACTGTAAACGTGAGGGCACAGCGTTGGTCCTGTATAGCGTTATTAGCGCAGGCTAAATTGTCACGTCTGAATCTAGCGAGCCTCCGTTTTTCCACTTCTTTGAAAAGCTCTCCTCTACAGCTATTTTCTGCTGGCAGGTTTTGTGCAAACGAAAACGTGAAGTTGGAGCCGAAAATAGGATTTGGAATCTGAATGAGCGTCCCCTCTCACACCCGTCTGTTATCAGCAGCTCGGAGAAGTGACGGCAACCCAGCAGCTGACTGAAGCCGCCAGACTCGACTGCCCGACGAGGAACGCGCACACACACACACACACACACACACACACACAAAACCTCAAGTGCTCGATGAGAAGCAGCTGTGCACAAAGCTCACTTGACCCAGTGCTATTTAAACCCAAATGAGTCGCATGTCTGGAAAAACTGACACTCGGTTTCCGTACCCGAGTGGCATTTTTGTAGGTATGATGATATTTCTAATATCACCTGCATATGACAAAGTGATTGAAATATCCCAGTATTTGCAGTAAAACCGTCATCTTTGCGTCTGCGTTCTGCAGAACGTGCTTTATTTCATATCTTTAAACATCACTGCCTGCATGATGGTCTGTCCTGAAACGGAATCGTGTGAGAGATGTGCACTGTAAACGTCTGGGGTTCCATCAAAACCCATACTTGTGTTACACGACACCATATAATAGTCCAGGTAGGAACAAGAGTCCATTTGGGGCGGCATTCTCATTTTGTGCCTTTGAATCTAGTTTCACAGGAGCCATAGTGGGTCCAGTCACAGCAGATTACACTTGTTGGCATATCAAAAGATTTCAGTATATAGAGTAATTAAAATAAATAAGCTTTTTTAATTATAATAATAATAATAATAATAGTGAAGCTTTTAAAAAAAAAAAAATTTGTGGCTATTCACAGACCAGTCGGCTGATTCTCCAGTAATACTGTGCCAATACTTTTGTCATAATTGAATAGATAAAAATTATCAACCGAAGTGAGGTGGATATTGCTAAATTACTTAATTTTTAAAGTAGGAAACTGGTCCCGACATTGTATTATGACTTGAGATGGAAATCAGCAGTCACAGTCCGCTCAGGTTATGGATGGTCAGGTTGACCAGGTTATCGAACCGACTCGGTTAATTTACTTGTAATCTGCAGTCTGGATGGGTTTAATATGAACCTTTTCCTGTTCTTTTGTTCACCAACGCCATTGCTCCACTGTTACTGCTGTTTTAAAACAATATGTGGAATGACGGTTTATTCTGGCTAGATTGTAAGAAATTTAGCATTTCTATTAAAAAAAATAATAATAAAAATGTTTTTGTGGTCAGAAACTTTACGTAAGAGCCGGTTAGCACAGAGACATAGCCACATTCCTGGGTACGGCGAACGAATGCAAAGGATACTTCCTAGAGACCGGCATCAATCCTGCAACGCAGCACGTAGCAGGCTGATAGCGTTCTGTTTGGTGGAAATAAAATCATCTAATTCTTGAAAATTAAAAAAAAAAAGAATAAAAAATTCATACCATCTAATACTTTGATTCCAAATGTTGTTGCTTTTTCGAGGAATAACAAACACTTGAATGTAAGGATGAGCCATTGGCTGTTAGCTTAGCGCTCAGCATTACAGATGCTCAAGAGCGCGATGAGGATGTGCCCGTTTTCCAAGTTTAGTGTATTTTTATAAATACAGATCGATAAGTAACTCTCCCGCCCCCTCTCAGCTCTATTCCCCGTTATTCATGAACACGTCTCCACACCCACATCCTTTTTTGTGTTCCTCGGCGTTCACTGTAGCATGAACAGCTGTGCTCACAGGTCAGTTTTGCTCATATCTTAAAGAAAGCGTGAGGTTTAGCGTCTAATTCGGCAAGAAATATAAAACATCCTCCTTTTTATCAAAATCTCTCCCGAAGGCTTTTCAATGTGTCCAAATGCTCAGGGGCGCAGACATCATAATACAGTGTCATTTACTTTCACCAAGCAGAAAACCAGCTGACACTGGAGACTCCTTCCATCAAGTTCCTTTAATGTATTCAGGCAGAAAACACAGTGCTATCAAAAAAGATTGTTTGCTAGTCGACTTAACAGTGCATAGTTTGCGTGGAAAGAATGTGTACAATGGAAACATAACGTGACGCATCTAATTTGTTCTCAAC
Source organism: Neosilurus mollespiculum (assembly GCA_030014195.1). Taxonomy (NCBI): domain Eukaryota; kingdom Metazoa; phylum Chordata; class Actinopteri; order Siluriformes; family Plotosidae; genus Neosilurus; species Neosilurus mollespiculum. The sequence continues at coordinate 5,837,447 of JAQMYF010000023.1, read as the reverse complement.
TCTAAGTCACGTATCGACACTTCACGCGCCATCGGAGCCAGCACGGCGCCAAAATGGCACAGCATTCGTCATACGTGTACAACAAAGAGATTTTCAATTTCATTTCTGCTTTTTGGATAGTGTGGCTGGCCACGCCCCTTCTCCCCCTCACGGTAGTGCCGTAGGAAGACGGTGTCGCACAAGCCGAGTAAAAAGGATTGAGCGCAGTGGTGCATTTTTCTCCTCTTGAAAGTTTTCCTTCATTATGGCCAAGTCGAATGTTTTGGGCCAGTTTGAACAGATGATGACACAGGTGGAAGCTCAAGCGAAGTTGGCGATAACAGCCTATGTGGTGGGATTTGGCGTGATGTTTTACGTGTCTGCTTCCCCCCCCCCCCCTCTGCTCATTCTTTCTTTGCCCTGATTATGAATCTCTAAAATGGAGCCCGAGGCAGATTTCTGCAGCGCCGCTTCCTGCCTGTAGATTTTCCTCATAAAATCCCTGTTGGAACTTTTCAGCTGTTGCTAGGGACAGTCTGGGCATCGTTCCTTTCCTCAGGTTCACTTCTGGGTTTCAGTGCTACTGTAAACACACTTATCACGGCCGGTTTCTTGGCATCGGTACCAGAGCTCTGACTGCCGGCTGTATTGTTTACACAGCATGTGATTTCTGTCATGGAACTTTTTTTAAACATGGTCTGCTCCGCTCTGCTACCTTGTGACCATAAGGGGGTGAATGTGAGGTTTTTACGAGGAAAACGACACGTCAGGAAAGGAATGCGTTGCTATAAAAAGCACAGAGACTTGAGCTGAACTAGTGTGGAGCCATCAGGAGGTTAAAAAACAACAAAAAATAAATCAGATTGTTGTCATTATGTGCTAAAATATGTATAAGATTATATATTATGATAAACCTATTTCTAGACGTTTTGTCTGTATTTTGGTCGGCAGTGTGACTGATATGAATCACAATACGCTTAGGACATTATGGCATCTTTTGTGTAATAAAGTCTACAATTATTAATAGAGTTAAGCTGTGATGATAAAGTGGTAAAAAATTAAACTTAAACTACTTTTTAGTAATTTAATACCAATTATTTGTTTTAAATCATTTTTAATGCACATCTAATGTTTTTTTTTTTACCTGTAGTTATTACAGTTAGTTATATTACAGATAATTTAGCTAATTTTTAAAGATACAAATTTAGCTAAATAGATTACAATTTTAAATAAAGTGTAAACATATACTGTTTAAAATTCAAATAAAGTTCAGTGATTCAAATAATAAAAAAAATAAATAAAATTTAATATGTCACCCATCACAACAAAGTGGGTATTAAGTTGAAAATTTATCAATTTTGAGTTATTGGTGCCATTTTGTAGCTGATAAAAGCTTTAAAACGATACGACACCATGTTGCTAATTTTGGAGTAACTAACCAAAACTTGCCAGGAGTTTTCAGCCTTTTAAGTTAGCAACTTTGGAGAAAATTAAGTTTAACAGAGAGTTTAATAATTTCCACTTTCCAGTAATTTTCAATACCCACTTTGCTGTGATGGGTCACATTTATGTATTTTTTTTATTTTTGCGAATGTGCTACAAATATCCAATAATAAGCCCTGTTTTTAAATGTGTCTCACCTTTCTAATGTGAACTCGTCTGGCTTTGTTAAAATGATATGCTTTCATTATTTTTTAAAATTGGGATTCATTTTGTTGTACTGCTGTGAATTTATTTTTTTTATCGGTAAATTTAAATGCTTAAAATAAGCAAAATGATCTACCAGTAGAACAACATCCTGTCATGGTTAGAAACATTTGCAAGTTTAAATGGTATGTTTTATAGTTGCTCTCTCACCTTGGTTTATTATTAGTATTATTATTATTTTACATGTCCCATGAAACCATGTAATGCTGGAGGTTTAAGGAATCAGAAATCAGAATAAAAGGATTTCGGGTCGGAACATTAACAGTCACATGTATGATTTAATATGCAGTAATAAATCTGGATAAAGACTTTAGTGTTGCGAGCTTTTGTGGAAAGAAACAAGGGGTTTCCTCACGTGAGAAATATTCTGGAGGCGTTCTGATGGAAACACGTTCGCGCACACACACACAGGCTAGTGAGCGCTTGGGTCGGATCCAGACTATGAGTCAGACAAGGCAGTGTGGAGGGTCTCCGCTTCAGCTCTGACCCGGCGTTCACAGGAAACAGCTCGCCGTGTTCAGTGTTTACTTTGGCCGTCTCTTTACTCTTAGCAGCTGCGGCTGATCCTTTACACGTTTTTGTTAGCGTTTTACTCTCCTCTGTCGCTTAAGTTTTCTCTTCACACCGATATGCATGTGAATGGAGCTCGGATTGAAACTGGGACACAGTCTGGACCAGACCATCGGTCTTGAAGTAAACTTGTGCTAGTTTTCCCATAATTCTTATATAGAAGGGGGTGAGTTTAATGAATAAAATCCTAAACTATATTACAGCCCTGCTTCCAGAACCTCTTTGCCTGGTTTTTGTTTGCATCATCCTGCAGGGATCATAAACTGTGCATACGGCTGTGTGAAAACTGTGCACTGGCTCTATTTAAATCTGTAGGTCGACGACCGCATTATTTAGAAATGCTTGCCAGGGTCAGTCCTGTGAGTGTGGATAGATAAGGGACGTCTTTGCTGGGTGTGTTGGTGAAATAAACTGCCTGAATGAACGAGGTGGAAGTGGATAAATTTACATTGTTCAGAATGAGCGGATGACGTGCGGGTTGGAAAGGGAGACGTAATCAAAGGGGCGTGGTTTGTGTTTGGTGGTTGTTTTGTGTTTGGTCGTCTGGTGTGGATCTGAATGGGAGACAACGAAAAGGCTGCGTCTCGATTTGTGTGCTTATTATTGCGATATTGAATGTAGTGTTATGTTGAAGGATGCAGAGGACACGCAATTAAGGGCAATGTTAAAGTTATTGCTAGCTGTCATAGTGTAGCTGCTATTGTTTTCACTTTTGCGTTTGTATTTTTGTCCTCCCAGCCCCTGGGAGCTACAGGGACCGGGTTCCGTCTGTCACACTTTGTTTTCCGGACATTTACGTGCCGTGCACTGAAGCTGGGGCTTTCAAACTTGCTGGACTTGTTTGCTATTATGAGTGCTAGGCTAACGTTGTGTGTGAGTGACCTTGACCTACTTTTCAAGGTCACAGAGGCAAAACTGTGTATTAGGTTTCCGGACACTTGCATATTATGAAATGGTCCTTTGGCGGGAGCTGGGCATATCTGCATCTCAATAACTGCTAGTCATATTACTGTCAAATTTTCAGGGTAGCAAATTGGGCCCAAAGGCTAAAACAAGCTTATAAAAAAAGAGGTTATTGTAGGTCAATTTCAAGGTCATCAAACGGCCGCCTATAGATTATTATAATGGCTAGGTAGCGGCTGGTGCGTTTGGGGGCCTCTAGTTTGTTTTTTAAATGGTGTGATTGTCATTTCTGGTGAGTAAACTGACTTTTTTTTTTTTTTTTTTTTTAATTTATTTATTTATTTATTTTTGCGATGACTGCTCCCAGTTGACCGTAGTATTGCCTGCAGCTTGTGGTGTTTGTGTTTTGGGAAGAAGGGTGTGCTGCTAGATATACTGTATGTTTTATACACATTACGTCATTACAATGGAAATAAAAACCAAACACTGTTTACAGGTTGACTGGAGTTGCAATAGCTAACTTTACACTCCTCCCCCCCCC
>JAQMYF010000023.1:5818371-5831728 GCA_030014195.1 Neosilurus mollespiculum | reverse complement strand
ACCCCCCCCCCCCCCCCCCCCCCCATTTTTTTTTTTTTTTTTTTCTTTTGATTATTTGTTTGTAACATTTAAAATCCCAAAGTCAGGACTTAATAAATCTAACAAATAGCTGTAAAAACCTCACTGCAGCTCTTTTTTGCTCTGCTTTGCAGGCTATTTGTAATTTGTGTATGGTACATTTACAGACAGATTAGGAACACGCAGTACGTACCCCGGATCACTGCTTTCCCACAGACGTTTATCTCTCTAGAATTGATAGATGTTGTGATGTATGGGGTCGTGATGCGTTCCGGAGACGTCCCAATACTATTCGAATATATTGCAGGTGAGGACAAAGAAACTTTTTGGAAAGAAAAACCACAGCTCTGTTTTAGACTAAGTGACCTTAAGTGGTGGAGCTGTGGATGAGGAACCGTGACTGTTTCCCACGCCATGCTGACGATCATAACCTTTCCCCCTTTGGGTTTTTCAGGGTGTCTGGGACGAACCACCTCAGGTTTAGGCCACGCTCACTTTTAATTTCAAAATAATTCGTCTTACTCACTCACCCATTTGGCAAACCGCTTAATGCTATCGGGTCGTGGAGGAGCTGGAACCTATCTTAGCCGACTCAGGGTGAAGATATGGTATATCCTGAACAGCTCTCCAGTCTATCACAGGACCAACACACCACCATTCAGACGTACACTCGCACCCAGGATCAATTTTGAACAGCCAATTAGCCTAATGTGCGTGTCTTTGCACTGTGGAAGGAAACCGGAGTACCCGGATGAAACCTGCACAAGGGGAGCCCTTGCCGAGCCCAGGACTCGAGGACCTTCGTGCTCTAAGGCGGACATGCTAACCACTACGCCACCATGCCACCCCTATATTTATATTTGGAGAATTAAATTGATACCACTTTTTTGCTTTTGCTTTTTTATTTAATACACTACAGAATTTCTACTTCATTAATGTTTTTAGTTAACATGTTAGTCAGCTTCATGACTTTAAGACGTCTTGATGTTCTACCAGCTTAGTTCCTGTTAAAAGCCGGGCTGTAAACGTGGCGATCAGTGACCTAAGGAAGCACATACAGTTTTGATGGTCGTGATGACCTAAATTTAGTTCCAGGCCGAGTGAAGTGTTGACAGTTGATGATTATTCGTACTGTTAAAATAAAAAATAAACCGTGACTATCACGGCTCCGTCAACTTGGCTCCCCAAGGTGTAATTGCATTGTGTAGACAGCAGAGGGCAGACAGTAACATACAATAAAGCGAATTCGAGTGACGCCACTATAGGTGGAAGTAACCTAGCTAGAGTAGCGTTGGTTGTACAAGTTTGATTTAACAAGAAATCAGAGCTGTATTTATGTTTTGTTAAAAGAATTAAAAACTTTATATTAGGATTGATGTTTTATGCCAGCATTTAAAAAAGTTTCTAAATTATTGTCAAAGGTTTAAAGAAAATCTAATTTAAGTTGATAAATGTTAGTGATTTGTAGTTTTGGTAATAAAATTTCCAACATTCAAAGAAATCGGATCCTGAACCCTATAAGGGGTGAATCGTATCATCAGTTCGGTAACTCACGACGTTATGTGCTTACTAATACCCTGATAATTTGACTCCTCCTCCGAAATTGCGTTGTACGATGCAGACAAGTGTAACAACAGGCGGTTTTCTGTTTAATGTACATATCTGAGATCCTGCTGGTGAAGGTCTATGTGCTCTGCTTCATTTGTTTACGAAAATAACTCTTGTCTGCAAGTCTTCTCTCCTTTAATTATCACTTCTTGAAGTGACGATCGCGTTCTTCTCCGGCACGGGCGGATTTAGTGCCGTGTGACATCCGGGGAAGTTTTCCATGGACGTGCTTAGTTTTTAATCATGAGTGCCTTTAGTTCCAGATGTCCTTGGAAGACAGTGAGAGCAGGTGGTAGTGGGAGGGTGAAGTGGATTTTTGGGATGGAGTGTGGAGGTGAAAGTTGTCCTGCGTGTGCTCTGCTTGTGGTTGAAACGATTCAGGGAGTGCAGTGAAGGCCAGTGATCTTTAAACATGCGGTGATCTCATAAAATCTGCCGTCACCGCCACCCACCACCATGTGTAATTTCCTTCCAGAGTGAAATGTTCTGTCACATTTATGAACTTTGAACAGCTTGGTTTAACGTAGGTGCTGCAGAGCTTCACAGAATTCTTTGATCAACATCAAATTAGTGTTCCATGATGACTTGAAATAAATTTAAAGGGGACCAGTGTGTAATATGTTTAAGTCGTGCAGATGCTTATTTTAACATAAATGACCATAAAAAGCTCAAAACTGGGTGATTTTTTTTTTTTTTTTTTTTTTTTTTTTTTTTTTTTTTTTTTTTTAATCTCGTGGATTACTGATGGAGTCTGAAGCTATGGTTCAACACGTTGGGCGGGGTTCTCCAGCGCAAGCAAACAAGCAGATCGTTTTAGCGAGCACCATTTTTAGGTGATAAAAAATATGTTTAAGAAGCAACTATGGCTAGCAATTTCTAGGAAATGGGTGTAAATGGTTACCTGTTTGAACCAGAGAGGGAGGAGCCTTTTTCACAGCACTGTAGGTCAAGTTTTATTGTATTTACAGAGTAATATTAGTGCTTGTATACGCTGGAAGTTAAAATCCATCTGAAGGGATGTAACAGAGTGGCTGTGTGAATATATCTGAACGTAGAATATATGAGGGCAGTAATGCCTACAAACATTTTACACACACACACACACACACACACACACACACACAGTCAGGTTTTATTTTCTAATTGCTGGCTTTTTTTTTTTTTTTTTTTTTATTCGCTGGCCTCGGATGTGCTCTGTAACCATGGGGACCAGGGAATGAGAAACCGGCTTCAACAACATGCTCGAGCCCTGATGGTGTTTAATTTTTTTTTTTTTTTTTTTTTTTTTTTTTTTTAGCACAAATGCTAGTGTGTATCTGAATCAGACCGGTGTTATTTGATTCCGCCTGCACGCCGAGACGGATGAGCGCGAGTCCGATCTGTTGTGGTTCTGAATCAGAGGTTGTCGTCACGCCGGGAATGAAGGACACACGACAGTGCGGCGTTTGACCATCATTGAGCTATTCCTGTGTTATTAAATGAATTATTACAATAATCCGTGGACATGTCAGCTGCTGATGTCATGGCGGAGAGAGCAGCACCGCTGTAGTATTTCTGGAGCTCATGAGACTTAGACATCTGATACCGCTGTGTGGCGGCTGTTTTGTTGTCTGACTAAGACAGTTTGTGTAAGACGGTACAGGCTTCACTGCCACTTCAGCTTTCATCATTGGATGTGGGTTTGTTTTCTGTTTTTTTTGTCTTTTTGGATTGGTGGCACGGTGGATCATGTTTCTGCCTCAGGTCCACATTTTGATCCTGAGCTCATATTTCTGTCTGTGTGGGCTCTCTAGTTTCCGTACACCTCTCAAAAACAAGCTGTTAGGACTCTGAATTGCTCCTGTGTGTGTGTGTGTGTGTGTGTGTGTGTGTGTGCACTGTAATTGTGCCTTGTAGGGTATTCCAAACTTTTGCTAGCCTGCTATTTTATTTTTTTCAGTAGCACACTTGAACGCTCAAATCTGATTGGTCAGAACAGAAGGAAGGCATGATTTCTTCTGATTGTGGTTTTGGCGGTCACGTGAACGGCAGGTTATTATTAACACGCTCATTTTAATACGTTATTACTTCTGTAGTGATACAGAACGGCTCCGACGCAGGGAGGGATTTTTAAATGTTACTTGACGGAATAACTGGGGAAAGTTCATCACTCAGCTGTCCAAATACTTTTGAGCCTGTGAGAACAAAGAGTCAGAAATGGCTGCAGTCCCGAAATGGTTAATGTGGTATGCTTTTTAAAAATTTTTTATTAAATTTTTTAAATTAAACTAAGTCCAGGATTTTTGTATTTTTATTTATTTCTGCTTAGCTTCTAAAATTTGGAGAATCGGAGACGGGATCTTTTGTATCCGGAGTTGCTGGGTATATTTCTAAACGGGGCCTGAGGCTCTGTCTGAGGCTGATGTTAGTGAAGGAAGACAATAGCGTGCCGTCGTCCAAGGCAGACTGGAGCTCTGTTTGTTTGGCGATGTTTGTTTGCTGGTCCTGTCGCTCACCTCTTTCCTCCTCTACAGTTTTACCTCCAGGACACCAAGAGCAGCAATGGCACCTTCATCAACAGCCAGCGCTTGAGCCGAGGCTCCGAGGAGAGTCCGCCGTGCGAGGTGCTCTCTGGTGACATCATCCAGTTTGGAGTGGATGTAACCGAGAACACGCGCAAAGGTTCGTCTCATGTTTCCCAGCTCTCTGTAACAACCATTAAAGCTTTAAGAGAATGTTGTTGCTCAAGGACACCACACACACACACACATCCTGTTTTCTATGTGTATTACAATAAACAAGTCAAATTAAAAGCACGATTAAATATTTATGGTGCTTCACAGTGCGTTGTTGTTGTTTTATTTTTTTAAAGTTAGATGAAAGCTTGAATTCGTTACGTGGGTGGTGTAAGGTTAAACGGCTTTTTGGCCACAACCGTAAGCCTGACATTGAGCGGTGTCATGGTTTTGAAATCCAAAAACCCTTCACGGTTGCTGTCTTAAAGGTGTCGTAACGCCAGCCGATGAAATGGCGGCTTTCACAACCAGATAAGAACTCGAAGTACCTTGCGTTGAGAGATGTACAGAGCAGGGGCGATTCTTGAAAGAGAGACAAATGTAAGAAGAATATTTTGAGGTTATGGGCTAATCTGAACGTGAGTATGGTATTGAATTAACGCTAATGTGCCGCTGTTGTTTTTGTTTCCTGTCCTGATCGTCGTAAGCAGTGCAATGTGCATACAAGTTCAAATTCTGGCACGTAAAGCTGTTGAACTGGTGCATGAGTCAGCGGTACAGCAAGGGAGTGCCTCAGATTTCTTCCTTACACACTAAAGCAGCAACAATTGCACCAGAAACTGTGGGTTGTTACGTTTCTAGTTTTCGTGAAGGGATTTGTCGATCTAAAGCAGTTGATGCACATTAAACAGATGTGAAGGTGGCTTTGTGTGTAGCTCCGAATGAACTTACCGATCATCTGCTCTCTTTTTCCCTGTAGTCACTCATGGCTGCATAGTGTCGTCCATCAAACTCTTCCTTCCAGATGGCATGGAAGCTCGACGGCGATCAGAGTAAGACCTGTTTACAGCTGACTGGGAAATACACACTGCACAGTACCTTGCACACACTGTTTGTTTTTAGTGGATTTAAGGCTTCTGGTGGATCAGGGTTTAAGATTAGCTTAGTGTGATGATTGTGCAGCCAGACAACCACAGTACTGTGTAACACACTGTGTCTCCTCTTTAGCAATCTCAACTTTTATCAAGCTGGACTGGAGTTGGGTCATTTTGAATGGTTTAGTTTCGTATATTAAAAAAAAAAAAAAAAGGGACCAGGCAGTCTGTAATGGAGCAGCTTATAGCTAACAGGTTACCGCTGCATACTCAGGTCCTCACATCCATCACTTACACCATCTTTGGATGGATTGGGTGGATACATGGCTTGAAGGTGGGTCTATGTGGGTATGGATGGATTTCTGGGGGCGGGTGTATATTGGGGTGGGGATGGGTGGATGGATTGGGGCTTTTTTTGGGGGTGGATACAACATGATTGGTTATAGCTGGTTGGGTATTGCCACTGCCAGCCTTGGCCAGGAGTTCAAGGGTGCAGCAAGTAGTCATACTTGCAGGGTAGGAGAGGCATACTTTGTTTCTTCTTTCAATAGCTACAACGTTAGCCAATCAGGAATGTCTGTGACTTGATGCATGTGGAAGATGCGAGTAGCACTTCCCTCAGAGTGTGTTGTGCTGTCTAGTGCCACAGTGTGGAAAGTATAAGGGAGCAGTTACTCCGCACACAGGGGGCGATGTTGTAATGCTCAAAGTAGCAAAAAGTCACCTGATCACCCTGTGTTTTAGTCTTTCATACGGAAGTAATTTGCACATGAATATATGGCACAGTATTATTTTCTTTCATATGTACACTTAGACTGTTTGATGTTTGTGAATGAAAGCATGCATGAATTGTAGTCGTAAAAGTGTCGACTTTTATTTTATGTATAAGTTCACTGGCTTATGTCTCTTTTCAAAATTTTTTTGGTTTAATGTCTGTATACTCTTATTATTGCCATTACCTTGCCTTGTATGAACTGATGAACTCACGCCATATTCCCGCGATTTCACACTCACGTGAACGAAACCGCCGTTATTTCAAACTGCCGAATGCAAACTATCAAACAGATTCTAGCAGATTGCAACTTTTAAAACTGTAAGAAAAACCACCTGATAATGAAAATGTATGTATGTTCATGAGTAACAGGAGAGCTTGGAAGGCTTGGCTTTCATTTCACTTCAAGGATTCGTAGATGACGGATAGGGCAAATCAAACTGAAGTCTAAAAGTAGCGTTATTGTACATTTTTGGCTACTTTTAAATGTCAGCATGCTATCTGTGCCTCAACTAGCAATTGTGTTAGCTCTAAAAGGTTTATAGAAACAGTCTGTTGTTTAGCAGAACAAATTACAGCTCAATATGACAAGCAATTCATCTCTCCGTTATCAGGTTCTGTGACAACTCGGCAGGGTTATGTAAACACAAAATAGAGCACACATCTCAATCAGCTGCTAGCTATTAGCATGAAGCATTCATGCTGTCTTGAAATAGACATTATTAAAGACGTTATGTAGAGTTGCTGTCAGCCGGTGTAGTTAGAGGTCACAAATCACATGTGCTGTTTGGCATCGTGTTGTGCTGCTGCCTGTTGTATATGTGACATGTAGTCATTGTACGAATGTGAAGCGGTACTGCGAGGAGTGTGTATGTGTGTGTGAGTGTATGGGGGGGTCTGGTGAAAGTGAAAAACATGTAGCTGGCTCACAATGCATGCCACATACCCGGTGCTGGCAAGGCCTGTGGAAAGGAGGTGTACTGCACCCTGGCATCCATGCTAATTCTAGCAGTGTGGCTGTTTTTAGATGCGTTTCTCATTCAGGGCTAAATCTGTAGCTTAAGTTCAGGTCGATTGAAGTAAATGGCGAATTTTAGTCGTTACCTAACACGTCCTGGTTATCGCTGAGCAGTCTGGCTGAGATGGGCTAAATTTTATTTTTTTTTCTTTTGCTTTCGGAATGAATGTGTAGGAGTTTGTAGGAGTATCCGCCCAAAAATATGGACCAGCAACCCGTCATTAAATTAGAGAAGTGTTTCAGAGTGTTGCTACTGCTTTATCTTTATTTCCTCAATAAATCCAACCTCAACGTACTGCAGTTATTCCCACCTCCTGCAATAGTTCTTATGAACAGACAGTTTGTCGCTTTGATGAACCACGCTTTATTATCTAGAATGTTCTTAAAGTGTCAAGTGTGCCACGGTGACGGCCATGATGATGACGATGATGATGACGATGATGATGTGTGTTGTGCAAAACATTTCACAGAAAACTTTTTCTGACAAACTGTAACTTTCCGGACTTGCAAACCTGCCGGAACAGTTCCAATGGTTAAAAATAAACATTTCTCACTCTTCGCTAATGTACACGTTTTTACAAAATAGAGTTACGTGATGACGAAGTGGAGGGGGGAGGGGCTTAGGGTTGCTTGCTCATTTCATTTCTTCGTAAGGCAACACACACACACTTTGTACTCATACCTACGGTCACTTTGAAACAGCCAGTTGGCTTAATGTGAATGTCTTTGGACTGAGCGAGGAAACCGGAGTACCCGGAGGAAGCCCATGCAAGCACCACACAGAGCCCACGAATCGAACCCAGGACCTTGTTGCTGTGAGGTAACCACTATGCCACTGTGCTGCCCAAAGCAAATGTCAGTAAAAATATATTTATATTTGAAAATGTTGTTACAGAGCAGTTTTTGTACGTCAGTAAAGGACATATCATGCTGCATAAAGAGTCCAGAAATTTTTACAGTCAAGTTTTCTTTGTCTACTAATGTCTACTCCTAAATAAGGGTTTTTTGGTTTGGTTTGGTTTGGTTTGGTTTGGTTTATTCACTCACTCCACTCACTCCACTCACTCCACTCACTCCACTCACTCCACTCACTCACTCACTCACTCACTCACTCACTCACTCACTCACTCACGCTAAAAGGTCAATTTCTGCTCCTGCATTGAATGTATGCTTGTTATGGATACGGTGTACTTGCATGCTCCACACCGTAACCTGGGAGTACCTCTCAAAAAATGGAACATAACTGTGATTGGTCACTTGCTAGCATTACATTTGCTTTTGTACATTTCCTGATGCTCCTACCATCACAGTATTAAATGTATACAGTGTTAGGGTCTGTAGTGACTGTAGATCATTATACGGGCCAGTTTATTGCTGTGTCTAATGCTGTGGGTTTAAACATTAGGTGCCCTTCACTGCTTCGAGTCGCTCGACCTGTGCATCAGTTCGCGGGTTTTTCTTTGGGGAAAAAGGGGGGGGGGGGGGGGGTTAACGTGAGACAAATTCATGTTTTTTTCGTTTTAAAAACCGGTGGATTCACGTGGCGTCAAAAAAAAAAGTCGCTTTAGCCGTTCAAAAAAAAAAAAAAGGACCGAACTACTTCCGAAGCTCATCACTCGTATTCGAACCACTCTGAATTTGCACCAAATTTTGAGCAGATCCAAAACCGCGAAAACGGACCATTTACCTCAATTTCTACCTCCGAAAATATATTCAATTACCCTCGAACTAAAATTTGCTTGTACATTTGGCTGTTATTGCCTACATGCTGAGCTAGGCTTAAGTTTGTTTCAAAACAGTTTTCCTTGTTTGTTATTCCCATAGTGAAGGACTTGTTATGGCTTTTCTTTTGTTTGGAGTATGAGTAAATTCTGGAGTTTTGTGCAATAACGCCACTTAGAGGAGATATGCGTACTTGCGTATTTACACTAGTGTAGTGTAAGAAGTAGTCTTACGCTCAGTGCTGTATGTTCCGCTTCTGGAGGCGTGGCTTGTTTTACAGTGGTAGACTGTTAGCAGTAAACATGTTTTATCTGATTTTTTGGTCACGTGTCGTCTGAGACATTTCCTTTTGCGTGGGGTTGCGGTTATGTAAAAAGAGTGTTGGGACCTGACCAGTGGGTTTTATGCGTCGATGAGGCTTCAAGCTGTCAAGTCAGGTTCAGGGGGCGTGACCTGGCATATCGCAAAAGCTGATTGGCTGTTGTGGAAATCAGTCAGTTCAGTTATATTTGTATAGCACTTTTTACAGTTGACATCGTCACAAAGCAGCTTTACATAGTAAAAGGAATTTAAACGTTTTTCTACAACCCCCTACACAACAGTCAACACCATGACACTCTGATTTCCTGATTTAGATTGTAGCGAAGATGCTGTTTCATAGGGAATTAAAAAAGACAAAACCAACCGAGTATTTTACTGAATGAAACATTTGATTTCGTGAGCCACCCCCTTCCTGCCCTCTCGCGGCTCTTCCCCTGGAGCCTGAGGGCCAGCAGAAGTGTTTAAAGACCTCTGTGATAAATTGTGTCCCATGATTGCAGCAGAGCTCTGAGTCTGCTCTTCTGAGTTCACCGCCACGTTCAGGCTCCTGTTCGGCTCTCAGGCCGAGGCCCTGTTTACGCAGGTATTTATAGAAGCCACATGCTGCTTGTTGTTGTTGAGCCTCTTCTCTCTGGTGCGCCGCCAGGATGAGCGAAATGCAGGCCCCGGGCTCGCTTTTATGTCTCTGTGTAAAGTTTGCTTTAAAGTTATAGGCTTTAGCGAATAGCGTGTGAGGCTTTTTCCCTGCAGAGTGCACCAGGACAAGCCTGAGTAACCAAACGAACCTCCTTTCCAAGCACGCTTCTGGAAAATTCTTCCCTGTAGTTTGACTGAAGACATCTGCTAAAGAAATTTCTCCGAGCTTTTTTAGAAAGTTGCTGATCGTAAAAAGGCCCGTGTTTCCTTTCCGTTCCATATGGAAGCTGATGGGGTCACTGTTTAATGGAATCGGTGAGAGCGTGGTTGATGTCGATATAGACAGATGAAGTGACGACAGGGAAGAGTCTCATGCTGTTTTTTCCTTTTTCTGTGAGAGAAGCGAAAAGGGTGATGGCTGTTTCCTCTTGGCCTGACCCTAAGTGCTTCCTCATCATTAACTCTCTCTCACTCTCATTGGTTCTCATGCTCTTTCATTTACTCTCTTAGTCTCATTGGTTCACTCTTTCTCATAGCTGCTTTCCCAGACATAGTCTGTCTCTTCAGCGCTTTCTCTCTCTCTCTCTCTCTCTCTCTCTCTCTCTCTCATGCGCTTATTGGTTCTCTTGCTTCTTAAATAACATCCTCAGGCTCATTGGTTCACTCTTTCTCATAGCTACTCACCCAGTCTCCTCAGCGATCTCTCTCTCTCTCTCTCTCTTTCTCTCTCTCTCTCTCTCTCTCTCTCTCTCTCTCTCTCTCTCTCTCTCTCTCTCTCTCTCTCTCTCTCTCTCTCTCTCATTAGTTATCTCTATCACATCTCTTTCTCTCTTTCTCTCATCTGCTCTCTTCGTTTATCCTTCTTTCTCACTGGTACTCAATTACTGTTGCTCACTCATGGTCTCTCTTGCTCTTTCATTAACTCTCTCACAGTATCAGTGTACTCTCATAGCCACTCGCCCTCTCTCTCTCTCGCTCTCTCACTCTCTCACACACACTCACTTTCTTGCGCTCTCTCTTATTGCTGCTCACCCACTCTCCATCTGTCTCCTCAGCTCTCTCATTGTTTTTTTTTCTCTTATTAGCGCCATCTCTCTTGCATCATCATCTCTCTCTCTCTCTGTCTCTCTCTCTCTCTCATTAGTTATCTCTATCACATCTCTTGCTCTCTTTCTCTCATCTGCTCTCTTTGTTTATCCTTCTTTCTCACTGGTACTCAATTACTGTTGCTCACTCATTGTCTCTCTTGCTCTTTCATTAACTCTCTCACAGTATCAGTGGTTTTCTCTCATAGCCAGTCGCCCTCGCTTTCTCTCTCTCTCTCTCTCTCTCTCTCTCTCTCTCTCTCTCTCTCTCTCTCACACACACACACACTCACTTTCTTGCTCTCTCTCATTGCTGCTCACCCACTCTCCATCTGTCTCCCCAGCTTTCTCATATTGTTTTTTTTTTTCTCTTATTAGTGCCATCTCTCTTGCATCATCTCTCTCTCTCTCTCTCTCTCTCTCTCTCTCTCTCTCTCGCGCACACACACTGGTGCTCGCTTTTTCTCTTTCTCATTAGCTTGCTCTTGCGCTCTCTCTTTCATTGACACTCGTCATCGGTCCTCACAGTATCATGTCCTCATGGCGCTTGCTTTCTGCACAGGAACATTGTCGTGCTTGAACCAGTTTGGTCCTGTTAATTCCAGTGATGGGAAATATTCACGCGACACCGTACATCCTATACAACGGTGCACGTGCAACTTTGTGGTGACAGTTTGGGGAAGAACCAGATCCCCATGATGTGATGTGATGCGTGTCCACATGCGTTTGGTCATACAGTGCATGTTGGGTAGTTTCAAATCAAATGTTTCTGAAAATAGGGTATAATAAAGGTGGGCTATTGTCAGACAGACAGAACTGCTTTTCTTCGTATTGATGTTTGCTTGTATAGCGAGTTACGAGAACTAATGTAAACTCTGTGGGAGTGGTCATGAGGAATCATGGCTCCCTGATGGTGGCAATGTGGCTTCCTAAAAACACCCCGAAGACAATGGGGGAGCTCATGTCTTCAGCCTTAGCACAGAAACGCTCCTGTGACTCACTGGAGGCTTACATAAACCTGACAAGACACATGTGAGCATGAGCGCACACACACACACACACACACACACACAGCAGACAGTATGCCTTGGACTCCGCTCCACTATAATTTTGGGAAAATCAGCTGAAGCCAGGTGAACGGTTGAATAATGGATGTGGTCCGCCATCAAGAGGTTTTCTTTTGGGTTGAGTAAATATCCTATCCTGATTTTCTGACTGGTGTCTGAAACAGGATTGGCGTGTGTTATGCTACGGCTGATCGATCCCGAAACGAAGCTTTTGTGTGTACAGTGGCAGACCTCCACACTTCTCCTGCGCACACTGGAATGTGCTCGAACCTGTTGGATTTGTTCCTTCAGCACGTTTCCCCAACCATCAGGATCAGGTTTGGCTGCATCGTAATCCTCTCCTGGTTTCACCGAATGAGAAATGTGAGTTATGGAGATCTTGGTTCTGCATCTGTCTGCTTTAAGGGATTTGTAGAGTTCGGCTCGATGTGGTTTAACCTCGACCCCCAGTGCAGGAGTCGCGTCGGTGCTGCTATTATCATCATCATGGAGGTAATGGGATCACTGCTTCGAACCTGGAGCACTGATTAGCCCACTGGATCTTTTTGAAACGCACCTCTTCGGTGGAAGATTTTCAAACCTGGAATTAAAGGATTTGTTTTGACACTGTTTCTTTATCTGGAGATAAACGAGCACCTGCCTTTTGTCTCAGGTAGCTGAAAATAACCCCAAAGAGGAAGAGTTGTACATTTGGTTCTCCAGAACTTAAACGTGTTGATTAAAAGGAAATGACAGGCTAACTGCTGAAAAAACAAAAATTACAATCGAGTCACCTGACCTCACAGTCGTCCTAGGGAAGTAATCACCTATACGCCGATGAGGAAAGTGTGTGTGTGTGTGTTCAAGGTACCGTATTTATCTCTATACTTTTTACTGGCCATAAAGCAATCAGCATTCCACAGTTATCAGTGAAGTAATGTTGGACTTGGGTGAATGATGTGTACAAGTATCTTCAAAATGCTTAAGAAGCAGAAAGCAATATGATACTGTCTTCAAAACGTCTTTAAAGTGGCAGGGTCATAGTTGTTTGAATTTTTTTTTACTAATAGCCTGAATATCATTAATGGAAATTTGGTTTATGAATGAAACAACACGTGGATTGGGCTCGACTGTTAAGTCGGTTGGGGGTTTGAAGTGCGAGCTCAGTCTTTGAAAACTGTTTACTCCAACAAGGTTTCAAAAAGTCCTGGTTGCAGTCCATTTCCATCCGCTCCATACTGGGCTCCAAAACTCTCAACTTCTTTTGATTTGCAAGCTGGAAAGCCATTTAATAAATAAGAATTTTGGACATTGATGTTGTGTTTAGAAGACTTTTAAATGGCTACTAATTTTGGGTATAAATCTTGACACAGCTCCTTTAAGTGTTCTGAAGATTTGTATTATGATGGATAGGATTATTAACAAGTTACCAGCAAAATGATTAAAGTAATCATTAGTCAATTAGCTCTGCTGTAAAGCGGAGCTTGTACCGGTCCGTCGTGGTGAAGCGGGAGCTGAGCCAGAAGGCAAAGCTCTCAATTT
>JAQMYF010000023.1:5794833-5818271 GCA_030014195.1 Neosilurus mollespiculum | reverse complement strand
TGGGGAAAAAATATAACATTTCAAAAGTCTCTTTTAAATACTCCTGGTATTTCTACACATTCTTACAAATGTATTTTTATTTTAATGTAAGCGATGTTCACGAGGGGCGCAAAAGCAAAATCCACACCTGTCCAATTATATTTTCTTAAAAAAAGCTTTAAGTTATAAAATTTGATGAATGGAACGGTTAGAACGTTGTAAGCCGCGCCACCTTTTTTTTTTTTTTTTTTTTTTTTATTAATTTATTTATTTTTTAATAATTCTTGAGTGAAGTCTTATCTGAGGGTGAGCTTTATCTCCATGGTTACTCAGCTGCCATTGACCTGCTGCGTCACTGTTAAACATTAAACCAGACCAAAGTTGAGACCTATTTTTTTTTTTTTTTTTTTTTTTTTAAGCAGAGAAAGACTGGAAGTGTTTGTATCCGTCTCTGAACTGCACGTGAACTTCACAGCATGGTTTTCTGATCTGTTTTTGTCTCTCGCTTTTTCTTTCAGTGTCATTCAAGCACCACTTTCGCTACCTGTTGATAAGGTAAGACTTTTTTGTTTGTTTTTTAATATATATAAATGCCATTGTTTTGTGTTTGTGAAGTACCATCTTTAACTAGGAGCGTTTTACCTGAAATTATATTCCCTACCTCGATGTGTTTCTCGCCGTTGCATCTGAAATGGATTGTCACATTTTGAAGTAGGTTCATCGCTTCTTATTGAACTGTCCGCGTTTCTGAGTCCAGTGTGAACAGTGCTTCCTTTTGTTAATAGCACTCGTATTACTCCTGCATACTTGTTCGCACTGTCTAGTGCTCTGTTCTGTATACTGTAGTTGGCTTGACAATCATATATATATATATATATATATATATATTTTCCTGTATTTGGCGATATTAAAGCAACCTTGGTTTTATATGAATAATATAACATCTGCAAAGGTGAATTTTACTCAATATTTAAAAGTAGGCTACAGTATGAGGAATCACAGAAACTCCGGAGATTGTTGAGTCTCCAGTAGAATAGAATTGGAACTTCTTTATACAGTTTCACCTACTCCTACTCAAAGGGCGGGGTCTGGTGTGGTGTCCAGACAAGGGGAATATCTGACCTATTCTTCTTCACAAAAATTTCATAATGTAGAGATGTACTGAACATCGGTTGACTCCACGCCAGCATTGAACTTGGTGATTTTAATCCGTAGAAACCCTTTTTTATTATAGGGCGGTCATGTTATGTTTAGTTTACAACTCAAAGCACACATTTTACCATGCGGTTTTTTTTTTAAATCGCCGAACAATAAAATATACTCAGCGTTTAAAAGCCTGTCACAGAAGTTGATTTTTTTTTTTTAAGAGGTTCTGAGATGATTACTCGACGCTCTTTCAGCAGTCTGCATCAAGAATAAATAATGCAGTGCTTAAAAATTATTGATCTTGATTATTTATGGCAATCTTTATGAATAATAAATCATAATATATACATGTATTGATTAATTGTGGCATTTCCATTTTGTTGCTAGTGCAGATATTTATTTATTTGCAAATGTCCTAATCGTACGGAACTGTTCAGTTCATTTAATAGACGAATGAATAAAACACGACGATTAAAGTGATTCGTGCGTGCTGTCGGTCGCTACTCTCGCCGTGTGGAATTTTCAGTCGCTGAAGGTTGTTTAATTAGCGTATTTATGAATAATGTACAAACGAACATCAATAATGCAGGCTGGCTTCCCCTCATCCCCTCGCCTGGGCGGGATACCTGCTCCTAAAGGACATGAACAGGAAAGGAATCGGGCGTGCGTTTCAGTTCGCTCTCTCACTCACACACACGTCTTTCTGTGAAGACAGGAAAGAGCTGCGTTCGTGCTCAGAACACTTAATCGCATTAGTGAGCGCGCTGAAATCTAATTAAGTCTGTTCACCCTGTCTTTGTGCCTCCTTTCCTGACACTAACCGCTACTCAGACCCTCTGATCGACATTTTACGTTAATCTGATTGTCTGTCATGCTCAGAGTGTGTGTGTGTGTGTGTGTGTGTGTGTGTGTGTGTGTGAGAGAGAGAGAGATAATAAAAATACCTAAAGATTTATTTCTGCAAGAAAATATGAAAGAACAAATGCTTCTCATGACTTTTGCTAATCTGTTAGCATGTTGGACATTAGCATGTTATAATCTATGGCACGGGTGTCAAGCTCGAGGCCCGCGGGCCAGATCCGGTGCCCACCAACTTATTTTGTGGCCTGCAAGAGCTTTCAAAGAATACCTTTACCATACCATGGTAATACCATTACCAGGAAACCTAATTCATCACCCTTCCACTAGGTGACGGCATCCTGTTTCAAGTAAACAGCTAGTCACGCGTGACCCTAGAAAGATTGTATGCTAGCTTGTTGCTGGTAAGAGTTGTCAGAAAATGCAAGTGAGTAAAGACAAAGCAGACAAATGCCTAAAGGAATCGTTTCGCCATGCAGATTTCGTGGTTTCCCTTTTCGAATAGATGTTCAGTGAGTATTCGTCCCTCGATCACCTTTAAATTTAGTGAAACCCATAGGTACCATTTACTTGATCGTGGCAAGTGCACCTTGGCATAGTAATGGAGGGCACCAAATCGCTGCCGTGTTTAAAGCGTGAAACCTGAAGAACCACATTCTGCGGCGTAGAGATGATTTCTGTTCGAACAGGAATAGCAGGTGTGTCGGATTAGTTATATTATTAACATTATATTATTGCCATGAATTCGTAATTATACACTTAATGTAGATGGGAGTTGTGCATTAACATAAAATGTCACTTATTTTCGATGGGATTTAATTGTTTTGCTTTTAAATAAAGACGTAATTTTGTATATGACACTTGAAACTCTTGAGTTTTTCTGCTCTGAAGCCTTTGGGATGTCTGTGCTACAGTTCGTGCTGCTTACAGTGCAAACCCCACAATAATCACACTTCCAATATGGTGCCACAAAGTTTGGTCTGCCAGTGGGCCTTGGCCAAGCTAGTATTATGGGATGTCTATGGGTCCTACCCATGCCACCTTGCAGGTTATATGCGGGAATGTGCACCCAGGTGCATTGAGACTCAAATTGGGAAGAGTACTTCCGGGGTACTGTTTTAGAGCCGAGGGAGAGGTGATATCCCGCTGCACCCAGCTCATCTAACGCTACCTAATATCTACCCAATGCTCCTGGCCAAAAATGCTACATTTTACTCCGAATTTGTTTGTATATCCTTTTTACGGTTTAAAAACTAGCTGTACTTGGTTGTACGATCTAACGACTTGTGCAGTTTCATCCAAATATTATGTGTAAATTTTAAAAATATGGCGAATGTAGCTCAAAAAAATGACTGTGACTTCAAACATGAATAGTATAATTATCTGGTTAATTTTTTTTAAGCATATGGGAATGTATGGCAGCTTATTAAGGGAGGAGGAGGAAGATGATGATGATTGTTATAATAATCACTTATGGAGAGGGCCAGTACTCTATGTACTTATGTTTACATTCAATTCAATTCTCTCGTATTTTTAGAGTACAGTGCTTTCACGTGCTCCTCACTCCTCCTCTTGGCGTGTTTGCGCGCTCACAGAGAGGGTGTATTCGGTGTTGCTTCCCTCTCGATCCTCAGGAATGTGGGCCTGCCAGCACTCTGCCCGTTTGTACTCGTAACCGTATGTTCACCGGCATTAATATCTGTGACTGCTGCATCTAGTGCTGACTGTTTGAGTTGATCCATACCTGTGTGCTTTCACCATGCGAATGGGGATTACATGTGGAAATCCCACTTCCTGTGAGATTTTTTCCTGCACGTGTTGACGGCGGGATTCAGATTTGTATCTGGAGTCTGCCACAAGGTTGGAATCATTTATGTGGCTAAAAGAGGCCGGAGTGTTACCTGTGAGTGTGCCTCTGTGTGTTGTTAATCATTAACTGTGCCACCATGAGCACAGTATTTTATCAGCGTTCCTACATGAAGCACAGGGCATGTGCTTGTGCTGTTGATTGAACTCATTCAACCTTGCCCGAGGTCATGCAGTACTCCATTCTGAACTTGCTCTGCTTTGATTTTACGCTACTTTCCCTTTTACCCTCCAGGTTGCTGCAAATACGCCCACCATGTACTCTCAGGAACTGTTTCAGCTCTCCCAGTACCTGCAGGTATGGAGCCACACTGACCCCTAGTGGACACATTGGATTCATTTTTAAAAAAAATGTATTTATTTTTATTTTAGTCTCAGAGAAAAACGGCTTGATATTCGATTATGCTTAAAGGAGTAATTGGTGCAGTTGATGAGCTATAATGGTGTGTTGGTCACTTTCACGTCTACAGGAAGCCTTGCACAGGGAGCAGATGCTGGAGCAGAAGTTAGCCACGCTGCAGAGGCTCCTGGCCAGCACACAGGAGGCCTCAGAAAGCAGCTGGCAGGTGAGGGCTGGGAGTGTGTGCACATGTAGACTGATCAAACATATGTGTATACTGTGTATTTCCCTCTTTAATTTCATTAGAAGTAACGTAATGAGAATCTCCGTCATCAAACTTGTACAACTCTTCATATGGTTCCTCTAAGGTCTCTGTTCGTCATCAAGGTCACTCTAAGAAAGCAGTCACGTATGTAATATAGCAGAAATATGACCAAGTTACACCAGAGGAAAGGAATTGGCAGCAAATTGTCATATCAGTCTCGCTGTTTGATAGACGGGCTCTTTGTTTTGACCAAGATAAACGGAAACTGTTTTGAACAATTACAGTCAGAACCCCCAGAAGAGCTGTGACTAGTTCTGTGAGTTTTAACGAAAGTCTTGCACAAGCATCCTCAGTGTGTTTTCACTGTTAAAATGGTTTCTTATATCTACAGTGAAGTAAAACCCCAACAGTCATCATAGTGTTTTTGTGAGGAAAGCGGTCCCTTACGTAATACACTGCTAGCTTTCCTAACATGCAAACGTTTTTCTGTATCCTACAATTTGTGCTGGAATACAAATGTTTGGAAATCTGAAAGATTTTGTACTGACTTGATAATCTTAAATAATATAATAATAATAATAATATACAGCAAGAGGAAGCTGAAAATTACTATGTACACAGCACCCCCTGCTGGACCTGCTGCAGTACTACACGTCCCAAAAATAAATTCATCCTATTTCATGTTCATTACAAACATTCCTACATCAAGAGTTTGACCCAGAACATCTTAAATCTAATGGAGGTGGCTAGTCTTCCTTGTACAAAGCCCCACCTCTGATTGAAATTTCAGGAAAATCTGCACATAACTTTTTGCACAAATCTGCTAACAAAACCATAAAATATTATACCAAGAAATAGTGTTAAAATTTTAGTTAGTTCTGGACATTTTCTGTAGTTTCAATGTTCTATACAATAGATTGTGAAAGTGAGACATTAAAAATATACCAAGGTTTTACACCGTCACCCCAGACATACCATGATTCCACTACAGGGCTGGCTGTAAGTCTGCTAATGGCAAGAGTTCCTGACAGCAGAGTTCCAGAACAGAGCACCATGGTCACGGTATGTGGCTTGAATGGTCGTCCTGTCCGTACCTGCCCAACACAGGAAACCCAATAAGGCTGCTGCATCACTGAGTTGATGCAGATTGGCTGTTATGTATTACTGAATTGTGTGATGCAGCCGAAACAAAATATTATTAACAAAACTAAAATCCAAAATAAATAAAAAAGCTCATACACCACTCTTTAGACTTGCACAGAACGAAAAGAGAAAAAACATAATTTAACTCAGGTAGGCAGACAAACTTACAGGTAAATAAATGGTCATCTAGCAAGCGGCGAAATCGGATGCTTGATGGAACATAAACTTGTTTAACGGATAAATAAATGAATAAAGACAGGTAATGCAAATAGAGGTGGAATTCAGAAAGGCAGTATAATGCACACCCATACTTTGACACGTATTAATAGACTTCTATCAGGAGCTCCGCATTTAGGCTGTATCTAGAGATGTATATTATTTTGGTATGAAATAGACTTTCTGTTAAAATTGTATTATCTTGGATGGATTATAGGAAATTATTCCATCAAAACAGTGAATTGTGTCAATCAAGAGCTAAGAGTTCAGATAAGATCCTGCGTCAAAGCAGAGGTCGGATATTTTTCACTGAACGACTTCTGAAGCGTTTGTGTGGATCTCTACAGGCTTTAATTGATGAAGACCGATTACTCTCAAGATTGGAGGTGATGGGCAACCAGTTGCAGGCATATTCGAAAGTAAGGCGTGTGTGACGGAAAAGTTCAGCTAATTATTAATTCATGGCAGCACAAAATAACGATACGTTTTCCAATCACTCCAGAACCAAACGGAGGACGGCATCCGAAAGGAGCTTGTAGCCTTAACCGAGGACAAACTCAATTACGAGACGACAGCCAAAGAGTCCCTGAGGCGGGTTCTTCAGGAGAAAATCGAGGTGGTTAGGAAGCTGTCCGAAGTGGAGGTAAGCCAATCTGAACGTATGTAGAGATCACAGACTCCTGCCTTGACTCACATTATTTCATTCCGGTTGCTTTTTTTTTTTTTCTCTTTCTTTTTTTTTTTTCTTAGCGGTCTCTGAGCAACACAGAAGATGAATGTACGCACCTGAAGGAGATGAACGAGCGAACTCAGGAGGAGCTGAGAGAACTAGCCAACAAGTACAACGGAGCTGTGAATGAAATTAAAGATCTCACGGACAAAATCAAGGCAAGGCGTGAGCCAGTCTGCTTTTCCCTTCAGCGTAGACAAACGAACATTGTTCACCAAGTTTCACGATGTTTTCGCTGCTTTTGTTCTTACAGCTGGCTGAAGGCAAGCAGGAGGAACTGACGCAGAAGGGCCAGAACGAAAAGAAGGAGTTGCAGCTGCGGATCGAGGAGATGGAGGAGAAAGAGCAAGCGCTTCAGGCTCGCATCGAGGCACTACAGGCAGACAACGACTTCACCAACGAGAGGCTTACAGCCCTGCAAGGTATAACACACACACCCACACACTCCCCAAGACTGCCGGGACGACCCGAGAACCTGCCAGGATTTTCCACGGACAGGAAGTGGAAGTTTAGTACAAAATAAAAAGTGTAGCATTACACACAAACTAAAAAGCCATCCAGCTCAAAGTTCTGATCTCTATCTATCTATCTATCTATCTATCTATCTATCTATCTATCTATCTATCTATCTATCCAGTTATTTATTTATTTTTTGGTCATCCCTCATTTTGTCGTTTTTCAGTCCGGTTAGAGCAACTACAAGAGAAAAGCATAAAGGAAAACAGCAGTTTAGGTGAGTTGGGGTTGCTCATGGCGGTTAGTCTACACGTCTCTTGCTAACTTTGTATCACCTCTTCTACTAATTTGGCATGAGAGCTTTTTTTCCTTCTGTTGCCTGGGGATTTTTTTCCCCCTTCCCTGTTTGTGTGACACCAGTCTTCATCTCTGGTCATTTCTGTCTTAAAGGTTGCCACATGTTTTATTCAGCCACACTAACACACCCGTGGGCTCTCCGGGTTATGGTCTTCTAGCCTGTGTTCGTGTTCTGCTTGGCTGACGTGTGTCGTTGCGACTTATTTCAAACTTACATAAGACGTGTTACTCTTAGCCGCCAGCGCTGCATGCATGGTTATGTAGTAGTTTCTTCATTTGCCTCCATGTGGTGTGTGGTAAACCGCAAACCATCAGCCTCTTGGCAGAAGGGAAGTAGCAGTGCTCGTAGGGCAGTATAGAGTCCGCAAGCCTTCAGATGTAAACTTGAAGAAAGGGAAGGTTTAGTTTTATGTATGAGCCATGAAAGAGTTTCAGTAGATGAACTTCCTTATTCAGAACATGAGGAGGGTTTTATATTTTTACTGCATTACACAATCACCACGCAGCAATCCAATAAAGGAACCTCCGCATGATGATTAGTTTAGGAGCATTGTGGGGGGTTTTTTATAGCCGTGTAATGGACGATGGAATCCATGAAAGTACAGCGGGGGAAATGATGTAAACGACAATATAAGGGAACTTGAGGGTTGAGCACAATGACTGTAAAAACATGGAGGATCTGGCACCCTGCGTTTTATAGAAATGAAGGCAGATTTTCAAATTTGGAGTCAGTCTGCGCAGAGGGTCAAACACATGATGCACATGATGATTCTGTGACAGGCCTCCCCCCTTCTAGCAGTACCAAGGTCCAGCATGTCGCAGAGGCTGTCACTTTGTGTTTATCTGTTCTCAAAGAGTAATCATGTCTTATGATAGAATCACACAGAGAGCGCAAACCTATGCCAAGCTGAAAAAAAGATATACTGCACCCCCTGCTGGGCCTGTTGTAATACCACACTTCCAAACAAACAAAAATTATTTCACAATGTTAAAGAATTTTTGGATTCCTGGATTTTATAAAAATCTAATGAATCTTTTTTGAGCGAAGCCCCGCCTCTGGTAGAAATAGCATGAAAATTTAAACCGACCAAACAGAGAATCCGAGCAGAAAAGTTAACCTCCACGATGGATGTAATTTCTGGTGGAGAATTATAAAACACATGAGCATGGGCGGGGCTACACATTATACCGCGGCCTGCCAGCAGGGGCACTAGACCTGTGGAAGAAATCATAAAAGAATTCAAAAGTTTGTTGAAGTCAGGATTCCTTAAGTGCAAGCAGTTCTTCAGGGATTTTAAAGCGTATATAATATTTTTAAGGATAATTATTTTTACGGTTTAAAATCACGGCGGCGCGGCAAAACTGTGCAGCAGGTGTGAACGAGATTTCTGAGATTGTATCGAACGCGGTTCAGGAAGGTTTGCGAAACATGACAACAGGACGACTGCAAGCAGCTGGACGGTGATGCATGGTTTTTGGAACTGCATTGAACTTTTCAAATATTTTGAAAATCTTGCGGGTTATGGCGACCAATGTCGGTTGATGGTGAAGACCATCACAGTGTCATGATGTCACTGCATTCCAGGTTGGAACCACCATCAAAACCACCGCCTGCTTAAAACGACAGTTTGACACCTGTGCTCCAGCATGCACTCTAAAGAGAACGTTTGGATGTTTCGTCGGTGGAGTTCAGCGCCTCCTGTGTGTCTGTGTCCAGCCTTTTGCATCTCTGTCTCATTCCATCTCATGTCCTTTGTTTTAGAGCTGGCTTTGTAAAAAAATTCACCCCCCCTCAATCTTTATTCTTAATCAAACTGCCACCTAACCCCCCTCGCCTTAAAGCAGAGGGACATTCTCCATTCACAGCCATTATGATTATTTAATGGTGGGTTTTCCTTTCTTTGTTAGACCACTTTCTTTTAAAGAGTGGAGGGGACGGCACTTTAATCCAACAGTTCATTGAGTGCCAGCGTGAGTACACACAGCATTCTTTCCACTACAGCCTTCACCAGCCGCGCTAATCAAACGTCTCACTAACGGACTGCAGAGCCACCAGGGAGAAATAGTGCCGAGTTAAGAAGGGAATTTATGACCGGGCTCTGGGTTCGCTTCACAGCACGCCTGCAGTGTTTTGTTGCGCTCTCTGTAGGCTGGTTTATAAATGATGTGGCTTGTGTTATTTATTTATTTATTTATTTTTAGCCGTCTGTTAATGTGGCTTCCTGTTGCTAAATTTATTAGGACAGATGTTTTATTTGTGTGCATTAACAACCAGGTCATGTTTAACCCACAGTTTGTTGTTTTTAGTTCTAAAGTTTATTGCGTAGCCACAGCACTCAGAGAAATCTTGTAGTATCGTAGAGAGGAGCTTCCTGCGTGTCTGACGTTAAAGTTTTTTCAGTTTAATAAATTCATGATAGTGTTTTGTTAGTAATCAGTATTTTTTTTAATGGCTCGAAGTTTAACACGAAGCTTTACAGCTCAAAGTTAATCTTGTAGTCGAGCCTGTCTTCAGTATCTCGGATATTTATTTTTTTTTTTTACAACAGTCCCTTCGATTCTCATGTTCCCTCAGCACTGTAATTCCTTCCTGTTCTTTATATGGACTGCGCAGTCAGTCGGCCTTGCATGTCACCTGTTCCCATCTCACTGCGTTTTTTTGGTTTCCCTTTTGCTCTGGGTTTTTTTTTTTTTTTAATGCTGTCACATGCATGCCCTCAAGGTTAACCAAGCATCGCTTTTAATTATCTACTGTCCCCCGTATTTGATAATCGGCTATAACTCTTTACATCTTGTGACGGGACTGACCGAACGTTAGAATGCTCAGAACTCTTAGCTGAAGCCCTAGCTGTCTGATTGTCACTCAGATCCCTCGGAGACAGTTTGAGCATGAGGTCATAAGTGTC
Source organism: Neosilurus mollespiculum (assembly GCA_030014195.1). NCBI lineage: Eukaryota > Metazoa > Chordata > Actinopteri > Siluriformes > Plotosidae > Neosilurus > Neosilurus mollespiculum. Next base: position 5,808,009 of record JAQMYF010000023.1, on the reverse strand, counting down.
TCTGTTCTCTAAATAGCGGTGAAGCAGCTGAAAGGAGCCGTGGATTCTTCCATTCACAAGCTGTCCAACTTTGACGGTAAGCGTAGGCGTTTGGGATGAATCCCCACCCGGGACGATGCTCATAGAAGTGTTTTGATTGGCTGATTATTTTGAATTTAATTAGAATTGTGGAAATGAATTGCTCGCATTAATTTTGATGTTATATATTGCAGAGGTTATAGATGCACATCTTCAGAACAATCAAACAGATGACAACAGTTTCACCAGTCCAGAGAAGCTGAAAGGTAGGTTTGTTTATTCTCCCAGTATTGGACGCACTCCTCGTTTTGTATGAAAGTGCTTTATGATCAATATGGGATGTGGTTTCCCATAATGCACTGTTGTATCCTCCTGTAGTGTCTAGAACTCCCAATTATTGAGGAGGTTAAAGGGGCAGTGTCATTGTTGTTTGAAGAAAATAACCTAAATGACGTCAGCGCGGCAGTGTCACGGTGGCGTGGTGGTTAGCACGTCTCCCTCACAGCAGGAAGGTCCTGGGTTCGATTCCCAGGCTTGAGCAGGCGTTTCTGTGAAGAGTTTGCATGTTGTTCAAGTGCTTGTGTGGGTTTCCTCCCACAGTCCAAAGACATGCACGTCAGGCTAATTGGCTGTTCCTGATTGCCCCTAGGTGTGGATGTGAGTGTGTGTGTGTGTGTGTGTGTGTGTTGATCAGCGATGGCACGGTGTCGGCTGAGATAGACACCAGCGATCCTAGCGAGATTGAGGACACGAGTAGGGTTTTCATTGAAGGAGTAATCTGTCATTTATATGGATGGAAATTTGGTTTAGGACGGATGCCAGACAAGGATTCGGTTCATGGAGCTAATTTGCCAGAGAACTGTTTTGAAAACAGTTCAGTCCAACAAGCTTCCGAAAAGTCCTTGTTACGGTCCATCTCCATCCGCATCATGTCGGGTTCGAAACCTATGAACTGCTTTTGATTTGCAAGCTGAAAGGCTGGTTAACAAACACAGATTAGGATTTTGGACATTCAGTGCATATTTACACAAATTTTGGGAACAGGAGTTTAGGTAAAAATCATCACAAGGCTCCTTTAATATCTCTGAATATCTGAAGACACCTCTGTTCTAACACCGGAGGGAAATATCCCCGGGTTGTATACAGTTGGGGCTTTTCCGCTGGCACAGGCTGGAGCTGCTTTTTATTATCTTATTATTTTATTGATTGATTGATTTTTATTTCTATCTCTACCTGAAATTAAAAACAGTGAGTTTCACTTTTGGAAAAGTCCACCAGCAGCCAAAACTCACTGTAGCCTTCACTGCTATGTCATGCGTTATGAGATCATTGCTGAGCCGAAAGAAAAGCCAGGGCGAGCAGGCCGTGTGCTGTTAGTCCTTAAATCACACACAGATTTGGTACTGAGACCTTACTGACTGAAGACTACAGAATAAGGGAAATATTTTGACACGCCGTTTCTTTTCACATTTTGTGATGTGTTTTATAAAAGTCGTTTTGATCTCGGTCTAAAAGCTGGATGTATCATCTTCCTGCTGCCGCAGCACGTTATCCGACCAGTCGCTTTTTTTTCCCCAGTCGTGACTCAGGCGTTCCGGACCGATCCCTAAACAAAAGCTCAAACTATTTTAGAATGCAACTGTATCTCTGTCTGAAAGCTTGGTTGGATGTATGACCATGTGTGGTGAAAAGCTCTCAGGATTTCGACCGGTCAACCTCCAGAGGTGGTTTATCCTCTCAGTGAAACGTTTTCGTCCCTCATCCAATGTTTAAGACGAGAGGAGATGATTTGTTGTTTGAATGTTTAAAGAGGAGATGATAACCAACCAGAAGGCTTGTTTTTTGCGATTGCCGCTTTGAACTATTTGAACTTGTAGGTTTGTGTCTCCACCCCTTTTCCATCTAAATGGTGTGTTCCAACCTGCCCACAGAAAATCAGATCGATGCGAAAGAGTCTGATATGTCAGACACACTGAGCCCCAGCAAGGACAGGAGCAGTGACGATACTTCAGGTATCATTGACAGTTTTTTCTGAGTTATTTTCAGGATGTTTATATTGGTTCAGTTCTGCTCTATATTAGATATTGAATGTGATTTTTTTTTTTTTCTTTTTTTTTTTTTTTCTGTTTTAATTAGCTGTTTTTTCCCCGCTTGTACGTTTGTGCTGTGTTATCATCTAACATATTTCTTTTGAACCGCTTTTTTTTTTTCTTAGACGGACAAATGGATGAACAGGAGCTGAATGAGCCACAAGACCGGGTTGCCCTGATTAAAGGTATGTGTTTTTCTTTTGGATTAAATAACCTGCGCTCCTTTAATAATAAGTCTCATTCTGGACCCTTCTGTGCTGTAACTGCCATTTGAGGTCAGTGCAGAGGAATGCAGTGTAACCGTTCATACGGTGAGACATTACGCCTTGTAGCTATATATGGTCTCGAGCACTCTGAGCTACTGGTGTTTAAAACGACACTATGTCAAAGTGTCATGAGTAGGATTAACGTCTGCTCACGTTTAAGGCGTTTAATACGTGTAGGGAGGAAGGTACCACCGTTATGGGGCTCTACATATAGAGCTTTTTGTTTGTTTGTTTTTCTGCCTCCTGTCTGATCTCGGCAGCTGTCCCACTTTTCCCTTCAGTGAAACACACAGCGGTGTGGCACCTCAGGAATGTAAACCAATTAGTGCACAGTTAGGCAGGAATGGCCCGAGGGAACTGGATGCATCCCGTCCATTCAGGACCGAAGAAAACAAGGGTCGACATTTTCACAACTATAAAGTTTGTTTTATAGACGTAAGTGAACAGGAAGCCTGATTTTCATTGCGATGTCCTTATAGGTTGATTATGTCATTATGTAGCCACATGTAGAATAAAAACGTTATGCCGTTTTCCAAGCTCGGGTGCGTACTGCTGAATAGACCCCGAACTGGAACGTTGAGAGTAATGTCTGCGCACAGTATGTGTAGGCACATTCTGATTGGTTTGCTATCTTGGGTTTAGGTCCGGGGTATAATTGCCCGTTTATAAGTATTTTTATTTTACCTTTATATCTCACCTTAAAAAACTGTGTACCTTGCCTTGTTTGGTCCCCCCCGCTCCGGCCAACGCAACCTCACCTGTGTGACCATACAGTTACTTTATTTTGACATACCGTATTAACACATCGGACCTAAAATAAGGCAGAAAACACAAAATCCAAGTAGAAAAAAGGTTGTTTATTGTGAAAAACACAAACATGCCAAATCCATTTTTATAATGTAGAATGCAAATATAAATTGTAAATTTAAAAAAATTACGTTTCCAGGTTTGTTACTCCTCCTGTTGTCCACTTGAAAGCAGCGTTTACTTCCAGACTGCCTTGTTTTTTTGTTTTTTTTTGGTTTTTTTTGCTGACATCACGCCGTTTAAACTGCCATCGCAGGAAGTTAAATCAAAAGTATTAAATTATTATGTCATAACTCTGATTTTACTTGACCTATCAACGCCATTTTTAAAAACTGGTATAGTTTGAAGTCTGCACTTCTGACAAGTTGAAGCTGAAACTTGACAAGACCGCGCGTTCCTGCTACATCTTAAATTGGCCACGTGGTTTGGACGCGCCGGCACGTCCATCGACTCCTAAGGGTTTAAAAAAATTATTATTCTGGGTGGATAATACTTAAATCAAAAGGATGGACACCCACATTCTGTCAGGTGCTCAGGTGGGGCCATGCTTATAATTAAAATAATTAAAGAAAGTCTAATTAAAAAAAAAAAAATTCTTATTTTTCTGTGTAGTGTATATACTAAAACCCCTTAATGGAGCGTGGTGGAGTGGAGTGTGTGGTAATCTGGAAATGAGTAGGCTAAACAAACAGAATTTAGCTCGATTTGAAGTGCTTTGTGGAGTTGTGTTTCAAGCGCAAAGCTCACCTGAACTGCCTCTGTCCTGGTTAAAATGTACTAGAAAAAATTTTGCTGTAGTTTGCTGTCCTTTATTCTTTTTCTTTTTAAATTATTCTTTTTTTTTATTAGGGGGGGTTAGAGATGTCGTTACACATGGAGCTCATCTGCTTCCATCATAATTTAAAAAAATTGTAAGACATAAAGCAAAAACTATATAATTTTTTAATGTTTGTTTTGCGTATGGTTCTCTGAAGTACATACTAAAACAATAACTAGTCGTTCACCTAGTGTTGATTATCTCGAAACCATGAACCAATCAGATCACTCCATTCCTGTGTAGTGTTTATACTGATAAATTTTGATTGATTTTGAGTATGGTTGAGGAAAGTGCCACCAAACTTATGAGTAAACAGGCATGACTGTAAGAAATCTAGACATTTACGCGTGTGTGTGGGTGTGTGTGTGCTCTTTTCAATGTTTGGTTTATCAAAAGATTCTATTAATGTTTAATAAATGCATGATGTTTCTAAAGTCAGTGACTAATCATGCTCTCATTCACCAAAGCGATCGTGATTCTGGTTTTCGCCGAACTCGACCCACCCCAGTGTTAAGCCCTGATTTATTTTTGTATATATCTTGGATGCCAGTTCAGTCTCCTGTGAGGCTGCAGATCTTTAATCCTCTGATCTCTGTTATCTCGCCCACCTGGGATTGAAAAACCTGCGTTTATAAAGCCCCGCCCCGCCCCATCGGAACCTTCCAGAGTTCACCCGGGTGCTTTGCGGTCATTTCCAATGCATGTGTTAAGCCTGGGGATTATTGCTCCAGCTCCAGTGTGACTTCACTGTTTTCTATTCAGTGCATGAAAGGTTTCTCATTCCTCTCGTCCCTGTTGAGGACTCTGTATCCATGCGGCTGTTGCCGAGGAAGTTAACACATGACTCTTCTCTAAACACAGTCCCGCTGAGTCGTGTAGCGATGTGCAGCGTCCACCTGTTGTACAATTACCTTAAAAAGACCTTCCAGACATATTGAGTTAATGCATGCTTGTATACTGGAATGAGTGTTCTGGTTACTTAGCAACATAATAGTGTAAAGAATCCTTATCATTTATGTTCATCATTTTCATAATGATCTAAATGCTAGATGAGGTTTGGCTGGGGCCTTTGGAACCTATTAGGCCTATTTTTACCATGAACCTTCAAGTCAGGATTTTCTGGAGTGTGTTTGCAACACTGGAGTTCAGGGGAGACAAACTGCAGCCTGATGCAGTTTGTAAACAGTTTGCTTATTGGCTTGAAGTTTGTCTGTCTGTATGTCTGTCCTTTGTCTCTGTCATTCATTTGTCTACCTGCTGTTTGTTATTGTTTGTCTGCAGTTTGTCTTTGTTGTTGCTTGTAGTTTGTCAGTTTGTTTATCTGTTTATCTTGTTTTCTGCCTGTCTTTGTTTTTTTTGTTTTTTTGTCTAAATTGGGGTGAAGGTGTGGTGTAACAAAACATGAATTTCCTGGTTTAAACACTGGGTGGCGCTGTGACATGAAGCTGATGTCTAGTAGGGTATAAACGTCAGGTGTAACTGTCAGATTTTGGGGTTTTTTTATTGTTTTTTTTCCCCTTTTCTGCCAATACTTACTGAGCGTTATTAATTATTCACATTAACTGAGAGTTTATGAAGTGTAATTACAACAACAGAGAAGTTAATAAACTATAAAGGGGAATAAAAGAATGTTGAATTACGTCACTTTCCACTGCGCACAAGCAGCTGCTGTTACGGAGGAGTCGAAACCTGTACATCACTGTCCAATTTGCAACAGTCCACATCTAAATACGTAATAATATTTCACAGATCCTGTGTTTCATGCGTTTGTGTAAACATTTATATGAACAAGACTGGAAATAGTGGTGTATTAGCTGGTGAATTTTCTAGCTCCACCTGCTGACATTCTTTGTTGGAAGATGCATCATCCCAACTGTGGATAAATAAAAAGAAAAAGTTTTTATTCATATTCCGATCCACGATGTCTCGGAAATCTCTCACATAGTTAATAGCGGCGTTCATCTTTTAGTGTCTGTTCAGGAACTTGGGTGGGGAGTGGCTCGTGGCCATCCGAAATGTTTTGCAGATGATAAGCCTGTATTGAGATCACCACTTTTTCCTGCCGCTTCAATATGCGACTCATCTGTTCCCAGTGAGCTCATGGCATTCAGTGGGAGTTTGATAACAGACTCTGGCTAACACTCTGGGAGATGCAGAGGGAGGAAGTGGCCTTTCGGGGCCTCGTTGTGCTCCTGACCTCGGTGACAGACACAATGGCAGATGCAGCAGTAAGGCGATGTGATACGGACGCACGAAATGCCTCATATATCGTGTGGATGGAGAGTGAGGCCACGGATCATTTGGAATTTTATGCTCTGGTGTAAGTTGTTAGGGTTAAAAAAGGCTTTTGAGCTGGTGGGTTGTCTGTAGAATATATCTGTCATCTGAGGCTCATTATCATTATAACCTTGGTTCGCTGTGCTCGGAGCGATGTGGTTGGCTCGAGTTGTCACAGTACATCATGTTTCGTGTTTCTGATTGTACAGAAGAATTATGTTCAGTAGAAGAGACGAAGCGTCTTTATGATATACGGAGTGAAAAATGCATTTAAGACCACAGCTCCTAATAACATGGAAGGGTTTTTACAACAGCTTCAACTCAAGGACAAATACTTTACTTGTGAAGTCAGATGTGTGTCTCAATGGTTTCTCCACAAAAACCTCAAGAAGATATTTTACATTTCGTTTTAAAAAAAAAAAAAGTCTTTTTTTTGCATGTGATCCTTTTCTTCTTATTCGCCACCCACATGGAGTCTGTCACGCACCTTCACAGTGAGATTACTGATGCGATGTACAGTGTGATTAGCCTTGGCTGTGCGATTAGTGATCACCAACTTGACATTGGACCTTCATATTTGAAACACAAATCCATTTAAGTACCTTCTTGTAGGAGTTCAGAGGACCATGACCTACTTTTTCAAGGTCAAATGGAGGTCACCTTGTCAAAGTTAATTAAAACTGGCCTTGGCTGTGTGATTTATCAATGACTTGACATTGGACCTTTACGTTTGAAACACAACTCCACAAAGCACTCTCTCACGAGTTCAGAGGTCAAATTAAGGTCACATTTGGTCTTTTCCATGCAATTACTGGTCAGCAATTTAGGCCCATCAGAAATGCTGGTTTATAAAGAATAATAAATAGCCAATCAGATTTTTTTCTGTGTTTTGATGGTCGTTTGATTAGTGTTGTAGGCCGAACATTTGTTAATCTATGTATTTACTGTGATGTTGCGGTGTACTCCAGCTGTCTGAGTCCAATACAGTGACTATTACAGTACAAGTGTAACAAGCCTCTCATACAAACACGTCTGAAATCTGCCTTGGGTTCGGACTAGAGTTTTTAGGCCACCTGTCAAAAGTGTTTTTCAAACTTTTTGCCCCAGCAACTATACAAGGCTGGTGGTAACCACTATTTACTAAGACTAACAGTGGCAAAATAAGACTCTTGTGTTAAAGTGCAAGCAGTCTCTCCGCTCTCGTAATTAAAATGCTTCAAATCGAAATGGCTGACTGGCAGCGCGAGTGTGACATTCCAGCCAAAGCTCCTCAGTGCCTATTAAGGAAGCGACGAGTCACCAATAGTGAATCAAGTGAACCGTTTGATCAAAGGCAACTTAATGAATGCGAATCCAACAGTGAGGAGTTCAGTGTTTACGGATTACCCAGAACCCACATTTCTTTTGTGCTCCTTCTCCCGTCATGTGTAAAAGCACTGTTGTAGCACAAGTGAATAGGAACAGTCGAACAGGAACGCTGAACTGTTTTTCCGAGCCAAGGTTTCGGCTGCTTTGGCGTGTACTGTCTTCACTCTTCGAACGGGACAGTACTTCATTCTGTCGGCCTTGCTTTATGTTAAAGGGGCTTCTAACAGACGGGCGTTTTCCTGGATTGTTTTCTGAATATTGCACATTATTGGATTCATTTGATGTTTTTGAGTTTGAGTCCGTTTGTTTGTCTGTGAACAAGAACCTGACCACACCCAAGCACAGATTTTCACCAAACGTGGCGGGGGAAACTACCCAACCTGTGTTCCTGATATGACTTGATTTCGGAACGTCACGGTCAGAGCAAGGTCGCAGAATTTGAGAAAAGGAGCGAGCATATAATTCTGGGTAGCGATAGACATGCCATTCCTATGAAACACTATTACGAAACTGTATATGGACTTTCATTTGAGATAATTACCTTTTGATCTTAAATGATATCGAAAGGTCAAACTCCAGCCTCCTAATCCTCCAAACAAGAGTGGTTTATTTTTCCTAATTTTGTCAGATCCAAATACTGTAGATAATATCATAAGACAAGCACATGAGTAATTATAACCCGTGGTGTGGACACCTTGCCCTCTGAGTGCCCCTCTAGTGTTTTATGTTTAATTTTCTTGTACACTTCCTCTGGTGAAGAGTACTGGCCCGACTGTGCTTCATCCTTCCAGGTGGTTCCGCTGAAAAATAAAAAATACAATGCACAATAAATTGCGTTTAATCTATGTATACATATTTTACTGAGTGTATTAAGATTTCTGTCCATGTTAGTTTTATGATGCCCAGTTAATATGCAGGGGACTGAGTTATTACTGAATGTGTTGCCAGATCTAGTGTTATCCCCCAGAAAAAAGTAACCCAAAATAAAGCACAACAGGAATTTATCATCCTGACATTAGACAAAGTAGACAGGGTGGTGTGTGGGCAGGGAGATTGATGGAAATAGATGGCTATAAATGTATAGAAATAATTATTTTTTGAAAAAATCTTTGTCACAGCACCCTGTCATTGAATAATTTCCTCTGACGTTATGCTGTCCGATTTTATTACTTATTAACATGATGGTATGTCATAACGTACATGTCTAAACTGATATTTTAGTCTTTTAATGTTTGTATTTTTACACTGAAAAGAAATGTTTTGTGGTTTCCATGCATCCTCTAGTCAAGCCCCACAGCACTGACACCGATTACACTGTCGAAATGGCATTTAGTCTCAGTTTTATACCGCACAGTGTTATCAAAGGACTACTCCTGTGCAATTAAAATGAAGCCAGTGATTACCCGTGTAGCCGACAGAGCACATCCTGCCTTCTCATTAAGTCTGTGGCACATGATCAGAGCAGGGGAGTGCGTCTTGCATCATCTCTCAGTTTGAGAACTTACCCAAGGCCGGGGGAAAAAAACAAAAAACAAAACTTGAAACCTCCTCTGACAGGCGTTTGACGTAAAGTCCAATCACTCAGCTAAAACTGGAGTATGACCTCAGCGCTCACATCTGTACTGAGACAAGCAATATCCACCAGTTTGTGGATGGAACCAAGGTTCCCCCCCTAATGCCGAAGCCTGTCGTTTTTTAGAGCATATGTGGGGGCTCACAAGTAAAGAGCCTCTCCGTGGGGAAAGAAGTCGGAAAAGCCAGAGAAGTGGCGAGGAAATCTCGTCAGCGTGGCCGCAATCACTCAAGCTTAAAGCTTCCTTCTGGAACCGTCATTCAGTGGGTTTGGCCTGCAACCAGAGCAGCTCTCCGCATAACACACCATGTTGTCCATGTGCTGGAGAAATATGTAGGAGGTCAGCATGTGTTACTTAAACAGTTTTGCATTTCACTGAGGGAAGGTTAAGGGAATTTAGAACGTATCAGGTGGTGTGAAATCTTGCTTTAGCTCTCGTATATGAATCCTTTGAATTTACATGTAGTCATGACTTCAGACCTGCTTGTTGCTTTTACTAACAAAAGTCTGGAGTCCTGGGTTCGATTCCCAGGGTTGGGGAGTTTGTGTGGAGTTTCTATGTTCTCCCTGTGCTTGTGTGGGTTTCCTCCAGGTACTCTGGTTTCCTCCCACAGTCCAAAAACATGCACAGTAGGCTGATTGGCTGTTCCAGACCTCCCCTAGGTGTGAGAGTGAATGATTGTATGTATGCGACCCTAATTAGGACTGTATTCTATAAGTGATGAATTCATGAGTAAAAATACATCAGATCAGTTAAAGCTGTCAATCAGTGTGAACCACACAACACTATTCCAGCCAATCAGCAACCTGGGTGTACTCCGAACAAAGGCATCCTGTTACTGATTGGCCATGGATGTGTATGAATTTTGGGACGGAGCTTCTGAAGGGATGGGTGTGATGGTAATATCAGATATCAACAATCTTTTTCCAAAATTGCTTTAAAGTCATATTTGTATAAATATAGGCTTGTTTGTGTAAATGTTTACACAAGTTTTCAGTTTCACAAGCCTTCGGCTGTGTTTTGCTTTTTCTTCTGTGTATAGATGAGCTCCAGAGGGCCAACCTAGAGCCTGGAGACACGGAGGAGGTCATCCTTCAGTTGCGCAGTGAATTACTGGAGGCACAGGAGCTAGCCAATACCGGCAAGCAGAAATGTCTTGAGCTACAAGGTACCGAACCTTCTGTGTTGGATAAAACGTTTTGTCCCTTCAGGTGGTCAGTTTCTAGAGCTGTTTCAGACATGGAGCAATTTAAAACACTGTACGATGTGTGATGCCCTGTTTCATGATCTGTCCGGTTGGCGATGGCGTTGGACAACAGTCATGGTTGTAAGAGTATACTGATGCAAATCATGATTTCGGTATGGAAATGTTTGAGCAGGTTCATGGCTGTAACTCAGCAGGCAGTCATTTTGGGACAGATGGAGGGCAAAAGTTATTACATTTCCAGATTTATTTCTGCGCATTCACGGATTCCAGGTGTTAAGGAGCGTCTTGGTGTAAATATACAAAGTAATTTATTACATGTAGTTTATTTTTATAGGTTGAAACCACTCACCCAGAGATACTTGAAGACATATCTGAAGGAACACCGAACACTTGACATTCGTTCCAGAACTAATCTAACATGCATGCTCGAACATTTGGTTTTAAGTGATTTTAAATAGCTAAGCAAGCTAAGCTTTTCTTCCCCTTGATTGATTTAGTGTATGGAAGATGAACATCTGTAAGAGTAACATCTGTTGTTTTAATACTGCCTCTCTGGAGGTGGTAAACGTTTAACTCTTCATCCCTTTTTCTTAGCCCTGCTTGAAGAGGAACGGAGAATCAACAGGCAGCAGACTGAGGAATCATCCAAACAGATCCAGTACCTGCAGAGTAAGTGTGAATGTAAGACACACCTTTGAGAAGAATGGGAGGAAAGTGGAGCTTGATGTATTTAAGGAGAAAGAATATCGATATTTTTCCATAGTAACGGATGTAGTGGGTGGCGTAGTGGTTAGCACACCTAGCCTCATAGGAAGGAGGTCCTGGGTTCAGCAAGAACGTATCTGCTTGGAGGGGGAGTGAGATGAAGAGCAAAGCGAATTAGAGATGAGCTATTTGTGATGGAACAATTATTAGAAATGAAATGTTTATTCTACACAGGAACACAAGGGAAGCAAAGAAAAATGAAATTTTTATGGTTTATTATGACATGACGTGACATCATGCACGCCTCTTTACAACATCTTTTGAAACTCATTCAAAGTTTAAATAAAGGTTTTTTTTAATTAAATTTAAGAATCAGTGACTGTATTGGTTGAAATGTCGTCCTGAATTTGAGAGCCGGGTCATTAAGTTATGCACCTCAGACACTGAATAGTCTCTGAAACGGAGCATTAAAGGCTTCCTGTGGTGAATTAGTGATACTCGCTATTTAAAACAATCACGTATGACATCAGCGGATTCTTCCGGCACCATCAGTCCTTGCTCGTTTTCGAAGTACATGCGAGTGTTAGGACTCTAGGCATGCTCAGAGACGTTACCTTTCTGATTGGCTGTTCCAGCCTGGTAGTGACAGAACTCATTGGATTGGCTGGGCGACGTCACTGACCCGTGTAGCAGAACACGTTATCAGCCAGTGCTGAGCTTCACAAACTTTTCCTCAACCAACTGACTACAGGAAAGCCGAGTTGGCGAAACGTTAGCTGGATAAACCATTTTGGATTTACCGTCGCACTTATCTCTGGCAGCGTTCTCATCATCAGAGTCACTAGAATGTGACGTCTCACTGTCTCCACAAAAAACGTCAACCCCGCCCAACGTGTTGACGTCACTTCTGGGGAAAAAAGGCTGCTAGGCTGCTAACCCCCTACAGTTCAGCTCTTGCTAGTAATCCATGGGATAAAATGACCAGTTTTGTGCTTTTTATGGTCATTAAGTTAAAATAAGTGTCTGTATCACTTAAACGTATTACATGTGCACAAATAATGCTGTAAGGTTGCCCTATACCGCTTCTTTTTACATGAATTCTATTCAAGTGACAGTTGACTGACGGTTGCAATAATCTTTCCTCTGGAATATCTCCTCTCTGCAAACACTTTTAAAAGTTTGCATCAATTAATAAGATGCTCTTACGCTCTGAGGTGAAGAAATGAGTTTGCTCTACAGTTCCTGGCTATTAAATAGATTTTCTGAGCGGTTCTTTTCCCTTTATCATCCTGTAGGCCAGCTCGCCAAGCTGCAATCCGACATGGAGGCTCTGCGCGAACAGAGAGAGAACACCATCTCCAACACCCGGGAGGAACTCTACAGCGCCCAGGAGGAGGTGCTCATGCTCCGGCACGCCATGGAAACGGCCACGGCCGAGAGGGAGCGCGACATCACCGCCCTGCAGGGAGACCTCACCGCCGTCACGGCCGAACTCGACAAGTGGCGGAAAGCAGCATCTAACTATGAGCTGGAGATCAGCACCCTGCAGGAGAACTTCAAGAAGCAGAGCCAGCATCAGGAGCGAACTCTCCAGCTACAAGGTGTTCACACATGCATGCTGTACTGCGGTCGGGGTTTGCGGTTTAATCCTCTTCATGTTCGATTAGAAAGCAGTGTTGGGTGCTGCGCTTGGTTCTGACGCGAGCTTTCGTTGCTTGTTGTTTCCTAAATGACACAAATAACACCCGGTTTCCTGTGACTACAAAAGGATTCGCCGCCATCTAAATATTTCAAAATTCCGTTTTTTGTGCCTTCGCTCCCAAATGTCACCTGCACACAGCGCCTACGTGTTTATAAATCATCCAGGATAAAAAGCCATGTCCTGTTCGTAGAGGTTCCCCCTTGGTATTTCTACGCAAACCAGCTCGCACACAAGCCAGCATTATTCACCCTTCAATCCTAATAACACATGCACACACACAATAGAGACAGGCGTACATTTGCATCACAGGCAAAATATCCAGCTTAAAATATCCCTCGTCCACGC
>JAQMYF010000023.1:5779209-5791407 GCA_030014195.1 Neosilurus mollespiculum | reverse complement strand
ACAAAAAACAAAAAAAAAAAAAAAACAAAAAAAAACCTCACTCATGCTTTGCCCAAAATTTTTTGGTGCTTAGCAGCATTTGGGAAAGCTAACATTTTCCTCGTCTGCAAATTCACCACCTACTAACCAGTCCATTATTGTCTGTCTTTGCTTGGAGCACTACTGGGACTCTGCAATAGGGATTTTGGGTTACTATTATTATTATTATTATTTCCTTTGTTTTTGCTGCCCATCTGCTTATTTAATTCTTTTATATTAAACACTGCTTAGTTTTTATTTCTTTAGAAATAAAGAAGGCTGTGTTTGATTTTAATGGCTAATCTGCTCTGATGTTATGCTCCGTCATTCAGTCTCTCTCTTCATTCCTTTATAAATGTCTATCTCTCTCTCTGCTCACTCTTTCTTCTTCCAAGGCCTTTTATTCCCTCCTCCTAGACTTCCTTTCTCTCTCTTGCAGCAAGTTCGAGTGCTGTAAGAGCTGCTCACTCTGCCTTTGTCATGTAAATGTTGTGATTAACGCCGCCAATGTTTTTTTTTTTGTTGTTTTGTTTTGTTTTTTTTGTCATCGTCTTTTCAGAGCGGTTGGATGCCCTGGATGCCGGTGGTTGCCGTCATGGTCGCAGTGACGGCAGTGGTGTTGTATCCCAGTCTATCCAAGAGCTCCTCCTGAGGCAGATTACCAATCACAACGCAGCGCGGGCTCACTCCGTCACCCCAATGTCAATGTTTTAATCCTGAGGTCAGGCCTATTCCAGACTCATTACCTCTGAATGTGAGAATGCAGTTCCAGGGTGTCCCGTATGACTGTAAAATGCAAAATGTACATATTATACAAAAAAAGGGGGTATAAATGGTCTAACTTGTTATAGATTAAATAAATATATATGCTTTTTTCAGTTAGATGGGAATCTTGATAAATAAAGTGGCCTAAACTAGGCTTTTTTTTTTTTTTTTTTTTCCTTCCTCATGGGTACCAAATGTTTTTGTGTGGTTTGCCATGTTAGATGGTAATGTGGTATTCCAAATAGATGCAAAGCCAAATTATAATCTTAAAAGATTAGGCACAAAGAGGTGAAGTGCCTGATTTAACTACTACTAGATACGTGTAAACACTCACACACACACACACACACACACACACACACACACTTGTCCTCAGTGAAGTGCCACTCATGCTCCACTAATGCTGTGTTTCATACGGTTGAAACGTCTGAAAATCTTTCAAGTCCTGCGCGCCGTGATTGTGCGTTCCAACCGACCCGTTACGTCACCGAGCAGCACAGTAAGGTCATTGTACTCCGGCATAGTTTTCTTTGTATCGTGTACTATAATAATAATAATGATAAAAAACAACAACACAGAAATATTCTTGTGTGAGACACTACAGGACTTTATCAATTCAAGTTCCTTGATGAGTTTGAGGCTCGTTGTCAGTGTGAGGTGGTGGAAGCAGTGAAGAAGAAGAATTGACTTGGGTATCTTGTAGCTTTTAAGAACACAATGTCCTGCCTGTTGGGATTTGTTAGGACACTCTATCTCTCTCCGTTTTGAAGATTCAGGCTTGTTGTTGAACGCTGCAGTTCCTTGATCAACCTATACAGACTTTTTCAGTACCTCCTGAACATCTCCTGGGATCTCGCTGCCTTATCTGTAACATGGAGATCTAGGTCTTCTTTTAGAAAGAATTGGGAAAAGTTGTGTGTGGTGGGTATGGGGTCTTTGCTTTGTTTAAATGTCTACTTAACTGAAGCACAGTAACATGGAGTGGATTTCTTTAGAATGTCGTTAATGGGAATGAGTGAATGAATGAATGAAAGTAAATGGTTAAACTTGGAGTCGGATTTGAGCAGTGTATGTGCTGGAGAGAAATAACCAATGATTTCTATGGTGTTGGATCGCATTCTGTCTGCTGCGCTGTAAATAAACTATTGGTCATAGAGCAAATGGCCTAATGTTTTACCTTGTCAATAAATGTCCATTTATTTAATTTTTCTATCACAAAATTAAATAAAAAACGTCTATGGGAATTAAAAAAAAAAATGCAAAGCATGGTGTAGCACAGAGAGGTTCACTCTGAAAGTTCCGCAAAGCATCGAGAAGACATCTCTGAGCACTTCTTTAAGAATTTTTCTTTTTTTTTTTTCTTTTTAGAAAGTTTAATATCAGACTTCAAAAGCTCTTCCGTGATACACATCTAAGGCACGATAAGAACATCTGACCTTGGCATTGTTTGTAAATATGTATGTACGACTATGTGTGTAAATGTATATAATATTCACAAAATAAAGTTGAATATCAGTGGCACTGATCATGTCGAATGGTTCTGCTGCAATCAGTTTGCAACGAATGAATGAAACGTCACTCACAGTTTAGTATGCCGTCTTATCCTTTTTTGCTTTCTTTTTAAATTTTTTAAAGAAAGTTTTCACTAGACCAATTCTTGTTTTTTTGCTCTGACCTTTTTTTTAAGAATAATTTTTATTTAGATATTTTTAAGCATTCACACAGCACATCGTTGTTACTCATGTTGAAGTGTTGGAACAAAGGAGTTAAGTGATGCAAGTTACATTCTATCATTCAATGCAAGTTTTCACAAATTGCAGTACACTAATTCATGTTCGAAATATGTTACATGTCTGGTTTGTAGCTGAATTTAAAAAAAAACAAAAAAAAACAACAGCCAAAAAGCAGCAGCTACTCTGAACATCCATGTTAATAGCGATATCTCTACACCTGCACAGTTATGCAGTGACTGAATCATTTATTTATAAGGCAACAGGGCAGCGAATAAAATCATACAGATCACGTGCTTAAAGTAATCCGAATGACCGAAATAAAGGGATGGCACTGATGATGCTACCAGAAGGAACGTCTGATTTCCTGCGATTTTTGCACAGAATGGTGTGAAAATCAACAAACCTCCTGAAAATATATTGAACGATGCTATTGTAGGCTACGAAAACCAAAAATGAAAAGTATGGCTAATAAACAAAAACTGAAAATATAATTTTTTCAGAAAAACTGAAATTTTAATTTTTTTTTTTACTTTTGCATATCGTGAATAAACTTTAAACCATATGGAACGGTTTAGTGAGTGAAGAAATAAAAAAATATGTGAACACTATGCCTGAAAGGTTAAATGTTGTAATAAAAGTAAAAGGTGGCCACAATAAACATTGACTTTTTTCTCTCAAAAAAAGAGACTGTTATTACTATATATTGTTGTTTGTTTACTTCATTCTCATCAATATGATCCGATATTACATGAAATAAATACATGAATAGTACTTGGTTTCTGATTTATCTTCATTTAGTTAAGTTGTATAATCATCACTGTGTTTTTTAATTTCTTCACTCGCTACACCATTCCATATGGTTTGAAGTTCATTAATGATATGCAAAAGTCAAAAAAATACAATTTGTGACACCTTTTAATTTTTTCTGAAAAATCTGTATTTTTAGTCTTTTTGTTTTATTAGCTGTACTTTACCTCAATATTCTTGTCGGAATGATTTTTTTGGTTCTCGTTGCCTACAACAGCATTGTTCAATACATTTTCACCCAAAAATTATAGAGAAGTAATTTTTTACTACTTTTTATTCGGAGCCCTTTTACCCAGAACAGAAGAGTCATACCCTGGATACTACGGAATACTTTCCTTAAAGTTCACGGGGACTATTACTGCATATCCACATTACCTTTGGTGAGTATGTGTGTATAAATGAGCAGGTGTACAGGTATTCCTGTTAAACTGAATGATGAGTATACACAAACTAGTCTCGTCCTCCAGACCCCGTGGTACAGCATTCAGTCTGTGAATCCTTTTTAACATTTTCTTTCTTTCTTCTTTCTTTTTTTGTTTTTGAGTTTTGATTCTGAAACGTATTGATTTGAAATCAGTTCCGAGTTATTTTTCCCTGAACAGAGAAATGTTTGAGAATTCTATTTTGTAAAGAGCACAGAGAGCTTCAACAGAGTTACTGAAATACAGAGTTAAATATTTGCACTAACACAATGTGATGTGCATGGTTTTAATAAAATATCTTTTTTCTTGTTGAAATGTTGCCTTTTTATTTTCTTTCATTTGCTTTATCAGTGTACAGGAGTAAGACTTCAGGCGTGGACGACATGCTCCAGACAAAACTGAAATGTATTTGATTATAAGTGCAACAGTGGTTCAAGCACATCTGCCACTAATGACTGTTACAATGTGGGTTTAAATCACACAACTGGGCTTTTTAGCAAAATCTTCAACCTTTAATGGTAAGATAAAAGGGAAAAAATCTGCTTCTGGATACAACAAATCAGCTTCGGCTGTGATTGATCTCTCATCCATACTGTGCTCAGTCACTTAACATACCACACTATAGATTTCTCTCTGATTACTCGAATTTTCCTTACAAGCCTATACAGTATGAAGTATTAAGGAAGCTGCAGCTCTTGGAAGATTATCAATAAAGTGGTGTAATGCAGCTAATCATTTTTCCTATTGCAGCACGTTTTATTCCTTTTATACTGCTCCAATTTTCCTGAGATTTCTTAAACAGCATAGCTCACTTTTTATCCATTTATAAGTACATTTCATGTACAGTGCCTTCTTTACCCTGGGTTTACACTGGGGCCACGATGTCCGCGATCTCTGCGATTCAAAAAAGTGAGGAGCTCCACAATTTATGAGCATGCCTGAAGCACGATTGCGAAATTAAAAGGAGGCAGGGAGCATCCAAGAGATGAAACTTCATGAAGAAGAAATCATGTTTACAAGTTAATCAAGCTCTGTTAAGGTCGGCTGCGCTCCACTACTCTGTACTACGATTGGCGTCAAGTCGTAATAAATTGATCATGATCAGCGGGACCTTCACGGTTCCATCAAGATCATCACAATTCGATCCCACGACCCCCCACACTCATCATGGTTCTCTCAAAGCGTGGAGTCCGGACATCGTGCCCCGGTGTAAACACGGTTAGGAGCACCAGTTACCGGTGCACCAGCTCTCTACTGAAATTAAATAACAGACGTTTTCAAGAATGTAATGATGTGATATCTTTGGTGCTTGAAACTTTATTGCAGGGGTGTCCAGTCTTATCCACAAAGGGCCAGTTTGGGTGCAGGTTCACACGTCAATCAAGCAGGAGCCACACCTTCCACCTGTGTGAACCACTGATCTCAGAAAGTGATTGGATCGTGTTTTCTCTTGTTTGTATGTGAAAAATATATATTATACTCCTATATATGATGATTATACTCATAAGAATATATGTTGTACTCAAATACCATACAAAATGGAAATGAAGAAAAAAATTACAGCCAAGGTGTACATTTCATTTTAAACCCCCCTTTTTTTACATTTTGGCTAAGCAGAGCTTTTTTAAAAATAAAATTATATATTACATTATATAAATATTGGAAATTATTGTTAGTTATATGAATTTAAGGTATGCTAACCATCAGCAAGGTGGTCTCACCAAGATGGCTGCCAAAAGATGGCTTCAAAATTGATACAGTAATGTGCAAGCTAGTCTTTTTTTTTTTTTTTTTTTTAAATCAGTGACAGAAACAGATGGAAAGTGTAGCTACTGCTTGGTTGAAGTGAAAAACTGCACCGGCCCTTCGCGGATAAGCTTGGACACCCCCAAAAAACAGTCCAGAAAAAAACAGTGTTACCACTTTTACAGAACGCTGAAAATGACTAAAACCTGTATTACACGTTCTAAAATATGTTTATAGAATGCCTCACAAGCATGTGTATATTTTATGAGACAAATCATAGTGCAGTGCCGAGGTGATTAGCATGTCCGCCTCATAGCGAGAAGGTCCTGCGTTCAAGTCACAGGCTTACGTGGGTTTCTCATGGATACTCCTACAGTACTGTTCCAGATTGCCCCTAGGTGTGAGTGTGAATCGTTGTGTGTGTGTGTTGGTACTGCGGTGGTCTGGCGAGCTGTTCAGGGTGTACCCGCCCTTCCTCCAGTGTCGGCTGAGATAGGCTACAGCCTTCCTGTGAATCTAGTAGGGTTAAGTGGTTTCGGCAAATAAGTGAGAAATCATAGTAGTAGAACGCGGAGCACTTGGAGAGCGAAAACCCCTGCCCAGTCCATCAATCCCCCATAAGTACCTTTTAAAAAAAAAATTCTGAATCAAGAACTGGATCCAGATTTCCAGAATGTAATGGAGACTTCCTCGTCCACAGCCCTGCCTCTGTATGGAAATTTCATGAAAATCCTCATACAACTTTTTTGCATCGTTCTACCAACAAACAAACAGACTGAAAGTTAAACATGAATTCCTTGGTGGATGTAATGAATTCTTGCCAACACGATCAGGGACTGGGCAGCGCTCTGCTCTAATGAGGAATATGAACTTTATTAGTGTGGGGTCAGTGTTATGTTTAAACATGGACACAAGGTGGCAGTCCCTAACATACACTAAATAGTAATACTTCTGAACATTGTTTATCTTTTACAGACCCTTTATAATAGTCTCCTGTACACACACACACACACACACACGACTGTGTGCTCTTCATCTGTATAACAATAAGACTTAAAATGTTGGCCAACCAAAACAAATGATATATGATAAAGTATACTGTAGGTGACATTCAATTCATTCATTCAATTGCTAAAAACTACTTAATCATACTAGGATAGGCTGGAGCCCATCTAAGGCAGGGTACACCCGAAACAGCGCACCAGTCCATTGCAGGGACCACACGCACACTCATCTAACTCATTTTCTCAACCGCTTAATACTATGGTTGTGGGGAGGCTGGTGCCTATCTCAGCCGACCCTGAGCGAAGGTGGGGCACACCCTAAACAGCTTTCCAGACCATCACAGGGCAACACAAACACAACCATTCACACTCACACCTAGGGGCAATTTGGAACAGCCAGTTAGCCTAATGCTCCTGTCTTTGGACTGACGGGGGTAACTGGAGGACCAGGAGGAAGCTCACACAGGTATGGGGAGGACATACAAACTCCAGACAGAAATGCCTGAGGCTGGGAATCAAACCTAGGAACTTCTAGCTATGAGGCTAACATGCTGATCACTACACCACCACAATGCACACACCTTAAGAGCAATTTGGAACAGCGTGTTTGGACTGTAGTCGACTGGAAGTACTCGAAGGGATCCCGCACAGGCACGGGGAGTACAGGGAAGCTCCACGTAGAAATGCACTCGCCAAGCGCAGGATTCAATCCCAACACCTTGTTGTTGTCGGTGTGCTGAGCACTACACCACCGTACCACTCCTGCTGCAGGTACAGTTATGCCAAAATCGAAGACTTCTAACCATCACACCCTTCCGCAAACTGTTGCAACAACACAATTGGAAGCACACTATTGTATACAATGACTTTGTATGTTACAGTGTTATATGTGTGGCACTGTGGCATAGTGGCATAGTGGTTAGCGTGTCTGCCTCACAGCAAGAAGGTCCTGGGTTCAAGTCCCGGGTTCAGGTGTTTCTGTGTGGAGTTTGCATGTTCTCTGGTTTCTTCCCAGAGTCCAATAACATGCACAAGAAATAAATTCGCTGCTCCAAATTGCCCCTAGGTGTGTGTGAGTGTGTGTTGGTCCTTTGATGGTCAAGAGAGCTGTTCAGGGTGTGCCCCACTTTGCCTATTGTCAACTGAGATAGGCTCCAGTCTCCCTGTGATCCTAATAGGATTAAGCAAATGAGGGAGTGAGTATTACAGTTTCCTTTTATTTAAGGTTTGTGTTATTGCCTAATAGTGAAAAGGTTTCAAAATCAGAGGGTGACTTGGGCCTGTCTGTGGATTTTTGCAAGTTGTCCCTGTGCCTGCATGGATTTCCCCCAGGTATTCCTGTTTCCTCCCATGGTTCAAAGACATGGAGAGTGCTGCCTGCTCTAAATTGCCCATAGGTGTAAATTTGACTATGAATGTGTGTTTTGCCCTGTGTTACCCTGTGATAGATTGGCCACCTGCCCAGGGTATGCTTCAGGCCTCTTAACTGTAATCAGCTGGGATTGGCTACAACTTCCCCAGCAACCCTGTAGGATGAATGTTGTAGCTGGAACTAAGGGAGGTAAACCTGTTCCAATATGACAGTGACGGTGACGCTGTGCACAATACAGGCATCATGAACACATGGTCTGCCAAGGTTGGAGTGAAAGAACTCAAACCCATTGAACACCTTTGGGATGAACTGGATAACCAGTTTCACTCCAGGCCTCTCCAGTGCCTGACCTCACCAAAGCTCTATAATGGGCTGGCTTGGCAAATCCCCATAGTCATGCATGAAATTTTAGTGAAAGGTCCTCACCAACGAGTAAAGGCTATTGTAGCACCATTGGTGAATATGTCTATTAATGGGCACCCGTGGCTGGAATTTCGGGTTTCCACTTACTGTTCCTCGGTGATGCCAAAATCATATGGTGTTCAGAAAGTGATTCTGGCCACATGTTAAGATAATACTATCAGCATATGAGTCTTAGCTTGCACTTCTAATCAAAACTAAACTAAACAACAATGCTATTGGGTCCGGAAGTACTGTTGACCCTGCTCTACACTGTTCCATTGTCAGCCTGACTGAAAGCCCCCTGGACATGCCGTGTTTTAAGGAAATGCTGGGGTATTCACTCTTTTCTTGAAAGACCAATCAAAGGAATGCATCTGCGAATCTTCCGTCCTGCTTAATCTGGACCTGAGGAAACTGATGTTGAGTCAAGCGTTTCCAAATGCTGAAGAATTCCTGACGCCTTCACCTCGTGACTCGATCTATACGTGTCCAACTCGGAAAGGTCTTCTGTAAGCAGTCTCTGAACTCTGTCAGATTACCAGTGACAGAATCAATTCTTATCAGTGGTAGTGCACTATATCTGCTTAATCAGATGCAATTTAGGCAGAAACTCTGAGGTTAGTGGAACTGCTTGATGGTTCTACTGTAAGTGAATGTGAGAACCACCCGCATCAAACCCCCATCCCTGCTATCACTATTATCACCCAGTCATGTTTATTCCTCACCTAATGTTATAGATAATTACCCTTTACATAATGGTGCTTTGCCAGGCCCTTAGGGAAGTTTTCAGATCCTGCTTGTTTTTGGGGAAGTGACATGCCTCATCATTGACTAGTCATGCAAGAACCCAGTAAATGTTGACCCTGTAACACCACTGCTGGTTTAGCCGTTAGGTCTTTCAGTAAGCCTTTTGCAGCAGGTAAATTTCCACTGGTCTGACCAGAGTACTCTTTAAAATACCTCCTTCTCTGCATGTGTCCATCACACCTTCTGAATGAGATCTCTCTCTCTCTCTCTCTCTCTCTTTCTCTCTCTCTCATTATTTCTACCATGTTGGCCTTGCAATGGTCCGGCGAGCTGTTTAGGATGTACCCTGCCTTCGCCTAGTGCCAGCTGAAATATGATGGTCCCCATGACCCTAGTAGGGTCAAATGGTCAGGGAACATGTTCCATGTAATTGGCAAACCACTTAAGGATGTTCCACTGGGGGCCAGACTCAGTGTCCCTTTATCCCTCTGTTATGATATTTCCCTGCTACAAGGAACATGTTGATCATTGATCATCATCTCACTATTTGCCAAACCACTTACTTCCTACTAGGGTCATGGGGACCATCATATTTCAGCTGGCACTAGGCGAAGGCAGGGTACATCCTGAACAGCTCGCAAGACCATTGCAAGGCCAACACACATACAACTATTCACACTCACTTACACACAGAGGAACTTGGAGCAGCCAATTAACCCAATGTTGGATGTCTTTGGACTGTGTGAGGAAACCCATACAAGCGCAGGGAGAACATGTAAACTCCACATAAAAACGCCCTTTCTGGACACTGGTCTCGAACCCAGGACCTTCTTGCTGTAATTCAGAAGTGTTTACCACTGTGCCTCCCAGGTGTCTTCATGTACACTGTATATGTACGCCACTTTATCGTGTGCTTACTCTTGAAGCTGTAACATTTTTAGCCATCAAGCTGTTCACACTGAGAGTCTCCTGATACAAATTACAAGTGGTAGTGCCCTGCTCTGGGATGTCATCACAGAGTGTGTAGGTCAAGCAGTAAGTGAAGATGTCACATTGTGTGTAAATCTTATGACAACTGGTGAAATATCGTAACAGAGGGACAAAGGGACACTGAGTCCGGCCCCCGGTGGAACCAATTGGTTTGCCAATTACATGGAACATCCTACATCCTACTTATGGCTTCTTCCTAATGAATAATAAGACAGTCGGCCAAGGAGCCAAACTCGGGGTAGCCATGGCTTAATGGTTAGAGAAGCAGATTTGGTACCAAAAGGTTGCTGGCTCAATTCCTGTACAGGCAGGGAAAAATGTGTGGCATAAGGGGTCGTGAGAAGCACCTCCCCTTCCTCCACCTTCATGGCTAAAGTGTCCTTGAGCAACGCAACGGGGCTACCTGCTGCTCTGAGTGTGTGTGCATGCACTCAAGGTTTATGTGGATGGGTTGAATGAACGTCAAATTTCCCTTTTGGGATTAATACAGGATACCAAACCAAAAAGTAAAAGGTTTCATTAACAATTGGTGGATTGTGTTTAAAAATCCTGGAACTCCCTTGCTGGATCTCTGCACTTCAGCTCCGGTGTAATTCTTTTGTTTCATATTCAACAGCATGTCGGATCTTGTTCCTGTTCAAAAACGAATGGAAGACATTATTTCAGGTTTAAGGAAACCAGGAACTGCATATAGGACCGATGGCTAACAGGTATACAGGTTCAGGTCTAGGGGAAGTTGATGTCACGCCTCAGGTGAATCAGCTGATGATGAGTCCGGACAACCAGGCCACGAAGGTAGACACTTAGTGAGCACCCTGAGGGATAAGCCATGGTTCAGACACACTGATTAGCTCAAAGAGGTGGGGCACTATGAGCAAATCTGTTTGGTCATTCATTATCGTTCAGTGAGTTAACCGGTGTGTCACTAGTTCCCTGTAAAAACACAATGCCCCAATTCTTCAAGAATTAAATACAATGAGAAGGTAAATGTGACCTGTTTGCTTGTCTCATTGACAATTGTCTTAGGCTCAGCTTACAGTTTGCCTGCATGTTGCTTTATAAAAAAAATGTCCACATTGATGTCCTGTGTGAACCTGTTTCTTTGTTAAATGGTGAAGTGAAATGCTGCCAACGGTTGTTGTGTGACAGTGGGTGTGGTATGTGTCCTTGTTTGCAGCAAGCTGCAGTGTAATGCCGAATTGTCTGAGTGACTAATGCTGATTGTTACTCTGCCAAGGAGGTTATGTTTTACTCGCGGTATGTGTGTTTGTGTGTGACACATTACGTGTGGATTTTCATGAAATTTCTACCAGAGGTGGAGTCTACATTCTTTAACACTGTGGGAAAGGATTAATTTTTTCCCCCACATTTTGGTTCATGTAGGCCAGGGGTCTCCAACCCTGTTCCTGAATATCTACCTTCCGGAAGACTTTGGCTCCAACCTTTATCATGCACACCCGAGTACCTGATTACTGCCTTGAAGAAGTTCTTGAACAGGTCAAAGAGGTGTGTTAGATTTTGGTTGGAGATAAAACTTGCAGGAAGGTTGATCTCCAGGAAAAAGGGTTGGAGGCCACTGATGTAGGGAATTGGTGGAGGTTTGCGTTCCCGAGTGCTCCTGTTCTACCTGTAAAGATCCAGAAAATCTATTAAGACCTAAGGTTTTAAGGTTGTGATTACACTGTAGTGTGACATCAGATACCATGACTATAGTCCCACTGTTTGGTTTATTTATTTATTTTTTTACAGGTGGGCGGCTTGATGGTGCAGTGGTTATCATGTCCACCTTACAGGACGGAGGTCCTGGGTTTGAGACCTGGGTTTGACGTAGGCGTTTCTGTATGGGATTTGCATGTGCTTGTGTGGGTTTCCTTCGGGTACTCTGGTTTCCTCCCACAGAGCAAAGACATGCACATTAGGCTGACTGGTTTTTCCAAACTGTCCCTAGGTGTGAGTGTGTGTTGGCCCTGTGATGGACTGACAAGGTGTTTTGAGTGTATACCCAGAGTCAGCTGAGATAGGCTCCAGCCTCCCTGCAACCCTAGTAGGATTAAACGGTTTGGAAAATGAATTAATCAGTATTTTTTTACTACTTCTACCACCCTGTTGATGACATAGGATTGAAGTAGTAGCCTCACAGTTCTTTGGTCCCACGTTCAATCTTATAATTGGGTTAATTTTATTTATATATA
>JAQMYF010000023.1:5752938-5778892 GCA_030014195.1 Neosilurus mollespiculum | reverse complement strand
TGTGTGTGTGTGTGTATGTATGTATCTGAGCATTCTTTGGGAAAATGGGAATAAACTGGAGAACCTGCAGTAATCCCATATAGATACAGAAAGAACACGTGGAACTCCATGGTGTCTATATGGGATTACTGCAGGTTCTCCAGTTTATTCCCATTTTCCCAAAAAATGCTCAGATACACACATATACACACACACACACACACACACACACACACACACACACATATATGTGCCGAGTGATCAGTAATCCAGAGTTTCATTGAGCCACCAATTGCCCCATGTGTAAATATTTATAATTACCCCAGGTGTTAATAAGCATGGTGCCCTAGTGAGGGTCATTCATTTCCCTGCACCAAGGTTCCTGGTGTTGGTACAGGAGCAAATTTTGACCCCCAAAAAAAAAAACAGTTACTGAAAATGATGATGATGATGATGATGATGATGAAGCATGTGTAGGAACTAACCCTAAACATTTGGCTTTTGCTTTCATCCATTCATTTGCTGAACCGCTCAATCCTACTAGGGTTGCAGGAAGGCCGGAACCTATCTCAGCTGACTCTGGGTGAAGGAAGGGTACATCCTGGACAGCTCACCAGTCCATTGCAGGACCTGCACACACACTCACAGGCAATGTGCATGTCTCTGGAATGTCGGAGGAAACCCACACAAGCATGTGGAGGACACGCAAACTCCACACAGAAACACCGTCCCTGAGCTCGGGGTCGACTCGAACCGAGGACCTTCTTTCTGTTGTGCGAGGTAGACGTGCCTCCACCACCACCCGGCCTCCGTGCCGTCCTTTAGGAACACTTACTCCCCAGTGTTCCAGGTACATTGGTATGACTTGACTAGAATTGGACTCGAGCTACTTTTGAGAGTTCGAGCTCTGGAGCGGGATCAGGTCTGGATTATCTTCTGTCTTTCATAGGCTTCAGGTAAACTGCTTATTAGACAGGAGCAATTAAAGTGGCGGTACTGGGGGTTATAGTGCGCATGCGCGAGCGCACAGAAGCTCCTGGTGCTGCAGGAGAGGGAAGAGTTCAGACGCTGTTCTGGAGTCGGGAGGGTAACACGCGCACACAGACGCACGCAGACGCTCAGACGCGCTCAGACGCAACACACAGTGACCGACGATCATAAGCCGCGAGTCTGACCCGCAGCCGGACGCCATGCCCGCGACCGAGAAGGACCTGGCGGAGGACGCGCCGTGGAAGAAGATCCAGAAGAACACGTTCACGCGCTGGTGCAACGAGCACCTGAAGTGCGTGAATAAGCGGATCGCCGACCTGCAGCTGGACCTGAACGACGGGCTGCGGCTCATCGCCCTGCTCGAGGTGCTCAGCCAGAAGAAAATGTACCGGAAGTACCACGCCAGGCCCACCTTTCGGCAGATGAGGCTCGAGAACGTGTCCCTGGCGCTCGAGTTCCTGGACCGCGAGAATATTCGGCTCGTCTCTATAGGTAACCTCAACGCACGCGTGTGTCTCTCGCTCTCTCTCTCTCTCTCTCTCTCTCTCTCTCTCTCTGGAAGCTCCATGCGCTCCTTTAACTCCTGATCAGATATCATTTCTATTGGGAATAAAAATAAATAAATAAATAAAAACAAGGTTGAAGTCGGAAATGGAGATCAAGCAGCATGAAGAGTTTTTTTTATTTTTATTTTTTTAAATATAAATAAATAAATGTGTATATATATCATTTTTTAATTCACCTGTCACTGGTTTCCTCCTTCACTGCTCACTCAAATTCCTCAAATTCCTTTAAAAAGGACACCTTCAAGAATTGCACCACATTTTCCTTTTTGAAAACTGCAGCCCTGATTCCCACACAGAGTGAAGTCCAAACAAACTGCTCCTGATTTTTCTTTCATCTGAAATATATTGTGAACTTTTTATTTTGCGATATCAGCAATTATACCTGCTTTCAATATCTAAAGTTCTATAAACATCAGCACCCATTCTTTTATACAAAGCTGTCAAATGTCAAGTCGTTATTAAAAAGTAAAATTAGTGAAACTGAATTCAGGTGTAAATAGAAGTGATTAGTGGTGTTTGTTTTTAAGTGATACACTGAACATCTCCCTGCCACGCCTAGTTTATTTATACTGAGCATTAAAATGCAACACACTTGAATCCACTTTTTAACTTTTTCACATAAACGTTTAATTTGACAGAAAAACGCTACATTTGAAAGAAAATGAGGTCAAGTTGATTTTGGGGGAAAATCCCAACAATTAAACCGACGGTATCTCTATAAACATGGGCACCTCCCTGTCTACACCTTGACTGTTTATGTAGCCACAGATTTCTAGGATTCTTCTAGTGAAAAAAAAAAAACAAACTCGACAGACACATTCACTTTAAAATAATAAAACTGATTAGCAGTGTTTGAAATGTCAACAACAATTCTAATATTAAAAATGCACCCATTCCCCCAGTACCTCATTTCTTTTTGTTGAAATTTATGATACTATGTATAACTTGTATGCTTTGTGTAACTTTAAAACATGTCATTTTGCGAAATGTACAAATTCATGTGAAGGTAAGCTACTACTGAAAAGTTTTGGGTGGAACTTTGAAATGAAAGCCAGTGCGTGTATAACAACGGTGTGTCTCTTCACATCTGCTAAGTTTGTATAGGAGGAAAAAATGTCAAACGTAAGATGACTTTGTAATCTTGTAAGAGAACCTTGGAAAGAAAGAAGCAGATTTTTAACCAAAGCGCTGAAGATGAAGTCAAGTTGTTCTAAAACTGGGTAGTGGGGACTGGAGTATCGATACAACAACAAAAATCTAAAAAAAAATAATAATAATAATAATTGGCTGTCTTATTTGAGTTTATATGGGAAATTAAAATGGCATTAATTTTAATTTTTTTAACTTTCTTACGGCTCAACATTCCAAAGAAATTAAACATGCTTACTGTAAATTTTGTGAAAAATTACTTCAATTTCATTGATTTACATGCATGTTAAAATTAAGGTGTGTGTGTGTGTATTAAAGCTCTGTTCTAAATCAGTAACCTCGACCTATTCCAGAAGATGTTTAATTGTTTCACTTGGATACAGGAAGAGCTTCATCTCTTACTGATTTTGAACACTAACCTTTGCCACTTCCATTAATTTTTACACAATTATTGCTTTTTTGGGGGGTCATGTGAAGTAATTCATGCTTGCTTATTCATGTGACGTCTATTGATATCCTATTTGCAAGAGAGTTTAGAGGTATTTTGGTATCATTGTTTACCATGATAAACTCTGAGGAGTTGGATTATTAACGTTATTCAGTTAAAGCTAATAATAATAATAATAATAATAATAATGTTCCTGTATTGCCACACCCTTGTCACCTGTATGAGATCATCAAGAGGTGGGTGTCTCCTGAAGTGTCATCTCTGAAAAACCTGTAATGTTCTGTGTTGATATTAAGAAATGGCTAATGACTACACATGAGCTTTAAAATCAAAACTTTAAAAAAAAAAAAAAGAAAAAAAATTGTTGCTGCTTCACGGTTTTTTGGGTGGGATGTATATATTTATTTTTTTTGGAAAACCCTGATCCTGGCCTTTAGATAATCCAACTTTAGAGCAAGTTTTGCCTGTGTAGTCTTTACAGTGATGTGTTGGGTTTGTTCCTAGACAAGGTAAACATGGGTGAGTTTTGTCATGCCGTCACTTACACCACGCTAACTATGCAGAGGCTGAATGAAGTTCTCATGAGAAGGTTTTGGGCTTGAAAGCCAGAATTGCTTGTACGGTTATTAGTGAGAACGTGTTGGAGGAAAGTAATCCATTTGGGCAGTGTACTTTGTGCTGGGCATGGGCATGAACATGCTTCTGTCTTATTGAGTTGAATGCTTTGTGAGTTCCCAGAGTGCTTTTTTTTTTTTTTTCTCAAGCCCTGGCAACATTATACCTGTGCGAGCTTGAAATTTCTCCATTTGCTTGTTTACGATGACAATTTCCTTTGTCATTGTGGCAGCTCTTCTGCAAGGTGTGTTTTTGTAGTAATCCTGAATAGATTTTTTTAAAAAATGTATTTGTGTGTGTTTATATATATCAATAGATGACGCATTTCTGGTTTTGGGCCAACTACCAACCAGAGAGGGCGAAGGTCACCACATGTTTCCTCCGAGGTGCGGGATTCCAGTAGATCGTATTTTTGGACTGCTGCTAATACTCGGAAGGGGGGTGGGTGGTGCGGGGGGAATGTGCTATCCACCCACTTGATATGCATGACCTCACGGATACCTCTGATTGGCCCGAGTTGCTGCGAGTGACAGGGAAGACAGCGTATGCCATCCCTCCCTCCCTTTTCTTTTCATCTTATTTTATCATCCCATCTATTTACTCAGGAAGTAGATGGACATCCTCTGTAGGTTGTAATTTACACAGTTGTATCCTGAATTATGGTGTTTTCCTGTTCAGGAGATGTCTGCATGTTTACGCTGGCTTTATACGCTAAATATAGATTGGTGTTTGGAAAGAGCGACTGTTGATAGGATTTTTTCGTGCCTTCATGTTCATCTCTATAAACATGTCCAGTTGTATGGCTAAACTTTTGTGAACAACCAGTATCTGATTTACATCTTAAGTAAAGGTGAAGTGTTCAGTAAAGTACGTCCCGTGCGGTTTAGTCACTCTAGATCTTTCTGATGTAAACATGGACAGTGTGTTTTGTGGTGTTGGTGTATTATCAGTAATCAGGTCCTGATAAAGCTGGGTCTAGATTTGTGTGATTTATTGCTGGTCACAGTCTGATGATCTCATCGGTAAAATATGGCGTGACTGTGTGATGACACATTCTGCGTCTCGGATTATACTTTAAAGAACGACGGAGCCGTGATTAAAGAAAATGACTACACTCTGCTTGTCTTTCATCAGCAACATTTGTGCAGAAAATAAGGCATAAACAAACTTCACACTCACTCATTTGCCAAACTGCTTAATCCTATTAGGGTCTCAGGGAGGCTGGAGTGTATCTCAGCCAGGGTAAAGGAGGGGTACACCCTGAACAGCTTGCCAGACCATTGCAGGTCCAACACAACCATTCACAGTCACGCTCACGCCTAGGGTCGATTTGGAACAACTAGTTTGCCTAATGCGCGTGTTCAAGTTCTTTTTTCAAGTTCAAGAAGCTTTATTGTCATTTCAACCACATATAGCTGGTGCGGTACATAGTGAAATGAGAGAACGTTTCTCCAGGACCAGGTGCTACATAGACATACAGCATAAAGATCAAATTCGTAAAGAAATCCCCAACACAGAGCTACGACCAAGGTTTTTGTCCTAGCCACATATGGTGCAAAGACAATACAAAAAGAAAAAGACAACACCAGGATAAGACACTTGGTGCCGAAAGAAAGAAAGAAAAAGATGAGATGGAATAAAAGAAATGACAGGATGTACACCGTAGCAGCGGTTGGGGTAGTGCAAATAGAATATAGGCATAGATATAACTATAAACATAACAGCGTAATAAATTCCTGGGGGAATGTCTTTGGATTGTGAGAGGAAAGCGAAGTTCCTGGAGGAACCTACACAAGCATGGGCAGAACATCCAAACTTCACTCAGATATGCCCGAGCCTGGGACTCGAACCCAAGAATTTCTTGCTGTGAGACGGACGTGCTAAGCACTACCCCGCCATGCCACCCATCAACAAATTACAACTATGGTATTTGTAGCTATCTTGTGATTTTTGCGTAATCCGGTTTGTACACCTCGTGGTGGCTTTTTAAGACTTGCATGCAGCGGAAGTCCACTAAAACATTTTTGAAGATGCTGCAATTTTGTCAGCTTTGGTTGTATGGATGCTAAAATGGCCACCACTGAGTAGGTCACAGGGACAAAATACTTTTACAGATGCAAGTATTTTGTTTTTTGAAAGCAAATCACAATCAGGTTGTCCTTGGTTGTGAACTGCACTAATCCAATGACCGACATGGACTAATAAAACTCATGCAAACAAACTAATAACATCTTAAGTGCTATTGTCAGAATGCCGTTCAAGCACGAACAAGTTGAAGACTAGAGATTAAGTGCAAGAAGATCAAACCAAAGAATTCTCTTCTGTTGAAGGCATGCATTTGATTTATTCCGAAAGCATACTGTGACAAATCATGCATTGTTTCTCACAT
Source organism: Neosilurus mollespiculum (assembly GCA_030014195.1). Lineage (NCBI taxonomy): Eukaryota > Metazoa > Chordata > Actinopteri > Siluriformes > Plotosidae > Neosilurus > Neosilurus mollespiculum. Next base: position 5,772,756 of record JAQMYF010000023.1, on the reverse strand, counting down.
TCCGCATCTTAATGGGCTTTGTTTCGCTATGGCTTAGTGTCTGACTTGAGTATTTCATCAGTCCGCTTGCAATATAATCATAGTGTGGACTTGAAATATCTTAAAATAGGCCTCCTTGATTTTCTGAGGTTGCTTACTGTTGCTTGGAGAAATGGCAGTTTCCTAACCATTCCTTCAAGGACATGGATCCCTGATGGACCTCCATCATTTTTATAACTGTATCAGAACCTGAAGATGCTGCTGCTTGGAGGACATGTGGCCATATGACATCACTTAGAACCAAGTGCCTTCCTGTCTTTTTTTTTTTGTTTGTTTTTTTTCCTTCAAAATGGTCACTTGAAGTTCAGCCCTCCGGCCACGGGGTTCGTTCAAAAGCCACAGCCCACACGGCGGTTTGCTTTATTGTTTTTATAGCTCTGTCAACTGTTCTTCAATACATAACGATGCGTTTTGTATCTCTTTGGAGAAGGTCTGTAATCTTCGCGTCTAAAAAAGAAACCACTGCTGCCTCAGTAGCAGTCCGTAAATTCCACCAGCAGTGTGGAGCGCGGTGGCTCTCGAGCAAGGAGCGATGAACTCCAGTGAAGTCACATGGAGATCTGGCGTATCAGATAGAAAAAGAAAACATCTCGGACGAGCGGCTCTGCAGTGGCTTGTTCAAGCAGCCTGACCTTGGAAGCTGTTGAAAGCCTACCGCCTCCTAGCATCCTCTGAGTTCAGCCTAAACAAATATGTTTCTCTGAAAAGCGTGGTCATGCCCATGGAATTCACTGCCGTTTTAGGGCCTTTAATCACAATGACTACCGCAAGCCGCCACAGGCTTGCCTAGCAGTTCCAACTCCAGCAGGAGTTCAATAAATCAGACCATGCCAAAGTCTAAATCTCCAGAGAATGAGCCCCATAGAGGAGGACCGGAGGTTCTGTGATTACTGCTGCTTTCTTCGTTTGAAGGTTGCAAGTTCACAGAAGTTTGAGTTTTTCTTGGGTGGTCATTTAGAGACTCTGCTATACGTATGTCAATGTTGCTGTCGTTTATTATGTATTACTGAACTGTGTGCTTTTGTAGGTACAAGTGCTGGAAAACCAGAACGGAACTGTTCATGCTGTCAGACTGTATAGAAAGCCAGGCGCTTAAGGTTTAAAGCCGCCGTCTGGTGAGGCAAATAAAATCCATGTTAAAGTGCCGTGGCAGCTCCTGTGTTAAATCTCTCATAGCATAAAAAGACAATTACAGCAGTTAAAATGCCATTTAGTTTACATAAATGGTGTATTGTTATTACTTTGCACGAGCAACTTTTTCATCTTCACCACTTTACCTGGAAGAAAAAATTCATTATACCAAGTATTTATGTGAAAGCGCAATGATAAAATGACGTACAATCAGTAATGATGGCTGTTTTTTTCCCTAGACTCATTTCCGCTATATCTTTTAAAGTTTAAAGTTCACGTTACCAAGAAACTGTTAAGTCCAAAATTCTGTCCTGAAGACCTTCCTATGTAGAACTTCCTGACATGTTGCAACTGGAGGCAAATTGCCCCTCGGTGTGTGAGTGTGAATGGTTTTGTGTAGCCCTGCGATAGTCTGGCAAGTTGTTCAGGGTGTACCCCACCTTTGCCCAGTGTCAGCTGAGATGGGCTTTAGCCTCCCTTCGACCCTTATAGAAGGATTAAGTGCTTCAGCAAATGAGTGATTCAAAAGCACTGTGGTGCGAAGTGAAGTAAAATACAAGGGGTATGATCACGCCAAGTTAAATAGTGACTTGTCTGTTGCCTTTTTTATAAGGACACCCCCTTCCTAATGCGGAGATTTAGTCACGATCACGGTTTGCATGAAATAACACTGGATAGGCCTCATGCTGATAGCGGTTTTGTTGTCTTCCCTTATTAAACATGACATCTGGAGTTCTCATTCAGTTCCATGTCTCCATTACCAAGCGGTAGTTGTTCCACCTCCATGGCGCTGTCAGTGGAGGTGTCGAGTTTTTCTCTAAACGGTGACTGACGAAGGGGTTCTTGATGCCTTGAGACGTCCAGCCAGAAATCACAAGAGTAGGGATGCAGTTCTTGTCTCATTATGGGTTGATGTGTGAGGCAATGCCTCATTGAGAAGAGAACAGCTACAGAAACATGCTCCTGAAATCTCCATTTCTGTGCAAGCTTCAGTGTTGTCCTGCTGGCCTCCTCCACTTCCACTCGTTCTCGTTCATTTTTATTGCTTCAGACAGCGTGATCCCTTTGGGTTCTTCTTCACTTCCCTAGTTTTAGCTGTCTACGGGGACCAAATGTCTTCAAGAAGCGGTAACTGCTATCCAGAGTTAGTTTAGTGAAGCAGTTTAGCCCATGGTACTGAGTGGCAATGGTCCTCATTTTAGCTCGTACATGAGCATAGATTGCCACACCATCCAGTTACCTTTACTTGAGTTATACACAGTTGTCATTTAATTTACTCTTTTAAACCAGATTTATTTTTTATTTATTTTTTTTCCCTTCTGTCTTGTCCAGCATCATAGCAAGCAGAATGGCAGTCTGGTTGCAGTGTTGTGCCGAACAAATTTGTTTTTCCAAGGGGAGGTTTATGGGTATAAGGCTCCTCTTGATTGTCTGATTCATTTATTTATTTACTGTTGATTTGTGTTATGGAATCTATGCAATCTTACTGGACTTGACTGGAGGGGACAGAAAAAGAAAAGACAGCAAACAGAAGCAAAAGGAAAAGTAAAACGACGAAAGAGGAGACAAAAACACTATAGATATAAAGCAACGACCCTTCAAACCAAACTATCACAAGACAAACTGCTACATCTGTACATAAATACAACATTAAATTTCTTGCGGCTTTTACAGAAAAACAGAGCTGACATTCATCAAGAGTTTGCTAAATAAAAACAAAAAGACATCACAACATCCACCAAAGAAAAGAATACACAGTCACAGAGACAGAAGAAAGAAAAGAAGAAAAAAAAAATCAGATTTATAAGATTTTGCTCAAGATTTAGTTCCTTATTGTTGTGCATGTATTTGCCCAGATTCCAATTTGGTGAGCTAACCGTTCCCAAACACACTATCACACGACTTGGTTTCAACCACCTGAAAAGGGTCAAGGCCTGATTAATGCTTCCTCTGAAACACATGAAGCAAGCCAGTGGCGTTTCTTTTCTTGAACACCTGTGCATGCTGTTGATCATAACCTAAATACATGAACTTCTAGATGCCTGCGATTATCTAATGTCCTTTTGATTGATGGGCAGGAGGAAGTCATCCCTCCCACCCAGAGACTGACTGGAATTCTTATGTCTTCCTGGGGAATAGACCACCAAAAACCCAATCGTCATGGTCCCATGCCTTCAAGACCCATCTTCCAGAAATGGCTTTTGTTGACCCTTTCTGTGGCTTGTGTGATTTATTTATTTATTTTTTCCATCGGGTGGAGTACCTAGTGTCACATCCAACTTTCCTCCTTTCACAGCCTTCATTAGGACCATCCATGGAGGTGCTGGAATCCCAATGACCAATTTTCGCTTCCTTGGCTCACAGCCACAGGTGGCTCTGACGGTACTGGGATTCAAAAGCACAAAGTTTCAGTGAAAAACGTAAATAACTCTTAATTTCTGACTTTACAAACATGTGCCATGACCTCATGAGAAAAATGCTTGATGTTTAATCCACTCCATCATAATAAGAATTTTTAACAGACAGGTCATCATGAAGGGGAGTAACACTGCCAGTGACGAAGGGTTGTTCAAGTGATGAGTCCTACACAATCCAGCTGCTGCGTTGGTGTCCGAGTCTTTTCCACGTTAACCTAATGACATTTGATGGGGCTGTTTTGTCTAGAGTGCCACATTTGCATGTGATTTCTAGATGATGTGTTATGGAACGATAAATGGTGGATTTCCGTCACAAAAGCCGGGCCTTATTAGTCTTAAGTGATGAGATTAAGGGTTGGGCAACAAAGGAGTTTTTTTCCATGCAAACCCACCCACCCACCCACACACACACACACACACACACATTTCTGCCAAAAAGCTAAGCAAATCTGTCTGGGTGTGATGACTGATCAAATGTGAAGCCTTCATCCACCATCCAAGTTCCTGATCAAAAACGTTTGAGAACTTGCTATAATTCTGTTATGCTGACATGGCAGAAGTGAAATGATTTCTTTGTTATTTTTTCACCACATGTCCGCCTCATGGGCAGTTTGATGAAATTTGTGGAGAAGCTAAAGCTCTGTTGAGGACCAGGATATGACCCCGATACCCAGCGGTATGTTTTGGTATATATTTATTTCCGCACTGGGATATGCTGTCGATTTCACGTACACATTACTGCGAAAGGAGGTTTGGATCATTTCTCGGCTCCGTTCCTTTAGACGGAGCATGTTGCATGAAAAGCGTATGGGAACAAGTTAGGTGATGGGGATCCCCCTTGAAAGCACACAGTGAAATGTGTTGTACTTGGCACTCCAGCACTCAATGTGATGCATCTTGAACGGCTTCAGGCTCAATCATGCAATACAGATTTATATATTTATTCATTAAAGTTTGTTATGAAATGCCTTCTAGCCAACTTGCCTTGATTTCACAGGAGCCTTTCGTCTTTAATTGAACATCAAGTTATTGTAGAGCAGTGTTGAAATTTGAGGCGTATCGTTTCTTTTGTAACCAGTGGGACTTGTATAGTGGACGCTCTACATGATCTGATGAAGGACGGAGTTTGTTCGTTATTTGTTCAGCGGTTGAGGAAGGATTCCCAAGTGTTGGTAGTTTTTCCGCCGTTGCGGAGTCTTCACCGCCGACGGCGTTTTACCGTGTCTAGTTCTTCTGCAGCATGAAAAGGTGCAGTTTTATCAAACGAAGGTATCGATTTCAGACCATTTTATAGTGCTAGAATCTCACAAGTCCCACTTCATTAAATGAAACTATAAATGGATAAAAAGCAATAAATAACCCACTTTGAATTCAGTTGGTTTAATACAAGCAATGCATCCTGTAGTGTTTTCTCATCCTCCTTCTTTATTTATCTTTCTTCCTTCTCTTCCACCACCTCCTCCTCCTCCCCTCTTTATTTCTTCCTACTTTTTTCCTTCCTCCTACTTCCCATTCCCCATCTTTTCTTCCTTCGTCCCTTTTCATTCTTTGTCTCTTTTTTTTTTTTTTTTTTTTTTTTTATAATCTTTGCTTCTACAAGTTATAGTCACTTTTTTTTTTTTTTTTTTTTTTTAAATAACATGACCAGATGATTGTCAAGTTGTGTTGAACAGGAATATCCGTACTCAGCACCAGCCAGGCAAAAAAAGAAGAAGAAGCAAATATGGCGATTTGAATTGAATGAATATTCAAACTTTAGAGCAGGACTCGCTAGAGCGTAGCATTTTAGAACCTCCAAGGACATTCTGTGGGTCAAAGCTGGTGTGGTAAAAGCAGGAACACACACCTCTGTAGACTCGCCCACGCCTCGCTCAGAAGACGAGCTCAGTTTATCGGCTCTCATCAAAGCGTCGGGTGTGAACCTGAGCTGCGGCACGCTCTGCAGGTGAAAGAAAAATTTCCGGGCCGTTAAAGAGCTTGTTATAATAACATTTCACGATGTTCTCAATGGAGCGTTTAATTCATCTCACACTGTACTCTTTATGGGGTTTGATGCATCCGAGCAAAAAAAAAAAAAAAGAAAAAAAAACAACATTTTTACTCAAAGATAAAAAAGGACTTGACAAATGATGATTTTTTTAATAATTTTTTTTGATTAATATTCTTGATTCACTTTCTGTTTTGACCAGGTACAGGAACCCGTATCACTTAAAAACCTGTCTTGCTGGCTCTTCATGTGTCTGGCGATACTTATTCACCCTTGTTTGTCCTGTGATAGGCATGCGTATATATACACACACACACACACACACACACAGGAAGCCATGTCTTTATCTTCCCTCCTAGGGGGTTGTTTTTAAAGTGAAACGTCTGCAGTGTACCGTCTGGAATTCACATTAAAGGAAACTCCTGCATTAAAATGCCACAAGCTAACTTTAAAATAAAAAATTATGCTTCTCACTCTTTAAGCATCTCCAGGGTGACATCACTGACTTCAGAACCAACTAATTCTGTTCTGTTCAGCCAGAGAATAATGTATAAGACATGGATATTTGTGTAATTTATGCTCCATGTGTTCTGCATCAAAAGAACCCTTCAGACGTCCTTTGCTCAGGATCCCCTTTTCGCCCCCTCAGTAGATGCCCTGTTCCATCCTTCTGATTGTCTGGAACAGAGCAGCGCGAGTGGAAAAGATGATGGGCTACACCTGATTTGGTGCAACCACAGGAAGCACCACGCAGGGCAGGGTTGGAGGAAGGAAGTTCTTTCCTGATGAAACCTGGGAACGTGGAACGTCTGTGCTAACTTGGGAGAGTTGAATGTGCGTATGGGACCATGGTGCGCATTGAGACGGAAAGTGCGAGAACTTTCTTCAGCCCAGGAAAATGAGTGAAGCCCTTCGTATTGTTTTAATCTAATCCTATTTTATAGGATTTTGTGGCGTTCACGAAAGTTGTAATCCGTGTGCGTCGACATCAGACTGAAACAGAAACCTTACAATTGGTTCCCCTCTTGACCTCACTACGTTGGAATGTCACAGTTTGCTACCTTTGCTGAATGAGGACGTTCAACTTGGATATGTTTGGTGTTTACCAGGGGTGCCTAGATACCATTATCTTTTTTGGACTGGGTGCATGTACTCACCGATACCGATACAGATACTGAAATTGTTCTGGGGCATCGTAAAACTACTTCATAACTTGAAACCTGAGTGGGGCACGTGTGGCCTAATGATTAGAGAAGAGGGCTTGGGATCAAAAGGTCGCTGGTTCAATTCCCGATCCAGCAGGAAAAATGTGTGGCTGTGAGCTGCACCTTCCCTTCCTCCAGCTTCAAGGCTGAAGTGCCCTTGAGCAAGGCACCGAACCCCCAACTGCTCTCCGGGTGCCGCAGTGTGTGCTCCGAGTGTGTGTGTGTGTGTGTGCTCGCTGTTTACGTGTGGGTGCTCACTTTGGATGGGTTAAAAGTTTGAATTTCCCTTGCAGGATTAATACGGTATATCATCATTTAAAAAAATAAATAAGTAAATAAATTGTGACATTGTGAAACTGTTCGACACGGCATGGTGGCGTAGTGGTTAGTACGTCCGCCGCACAACAAGAAGGTCCTGGGTTCGAGTCATGGGCTCGGGTATTTCTGTGTGGAGTTTGCCTACATGGGTTTCCTCCGGGTACCCCGGTTTCCTCCTACAGTCCAAAAACATCCCCATTAAGCTAACTGGCTGTTCCGAATTGCCTCTAGGTCTGAGTGTGATTGGCTGTTTGTGTGTGTGTGTGTTGGTCCTGTGATGGTCTGGCGAGCTGTTCAAGGTGTACCCTGTCTTTGCCCAGAGTTGGCTGAGTAAGCCACCCGGGGACCATAATACGGTTAAGTGTTTCGGCGAATAGAGGCATGCGTGAGCTCTGTTTATCCGATTTGTATTTTAATTTCTAATTATGATTATGAATTAATTAATTTATTTATTTTACTATTGCTTATTTCAGCAGAGTCCCTGAGTGGAGCACCATAGGCATGGAATATGGCTCGAATGGTTGTCCCGTGTCTGCGTGCCCCCACAGGAAACCCAGTAAAGCTGCTGCATTGCTGAATTGATGCTGATTGGCTCTGTATCGTTGGTTTGCATGACAACAGCAATTACAAGAGCAGTTTTATTATTAATAATGAAACTGAAGCCTAAAAAAATAGGATTATACTCCACGGCTCAGAATGAATATAACACAATCCAACTCCGCTGGGCAGACAAGCTTGCAGGTAAATAAAAGTTCATGGAGCAAACGCCGAAATCAGAAGCTTGACTGAACACGAACTCGTGATGCGTAATGTATGAAAATAATTTCCCCACTTTACCTTTCGGCGACCACGTTCTCAGGTCATTTGACGTGAACCTGGTGCATCAACGCTAACAACTGTAAGGTCCACCTTGAGGGTGCCCAGGTGTAAACCCCACTGGTTGCTCCCAATTAACCCCGGCAGTATTTCACATTGGAAGCTGTTTTTCTTCCGCGTGTTCAGCCCCAGTCACCATTTTTTGTCTTTCAATCATCTACTTTCTTAGTGTTTGCATTTCGCAACCTCTTCCATTACCTAAAGCTTACTGCATATGCCAAATTTGGCAGGCAGAAACTATCCCCCCCGCCCTTTGGCCATGCTCTCTTGTAGTTCATGCTCGTGTGTGTGTGTGTGGAACCCAACTAAGGTCAGCACAGGAAACGCTTACCCTGTCGGCATGGGAACCAAAGACCACGTTGCGTCGTTTGGAACTCGGCGCTGACCTTAGTAAAGCCTGGGTCTTTGCCACAGGCACAGGAAGCTCCTGCCTTCAATCTCGCTGACATCATGGGTGAGCTAATATTTAGGCCAACTCGAACCCACAGAATGCCTTTTTAATTTACTGGCGCTCTAGTTCACAGTTCATTTATGAAAAGGAAACGTTGATCTTTTTCTTCTGGACGATTCGTGTCCGGTCTCTTGGATGGTAAATAAAACCCATAATTCTTTTGAGAGGTGCAGATGAATCGCAGACACGCCGTCCCGCATCAGACGATTTAAGGATTGCGACACGGCTCCCCAGCGTTCTCTCACCAAGTCGGGAAAAAATCAGTAGGTCATGCTGCTTTTTAGACCCGTGCACTGCGTCGGTGGAAGATTAAAGTTAATGTTTTACCTTCTCCTGACATGCCATCTGTTTTCAGCCTGTGCTTGAAAGCGTTGCATTCGATGATCTCATCCCTGCCTGATGCTTACACAACCGTCCCGCGCTCCCTAAACGTGTGTTTAAGCTGCAGGCCGCAAATGTTTCAAATGGTTTTACTCTAAAAGCCTCCAGTAATCAAAAGCATATCTGACTTGTCTGCACACCTGAACGTTCTCTGAGCTTTTTACCATCTGCATGCCTGCGTGGATTGGAAATCGCCGTTTAGCCTTTTTAGACATTGAAATGGACGTTGCTAAGCTCCGAGAGGGGCATTCGAGCAGCAGATTCGAGGAGGAATATCAGTGTCAGAAATTCCTTCAAAGTGTAAAGACTCCACCCTTGGTTGGAAGCCGGTGCTTGCTCAGAAACCGTAGCAAAGTGTGTATTGCCTACCGAAAGGCACCGCTGGCCATTTGAGTCACAGCTCAGACATGTCTGACAGATTGAGGAGCGTTAGAGAGCTTTATGAGGGCAAGTAAAACGTGCAAACAAAGAACCCCATAGAAACATGATCTCTTTATTTGGCACGTTCCAGGAGATGGTAATCATCTCTTGCCGTGTGCGTTTCAGCTCAATTTGTCATAACGCCGTAGCTTTGGAGATTTGCAAGTAGTTACACACTGATTCCCCCGCCTCCCGTTTTATTTATTTTGGCCGCTTCAGCCAAGATGACATCAGACACATAAAGGGTCCTTAAAGCCTTATTTTAATTCATCAAGATGGCAAGTTTAGACATTACAGTTCAACAAAACATCACAGGTTTATTCTCCCATCAGCCTGATCCTGTAACTCTCGGTCCAGGACGAGACGAAGCATTTCGACTTATCTGGGTTTTAGCCGCTTTATGTAGGTCATGTTGGTTGACTTCCCCATACTGTACCAGAACACATCTGTATTCACTTTCAGTTTTAACATCCAACTACAAGATAAGAGACAAGATTAGATTTTTATTAATCCCACACCAGGGATCATTTTACTTGCTCCAGCTCGAAAAAGACAAAAATATAAACAGTAGAACAAAACAGAATAAAATATAAGGATAATAAACTGTAAACAATAGAAAAATACACAAAATGTTAAGTGTAGACGTTCACTCACTCACTCACTCACTCACTCACTCATTTGCCGAACCGCCTAGTCCTACTTTTGTAGAGGGGAGGCTGCAATCTATCTCAGCTGACTCTCGGCGAATTTGGGGTACACCCTGAAGAGCTGTCCAGACCATCGCAGGCCAACTCGCACACAACAGTACGCACTCACATCTAGGGGCAGTTTGGAACAGCCAATTAAATGTGCATGTCATCCTCATCGTCCGCTTGATCCGGGGTCGGGTCGCGGGGGCAGCAGCCTAAGCAGTGAGGTCCAGACATCACTTCCTTCAGCTCTTCCCGGGGGACACCGAGGCGTTCCCAGACCAGCCGAGAGACTAAACGTGCGTGTCTTTGGGAGGAAACCGGAGTACCTGCAGGAAACCCACACAAGTACGAGTATAACTTTTTAAATTGCCGTGGCTAACATTAGTGGTTAGCTTGATGCTAGAATTAACCACTTCAATTTGTTTAATAGTGATATCCTAGAAGTAGACTAGCCAATCAGAATGCATGATTGCCCATATCCAGGGTGTACAGATGGAATAACTGGTGATATCCTTCTTCAAAGCAGGAACAAACTCGGCATATCAGCCTGATGTATTGGCGATTGAGGTGTTAATCTGTGCATTCAGTGTGGCGTTCAAAACCAAATGCTTTAAAACGGTACACCGTCAAAGCTTGATTTAAATCTGAGATCTGAAGGTGCGAGAACTTCCTGCTCATCTGATTATTTTATGATTATTTGATGCTTGTTGCCCATCGTGTGGTCTCGCGCTCTGCCTGCTTGCCTGTAGCACTTTTTAAAATGACTGTTTTGTTCCTTTGGAAGAAAAGTCATTCCGGCTCGTTATACAAAGACGTGTTCAGAGGGCTCTTTCTCTGAACGTCACTGAGAACTCTACAGGTTTCTACCCGCATTTTTGTCTTTCACCCCCCTCCTCCTCCTCCTCATACTGCCACAATGCAAGGTTTCGGAGATCACACAATGCTCCACACAGGAGTACTGTGTCTGCCTTCGAGACCTGGAAACCTGAGATGCAGCCGGGTGAAGTGTTCTTTCTTTTGCAAGGCATCTCCTGGACTTGTTTTCCAGGGATATTTTTCTTGGAACTCGAATTTTATATTGATCTTTATGTTGATTTCGACTGTTTTGCCGAACACCAGCCAAGCCTTATCTCTTCTCCTGTAAGACGTAAAACAGGTTGTTAACTGCTAAATGTCAAATAGGGATTTTTGTAGTGCCAAGTGTGAACAGTCGGTAGGTCTTGGCTGATGAGCTACTTAAAAAAAAAAAAAAAAAAAAACATTCCTTAACTTGAATCTAAGGCTTTTTAAATATAATAAGTCATATATTTAAGCAGTGAGACTGTGGCGAGGACTAATTAGATTTGTGGTGGAAGGAAATAAAGTGATGTAAATGTTAAAGTATAATCGCAGTCTTTAAACCCATGCTGTGTGGCACTTTTCCCAGAATTCCTCAATTAAATTACATCCATTGAAAGCACTTAAATAAACAGAATCTTCCCAGCTGCTGTTCCTAGAACATGCAGGCGAAAGGAAGGATGATATCAACAAAATCTATTACTTCAACATTTTGGGAAACCGCACGCATCTGGCATTTTATTCCTCGCTGAAACCCGACTCTAGATATCTAATTCTGCTCCCAAAGCTCTCTCCTTGCTCGTCCAGCCTTTTACCTAACACAGTTGACCCAATTCGTAGGTTCTTTGTTCTGTAACTGTGTCCCTGTGAGTACAGCGCAGGCGGGTGGGATTGCTCCAGGATCGGAGACGCCTGTTTTAGCCCTGTTGTTATTTCAGCAGATCAGTCCTACAGTCTGCACCTAATACCCTTTGTTTATGGAAGGCGGTATGTTTGGTTACAATCAGGAGAAATGCAAGCATCGAAGATTACATCCAGCACACATCTTTGGACCTGCGCCCAGCTCAAACAGCTGTCCATGATCCCCGGCTGCTGTTGCTGGAAGCGGTCAAGATCACTCGATTTGTTCAGCGCAGTGATGCACTCATCATCACAAATTCTGCAAATATCTCCAGTTTGCAGATTATCAGGGAGTCTGAAAACTGCATTAAGGATTGTGCATGTGTACGGAGGAACTATAACAAGACTACTGCTGGGTAGGGAAGATTGAGAAAACCAACGTAGATCTGGATCGAGGTTCTGTTGTGCGGCGATTCATGTATCGCTACACCGGCCCCAAAATAAACCTAAAAATGTATTGATTTGATTCGAATTTTTGGTTTAGGAAGGTGTGTAAAATAAAAATTGAGTGCTTAACAGGTAGTCCAGAATATTTGCTCTGTAAATTCTGCACCAGTCCAGTGCCCTGCCCAGGGTTCTTAAAAAAACGGTTCAGTTCAAGGAATGTTTGCTGTTCTTCTTCTCCATGTTGATGTACTCAGACACTTAATCCTATTAGGGTTGCTGGGAGGCAGATAGCTATCTCAGCCGACACCGGGCAAAGGTGGGGTACACCCTGAACTATGGCGGGGCCGACACACACGCAGCTATTCGCACCCACACCTCGGGGCAATTTGGACCAGCCAGTTAGCCTAATGTGCATGTCTTTTGGACTGTTGGAGGAAACCGGAGTACCTGGAGGAAACTCACCCAAGCATGGGTAGAAAATGCAAACTCCATACAGGAACACCCTCACCTAGCAAAGGACTTGAACCCTGGACCTTCTTGCTGTGAGTGCCCCGTGTTGATATTGTTAAATTCAAACTTATTTTAATTAAAAACTTAATTAATTAATTTTAAAAAAGACCCAGAATTGTAAGCTGGTGTAGGTTGCAGGAGGCCATATCGCCCAACTCTACTGAATTCAAGGTGGTGAAACGTTTCCGTTCTTCTAGGATCCTACAGGTGGCGCATTCTAAGCTATTTGCTCTTGAATGAAGTTTTTAAGGTTTAAAGCTTTGGAGGTACAAGTCAGCTTTTCTTTATGTGGTTCAAGCTTTTCCACTTTTCCACAAAAATTAAATAGACTCAATATTTATAGAATTGTGATACTTCAAAAATCGCGATACGAATCGAATCAGCAGCTGGGTATTGTGGTGCTGTATCGGGTGGTCCCTGGTGTGGGACCTTTTTTGAGTTACATTTTTTACATCTACCACTTAAACGTCTTGACAGCACTGTTGAATTCTTGAGCCAGCTTGGTCTCTACTAGGTACTGGAAAAATATCTAATTCTTGATAGTGAAGCTTTTTCTAAGGTTTAATTATGGAAGGAGTCTCCAGTTTCGAGAGAAGCTAGTGACGGAATGTGCTGAAACATGAGTGATGACACCAACGAGCTTGTCTTGTGGTTGCTGGGAGGCTAGAAATGTATAAAAAGCATGAGATCATTGGTTTAATAAATAAAACATTGTAAACATTGGTGAATGGATGTGGTGTAAGAGGATAAAAATGCTTTTAAGATATGTCGGTATTGGAAAGTCAACTTCAGAGTTGTGTTAATGTCAGAGACGTTAACTTTACATTACAGCGGAGTGCAAGACACTACCACATTGCTGATTATTTTTCCCAAGAACAGCACGTCCTCAAGTGTGTTATTTCTTACCTAAAGCATACCACTTACCACTAGGAATAACCACTAGTAAATAGTAGCATGTCATGGTTTTTCATCCAGTAGTAGCATGATTTCGTATAATGCTGTGACCGGTGTTTTAAACGGGGTTCTATTAGTTCCTGTCCTGTTTGGAGTTTTACTGTTTGGACACCATTCCCGGCTTAACCATATGTGGCTTCCTGCTGTTTAAGTAGGAACATACACTTGCTTGAGAGGAGTGAGGTCATTGCATTGGAATAAGTGCTTGCTTTAATAATAATAAAAAAAGGTGGTAGGGGTCTGAAAGGAATGGGACCCCCAATAGCCCCTCCAGCATTGATGAAAGATGGCAATTTTTCATGAATGTGCACATGCTTGAAGAAATCTCGACTGTGCGTACGTGTACAAGCCTGATGGTGGTATTTTCTATGTTTAGTGTAACTCAGCTCTTTTTAAATCCCGAAGCTCGCAGAAGATACAGTCTTGATTTCTGGGACACGTAGCATTCGCTTCAAGGTCCCCAAGTGAGCGTCCATTGAGTCCCATCAGTTGGGACTGGATTAGTTTTACGTGACAGGCTTATCCTGTTTGAGTAGTACTCATCAAAGCCATCTGTTCCAGTTAATCATGTGCTAAAGTTATTCATTACCTTTAATTTGCAAGTTTTGTGGGACGTCCCACGTAATGGGCTGACCGCTTCATTGTTCTCTATTGTGGGGTGGTGCATTTCCAAACCCTTAAGTTGCATCCTCGTTGTCCTGATTTCATCACATCTTTGTGCCTTAGTCCCTGCCTTCGAGGAAACCTGGAGAGACACGTGGAAATGTGTTGAGAAATGACACGTTGTTTCCTTGAAATCTATGTTATGTAAGGGCTAAGCTATGTGTATACCGGTGTGCAGGTCTTCCAGGAAAGCTGCTCTTGTGTATCCTCACTCATTGATGCACAGATAAGTGAGTTGGGAAGGCAAGAAAACATGGCAGACCAGAAGAACTTGTGGTTCAAGTGAGGTGTGAGGAAATTATTGTGTGTTTTGGGATGCTCCCCTTGTCCGTCTATCTCTGTGACCTGCAATGGCCTACACACACTGTGATGTCACAAAAAAAAAAAGGGGACTGACCAGCCTGGGACATCCCACCCACAGAGCTTTGTGCACTTCTTTCTAGTTTCATGTCATGCTTCTTGATGCAGGATTAGGGAACGCCAAAAGACACTCACTACCTAGAAGCCGTTATCTTTTCCATCCTGAATTCGGACTTGTGCCAAGCAGATCCAGGCATTGATGTGAATCCATCCCAATGCGTAATCCATCCCAGTGACTCAGCAACTGCGAGCATTGACCAGTGAATTAGGCCTCTGGTTTGTGTTTAAATTGCAGCCTAAACATCTCCGTGAACAAACTGGCCTCCTTTTCATGTTTTTCCTCTTAGATTTGTCCAGAACTTTTCAGTTAACAGTTGTTCCGCTTTAGGCGTTTATTAAAGTAGACGGCATAAATTCCAGTACCTTTTTGTTATTAGTGAAATAAATCTCCAAGGGCAAGCTGGATAACTAAGGGTCATTGCTTGCTCTTGTGTGTGTGCCATTTTATTATTTATCTAACATGTTTTTAATACAAGCCACATGTTTTTTTCCCCATTTTACTTCATGCCTGCTGCAACGACTACCTTGAAATCACTGTTATTGTTCTTCCAAGGCACATAATTATGAAACCGACACAGCGTTTGGTGAACGCAGCCGTAGTTTTGCGTTCCGAGGGAAGGGAGCCCCTCTGTGTTTCTCATGACCTGACCGGACTGTTAATAGGGGTTCTTGGATGGGGGTGCTTTTGTTCTTGTCCATTTATTATTGGTTCTTGTCAGAGGGGGTGGTGGTGATCTCATGCTGTTGGAATTCCCTCCACTAGGTAAAAGCCCACATGCCCGGTCCCAGACGACGGCGGCTGCTGATGTCATCATTAGGACCATAGATGCAACAATGCACAATTTTTGTCGTGCATCAAAACTCTCGGCATTGTCCCCTTTGTTAAATGTTGTGCTGAGTTATTTTTGCTGGTTTCCTGTAGAAAAACTGACAAGCTGTTTGTGACTGAAAGTACACTGCGTGTTTTTGACCTCGAGGTGACCCCATAAAGATCTTGCCCCATGCTTCACTCCTCAGTCCCTTTCAGATTAAAGGAGAGCGCTGTCTGAGACATTCAGAAGAAGCATGTTTTAACTATCGCATGAAGTCAGCTGTTCTCCGTTACTGTGTGGATCGACTGTTTAGATGATCTAACTCTGTGAAATGATGAGCATTACTGCCCTGCACGAATCGTGAAGCATTCTGTGTTGGCTATTTTAGCACTTTCCGGAATACCACCAAATCACTTCATGCACCCCGAGTATGCAAGATTGCAGCTGTTGGGTCATTACATCAGCGGTGAGGTAATGTTTAAAACCACAGGAAGTAAGAGATTTTAATGTGGATTGATTGATTTGCGCTGTTTAATTGAGGAGCCTAGCGGTGGATGAATCTCTAACCTGGATGCTTAGGACGAACAGGTGTCATGTTTTGAATTAATGTATTTATTTTTTTTTCTTTGTCTGGCTGACAAGTCGGTTCAACAACTTTAGAAAAAACCCCTGCTCCTTTATTACCCTTTTTAAAGTAATGATTTTCAATCGACAGTGTGCGTTAAGGGGGTGTAGCGGACTTGTTGGCGGGCATTCCTTGAGCTGCTGCCCTACACACTGACCGATGTACGTTCCTTCCGTTTTCTCTGCGATTTGATTAGCTCTGAATTCTTGCCCCACTAACCATCATACCGCAGCAACCAACTGGGAAGTCAAACACGTGCTTCCTCTGAGACATGTTGAAGCCAACCAGTGCACCTTTTTAAATTGGTGGGACGAGGAGCGACAAACCAGTTCCATGTACATAAGCTCATAGGCTACTGATTGGACTAGTGCTCTTTTACTCCTGATGGCTGTAGCGTGTGGAACCACTGACACCAAGCAAAATCATGTAACATGGTTTAAAATGTCGAGATGAAATGGACACTCGCTTTGTGGTACAAGAACTGTACATCAAGTCTCGTGGCCAAATTACTTTTGTCAAGGGCGCTGTCATGATGTGGTACTCATTTGTTTCTGTATTAATGTGCTTTACTAGCTACTTGAGCTGAGCAACCACTATAACACTTTTTTTTTTTTTTTTTTTTCCCCATGTGGTCGGTTTGGTTTCAGGGTAATCAAAACATGGGACCAGGAAGCACACTGGAGCTTCTACTTGCATGCTGGGGAAATATCATGAATTTGGTTGGTCCACCGCTGGAGATGCAAAGACCTTGGTGGGAAGAAACAAGCCCCAAGCAGCATGATGATGGCAAAAAATACCATTTCTATGACTTATGCATTTTATGCAACCTTTGCTGCTGAGCACCTGATAGTTGGGGAGTCGCACCTTTGTATCAGCACTCGTTTTCCCTGTGAAGATTTCAGCTCCGAGGCACGACTCTCTCCTGCATTTAGGTTCTTGCAATTCCAGTTTGTTTTGGCTGGATGAAGTGGCACCTTCATGGCACCTATTCCACGTCTTAGCAACATGGTGACAGTTACATGACTGGCACATTTCCTAAATCTCCCTCCTGATTTAGACTATAGGACCAGTTTGAAGCGCTATTATCCAGCTTAGACAAATTTATTTTGCTGCCCACTTTTTTTTTTTTAGATTGCCTTCAAGTTCACATGTGTGAGCCCAGCACTGCGGTGTCTTGACAGACTCATTCGGCTCCACAATTTATCTCTCCTTTTGTTTTACTCTTGGCAGAGGTTTCGCTTGCATCCTGTTTATGACTTCCAGGTGCATCCCGGACCACACTCGCACCAGAATGCATGGATTTGGTCCCTTCGCGATGACCAACTGAAGCTTTACTGAAACTTTTACAGCAGGAATTCAATGCCTTGAATGTCTCCATGTCCTCAGTGCCGACATCACTTGGGCCAGAGAATTTGTTGGATTCAGTGGGCTGTGTGGTTGGATTTAGGAGGTTTTGCACAGATGTTTGCTTAAATATCCCATCACCACTGATTGAAAGGGTTGTGTAGGAAGAACCTGGTTTGGAGAAGAAAGCAACGGTAACCTTAACCGGCTTGGGATCAGAAGCTTAATTAAACTTTTATAGCGTTAGTAGAGTTTGTACACCAGTCAAAACGTTCCCTTGTAGCACATGTAAACTCTTAAATCTGGGCAAAATGCTAAAGTAATCAAAACTGTTTTCTGTACCAGGTTTATTGAAAACAAGTGTTTGGACTATGGAGGCTAATTTGAAAAGGCTTGACTGCTGATCTAGATGTATTCTGGGTGTTAATAGAAATTCTAGAATAAAAATATGCAGTGCTTTGGAGTATTGATCATGAGCCGGTGCTTGTGCTATCATTAGCCGGCGCACTGCACGTCCGCGTGTACGCTATAACCCTGAAAAGCTTCGTACATAAATTCCATTAACGTAGTAGGTAACATGAGGCAATCACTGGGAATGGAACCAAAGTGGACCAAAATAATTTATATGCTATTTATAAACTAATGATGATAAAGTATGGGAGTAAATCACCGCGAGGGGGCGGGGGGGACCAGGCACACATGGACATCTCCACTCCAAAAATCCCCATGAGCACTCTGTACTCCCTAATGAACATGTATGATGTAATGCCGTTGCATCACTCCCAGTTCTCTTTTACAAAGCACTGCTTCCTTTTGTTATTGTACGGCCCCCTCACCGACAGCATAAAACACTTAGTTCGCAAGCAGGCGCCGAGTCATACACGGAGTCCTGTAAGAAAACTAAACCCTTAATTTCAAGGAGGAGACGTGTCCTATAGTGCCGGTTTCACCCACTGAACACTGGGTAATTGTGTTACGGCTTTTCCTGTAGCACGGAGAGCGCCACAGGAATGTGACACCACTGGTTTAACGCTGACAACCGTTAGATTCAACAACGGCGTGCAGTGACGGTGTTTTCTGTGCTTTTTTTAGCAGCAGTGACCTCCACTTGAGTTCCTTTTCAGCAGTTTTTCCACACATGCATAGTTTTGCAGTCTGTGGTATTACATTAAATGCTTGCAATCAGTCACCTTTACCTTCCCTGACCACTGAACACATCAATCCACGCCTTAGTCGCCTGTGGTAAACACTTAAATGAGCGAAGTACTTGGCTGACTTCCCTGACATCACCCGCCCACCCGAGGTGACACCCCGTACCATATATGGTAAAGGGCTGTTGTGCATCTTTCAATATGGCCTTATAGGATACCACTAATTCACTTAATTAAAAGTATTGTTGATGTGGACACACTCATGGTATCTTTTTCATTCAATTGACAGAATGTTTTTACCTTTCGCGACCAATTTCCTTTAAGCTGCGTCCCAATGTCATGCACATTGCTAACATTGGTTAATTACCTACTTAAATATGTGCTACTTAAAACATGGCAGCAAGTTCTAAGCATGCAATGGAATCAGACCTCTTGGCTTGCCATCGTGCCGGTCCTTACGGCAGCCTAGCTAAAAAGCATAAATTTCCGCTTGTA
The DNA here is from genome assembly GCA_030014195.1 of Neosilurus mollespiculum. Lineage (NCBI taxonomy): Eukaryota > Metazoa > Chordata > Actinopteri > Siluriformes > Plotosidae > Neosilurus > Neosilurus mollespiculum. The sequence continues at coordinate 5,753,741 of JAQMYF010000023.1, read as the reverse complement.
GATCACAAACGCGTTCACTTTATTCTGCCACTTTGTTTCTATAATTTCCCCTCAAAACATAATTGAGGTTTTTTATCTCAAAGTTCACCAGAGTACCAGTTGATGAGTATTAAATACCTACTGAGTATTTAGACATGTTTATTATGGTATAGTATGGGTGTTTGGGAACTACCTTGGGGTCATACTGCCGGAGGAAAGAAACTGGTGTAATCACAAGTCCTAAAGTTTTGTATTCCTTTAATATTGCAGTAGTTTCTAAATAGTTGTTGACCCCCGATGTACTATCTATCCATTTATAGTTCCGTTTAAAGTAAAGACCGTCTGCACATTCAACAAACATCTCAAGGTCTTTCTGATTTTTGTAGTTTTCCAGTTTTGTGCCCGCTATAGCCCCCGATTCGGGCTCCTGGCTGATGATGAGATCACATGATGTGCTGCTCTGCTATTGTGGCATTTCGACCTAGAGGTTCGGTGTGTTGTGTGTTCTGAGATGCTTTTCTACTTAGAGTGTTGGTAAAGAGTTTTTATTTTGAGTTACCGGAGCCTTCCTGTCGGCCCAAACCTGTCTGGCTTCGGCTTTTTTAAAAATATTTATTTATTTATTTATTTTAAACAAGGCGTTTCCACTTGCTCACTGGACACATTTTGTTTTTAATGAAGTTCTGTGTATATACTCCCGTAGACTGTTGTCTATATTATCTGAAATGCTTAAACCAAACTAAACAGCTGTTTAGCCGTGGGATTCTGCATACAGGTGTTGTTAAAAAGATTCTTTTTTTTTTTTTTTTTTTTTTTTGTTTAAG
>JAQMYF010000023.1:5700537-5740052 GCA_030014195.1 Neosilurus mollespiculum | reverse complement strand
TATATACACACACACACATATATTATAATTTATTTATTTATTTTAAACATGCTCTGTTACCATTTTGGTTTTTTTTAATTAAAAAATATTTTTTAGAATAAAAAAAAATTGCCAAAATTCTCTGCATTAAATTAAATAAAAATGATAAATGTTTCACCTTTTTCATTTAATTGTTTAATTTTTGTAATTTAGTACGTTATCTATTGTATTATAACATTTTATTGAATAAAAAAATTTTTGTATTACAATTATAAAAAAAAAAAATAATAATGTTCTGCTTTTTTTCCCCTTAAATGTAATTGTAAAATGTGTATTTTATATATATTACATAATTGCAGTGATTCAGAAAACAGGCCTTCGTTTGTATTTATTATTATAATTTAGTGTTCAAATCCTAATTTTATCTTTTACTTTAAAACTAACTTTCAGTTACTTTCTAACTGATCACGCACCCTCCTCCTTCCCAGGTTTTATTGTCTTGCATGGTGTAAATTTGCATATTGCTACATGATTGGCACTTGTAATTTATGACACAGTAACCCCTTGATAAACGATGACCTGCGTTTTAGACCAGAAGCTCCTTTCTTTCTTTCTTTCCCCTTTTTCTTTAGGCTGTGCCCTGGAGAACCCTGATAGCAGATAGAGTATATTAAATAATAGTTAAGGTAACTCTGGTGCAGGTTGCCCTTGCGTGAAGTGTTTGGGGTTAATACTGTTGATTTACTGTGCGTTTCTCCAGGTGATCGCGCCTGAAGAGATCATCGACCCGGCCGTGGACGAACAGTCTGTCATGACTTACCTCTCACAGTTCCCCAAGGCCAAACTCAAACCCGGAGCACCTCTCAAACCCAAACTAAACCCCAAAAAGGCCCGGGCTTATGGTCCAGGTGGGAAGCTTTCGTATTTCTTGGATTAGCTATGCACTTTTTATCCTTCTGGCCTGGTCTGGAGAACCTTATTAACAAGATTTCTGGAAGCTGATGTAGAGTCGACTGTTTGGTACTTTATCCCAGAATCAAACCTGGGGAGAAATTCAATTACATTAAATTATTGATGTGAGAAATTTTATGGTTTACTGGTTTTGAGTTGGACTTACCAAGTTTTGCCTTACCAAGTCATACAGTCACTTTTCAAACTTTTACCAACAAAAGCCTAACCAATTTGTTCATGCAGGTTTGTAGTGAAAAATAGAACGCCACAATGTTCCTACACTAATATTCCTTCGTGATATGAAATACTTCACAGCTTTTGAGAGGTAAACTAATTGTATTGGTAGAGAATTATGGGTAGGCGTATATCAGGAGAAGAACTTTCTCATGAAAGCCACTATATTATGACCAAAATGCACACCCAAACCTTATTGGCTTATAAAATTGGCTAGATTTTTTCTTACCAGAATTATGAAAGTGTGTCTCTTGCTTACTTCCAGATCAGTAGCTTGGAGAAGTCTTGGCATTTTTAATGTTCATGTGGTTAGTGAAGGGTCAACTCTAACCAACTTATGAGGTTTTTCTGAATCCAGGGCTTTGTTAAATAATTATTTTGTTGAATTTATACAGTACATTTTGAATATAAAGTAGATTATTATTATTATTATTATTATTAGCTATCTTTGATGGCTTTGTTAGGAAACCGGAGGACTGTAGGTGATTATAATGGGGGCCATCCATAGGTCGCTGGATCGAATCTGCGAATCTGGGGGAGGGGGGGTGGTTGGTGGTTAAGGTGCTGGATTGCTGATCAAAAGGTTGGGGGTTCAAGCCCCAGTACCACCAAGTTGCTGTTGTTGAGCCCTTAACCCTTAACTGCACAGTTGCATAAATAAGGTAAAATGCATGAGAGCATCTACCAAATGCCATAAATGTGATTATTTTCCAAACTTTATTTAGTATTATTATCTGTCGGAACACTGAGCAGCACAGTGCTTATTATCAGTGTATTTATTCCTCGAAATCTACTAAACATGATCCAGATTTCGGAAGGTATTTGGATCATTCCTTATTTCTGTTAAAGCCGTAGAGAAGATTAACTTCTAACCATGACTGGGCTTTATTTCACCCACCCCCAACATCCATGCTGTACTCAAACCTCACATCCCCTTCACCTCACATGAAATACTGCTGTGTAAATACAGAACAGCTCTGTAAGATTTCATACACGGCTGATAGACTGTCAATAAGCGCAGGCCTTATCCTGTTCAGTCTTGCAAAAGCAGTAGCTAATGTATTAAGACGTTTTTGCCCATAGTGGCACTTGATCCTCATGCCACAAGGGCCCAGTTAAATTTTCTGTACCGAAACGGCAAGCTTTATTGGACCGTTAACTTTTTCGGCGGCAGGTTTTTAAATAACCCGTGTGCGGTCTCTGTAGACGAATAACTCAGATTAGTTTACAGTACAACACGGGTTGGTCACTTTAATGTCACGTCCCCCCTATATAACCCACTGATCGTTTCCTGCAAGGCCTGTAATTTTAAAGGTCAACCTTTTCTAAATCACGTAAGGCTTCTAGCAAGACATTTACACTAGTAATGTCAGAGATCCTTGTTTTTACTAAGCCTGGGTAAAGCAGTGCTTAAGCAAGTTTCTGCGTGCTGTACACCTTTACTCAAGGTTTAAACTCCGACCCTGTGAACCTGAGCCCAGACTAAACTTAACACACTTGGTATTCAAAAACGGGTAAATTATACAGATTGCATATTGGTTGAGTGAACCTTAATCTGTACAGTTTAGCAGAAAACAATTCATAATTAGATCACATGCTGCGTAAATAAATGGTTAACTTGTACAATAAAGTGTAACTTCACCCCCAGCTGTGAGCCTAACCCCATCCACTGCATTTATTTATGAGGGGGTGGATGTGTCAGGCAGGAGCTCGATGAGTCTTGACCAGCATGCGATTGAAAAACGAGTGGTTTTGCAGACTCCTAGCAAGGGCTGGGGGAGGTGGGACGCCCATCTCTGCTGCATTCCTCGAATTTTCTCCATCGTTTATGCATTCATTCATTTGCCAAACCATTTAATCCGACTAGGGTCATGGGAAGAATGAATCCTATCTCAGCCTACTATGGCCAAAGGTGGGGTACACCCTGAACAGTTTGGCAGACCATCACAGGGCCAACACACTTTTAGCCGTTCACCTACTCTTACACCTAGGGGCAATTTGGAACAGCCAATAAGCCTAATGTGCATGTGTTTCTGGCTGAGTAGCTGGAGGAAACCCACGCGATTGTATGTTCTCTCTCATTTAGACATTTAGCGCCCCCCCGTTGGATAAATCCTCCCTATCACACAATAGCTATCTAGCAGGGAGTGCAAAAGGTGTCCTTTTGCAACCTCAGGGGTGGCAAAACGCACTGAGAAACTCGCTATCTGTCCACCTCGGGACACCTATTCAAGAGCTCAAGGACAGCCCTGATTGATGACTGTTTCTGTGATTGACATCACTGACACATGAACCAGACATCACTGAACCAGTTTTAACCCATAAAAGATAATTTTTTAATTGAGAATTTAGTGTCATTATTAGCACCAGCATTGATACTTCATTACAGTGCAATAATATTTAATTTACAGCTTAAAAACATTTAAGTATGCAGTACCTCCTTGTCCATGTATCACCTTTATAAAGAGATTATGATCCTTGTTACACTAATTCTTGTCTATTCATCCAGTTTAACCTGAAAAAAGCAATGAAAGGAAATTCCTGGTCATTAGTCCAAACAATGCCGTGTGTGTATGTGTGTGGTCTATAAGGTACTAAGTAATATGCTGCACTTTGTATTTGTCTGCTGTAGTTCTTTTCCCAACGCTAGGTACCATTTTGACTAAGACTGAAATGCACCTTTTGTTTTGTTGCTGGTCTGCACCAATCATTTGACTATCTAAGGATTTATGTCTTGTAAGGTATCGAGCCGGTGGGTAACCGAGTGATGAAGCCAGCTGTGTTCACTGTGGACACATTCAGCGCAGGACAGGGGCAAGTCACGGTCTACATCGTGGACCCCGAAGGCAGGAGGGAGGAGGTTAAGGCTGTACTCAACGAAGGCAAAAAGACTTACAGCGTAACATACATTCCTCAAGTGATGGGACCTCACAAGGTGGGTTGAAGGGAGTTTTGAGTCGATCTGTTTACTTATGGTGTGGAAGAATTTGAGTCACGGCTCCTGTGTTTGACTCTACAGGTGACTGTGCTGTTTGCTGGCCAGGAAATTCCCAAGAGCCCTTTCGAAGTGAATGTAGACAAGGCTCAGGGTGACCCCACCAAGGTCACAGCCAAAGGACCTGGGCTTGAGCCGGTGGGCAACATTGCCAACAAACCCACGTACTTCGACATCTACACAGCAGGTCTGTTGATGCTGTGTTGATTTTTTGAGCATTGCTAGTGCTAGTAAACACAGTAGCATTGATTTTGGAAACCCGAACATAACATAATGGGATTGAGTATAGACCACAGGTTCCATGAGGAGCAGGGTATATCCCAAAACCCTTTTTTTATTTATTTTTTTGTTGTTTCCTCGGTTCCTGCTTGAACCGGAAGTACTGCTAGTCAGCCATCTTCGCTGGCTGTCCCACTTCTCTTATGTGTGCAGCAAGGAGCGAGGATGCACAAGAGCAGCCTTCCTGGAAGAGCTGCTCACTAGTGTATAAATAACCTGTTCCTTAAATGTCATCGGCCGCTTTTACGTGGCAGGTCCAACTGTGTCGCCGTTGTGAGAAGCGGATTTCGCTCATCGTGAGGAAATGACGTAATTTCTCTTAAAATTTCTGTAATTTATCGCTCCTTACAATGTTTCCTCGCATTCCTTCATGCTTCCTTGGTGGGAGGGACCAAGGCGCAAGGAGAGACGCAAGTGAGGGGATGCAAATTAAGGGTGTTTTGATGTACCCCAACAGTCTATTCCTGCTGGGGTAAATTCTCATAAAGTTCACTCACGTCCGACGTCAAGGATATAAACAACCAGAACAGCCCCTCGGGTTCCACTGTTTAAAGTTAATAGGACTACCGGAATTGAACTTCGTTTTAACTCTTACCTAGGGTTCGTTACTCTTTTGAGATTTCTGTCCTAAAACATGCTAATAAAGGAGCTAAAGTATTTTGTATAACTGCTAGCCACCTCATATAGATTTTTATATCTGTTTTGGAATGTGTGTAGCCGTAGAAACAACTCATTGCAGAGTGTGAGGAGACAAAGAGCTCGGGGTGGAATCCAAGTCGCCATCATGTAATTACTATAATTCTAACACGATGGGAATGCACTGATATTGGATGGAGATGTATACACCACATACGCTAGCAAAAAGTTATATGGATGTCCCTGGAATCTTGGGTTAAGTTAAGGACGACTGTCTGTAATCTTTTGCACGGTTTAACCCAAACCAGGAGCTTAAGTACATGTTCTTCCTTTATTAATACTGTCATGTAGTGAAATGTGTGTGAACTGAGTGCATTTAGTCTAAAAACATTCTACACCTCAGAGTTCACCTTCCAATATCTGTATGTAACAGGCGCTGGTGTGGGTGACGTGACAGCAGTAATTAAAGACCCCCAGGGTAATAAGAATACCGTGGAGGCGATGATGGAAGACAAGGGCGACAGCATGTTCCGCTGCACTTACAGACCCACTCAGGCTGGTCCTCATACAGTCAGCGTCATGTTTGGAGGCATCGCCATTCCCAAGAGCCCTTACTCTGTTAGCGTTGGTCCAGGTATGCATTTCATTTAAAGACCTTATTAGAGTTTTGAATGACTTGTTTAATCTCATGAACCTTTTTTTTTCATTTTATAGTAGTCTTGTATCTTATCTGAATTGTGGTTGTAGCACTTTGGCATTTGGCTAATACTTGGGTTGTAATGGCCAATGCTGGGCATGTGATCATATTTTTTAGTAAGGGGTCAAAAAGATCTACACACATGCCTCAACTCTGAAATATTGTACCAGATTGGTGCTATTAGTACATGGCTACAAAACCATGTTAGCTTTTCAGTATCTTTATTTGTAACATCGGAGGCTGTGGAAATCAGCCATTTTAGCTGCTTTGGAGCTCTATTTTGACTACAGAGCTTATGTTTCAGTCGATTGTTCCTGAAGTCCCCAGGCCTTTAAAAGTCTAAGACCTTTCAAATATTTATACACACACTGGACTGATCAGCCATAACAATATGAATATTCTGCATCTGTGTGTGTGTATTATCATGTATGTATTGTTTTTAAATTAAAATGGGATGAACCAGTAGTACTTCTTGTGTGTGAGATTATCCCTCTTTTCACAACAATTTGTTTTGATTTATTTCATTTCGTCCAGACAGAAATGCACTTAGTTTTGCATTGTTTACAACGCATTAGTCACATTTAGCAATAAAACAAGGCAGCTGAATTTGATGATAACCTTATTTATGAGCCATTAGCATGTGTGAAGACCTTCTCCAACATAGAGGTTGATTGTGCAAGCCAGTGAACCAGAGTGCTGGCAAACTGAGAGCTTGTAAAATTCCAAATTCCTTCTCTCTGAGGCAGATTTTCCAAACCCGGTTAGCATACGGCACATTGGGCTTACAGGAAACCTAATTGAATCAATTTTCCCAAATAAAATGCGGCATAATCGAAATGGTAATTAACCAGACTTTTTAAAGAATCTCTTGATGTTTGTAACCGAACAGTGAAAGCATTGTTCAGTTTACTAAGAGATGACTTATGGGATCACTTGCACTGCTCTTCCCTGTGCATGTTCTATCTCGTTTACAACCTCTGATCTGTTAATCACTAAATACGTTGCGAGAGGGGGAAAATCTATGTTGGCCGAGGTTCTAATGTTTGGGAACCTGAATCGCTGAAATGCATCAGCCTGATGTTTGTGGTAGACTTTAAATTTTCATTAATCTTTGAGGCCCAAAAAGGGTACCGTGGAATTAGAGAACACTTAAGGCTGCTTTAATCACCACCCGTACCTGCCTTACTAGTTTTTCTTCCAAACGAAGTGGCGCTATAAAGAAACGGTCAGGAGATGTGCTTCAGCATGCACCCATGTCATTAGTTTGCCTTTAGATGCTTAAGAATGGTTTTATTACAGAATACCTTTGTCATTGCACTTTGTACAGTGAAATTGAAATCGATTTATTTTTGTATTTTACTCGTCGACAAAAAACCTTGTATGTTTTCTTCATGGATCTTCTTACTGCGTCATATCTACTTCTCTCTTGCCTTGGTACTTTGAAGGGCAGGTGGAATGTTTTGGGAGGAGTATTTAGGATACCCCGTGTCCTCCCTAAATCTATATAAAACACTTTGTGTGGTGAGGCAGCTAAATATGGAGAATAACTCGAGAGATTACTATGAGATTTTTTTATGTAGTGATTACACAGTGCCACAGCTTCTCAGACCCAATCGTGCTCATATGGCGACACACTCCGGCTCAGCACTGCAGATCTCCAAGTTGGAAAACAAAAGAGCTCTAAAGGTTTTAAAGCCCAGAGTACATGTTCTTTATTAATCTGTATCTTATCTGAATTATGGTTGTAGCACTTTGGCATTTGGCTGATACTTGGGTTGTAATGGCCAATGCTGGGCATGTGATCACATTTTTTAGTAAGGGGTCAAAAAGATCTACACACATGCCTCAATTCTGAAATATTGTTCCAGATTGGTGCTATTAGTACAAGGCTACAAAACCATGTTAGCTTTTCAGTATCTTTATTTGTAACATCGGAGGCTGTGGAAATCAGCCATTTTAGCTGCTTTGGAGCTCTATTTTGACTACAGAGCTTATGTTTCAGTCAATCGTTCCTGAAGTCCCCAGGCCTTTAAAAGTCTAAGACCTTTCAAATATTTATACACACACTGGACTGATCAGCCGTAACAATATGAATATTCTGCATCTGTGTGAATAACTCGAGAGATTACTTTGAGATTTTTTTATGTAGTGATTACACAGTGCCACAGCTTCTCAGATCCAATCGTGCTCATACGGCGACACACTCCGGCTCAGCACTGCAGATCTTCAAGTTGGAAAACAAAAGAGCTCTAAAGGTTTTAAAGCCCAGAGTACATGTTCTTTATTAATCTGTAAACCGTCAAAGAAAATAATCACGCCGGGTTGTGCGGTTAGTGGTTATAGGTGGTTGTAGCTCTGTAAGAAGTGCTTTTCATGCTGTATGTGAAGAAAAGTAAGTCTGTGCTGTGGATGGACAGATGAATGATAGGTGGGTGAGTGGGTAGATGGGTTGATGGATTGATGGGAGGTCGAAAAATGGATGGGCGGGGTCAGTGAATGGGTAGAGGGGTTGGTGGGGGAATGGGTGCATTGTTGGGTCGATGGCAGATTGGTAGGTAGATGGGTTGATGGCTCGATGAGGTGTTGATAGATAGATGGGTGGTTGGGTGGATTGATGGTTGTATGGGTGCGTGGATCGGCAGGGAGATAGGTGGATGGGTGGGTAGATAGGCGGGCAGATGGGTGAATGGGCAAGTAGATTGACAGGTGGATGTGTAGATGGGTGAATGAATGGGTAGAATGATGGCTGGATGGTTCTATGGGTGGACGAATGGATGTAAAGGTTGAAAGAACACTTTGTTGATCTCTAGGGAAATACATTTTCTTGCTCTGTCCTAAAACTTTTGACTGGCACTTTTTGAGTGTACCTTTCATGTAGTATAGAAGAATTGTAATTCTATGTTGGGGAAAGACGACACCGAGCATGTGCATGTTTCACAGCATCAACCCCTGGCGCTTGCCGAGCAACGGGCAGAGGTCTTCAGCCCCGAGGAGTGCGCGTACGCCAAGTAGCCGACTTCAAGGTGGACACAAGAAACGCAGGAAGTGGTGACCTCAAGATCACAGTAAAGGGTCCTAGTAAGTATCTGGATTAAGACCTTAAAAAACAAAACAAGGTATAATCCCTCCCTGATTTTGAACCTAAATGTGAATGAATAGAAATGTCTGCATTGAGAGCCTGGTTGAGTTCAGAGCTCCTGTGAGTGCTTTAGCTGAAAGTTCATAGCTAGAATACGAAACATGACCTGACTCATACAAGAGCAGACTGGGGTGGAAGTTCCCCGGCCGTCGCCAGGCTCACAGTCCCAGATGACGTTATTCTAGCTGAGTCAGGAGGCTTTATGTCAGGACGGTGATTAATGACTGCTCCGACTCCACATGTTTCTGTCTAAAATTTGGTAATTATACTTCGTCTTGTAGTTTAGGCTGTTCAGTGACTGGTCGTGATGCATGTTTTTGCAAAGCTTTTTTTTTTTTTTAATTTGGCTAAATGTGCACCTTTTCCCAGATATTACAGATGTTTATTCTCTCTCTCTCTCTCTCTCTCTCTCTCTCTCTCTCTCTCTCTCTCTCTCTCTCTCTCTCTCTCTCTCTTGTAGAAGGCCTGGAGGAGCAAGTGAAACTTAAAGAAGCTATGGATGGCATCTATGCCTACGAGTACTATCCAAACGCACAGGGCAAATACACAGTGAGCATCACATGGGGCGGTCAGCACATTCCCAAGAGGTGAGTTTCCACATCGCAGTCGAGCTGTGGTGTCTGTGGTAGGGCAAGGTAGGACGGGCCATGACATCGTTACATCACCCTTTCCAATGTGGGTGGATCCAGGCTTGGAGAAACAGTCCCACAGGGAACTCGCACATACACAGTGCTTGTGTGTTGACCTATGGAATGTGGGTAAATGGGGACAAATTTTACCGAACTGGTTCTCTGTTTAAAATTTTGTTTTTTTTTTTTTTTTCTGGAAAAATGTGGTGCGACGTGAAAGCCTTTATGCTTCTCGCCTGCTGCAAGGACATGTGCTGGTATTCCAATAAAAAAAGAAGAGTATTCATTAGGCAGGGAGATATTTTCCGTGAGATCACTACCTAAACATTTGATGGCATCTTGTGTGTGTGTGTGTGTGTGTGTGTGTGTGTGTGTGTGTGTGTGTGTGTGTGTGTGTGTGGCCTCGTGCATCCGCCTGCTATTTACTCACATATATATACTGACTCTGTCATGCTGCTGAGCCCCTATGATTGTATTGAACTCCAACATGGCTACCTACCACCCACAGCTGGAACCACTGCCCCGTGGGAACGTGCTAAAATGCCTGGCTGAGAGAAAGGGAAGGGGGGGAAAGCTGAAATAATACAATTGGCCTCTGTTCACCTGGACCTTCCTTACTTTCACACCTACACACCCGTCTGCAATGTGGCTCGGTTGTCATTACTATGTTAAATATTCTCTCTGTGGTCGTGACCTCTGTTAGAACCGTGTCGATAGAATCTGTGTCTGTTGCCGAACATTTTTTGTGTGTGTGTCTTCAATGCAAGTCATCCTGAGTCAACATTTTTGCCTCTTTGCTACTGGTTCAGTCCTTTCGAGGTTCTGGTTGGCCCCGAAGCAGGACCACAGAAGATCCGAGCTTGGGGACCGGGTCTGGAGGGAGGCTTTGTGGGAAAGTCTGCTGACTTTGTGGTGGAGTCTGTTGGCACGGACGTGGGAGTGCTGGGTGAGTTTTACGGTCTCTGGTGTTTTGTTTTGTTTTTTTTTATAAGCATTGGAGATTAAATTGCAACATTTAACTTTTAAAGAGTGAGACCTCTGGCTTTCCAGATTCCAATTAGGAGCATATTAAAGCTAGGACTTTTGCACCTTTTGTGCAGGCTTTGCCATCGAAGGCCCATCTCAGGCCCGGATCGAGTGCGAGGATCAGAACGACGGATCCTGCGACGTCAGGTATTGGCCCACCGAGCCTGGCGAGTATGCCGTCCATATTATGTGCGATGACGAGGACATCGTTGATAGTCCCTTCATGGCTTACATCGTTCCTGACAACAAAGCAAGCCACCCTGACCAGGTACAAACTATAATAGGCTTCATTAGTACCACTTTCCAAATACTCACACTGTGCGTTAATGTTGTATAGTGCCAGAGTTTCTAAAACGTTTTCAACCTGAAAAGGTAAAAGAGAAATTTGTTTTATCAGCTGATACCAAACTTACAAAAAAACATTATGGATTGCCGTTAAAGTGTTGAACAAGAGGGGCATGCATAGAGTGGAAGGTACCTCCACCATGCCGCGTGGATAATGTAGGAAATAAGCCCTATATGGGTACCGGTTTTAATTACCATGTGATTATTTTATGGTATGTTCTATAGTACATGGGGCAGTGGTGGCTCAGTGGTTAAGGCTCTGGATTTCTGATCTGAAGGTTGGCGTTTCAAGCCCCAGTACCATCAAGGTGCCACTGTTGGGTCCTTGAGCAAGGCCCGTAACCCTCAATTGCTCAGTTGTATGATAAAAATGATGAATTTAAGTCACTCTGGATGAGGATGTCTGCCAAATGCCGTAAATGTAATATAACTGGAACAAAACACACTCCTTTCCCATGATGCCGTGATGCCACATGGACGTGACCAAATTAGGAAAAAGAAAAACCCCTTGTTTGATGGTTTTATGAAATTATTTCAAGGTCGTAGGTAATCGACTCATTTGAAAGTCCATTTATAGTTTTCTAGTAGTGTTTCTTAGCTACACCATGTTTGTCTGTCTGTCTGTCTGACCTTCACTTTTGACCGAGACATTACAAAATCGGAGCATCGCTGGGACTATTCCATCTATAGGGAAGTATTCCCACCAAGTTTGGTAAAAATCCATGCACTTTGCACTTAGTTGGAATTGCTGTAATGTCAATCTCGGCTAGCATGCTAGCATCACAAGTCGTGGCAAACCCAAACAAACATGTTTCCTTTTCCGCTGTTGTAACACTGTCTCCGGAGGGTCTGTTAAAAATGTTTGTCTTGCCCTGATATTGAGAATATCTCTCTGGGAGACAGTGTTTTCACTATGAAGCCCCTCCCCTCTTCTACTTTAATTAGGATAGTGAGTCCATATATCCTAGCATTATGTGTTTTGCCAATCTGTGCCCTTGAGCCTATATTTGAAGAAAGTGGTTAGAGTGTGTAATGTTCAGTGCCCAGTGTAGCTGATTTTGAAAATGAGAACACTGTATAGCATGAAGCCTTTTCTTTTAGACATGTATGAGATTTAAAAAAAATGTTTAATTACAGTGTGCATTTTTATTGGTAATTAATTCAGGTTAAAGCCTACGGTCCAGGCTTGGAGAAGACCGGGTGCATCATCAACAAGCCTGCGGAGTTCACAGTTGACGCCAGAGACGCCGGAAAGGGTCCTCTGAAAATCCTTGCCCAGGTGATTCTAACATCAAGAACACAATTACAGCATTAGAGAACAAAATTCTCCAAATCACTCGAAATAGCTTTATTTCCAACATATTTGTAAATAAACTCACGGATTAAATTCACTGGCTTAGAGTTGCTGGCTTCACCCATGTCTTGCTTCATTTCATTACCATCCCAGAACGCCGACGGCGAGCCTATTGACGTGAAGGTGAAACCTAAAGGAGACGGCGTGTACTCCTGCTCCTACACTCCCACCTCCGCCATCAAACACACAGTGGGCGTCATCTGGGCAGGGATCAACGTTCCCAACAGCCCTTTCAGGGTAAGCCCTCCTGAGCCCCAGAGCTCCACAGTTCCCATTCCCACTAACACCACGACCACTAACCTCTTCACCGAGATCACTAACCTAACGGAGTATAACGTGCACGAGGTGAAGGCTAACCCTGTGGAGACTGAGCTGATGGAATTAGACGGGGCAACGGAGCCTAATGTCCCGAAACGCAAACCTATCATTGTTATTACCACCTACGTTAAGGAGTATCACTGCATTTCTGTTTAAATTATTTTGAAGCTGCTACAGTGGGGGGTCTTTTGCCAACGATTGTATTAAGTAATTACAAGAGATTTTTCTTTCGTTACTGTATTTTTCTTTAATTATTTCTTGTTTGTTATTAATATTTGAACAAATTGTGCTTTGTTTTTTTTTTTTTTCTTCCCTATTTACATTTGTGCAGTCTATGAATTTCAGTCTTTTTTGTGATTTAAACAAATCATTTCCAGCAAGATTGTAATTTCTATTCACATTTCACTCGACTCCATGTCTTTCTTTGACATTTTTTGATTTGCTACTAATGGAATGTCAAAGAAATATTTAAAGATTTGATAAAATATGATCCTGTGATGCCAAAACATGACATTTACATGTCGTTCTTAAACGCCTGACTGAAACTTTAAAGTATTTTTGATATGATGTAATGATACCAGTATCGATGTGTTATTAGTATTATTATTATTAGCATATTAGTTGAGATTCTTTTTTTTTTTTAATCTTAAGGAGGAAGCACTTTTGAAGTTATTATGCACTTAACATGACTGAACAATTAATTGTGGCTTTAATATTTGTGTAATTAAAATAAATTTCAATGCAAGGCTCATTACTGTATTTGTATCTCATTGTTTCCTTTCATGTGTCAAATGCAAAAAACAGATATTTTCATTTGTGTGTGTGTGTGTGTTGTGTGTGGTTCTGTATAATCAGCTGCGCATTGTGTTTAAAAGGATCAATAGGTAGCAACATTCAAGCGAATGGAAGATAAACATGTGAATGTTCCACAGTGCTTTAACTCCTGCTAGCAAAAGGTTCCATGATACAATGCTGCTCTGTGCGTCAGTGGAAATGCCTTTGCTTTGTGCCGTTGAAGTTCATATCCTGTTTCCTAGAAAGAATTGTAATCTGGACAAGTAAAGGGAAATGCTTCTTTAAAGTCATGCTAGACAAGTGATGCCTGTTTACATACTATTTATTAATTTTTTTAAATAGTAACTTGAACATAATTGTGCCTTAGGTTCAAGTTGGAAAGGGCAGCCACCCTAACAAGGTAAAGGTGTTTGGTCCGGGAGTGGAGAGAACAGGTCTGAAAGCTCACGAGCCCACACACTTCACTGTGGATTGCACCGAAGCTGGCGAAGGTAATGAAGACAAACGCGCACATGCAAGTGGCATTTTTATCTTTATTTAAAATGTGTATGTCATTGAATTTTTGTTTGCTTGTGCGTTTGTTTTTTTTTGTAGGTGATGTCAGCGTAGGGATCAAGTGTGATGCCAACATGGTCAGTGATAAGGAAGAAGATGTTGACTTTGATATCATTCCCAATGCCAATGACACCATTACAGTGAAGTACGTCCCTCCAGGGGCCGGCCGCCTCACCATCAAGGTCCTTTTCACAGATCGAGTGAGTGAGGTCACAGAATGAAATCATTAAATAATGTAGGGGTGTGTGTGTATATAGTTCTTGGAAACAGCATTATCTGATCTCCTAGTTCGCTTTCTCAGGATAATAAGCAGTTATTGAATGAGGCGGACTATGATATAGAGAATTATTCTCGAAGGGTTGTTATGGACAATCGTTCTGGCCTTTGTGTGGATATCATACAAAAGCTAAATTCCAGAAATGTTTTATTGTTTATTCAAAATATCTGGAAGGTAGACAGTCACGTTACTCGTGTTGCACGGATCAGTCGTGCGATATTCATTCAAACTCATCTGAGGGCATCAATGCAATATTTCGGTTATCAGATGGCAATGATGCAATAATTTGGTTGTCTAATGGCAGTGATGCAATAATTCATTTATCCGAAGCCAGTGATGAAAGCATTTGGTTGTCTTACGTCAATAATGCAATAATTTAGTTATCTGATTGCGATGATGCAATAATTTAGTTATCCGATTGCAATGATGCAATAATTTAGTTATCTGATTGCAATGATGCAATAATTTAGTTATCCGATTGCAATGATGCAATAATTTGGCTTTTAGAAGAATAGCAAGAATTATTTAATGGCTTTCCAATGATAAGAAACAAGAAAATCTTTTGAATTAATTATACTGGACGTTATCCACTTTGCAAACTCGGGATAATGCTTGAAAAAAAACAAACAAACAAAAAAAAACATGTGGTAAACTGATTCTAAAATTATGCAAATTCAACAAAATGCTGGCCTTCATGGCTTTTCACGGTACAAAAGCTCTCTTTTTTAAACTTTAAATGAGATTGAAAAGAGGTCTTGATAGAGTGTACATCACACAAAAGTTAATTTTCGTGTTCCTGTGTGGTATATACTAAAATAATTATTTTCCCCAGGGGCTATTCAGTGATTTATTCACCTAGCTTTTGGCAAATAATTATCTCTACCACGGAGGTTATGTTTTTGGTTTATGAAGGGTGAATTACAGTTCAAGTAATACTCCATTAGATGATCTGCGATTTAAAAAAAAAACATACTAAGTGTAATAAGTATAGATTGTAATGCTTCCACAACAGTTATAGTCCAACGTCTACACAAGATCCTCTGCAAACCGAATTTTGTTCGTCATCCAAGTAGCACTCTGGATCTCATGATCCGGATTGTTGAAATATGTAGGGCTTGCTGAGAAAAGAATTGTGGAGATAATATTGGAAAGAAGAGAAATAAGCTTCTTGGCAGAGGTTTGCGCTCTTTGAGTGATTTTAGTTCAAATACAATTTTTTATTATTTAAAAAAAAATTATTTATTTATTCCCAAAAAATGCACAATGTAGGAAATTCCTGCAAGTCCATTCCGGGTCAAAGTGGATCCTTCACATGATGCATCCAAAGTTAAGGCAGAAGGTCCTGGGATCGCTCGAGCAGGTTAGTGTTTCCGTGTCCACTTTACATGCTGTGCCTTATTTGCTATAGTGCTATTTAAGAGTCTGATATTCTTTCTACAGGTGTGGAAAGTGAAAAGCCCACCCATTTCACAGTTCACACCAAAGGAGCAGGCAAAGCACCACTGGACGTGCAGTTCTCCGGTCCAAGCAGAGGCCAGCCTGTCCAAGATTTTGAAATCATCGACAACTATGATTATTCATACACTGTCAAGTACACACCAGTCCAACAGGTATGATCTTTTTCCTCATTAGTGAATAACCCTGGTACGTTTTTCACATCCACGTCAGTAGAATGTGTATTTATCTAATTATATTTTTGTGTTCTGACAGGGTGAAATGACGATAATTGTGACTTTTGGAGGCGACCCCATCTCTAAAAGCCCCTTTACAGTGGGAGTGGCAGCACCACTGGACCTCGGCAAGATCGAAGTTGACGGCCTGGAAAGCAGTGAGTTTTGTTATTGGCGCATGCATGTGGCTTTGTGGTGCTTAATGAATAATTTACTGCGGGTTCCACTGCCAGGGCTGCGGTGTCCTTTATCCGGAGTGTTGTGCTCAGTTATGTAACTTTCACTACGTACTTGTGCTTAAAATGGCTTTGTTTCCCGTGTCGGAAAGGTTTTATTGGTTTGGGGGAAAATTTAACCACTGGCTCTTAAAATGAAGTAATCCTTTACATCCAGGATGGCAAAACTTTTTCAGTGAGAGAGAGATACATCATGAACGGCCATTTCCATTGCATTATGAAACTTGTGAATAAATGCACTTTGTTGCCGAAGGCACGTCAGGGATAAGCCTGCAAGTCAGGGATGGAATTTTTATTGTGGCTAACAAGGTGACGTCAGCAACTGCCAGCTAACAGTGACAAGTAATGCTAGCTAGCTAGCAACAACCAAGTAACATGCACAAAACAAACATTTACGTTTATGGCATTCGACAGAAGCTCCTTATCCGGAGTGGCTTACATTTATCATTTTCATACACCTGATCAAATATGGGTTAAGGTGCTTGCTCAAGGGCTCAACAGTGGCAGATTGGTGGTACTGGGGCTTGAACCCCCAACCTTCAACCTGAACTCAGAGCCCTAGCCACTGGGCCACCACTGTCCAAATTCAAACGCTGAAGTACATGTACAGAAACATGACTTATGTTTGGAAAGATCTGTCCCGTTTGTTCGTTTTAAACTGTCATTACTGAGAACCTCCTCTAATAAAACACACTGAGGCCTTGCCATTAAGAACTGCATTGGTAAAGCCAACGTTATTAAACTATTGCTTGCGTTTGTTTCAACATCATGCACGCGATCGACAGTAATGGATTTAAAAAAGGCACACATGACCTCGGCCAAATGGCGGGATCACATTTTCAGAATGCGAGAGGGAAGGAAGGGAGGGTGGGAGAGCCCTGAACAGACCAGTGTAGAAAAAAAAAATCAGCGCTTTTCTGTTTCAATTAGGAAATGAATTCATATCGTGTTATGATGGTGTGCATTTGACTCTGCCAATTGGCGACCCAATAAGGCAGTTGTACATCAACAGGTTCCAGCGGTTTGACGTTGCGATTGACAATTCCGATTGTTTCAGGAGTGGAGGTCGGCCAGAGTCAGGAATTTGCCGTGAGCACTAAGGAAGCAGGTGGTCAGGGCAGACTGGAAGCTCGGATTACCAGCCCAACAGGCAAATCTGTTCCCTGTGTAGTGGAATCGCAGCTTGGTCAAGGAGCCAGCCTTGTCAAGTACATCCCAAAAGAGGAGGGTGCCTACACTGTAGAGGTGCTCTATGATGGCAACCCAGTGCCGGGGAGCCCCTTCCCAGTGGAGGCCATGTTACCTCCTGATCCCAGCAAGGTGAAATATTTTTAATTGCTCCAGTGTAATCAGAAAAATCTAAAATTTGATTAATTTTGTTTGTATAAATGTTTGCCTGTCTGTGGTGCTGTTATGTTAAACTATGTTATGTTATACTCTTACTGCAGAGCTGCTTAATCCTGCTAGGGTCAGGACAGGCTGAGCCTATCTCAGCCAACACTGGGCGAAGGTGGGGTACACCTTGAGCAGCCCGCCATACCATCGCAGGGCTAACACACACACATAACCGTACACACACACTTAGACCTAGGGGCCTAATGTGCATATCTTTGGACTGTGGGAGGAAACCGGAGTACCTGGAGGCAACCCACGCAAACATGGGGAGAACATGCGAACTCCATACAAACGCCTGAGCCTGGGAATCGACCCCAGGACCTTCTTGATGTGCTAACCGGGGGATGTCGCAGAATATAAATTTTTTTTTTTTTGACGTCACCTGAGCCTGAGGTGAAGCTGAGCCACAGTTGGTGTCAAGTAGGAGGGTTTACGCATGCGCAGTAGTGTCCATCAGGTTGATTGTCATTTCGCAATCTTTCACTCAATATGGGCGCTTCTTTTCCAGTGGTTAGCATGTGAATTTATGCGTGGGAGTTTCGTTTACAGGTCAAAGCATATGGTCCAGGTTTAAAAGGAGGTTTCGTCGATCATCCTGCTGAATTCACAATCGACACCAGTGGAGCCGGAACAGGCGGGCTTGGCCTGACCGTAGAGGGTCCGACCGAAGCCAAAATCGAGTGTGTGGACAACGGTGACTGCACCTGCTCCGTCTGCTACCTTCCCACCGAGCCTGGCGAATACCTTGTTAACATCCTCTTCGAAAGCGTCCATGTACCCGGATCGCCTTTCCACGTTAACATAGAGTACCCCTTCGACCCCACAAAGGTCATGGCGTCAGGTTCGGGCCTGAAGCGCGGCAAAGTGGGCGAGGTCAGTGTGCTCAACGTAGACTGCGCTGAAGCCGGGCCTGGACAGTTGACGTTGGATGCGGTTTCTGATTCGGGCTCAAAGGCTAAGACTGAAGTTCTGGACAACAATGATGGCACTTACACTGTGACCTACGTGCCAATGACAGCAGGCATGTACACTCTGCTGCTGAAGTATGGAGGGAAGACCGTCCCAAGCTTCCCTGCCAAAGTGGTGGTGGATCCGGCAGTCGACACCAGCAAGGTGAAGGTGTTTGGACCAGGAGTGGCTGGAGAAGGTAATTGAATTTGAATCTGATTCCTCGATTTGCCTTTTGAAATCGTAATGTTTTCCTGGTTTCCATGGCGGCTCCTGTAGACTCACCTTTCTTTCCTAAGCAGCTCTTTTGTTACACAGACATGTCAAAACATCTCTGTACTATTATACTTAGGATGACCTCATCTTGAGCTGAAAGGGGGTTGCGGGGGTTCTAATTGGGAAGAAAAATCTCTATGAAAGATGGTGGTATTTCAGAGCATAAGACTGATGATGACACTTTATGAAGACGTATGACCTTTCTAAATACTGCTTTCCTTTGTGTTTTTTTTCTCTCTTTTAACTCCTCCTGCTATGCATTAATCCACTTGGAGTTGAGCGTTTTCCCCTTTATCACCCCCTCCAGGCGTCTTCAGGGAGGCAACCACCGACTTCACAGTTGATGCTCGGGCTTTGAACAAAGTGGGCGGGCAGCACATTAAAGCTCAAATTAAGAACCCATCCGGTGCTGCTACGGTCTGCGACATTGTTGACCAGGGCGATGGCACTTATAAAGTGGAGTATACGCCGTTTGAGAATGGTACGGTCCAAAAACGTGACATTGTATTTTCATAGCTTGGAAGGTGTGCACATTGCTATGTTCTGTTTATGTTCAGAGCAGTTAAAGATGATGCCTAGTTGTTGGTAGATTGGTAGTTTTAAGTACTCTAATAGTAAGATCATTATGTACTGTTGCTTGGAGGTGTTCATGCTGTCGAGGTGCTGTACGACGAGACCCCTGTGCCCAAGAGTCCCTTCCAGGTAGCAGTGAGTGAGGGCTGTGATCCCACTCGAGTTGTCGCTGAAGGCCCCGGATTGGAGAAAGCCCTGACTGACAAACCTAACAAGTTCTCAATAATCACAAGGTGCCACAGCTGTGTTGGAATGTTAATTACGCTTTCATTTAATTACTTAGTCAACACAAAGAAATGACCAAAACCGATCAAATTCCCAAGGTCACATCAGATCTAACATTGTGTCTGGTTACACAGAGGAGCTGGTATCGGTGGCCTGGGCATCACAGTCGAGGGTCCATCCGAGTCCAAAATGTCCTGCAAAGACAACAAGGACGGTAGCTGCGATGTGGAGTACACTCCTTACGCTCCCGGAACTTACGATGTGAACATTACGTACGGAGGACAGCACATTCCAGGTACATGTGGTCCTGTAAAGTTTTTCTACGGCTCACAAACCACACATGGTATTAGCACCGTAACAGGAGCAGCCACTACTCAATGCTAAAGAAAATATGCAGCTGCAAGCAGCGATTATCGGGGGCCAAGCAAGGACCAATTACGTCCACAACAACATATTTTTTAATTTGATGCCTGGGTACATTTGGACTATGTTTCTACCAAATTAAATCTAAATCCTATAAGGGGCACTATGGGATGAAGTAGACTCCCTCATCAGGACTACTACTACCACTTCTTTTTATTATTATTAATAAGAACACGATTATAACAATATAACATTTTATACATTATAACAATAGGACATTTTGCTGTTGAATTTTACATTTTTTGTTCCCTTTTCAGGAAGTCCGTTCCGAGTGCCAGTGAAGGACGTAGTGGACTCCAGTAAAGTGAAGCTCTCGGGACCAGGAATGGGTTCAGGCGTTCGTGCCAGGATCCCTCAGACCTTCACTGTGGACTGCAGCAAGGCTGGAGCAGCGCCGTTGTCTGTGGCTGTAACAGGCCCTAAAGGTGAGATGTTTTGTATTGTTAAAAAAATTAAATGAAAATGCTTAACGTGTAGTTTGTTGACCTGTATGATTTTTAAGTAAAGCCTGTCTACATATCTGGGAATTATTTAATCATTGCTTTCATTTAGGCATAGCTGAACCGGTTCAAGTAAAGGATAACGGAGACGGAACACACACCGTAGCCTACACACCCTCTGTGGAAGGACTTTACTCTGTAGCGGTCAAGTACGCTGAGGAAGAAATTCCACGCAGGTACTGTGGACACGCCAACACCCCCCCCCCCCTCCAACCCAGAACCCCAGGACATGTATTCTTGTGTAATATCTTATCTTTAATTCTGTTTCCACACTGCCCTCTTTTCAGCCCGTTTAAACTGCGTGTTCTGCCCACACACGATGCCAGTAAGGTCCGTGCCAGCGGTCCTGGGCTGACTACAAGTCTGCCTGCTAGCCTTCCTGTGGAGTTCACCATTGATGCCAAGGACGCAGGAGAGGGTCAGCTATCAGTCGAGATAACTGTGAGTAAGCCCCAGTGGGGAACAAAAAGAAACTTCTCCTCCGTTTGAATCAAGTCTGCTGTGATGTACATGTCCTATATAAACTTAAGCTGCGGACATGATGAAAATAGTATTGCAGGTTTTGGATGTGTTTCTGCGATGCACAGAATGTATCATGGTGTTTCTTTCAAAGGTCTAATAATAAAGCCATGTGTGTAAAATTAAATGAATAAATAATAAAAAACATGAAAAATTTGTTATAAAAAATGTTTAATAATATTATAATAATGTTAAATATTTAATTGATTTTTTTTTTTTTTTAAATATTCAGCAGCAAAAAAGGTGAAAAATAAACTGTTTTTATTTATTTATTTATTTATTTACTTACTTACTTACTTACTTTTTCCATCACACCAAATTCCATTCAGGTTAAATATAATTTTTATTGAAATCTCATCACTATCTGAAAAGGCATATTGTGACATTAATGCTATATGCTGGTATTTTTTTTTTTTTATCAGCCTTTCTGTCTATTTATTTATCTGTTTGTTTATCTCTGTACCGTATTTACAGTTAGAGGCTTTGCGCACTTAAATGTTTCGGAATGCCTCAACACACCATCGAATGGTTAAAATCATTAAACTGTGCAAGCCTCGTGCTGATGTCGAGTCGACCGTTTGAAAGTTTGGAATGTTAATGCCTTCTTACAAAAGCCTGGCACCTCACGGTACCCCTCCCATCCCTGTCCTTCTGCAGGAGTCTGTGAAGCAGCCAGTTCTTGTGTATGTGCCGATCGAGACTCGTTCACTGGAAACGCACTCCTCCACCCCACCCCCTCAGCTTCTTGCCCACTATTTTTGTATTTGTAAATATGATTCAGTGGGTGGAGTTTTGCTCAGACCTGTGGGGTGAAGTCACACTTTCATGGCGAAGTAACCACGGCAGGCTGTATGAGCTATCAGTCGCATGCCATCTTCCATTAAAGTCAGGCAGTTCTTGGCCATGTTTGCGGTACCATGCAAGAAGCAGCAGACTCTCTAGAGAAGGTCACAAAGTCCGACTTGTTCGAGTAAATGAAATAAAAAGCTACAAATAGACTAAACTAATTTAATTTTTACGGTACATTTATTCCTCTCAAGCTAATCAGAGGGATCACATGTTATCGACTCAGTGTTGCCTGTTCACCTTCATTTGTGCTGTTTAATCGACTCTGGGCTTGTTTTGAGAAATGACGGCATTACTTATCCATTTTTACCATCCGAGAGCACATACAACACGTTCCCACTTAATTCTGTGTCTCCTCTCGGTCCAAAAACACATCCAGGGATTAGTGTAATAGACCAGTAGTAAGAGAAATGTGTTATTATGGCCAAATGCAGTCCCTTAAGCGGTTGTGTTTGAATCACTTCCACTAGAAAAATGGGCCTCTCTCTGTCTCTCTCTCACACACACTCACACACACCCCTTCTTTTTAACTGTCTGGAAGGTGATGAAGCACAACTGCATGATTAGAGGTTGTAATGTAGCCAAAGCTGCACTCGTGTCCTTGTTTTTAAACTTTCATGCCTGGACCGCTGGACTCCCCGCCTCTCAGAATCGTATTGCTTCCCTGCGAATTCTCTCCTGATCTCCTTTATCCTGATACGACGCTACTCATGACGCTGCTCGCCTCGCAGTGTATATCGAGAACATGTCGATGTGTGCTGACGTGCAAATTTGAATCTTCAGGACAGAGAAGCGAAACCGAAGAAGCTCAGCGTCCAGGATAACCAAGACGGGACGTATACCGTGTCCTACGTGCCGGATAAAGTGGGCCGTTACACCATCGTCATCAAATACGGAGGCGACGAGATCCCGACGTCTCCGTATAGAGTGCGGGCGACTACTACAGGCGATGCTAGCAAGTGCACAGCCACCGGTGAGCCTAAGAATACTCCATCTTTTCAAACGAATGGGTGATGTATCCCCTGATGAACACGGTACAGAGTGTAAATAGTAGTCATACCGTGAGATTCTGTCCATTTTGCACTCATCAGTGCATTTCTAGCAGTTTTCTCAGCACTGACCAAACATCTGATTGTCATTTTGCAGGCCCTGGCATCGGGCCTACCATCGGCATTGGAGAAGAGGTGGGCTTTGTGGTGAACACAAAAGGCGCCGGGAAAGGGAAAGTGTCCTGCGTCGTCGTCACGCCTGACGGGACCGAGGTGGAGGCAGAGGTCATCGAGAACGAGGACGGAACATTTGACATCTTCTACACCGCGCCGAAGCCGGGAACCTACATCATCCACGTGCGATTCGGCGGAGAAAATATCCCTCACAGCCCTTTCACAGTCACGGTGAGGATCAGCTACTAATGACGGCGTCTCCGGAACCATCTGGAAACATCTGGTTGTAAATATCGCAGTGTGTTTATATGGAGATGAGTACACAAGTGACCATGATTGATCGTGGTAATACATGGCTTGTTTAATTCTTTAATTAGTGTGTAATTCTTTTTGAATTTAGCAACTTCAAATATGTTATGCATCAGTTTAACTCTAACTGCAGAGTGTAGGTTCACTTTGAACCAAATTCCATGATGTTGGTCTCTCACTGGTCTTCCACAAATTTTACCCAGAATTTGATGTCTGGTCCTTAATAACCAGTGTAACATTAACGCATACCACACTACAGTGCCACGCTTCGAGCTTTCGCTACGGGAACACTCCCAGGACTTTTTGATCACACCTGGTAAAATGTCCCTGCTGGAAAAATGCATACATGGAGTTTATTGGGCTTAAGACAGTTTTCTGTCTGCGTCTGTGTCTGCCCCTGTCTGTGTTCGTCAGTGTCTGTGTGCCTATCTGTGTGTGTCTGCCCCTGTCTATGTGCGTCTGTGTGCGTCTGCCCCTGTCTGTGTGCGTCTGCCCCTGTCTGTGTGCGTCTGTCTCTGCCCCTGTCTGTGTCTGCCCCTGTCTGTGTTTTCCCCTGATTGTGCGCATCAGTGTCTGTGTGCGTCTGTGTCTGCCCCTGTCTGTGTGCGTCTGTGTCTGCCCCTGTCTGTGTGCGTCTGTGTCTGCCCCTGTCTGTGTGCGTCTGTGTCTTCCCCTGACTGTGTGCGTCAGTGTCTGTATGCCTGTCTGTGTGTGTCAGTGTCTGTGTGCCTGTTTGTGTGCGTCTGTGTCTGCCCCTGTCTGTGTGCCTGTCTCTGTGTGTTTCTGTAACCTGCGCTCTCATTTCCCAGGCTACTGACGAAGCCCCTTTGCTGCAGCAGCAGTCCGTCCAGCAGAATCAGCTCGCTCCAACTGCCGGCTTCCAGCCATGGGTACACACACACTCCTCACTCCCTCATCTCATCCCCTCGTCCTTCTCTCGTCCCTCCTTTACACAGCCTGTGCCAGCTAGAGAGTCCCGAATGCACTACCGCCATCACTGCTTCCTTTTTCAGCCTGCGTGCTGACCTCCGGGCTGGCTCGATACACGCACTGTTCCTTCTCTCTCTTTCGGTGTATTTGTCTCCAACTTTCTTCCCATTACTCCTGTTCCATTCTTCTTCGTAATGGAAAAGCTTTTCCTGCAGGCCTGACTCATTTTGACAGTCGTTCTTTTCAGGAAATGGCTGTGTGTGTTCACGGCTCATCTCCTCTCCAATTCCTGAATCCAGACTCTGTTCTCTTCCATAGCTGAATTAATTTCCTCGAAAAAATGACTCCACTAGTGTGTTTGTTTTATACTGGTGCTTGAGAAAACATGATCGGGGGCTATAAAGGGTCTTGGTTTTGTTTAGAAAGATATCTGGGGCTCAGTAAAATGTGGGCATTGGGGATCATTTCATCTAGTTTTTTCCCTCTATTTTAACATTTTTGTCTCTGTTTAAACACCATGGTTCATCTCCGTTCATACTCCGTCTGGGCTGCACTTTTAATCAAAGAGCTTAACACCACATTTTCCCAAAACCCAGTGTCTGTCCAGCTCCGTTTTCATGGTTACATGATGTTTTGTATGCTGCTTCGTTCTTTCTCTGCCTTTCGAATCTTGTCCTGTTGCAGGTTTGCTGGGAGTTTGATTCACCATGTTTCCTACCTTCACGCCGTTCACACATCCAGTGCATGTTTCTGCTGTAGCTGAATCACAGACCACGTACCGTCTCCTCTCCTCCCGCTCTTCGACGGGTTCTTTCAGATTTCAGACAGCTTTCTGAGAATGGAAATGTTGATACGGGGCCGAGTACTCATCCGCGATGTCCTTTTTTTTTTTTTTTTTTTTTTTTTTTTTTTTGGTTTTAATTCCGAGTTTCTTCTCGTGCTCAGGTGACGGACGGGGCCTACATTCCGGTGAGCAGTATGAACGGCGCGGGCTTCCGGCCTTTCGACATGGTGATTCCCTTCACTTTAGGCAAGGGTGAAGTCACAGGTGAGAAACAAGTTCAGCTTGAGCCATACTCAAGATTTCCACTGATGTTTGTTATTGCAACGTAAAAATAGGGAAATAAAAAAAAAAAAAACAATATTAATAAGTTTGGTTCACAGATGGTCACCAAGGGGTGGGGCATGGGGAGGTCAGCTGCCAACCTCTGGTTACTCACTCATTTCTCACAATTATTTGCTGAACCGCTTATTCCTATTAGGGTTCCGGGGAAGCTGAATCCTATCTCAGCCGACACGTGCAAAACCGGGGTACACCCTGAACAGCTCGGCAGAACATTGCCGGGCCAACACACGCACAGCCATTCACACTCGCACCTAGGGGCAATTTGGAACAGCTAGTTAGCCTGATGTGCATGTCTTTGGACTGTGGGAGGAAACCAGATTACCCGGAGAAAACCCTCACAAGCACACAGGAACATGCAAACTCCACACAGAAAGGCCCAATCCCAGGACTTGAACCCAAGACCTACTAGCTGTGAGGTGGCTGTGCTAACTGCTACGCCAACCTCTGGTTAAAGGGTGTTTTGTGGTTTTTTTTCTTCTTCTTTTCTTACACTGTTATCTAAGTCATGCAGGCCTGAAATGTTCATGTCACTCCATATCTAGAAGTGTTTGATATACTTGATGATGGTGTTGCTTGTATGTAACTTCGCTTTTCCGCATCCAGGAGAAGTTTACATGCCGTCAGGCAAAACAGCTCAGCCTGAGATCATCGACAACAAGGACGGGACCGTCACTGTGAAATACGCTCCTACCGAGACCGGACTTCACGAGATGCACATCAAATACAACGGCGCTCACATCCCAGGTAAAAGGTCGAGGGAGAGTCTGTTAAAAATGTGTGTGACCGAGAGTCCATGGGAGCTCACTGGCAGAGCTCTCATGGGACAGAGGGATGGTATACGTTCATCTTCCTGTTACTCAAAGCAATCACCAGCCAATCATGAGCGTCTGTGAGCTCATTTATGCAAAAGGGGCGGATAGCTTGGTGGCGTGTTAGATCGCCCCTGAGTTTGTGAAAGATATGGGTGGTGGCATCATGTGTCTCGGAGGGAACATGTGTGTGCTTGCGCCGCTAACTGGTTGGCGGTGGTTGTATGTGTTTGGGGCGGGGTGGAGGGACGACCCAGAAGCATGCACGACGAGCATACAGCTCTCACCAGTCAGTGATCAGTGGGTCAGTGTCCTCCTCCATAATTCATTCCGTATCAGCTTTCTTTCCTCCATCCTTCCTGCGTGCAGGCTCCGAACCTGCAATGACCCAGAAGCTGAAGGGAGATGACGTTTACATGAAAACGAATCATTCATAGTGATTTATTTGGACGTTGAACAAGATCTCCTGTATGACGTCAAGCTCGGGGAATTCATGCAACCCTGGTGTAGTATGGGAACTGAAGAGTCAGGCGAGGATCCTCATGCTGGGGCTTGCACAGAAAGCAGCCATGACATTATGCAGTCGTCATCTAATCCGCATCTGTCAGCGGTCACAGCAGGTATTAGCGTCCTGCATTATGCTGGAGTAAGAGTCAATAAGGCAAGCTTTACATGGAACTACAGTATGTTACCGTATAAGGCAGTAATCACGTGTGAATCACCTTTCCACCATTTACCCCAGGATAAAGGGTGACATGGGGCTAAGTACACGTGCGGATATCCTGTTCAGTATCAACCCTGCACCTCGATAAAATCCCATTGTTTATTGTTCGCGGTTCTAGAATGCCACATAGTGAGCACACTATACGCCGAATGGTGTGGTCCCCCCCCCCCTTTTCACTGACCAAGAAAAAAATAGATTGTGCAAGAAACTGTTCTGAAATCTAACCGTCGGCAGCAACATGTTGTCTTCATGTGTACGCAAGATGTAGTTCACTACGTGATGGGTGGGGATACCCAAACCCAAAAATAACGAAATAAATGCAATGTGTGTGTTTGCTCCATAGAGAGTCCTCTACAGTTCTACGTCAACAATGCTAATAGTCCCAACGTGACGGCGTACGGACCGGGCCTTGTGTATGGTGTCGCTAACAAACCGGCTACTTTTACCATTTGCACGGAGGATGCTGCAGAAGGTGTGCATCACTACGTTTAATCTTTCATTTGAACAATGATTTTGCTTATTTATTTCTTTTTTTACTTGATGGTACAGTGTGCAATATTTTGGAGAATGTGAGTTTTCAGAATGAGGAGCGGGTCCTCTCTCATGGAGGCTGCCATCTTGCACAGCCATGTTTCCGCAGTAGCCCGGAAGCACGCAGGCTTAATTTGGTTGCAGTTTGGAACCTCAGCACTAGATGCTCCAATACACCTTAAAATCTTATCCACTGTACCTTTAATACAAATAAATTAAATGTAATAATGGACAAATGTTATGCAGATATAGAAATCTGTTCCAGAAGTGATGAAGGTGCTGTGTAATTTTGTCGCAGGTGGTCTTGATTTGGCGGTTGAAGGCCCGTCGAAGGCTGAGATCGGTTGCATCGACAATAAGGATGGCACTTGTACGGTCACGTATCTTCCTACGTTACCTGGAGATTACAACATCCTGGTGCGTTACAATGACAAGCACATCGCAGGAAGCCCCTTTACTGCCAGGATCACCGGTGAGGCCCTCAGCGTTGTGTTGTGATGCACCACCTTCATTATTCGCCTCCCCACCGGTTTGATATAATTCGAATAAATATCTTGTGCGATGACGTACTCGTCTCTGAGGTTTGGTCTCGTTTGCAGAGGACAACAAGAGGAGATCCCATGTGAAGTTGGGCTCAGCCGCCGACTTTTCCCTGGACATTGCGGAAACGGACCTCAGTCTGCTCACTGCCAGTATCAAAGCTCCCTCAGGCCGTGACGAGCCCTGTCTGCTGAAGAGGCAGCCTAACAATCATATTGGTATGAGAGGCTTATAAAACGTGTTGGTTGCTAGTGATCTGAATAACATTGGATAGATTTTTCTGAAGGCACTGGCGTTTTTGTTTCCAGGGAACATTAACAGGGTAATAATCCCATACACTTCCTCCGCGCATCGCTAGAAGGGCTACAGCTTATCTTCTCTTCTCTTTTTTTCATCCCCCAGGTATTTCTTTCATTCCCAGAGAAGTCGGCGAGCACTTGGT
This sequence comes from Neosilurus mollespiculum, assembly GCA_030014195.1. NCBI lineage: Eukaryota > Metazoa > Chordata > Actinopteri > Siluriformes > Plotosidae > Neosilurus > Neosilurus mollespiculum. The sequence goes on along the minus strand of JAQMYF010000023.1, from coordinate 5,711,658 downwards.
CAGCATTAAGAAGAACGGACGCCACGTCGCCAACAGCCCCATCTCCATCATGGTGGTGCAGTCTGAGATCGGAGACGCCAGCAGGGTGAAAGTGTTCGGCCCAGGCCTGTCAGAAGGAAACACCTTCCAGATGGCTGACTTTGTAGTGGACACCAGAGAGGCTGGTGAGAATTGAACGGCTGTTCCTCACTCCTCCTGGGTTCTGTTTTGTCCCAGTGTGAACTGTGATTGGAATTCAGGGTTTTTCTGTTGGCGTGAATGGGGTCTGTCCTAAAATAATTTGTTTTATAAGGAAGTTACAGAGCGCCGATGTGTTTTAGCCCTGACGTAGAGCAGTAGGCCAGATGTAGATGCTAACTGAATGGTCCTGACGGGACGAGTTTTCCCCATAGGATTTCCCCCGTCAACTTTTTGAAATGTTGCCATGTAATTATGGTCTATTTAGTCTAATTCCATCATCTCTGGGGTGAACTGCATAAGCGCTAAATGAGCGAATGCTACAGTTCCGCCAGAATGTCTGCCTTTTTAAAGTTTTGTTAATTTAATGCTGCGTTTATGATCCGCAATCTGCTTAATTGAGCCGAATAGGATCCAAGTAAACAGTAAAAAGTGGCTCTGGGGGGGATTTGTAAATATAGACGTAATTGGTTTAACGTTGTACTGTAAATTGGAGTTCCTGGTTGAAATTAGTTTTTAGAATACACCAGCCTGAGTGTTTAGACATGTTCGCGTGTTAAACTGTAAGCAGGAAGAGACTAATCTGAATCTTCTCTGCATTCAGGCTATGGAGGACTGGCTCTGTCCATTGAAGGCCCAAGCAAGGTGGACATTCAGACAGAGGACATGGACGATGGGACCTGTGGTGTTGCGTACTGTCCCACGGAGCCTGGTACCTATGTGGTGTCCATCAGGTTTGCCGAAGAGCATGTTCCCGGTGAGTTAAACACATCGTTGGAGTTGATTCATCCTGTGTGTTTTCATTTATTCTGCCTGCATTTACATTAACTATAAAACATCACATGCCTGTTCCTTCCCGTGCATTTGCGTAATGTGTGTAAATGGAGTGAAATTGGGGGATCGGTGTAGCGAAGCGAATCCAAATGAACAGCTTCAGGAACCCCCGCAGTTCCCAGTGGGCTGTCTAATATTATCCATTAAAAGACATCTCTATGATGAAAGCGTAACTCAGCTTCCTGTTCTGAGGTTAAGAGTACAAGGGCTTGGGGGAGAGGGGGTTAGAGGGGTGGGGGCATCTGAGAGAGGGGCATCAGAGACTAGGGTGAGAGGGAGGCTGGGAAGAGAGCAGGAGGAGAGGCTGAGAGATGGGCAGAAAGGGGTGGCTGAGAGAGGGGCAGTGGAAATTGAGGGGTGGGTAAGGTGGCAGAGCTGGGTGAGGGGGGCAGGGGGTAGCTGAGAGAGGGGCAGAGTAAACTGGGGGTAGTGACTTGAATTACTTATTTATGAGTTTCAATCAGCAGCCCACTAAAGGGCACGGGACGGGGCAGGTTAATCTAGCTTGCATTAAAGGGTGTTTTACTTTTTTTTTTTTTTTTTTTTTTTTACTATTTAAAAATAAATTTTATGATTTAAGTCCCAAATGGTTGACGCTTGCACACGAATGATTCCGTGACTTTTTACCCTTGGCTTTTAACCGAGCTGCTACTGTGTGAATGCAGCTCATTTTGCTTGTCAGCTTTCTACAAATGTTCGACACCGCAGTTCTCCATTAAAGGTACGACCGGCTCTCTTTCCCATTCTCACCTTTCTCCCATCTGTTCACAGGGAGTCCGTTCAGCGTGAAAGTAACCGGAGAAGGACGAATCCGTGAGAGCATCAGCCGTCGCCAGCGAGCCGCTTCTGTCGCCACAGTGGGAAGCGTTTGTGATCTGAACCTGAGGATCCCAGGTGAGCAAGCAGTTCCTGAACGTTTGAATAGATACGACACATCTGTGACATCACTATGCAAAGTAATCAGTCACTGTGTGGCAAGACGTTTTCTAACCCAGAGTTATTACTGAAAAGTGACTTCTTTTTCCTCTAACAGCAATTTCATTTAGTATAGAATTTATAAATTGGTATTCCTTCTGCAGATCTCTGTAGGAATAACATTTTGTTCTGTACTGTAAAGCATCCTTACAGAAAACATGGCAACAAATAGGTTTTCTTTTTGAACCACTTACTATAACAAGCACCTGGAGAGTGCAAACCTCAACCTGTCCTAGCTATATGGACCAAAATGTCGAATTGCCCTATCTCTCATAATTCTTAATAATTCTTAAATTTATAAGTCCAGAATTTGGTCTGCATCACCGCCAGCATCTAATAGAGTCTTCTTTGTGCAAAGCCCCGCCTCTGGTAGAAGCTTCATGTAAATCCACATGATGTTTTGCGTTATCCTGCCACGGCGTGCAGATAAAGCATAAACCTCCTTGGTGGAGGTAACGAGCGTCGAGTCGCTAAGAGTGCACCAGTCTTTTTTTCTGACCAGTTGATGCTGCTGTGGGGTCGTCCGCTTTAGTTCACATTCATGTGCCTGTAAATCAGTGACTCAACCTACAAACTATGCTCGTAGAACTTCCATGTAGAAGTGAAGCTTTGAACCGGGTGACATGAGTTACAGCCGCTGAAACGTTAGCACCCGGTTCGAGTGGATGGAGATATCACAAGGAAGACGGCTGCCACCTGGAGCCGATTTGTCTCGTGTAAAATGCCTTTCAGTCGTATGAAAATATTCAACCAAAGAATGAATCCTGGACTGACCGACTCTCCGGACAGAGATTTTGTTCTGTATACACACCCATCAGCAGGGAGAGATCAGCGTAATACATGTTGTAGTTGTACGGGGGAAGATATTAAGCTTGTTCCGGAGTGAGTGGTGAATTGTAGGCTCTCTCGGGTGGAGAGATGGAGAAAATTTAGAATTTAAAAAAACGAGAGACACCATTTATTCCTTGGATTAGGTTAAATATGGTTTTATTATGTTTCAGATCAAGTTTGCAGGTGAAATTTCTTAAATGGAATCTGTGTTTCAACATAAATTGAGTTATTCAGCCCAACTTATTCCCTGGGTTCAGGAAATTATATGAAGGGGTTTTTGTTGTTGTTGGTGTTGTTTTGTATTTTTTTTTAACTTTTGAAGGTTAAAGTTGTTGTTGTCTTGGATAGGTTTTTAAAACATGTTCAGCAAAAAAAAAAAAACATCCAACACTACAACTACTGCTACTGAGTTTTACTGCAAGCAAGCAAGTCTCCAGAAGAACTGGGCCTGGTTCTGCTTAATAGAACCTACAGCTCATTTTATCATAAATAAGCAGTGGTCAAGGCTCTGTGTTACTGATTCGTAGGTCAGGGGTCCGGGTGGGTAACAAGCCCCAGTACCACAAAGCTGTCACTGTTGGGCCCTTGAGCAAGGCCCTTAAACCTCAGTTGCACTGTTGTATAAAAATGTCATTTGCTCAGGATAAGGGAGCTGTGCCCATGATTTTTTTTTTTTTAATTTTGTTTTTTTTTTTATTCTTGTCATCACATCAAATACTGGTTTTGTCCAGTTTTAGTTTATTGCTCGTCGTAGCATATTTGTAATTTTTTAAAAATGTATTTCTTTTGCAATTGCTCTTATTTATACTTGAGATATGAATATGAAAATTTTCTGCAAAAGCATCTAACGGTGTATCTGTATGATGGATAAGAGGCAAAAATGAATGTAAAAAGTCTGAGTGAGTGATGTGTTGAATCCTTCTATAAGGAGACGTAAGAGAGGGAAAGAGAAGAGTGTGGGGAGGTTGAGGGAAAGGCTGTTTATAGCTACTATAACAAGTGATGTTAATCAGTAGATCTGCAGACAGTCCACATTAGCTGTAACGACTATTGGGTTAAAAACTGAAAGGTGGTTTTCAGTGTCCTTGTTGCCTCATTACTGTGAAATAGGATTAAAACCCTTCAGCATGCTGTTATTGGAAAGTAATACAGTGGTACTGTGGGTCAGGCAGCATCGCTTCATCACCTTTGTTGATTTTCTTATAACGTGTCTCCAAGTGTTTAAAACTTCATACTTAAGAAACCCTCGATTTGAGAGGTCTTTAGAGGACTTGATGTCTGTCCATCTATTCATTGTCGATATTTATCATGAAGCTGATTGGCTGTTGCTCTTTGGCAGGAACTTGATGTATACTGATATCTGGAAATGTATGCTGAGACCGTTTTTTTTTTAATTTTTTTTTTTTCTTTTTTTTATTTATTTATTTATTTTATTAACAATATGTATAATGCGTTAAAGAGTAATTTTTAGAGTAATCTTATTAATGCCTCTACTGATTTTTTTGCTGGACAAGGTTTATACTTTAAAACTTCAACAGGATGATTGAAGGCAGTTTGGTCGCAAAAGTTTAAAATATTCTTTTGATTCAGTTGATAAATGAAAGTATACCTCGAGTGGAAGACTTGGGTACTTTACCACATTCACAGCAACAATATTTTTAATTCCCTAAATGAGTATTTCCCAAAAAAGGCTAAATCAAAAGACACACGCCAGACTCCTCTACCATATATGGACGGCGAACTCACCTCAAGTGGGTGGGTGGTGTTACATAGGGCATGTATGTAGGTACTTCGCTCTGGTAAGTGCGTGCTATCGTGGATTGAGTCGTGGTTTGATATGTTCAGCACTTGTGTAAGGCTAAGGTCATGATCTTTTAATAAATTATGAAGGGGATGAAAATCTCACAGGAAGCTCCGCTTTTAGGCAGTGCCTATATCTGTATATTACTTGCTACTGATGTGCTGGGGAGACGTGCTAACAAGAACTAGCTTTTAACTTTTGTACATTTGAGCTCAAGCATTTTTTTTCTCTGAGTCGCTTCAGTCTTGACAGCAAAGCCATCCAAAAAGATACTAATAAACAAAGGGAAGTTTTATGCGCTCGCTCACTCCTATCTTGCCTAATGGGAATCGTATAGTGTGAGTAAAACCATATGCAGCATGACGCATGTGGGTCATGTGTGATATTAAAGAATGAGGACACTGAATCTGTGCTGTAATTTAACAGCATTGTGCTTGGGGACCAGTGCAGCTGTTGTGTGGAGCAGTCACGTCAGACGGTCTGGGATGTGTTGATGGAGTTTGGTGCATTCTGACTCAGGCCATATGTGAGCCATGTTTAAAGTATCAATCTTGGAGGATGAGGTTGTAATGTAATGGAGGGTTAGCTCTGAGTAATGAGTACTGTAATGGAACTGAGGCCACACAGAGTTCTGTTCCCTTTTGACAGTGCTCATAAGCTTGGCTGGGTGTGAGGGTGGTGCCCCACCTTGCTTGCCAACTGGTACACACTTACCCTGCAGCTAAAACCTCGAACCAGTCAGCATGTACAGTCCGAACAGCTATATTGGACCCGTTAAGCAACCTGTTGAAAAGAAAATATGTATTTTCCAGTTTTTCCAGTGAAGCACTTTTATCTGATAAGATCTGTAACTAATCAAAGCAAGTTTGTCGGTTAGCTTTGCAACACTTTGTACTCTTTGTATTCACAGGCTGTGTGATGGGATACACCCCCAAACCTGACCAATGGCATTCAGTGAGGTTTTTTTCCATGCTGCTTGTTTGTTTACCTGTAAGCAGAATTGCATCAAAGCTTTCAACATGATTTTCATTAAGTTTGGTGGAAAGTTGTCACATGGGCCAATGAAGAACCAGTAAAAAGAAGAGGATCCAAGTCGTCCCTCCCAACACCTCGGGACTTGAGTCCTCTCGATGTTACTGGTTCTTCCTTGGCTCACGCAACAACTTTCCACCAAATTTAACAAAGATGATGCACTGAAAAAAATAAACAAACACTGCAATAGATGACATTCATGTTCAATAATGCCATACATTTTTAATCCAGTAGATGGTAGTTTGAGGGTATGCACTGATGTTGCATTCCCACCGGAATGTGCCACTCGCTGTCGGACTGAGTGGCAAACCATACCATACCTCAAACAGCTGCCTTTAGAAGGTGAAACGACCAAACGAATGATCATTTGCATGAATTAAAACCACTTGACTCGAATGAGATCCTGTGAAATAGTGGTTCATGGACATTGATATGCAGCCGGGAATCACGGTTGACATTTATATGCAAGATCTCGATGACGGGACATATGCAAAGCGACTCTTAAAGGTGTACACGTTACTGGCTACTGCTTATGTACTGTTACCTGGTATTTTTCTAGCTCACTTTAAAGGACCATTTTAAGGTATTGTGATATAATCCTAAGAGTTTTAAACATGTTTCCTGTTCCTAGACCACTTTAACCCTCTAATATCTTGGCTTTCAAATACATCCTCTTGCTGTGCATTACTCAGTGACTTATGTGGAACTAATAGAAAAGGTCTGTAGTCATAAGAGCACGGACTGCAAGTCTGGAGTCTCTGACAAGTTTAAGAATTTAATACCCTGGGGATGTTTTTCTGATTTATTTTCTATTTTAAAAAGCAAAACTCCGTCTAGGTAATATTCCTCTCTTGACCTGTTTCCTCTTTTCATCCATTTCCACCCTTAACATTTTCTTGCTGTCTTTTTTTTGCCTGACCCTTACCTTTCCTCACTGGTTTCCTTTCTCTTTCTCTGCCTGTGTCTTTGTCTCTTCAGTGACGTGGTTTCTCCTGGCTCTGGCCCGGGAGCTCCTCTCTCGCGGAGTGTATCGTTCTCATTGTTCTTTGTGGCTTGGGGGAAAACCCTCATACTCTCCGCGGCGCTTGAGCGTCAGAAGGATCACTGTGCGCACAGTGAGGCGCAACAGGACGAGCACAGCATCCCTGCCGAGGCCCTGTGGGCTGGAGGGTGCGTTGTAAGCGCTGGGCATGCAGGACAAAGAGGTTGGCAGAAAGCGCTTGCTCTTGTTTGCAGCATGAGTGTCACCATGCATGTAAAATAGCATATGGTTAGTTCACACCGTGAATATCCATGTACTATTAGCCTCGTTTGGAATGTTACGCCATCTTGCCTGCTAAGTTCATCCTGCAAAGCCAGCGTGAAGCTGCTGAGTTAAACGCTGCTCTTGATACTTCAGTTCTTACTGTAGAGGTTGAGTGCCTATGCTTTTTATCTTTCATCACCACTTCATCTTTCCATCTCCTTTCTTTTTTGGTTTGCGCTGTCCAGAGATCGACGTCCATGACCTCTCCGCTCAGGTCACCAGCCCTTCAGAGACCACTGAACCTGCTGAGATTGTGGCGGTGGGCAACCACACTTACTGTGTACGCTTCGTTCCACATGAGATGGGCGTGCACACAGTTGACGTGAAGTACCGTGGGCAGCATGTCCCAGGCAGCCCCTTCCAGTTCACTGTCGGGCCGCTGGGAGAAGGAGGAGCCCAGAAAGTCCGGGCAGGAGGCCCTGGGCTGGAAAGGGCAGAGATCGGTGTACCAGGTGAAGAAATTAAATGGACAATTCACTTGTCTTTAAAATTGATTTAGGATGTTTGGGCTTGGTGTTTACAAGTTTAAATCTTAACCAGACTAACAATTGGTTTTGTGTTTGGCTAACTAGTTAATAGTAGCTATGGAATAGTTTAGTAGGTAATTTCTTAAGTACACTACCTTAATAATACTGAATAATGAATTTGACTGTTCTTGGAGATCAGTAAGATGTACTTGATACTGCATGATGAATGCATATGTGCGTTTCGTTCTAGCTGACTTCAGTATCTGGACCCGTGAAGCAGGTGCCGGAGGCCTGTCCATCGCTGTGGAGGGCCCCAGCCGTGCAGAAATGTCCTTCGAGGACAGGAAGGATGGCTCATGCGGCGTCTCTTACGTGGCTCAGGAACCCGGTGTGTAGAATTTCACCATAATCAAGATACAGCGCTTAGCTGCGACCCCTTGCTAACGGCTCTCCGTGCTTACAGGTGACTACGAGGTGTCTGTGAAGTTCAACGACCAGCACATCCCCGACAGCCCCTACCTGGTGCCCGTGTGTGCGCCTCCACATGATGCCCGGCGCCTCACTGTTACCAGTCTTCAGGTGAGACACGAGGAAACATCACCACACCAGGGCATGTCTGCAGCTATCAAAGGCGAGGGGTTCAATCGGTGCTGTCGCAGGCGTGTCTCGACAGAGAATTTGGCTGAACAGACAAAACTGTGACAAAATATATCTGTGCACATGGCTAGGGCAGGACAATTGTCTGGGGTCTGTAGACGCCCGTTGTGGAATATCTAGCAAAAATGGTATGGAGCCATAAACTCCAGAAGGCAAGCTGGGCCCCGCTCACCCACGTTCGTCTGTAGTGCAGCTTCTATAGAATTTATTGGGATTTAAAGGAGTGGTGTCATCATTTATTTACCCACATTTCACTTGCCAAATATTCTTGTCCATATTTGTTAAATACCCTTGCAACTTGAATTTAAAGTTTTTGAACCGAATGGAGCGAATGGGAATGGATTGCAGCATGAACGTTTTGAAATCTTGGGCTAAACAGGTTCCAGTGATTGAAATACTGCTGCAAAGTCCGAGTAAAATGGTTGTGCGAACCAAATTTCCATTTATATAAATGGCTAGGTTTTGATTGACAACACCATTAATGTTATTTTGGCTACTTTCTTCGAACAACCATGACACCGCCCCTTTAAATTTGCTGAGAGGGAAGTAGGAAAAAAATTCCTAGCACTTTTTATGGAGGACGTACACTATACGGACAAAAGTTTACGGACACGTCACCATGTATGTAGCTTCTTCCCAAAGTTGGTGCCACATAGTTCAAAGCACATAATTGTGCAGAATGTCTTCATCTGGGGTTGGGGTACAATTTCCCCCACTTAAACCTTTTCTAGCATGACTGTACCCCCTGCGCATATAGTGCGCTCCATGAAGACATGCCTTGCCACGGTTGGAGTGGGAGAACGTGAGTCGCTTTCACAGAGCACTGACCTCAACACCACCGAACACGTTTTGGATGAACTAGAATGTCAAATGCCCCAGGTGTCCCCACTCGACATCAGTACCTGAACTTAATAAAGCTCTTGTGAGTGAATGATCACAAATCACCCCCCCCGGTCACAGTCCAAAATCTAGTGGAGAGACTTCCCAGGAGAGAGAGATTTATTATAATAGCAAAGAGGAAGGAAACCTGAAGTCCAGCAATCCAGAAACACATAGGAGTGTTATGGTCAAGTGTCCATAAACTTTTGTCCATATGGTGTAGCTCTATTAATTATTAAATATATATTTTTTATTTTCTTCCAGTGCATTGCAGCAATGAAGAATTCTCAATTCTGATTGGTTATTTGTTGATTTTTTTAATGAGATGTAATTTATAAGATTCCTCAAAAATAGTCTTGTAACCCACCCAAAAGACTCTTATTTTAAATCACCTCTTAAAAATAAAATCACGCTATGTGGAAATTGTCAGAATAGGCGTCCAACTAGCTGGAAATAATTTGGTAGTCCTTCCCTTTCTCTTATGTAGCCAGGGTTGCGACCGTTACGGGTGGGAAGTGTGCAGTGTTGCACAACATTTTAACGTTTTTTTTTTTGTACATCATCTTGGCACTCTAAGTGCACTGCATGTTGCAAGATGTCAGTATAAACGCACAATCAAGTGCGCAAATTGAGACGCCGCATTTGACTCTTTGTGGTGGTGGTTAGGGAAAGAGGCTTCTTTGACTAGCTGCTGGACATCATTAAACTCGTGTGGGACTTGAGGTGTTTCACTCGTGTTTCATTTAAAGGCTTTTAACAGACACCCAACTGCAAAACTCACCAGATCTGGTTAAAGCAGTGAGAGAGAGGAGCACCACATGCTTGTAGTGTCTCACGTTTTCGGGTTTCTGTACTGTAGTAAATCTCAACTTAAGAATTCTGTCTTCTGCGTTTCCTGAAAACAAATCCTGTAGAATGTGGAACCTCTTTCTCCTGAACTTTAGCTGGTGTGTTGAGATCAGGTAATGGTATGGGTATGAGTGTTTTAAAAAAAAAAAAAAAAAAAAAAAAAAAATGTAGTATAGTGGTGGCATAAATGATGATGGATGTTCATTTGCATATTTGACACAGAGTAGACAGTATAGAAATTTTCCTTTGTGATGTAAATAATTCTTAAGCTGGATATCACTGAATATTCAGTAATATTCACTGAGCCTGAAGCAAAGAATTTTTATTATATACTACATGGAAAGCAAACCCAAGGTGCGCGACTACCGGAGATCGCAAGTTCGAATCTGGATTGATGCCACAGCCATCCGTGACCGGGAGTCCATAGGAGCTAATTGGCCGAGCTCTCACGAGAGGGAGGGATGGCATACGCTCACTTCCCTGTCACTCACAGCGATCACCAGTCAATCATGGGCGTCTGTGTATTTGCGCCCCTAAATATGCACGTGCAGCAGTTTGAAAAATGGCGGGCGGCAGCATCGCATGTCATGAAGGGGGCATGTGCATGCTTATGCCCTTCCTTTGTTGGTGGTGGTCATGTGATTAGGTAGAAGAATGGGGGGAAAAAATCCCCCCAAAGAAAAGAAAAGCAAATTAAAACAAGATTTTTATATGGTTTTTAAACATTTTTTTAACTTTGAAAACTGCGAAGGCCACATTGCGTAGCTTTATTTTTTAGGACAGCATTTTGTTAAATTTCTAGGATTTCAGAATAAGTCACTGCAGCCAACGTTGCGTTTTTTTTCTTTTGCGTTCCACCATTTTGATTTAAGCACTATCCTGAATTTGCAGGTGAAAAATGAGAAACTACTGAATGAGGCAAAGTATGACGGAGAGAATTATTAGGCCGCGGGGTTATCATGAGCTGAAGCCGTAGACCGAATAATTCTCTATGGTACGAAAGCCGAATTCGAAAATTGTTTCATTATTCATTCCAAGATATGTTGAAGTTACTCTGTTGTGTGTGCCAGTCAAGTTATAGTCACTCCAATTATCCCATGGAAAAAATGCAATAATTCAGTTATTCCTATGATGCAATACCAAGAATTATTTCATGCCTTTTCACCAATCAGAAAACAGAATTTTTTTATTTTATTTATTTATATATTTTTTTGAATCTTGAGTGAAGAATAATATCCATGTCATGTCATTTTCTGAACCGCTTAATCCTAATTAGGGTCGCGGGGAGGCTGGCGCCCATCTCAGCCGACTCT
>JAQMYF010000023.1:5685058-5700020 GCA_030014195.1 Neosilurus mollespiculum | reverse complement strand
ACCCGTTGATAGTGGGGCTTGAACCCCCAACCTTGGGATCAGTAATCCAGCACCTTACCACCAGGCCACCACTGCCCGATATCCATATTTATTAATTCAAAATATTTTCCCGTTTCTGCTTGGTGGAAGGCCATCGGCTTATTCTTTCCACAAGCCGACTTATTCCATCGGCATGATTCTGTCATACATCAATATTTCCCCTCTGTCCGTAAAAAGCTAGTAAGAAAATAGCTGACCAGTTTCAAGAGTAGAGGCATTCTCCTCGCAACAAGGAGGTGGGAGGGGTTCGGGGGTTGGGGTGTCTAATTCTTGAATATAAATGTCCATAACATCAAGTACATTGATTCCATATTTTGTTGCTTCTTGTGGTACATGTCTAGCATGAATCGGAAACCGCGTTAGTGGAATAGCATGCTATAGATAGCAGCATTCACATCAGCTACGATTCGCTTTCATCCAGACACTCTCATAAGGCCATACTGCACTGACCACTCACTGACAGCTAGCATAGCGAGTGACTTCTTTTTAAAAAATATTTTGAATGAATAATAAAAAATGTTGAAGTTGTTTTTACTATGCCATGGAAAATAATTTTGATCTCAGAGTAATAATTTAGAGCTCCCCTCGATCTAATAACATTTTTAAATGAGTGTGAATTTGTCCAAGTTAGATTTTTTTTTTTTTTTTTTTTAATTGTAATACTGTCTGTGCTATGAGTCTGCGGTGTGGACGGGTGTGATTGAGTCTTCACTGTTTGCTGCTTTAGGAGTCAGGCCTCAAAGTAAACCAGCCAGCTTCATTCGCTGTGCGTCTGAACGGTGCGCGCGGTGCCCTCGATGCCAAAGTGCACAGTCCGTCCGGAGCTCTCGAGGACTGTGTGGTTTCCGAACTGGAGCAAGGTGAGACTCAAACAGGGAACAGGGGTCAGTAGACATAACACGGCCAAATCAGCAGAAAAACTGACGCGGAATGTTTTTGAGAACTGAAAGTCGACTGCATGATTCGGCAGCATAAAGAGCTAAATTATTCCAAGAAAAATGTTTAGCAAAAAAAATGTTTTTGTTGTTTAATTGCCAGAGACATGGTGGCCTTTTCCATTTCTCGCTTCTTGCATGCTGGCAGACGTTTTCTCTTAGTTAACTCATCTTGAACGGTTCATGTTGCCTTCACTGTTTCACTGGTCCTCCTCCAGACAAGTACGCCATTCGTTTTATCCCGCGAGAGAACGGCGTGCACACTATCGACGTGAAGTTTAACGGCACACACATCCCCGGGAGCCCGTTCCAGGTTCGAGTGGGAGAGCCAGGACAAGGTGGAGACGCTGGGCTTGTCACTGCTTATGGCACCGGACTAGAACGAGGCACTACAGGTAACAATTTATGGCCACGTTTATTTCTGGATATCTTTCATTTTGCTTGGAGTTTCTGATGTTTATTTTTTGCTCGTGCCAGTTTGTTCTGTCGTGTTTTCTGTGCTGATGGATGGCCAACATTACTTACCCAAGACCTGGACTCATTTGCAGCTGCTAAAGAGAATTAAAATTACAGAAATGACATGTTTTTGGAGACCTCATGCAACCTCGAGACAGCAGTCTAGATGTGCTCTCTAAGACATTTAACTTGGTCTAATTTCCTGTAATTTAAAGATCAAGTCGGTTCTCCAAAGAACATGTTCTTGTAGGGGAGGTGGGGTGGCTTCTGGAATTTCATGTGACTTTGTAGACTGTGTATTTCCACCCCCCAAAAAAACACTAACTACATTCATATTCATATGGATACTTGATAAGGGATCATGCATTAGCATTATCGCAAAATAAAACCCAACAGAGGGATTTAAGACTCTCATGTGCAGCCCAGGGGAGTGGAATTACTCTGAAGGGGTGTATTTTCATCCGGATCACTGGACACGATCTAACCTATTACACATCTACATAATCCAACTTAATCATTTAGCACAAAATGATTTCTTTGATTTAAAACTAATCTTATTTGTTATAAAAATAATTTCATTTATTTAAAAATAGTTTTTATATAAATAGTTTTATATTAAACTAATTTTATTTTATTTGTATAAAAATATTATTGATAAATTTTCATTAATTTGAATTTAAATTTTTTATATTTTTTGTAAAAATGCTTTTAATAATTTTAAAATGTTTACCTTAACATAATTTTTTTTTTATTATTGATATAAAAATTACTATTGCTTCCACCAATGATGCCCTCCGTGGCGATTATTCTTCTAAAGAAATACCAGATCACAGACCAGTGAACTGACCAATCAGAGTCCAGAATTCATCAAATATAACGTAACACTGTAAGGGCGCGTGAGTTAGCTAGTTAAGTGCGTTAATACAAACTGATTACCAAACATCTTTTGTTTGCAACCAAGTGTTTAAACATTTCAGCTCTAATCCGTGGTGTTCTCTCATTGGAAGTGTGTGTTGTGTTGAAGTTACAGCAGTGAAGCACATCACGTGAAGAACATAGTTTGAATAACACAGTAATAGCTTGCACACACAATCTCGCAGCTCTTTGTGGTTTGATTTATGTGGTAGTTTTGTGTCTAAAAGAAGAAAAATGCTTCCTTTGTGGAGCTTGATGATTTCATTGCTGAGTGGAGGTAAAGGCTCGGCGGTGTAGCCTTACGTTGCTCTGGAATGAAAAGCAGGAGGAACAGTTGGATCGTCTGATTGTCACGTTTTTGTTTCCTTTTCTAAGGATTTATGCATCCAGCTGCACTTTTATGCTCCTGCTTTTTTTTGATGATCTGGCTCAGTAAACAGTGTGCATTTTTTTCACACCTTGTCTGTTATTTACTATTATTACTTCCTGTTATTGTTTACTTGTTTCTGCAGGCAACCAATCTGAGTTCACCATCAACACCAGCAAAGCAGGACCAGGATCCCTGGCAGTGACGGTTGAAGGCCCTTCAAAAGTGAAGCTCGAGTGTCAGGAGTGTCCCGAGGGGTTTCGAGTGCACTACACGCCAATGGCTCCTGGAAATTACCTGATCAGTATCAAATACGGTGGCCCCAATCACATCACCGGCAGTCCTTTCAAGGCTAAAGTCACAGGTATAGACATGACTTGAGATTAGATGTATACAGTGTTACAAATACACATCACCACGTTTCATAGTGTTCATTAAAAAAGATCCGAGTGAGCATTTCTGGGTAAACATATCTGAACATATCTGCATGGGAAAAAACAAACAACTAACTGAAAGAAGACCGACAATCTTTGATACGATCCAAAGTGTCAAAAAACGTCCCATCTGTTTATTAAATTCCTGGATCCAGAATTTGACCTGGATCATCCGTAAAATCTACTGGAGTTTTCCTTGTCCAAAGCCCCTCCTCTAGTACACATTTCACAAAAATCCTCAACTTACGTTTTTGCGAAATATAACAAAGTACACAGCTCCCCCTGCTGGGTCTTCTGTAATATGACTCTTCCAAAAAAAAAAAAAAAGTCCTATTTTCCAATGTTAAAGAAAAAAATCCCTTTAAAAAAAATCCCTTTAAAAAAAGATTCCTGGATCGAGAATTTAATCTGGATCATCTTCAAAGTCTAATGGAGTCCAAAGTCGGAACATAAGTTTTTGTGTAATCCTGCTAAAAACGCCACCTCGGCATAGATAAAAATCATTCCTTACTGTGACAAAGGGCTTAAAAATAAATCCGATTATTTTAGAAGTATTTTAATATGACTACACAAAAGAGGTCCAAAAACATTTCAGATGTACGTCTTCCTAGCAGCTAATTTTAATGGTACTGAACATGTGATTCTGATGGTTGCATGTGGAATGTGTAAAAACATGAGGTCTAGAGATGGTTCTGTGTAAAAATCGCAGGAGGTCATCGGTTTCTGTACCATGGTGAAAGTCACTGAGATCTCTTTTTCTTGTAATCTGATGTTCGACCTTGCACAAGGCGAACCATGCGTTATTTATACGCTGATACCTGCTGCTACCTCCTGATTAGATCCATGCGAACTGTTCGTTATTTGTTGCTGGATTTTACCTTTTGATTAGATTTGTTTGACAATGTTCTCATTTTATTTTATGATTCTTCAGACTTTTATACACATTCACTGGCAACACAGAATTGGTCAGTTCAGTAGAAGCGCCACATGTAGTTCACACAGGATAGGCTGGTCGCGGAGTGTCTTCATCAGAACGGACGTGTCTAGTTACAGTGCACTCGCTCGTTGATTTCTGAATGTGTTCTTTGCTTTATAGAAATAGAAGGAAAAAGTACGCGCCCGCTTTTACCTGACGTTATTAAAACACGCGTCACTTTTCTCCCTCGTTCAGGCTCACGGCTCGTGAACGTAACCAATGCCAGCGAGACCTCCACACTGACGGTGGACTCCCCAGCCAGGGCGCTCAGTGCCAACACCTTCAGTGCCATGCCCAAGGCAGCCTCAGATGCCAGTAAAGTGACCAGTCGAGGCCCGGGTCTCAGCAAGGCCTACGTTGGCCAGAAAGCCAGCTTCTCTGTGGACTGCAGCAAAGCAGGTGAGCAATAAAGCTCTAAAGGCGTGTTGAATAACTGACATGAAAGACTCAGTGCTTTGTAGCAGTACTTAATACAGATTGTGCTAAACCAAGAAAAAAAAAAAAAAAACCCTTTTGCTGTCTGACTTCTGGCTAATGATTTATTCCTCTGCAGTGGACGCTCTGCTGTAAGCTGTGTGCCTGGTTATGATTCTCTTGCTTGCAGTTTTATAAACCTTTTCAGTCTTGTGTTTTTAAGATTTCCTCGGCCGCCTCGGTCTTTAATCTGGGGTTGTAACCATTATTATTTATGTGCAAAAACAGTTTTTCAGTATTTGTGGGCTGTATCAAGGCAGAACAGTCCAGAAAAATTAACAGAAATATACCTGATAGTCTCCAGACCTGGTTGGAAGAAGGCAGTGTATGATACTTGGCATATTTTAGAGAATGCGGTAATGCACTGACCTGATTTTTCATGGCTCGTGCAATCATATGTCCATCCGTACGTCTACCAGCACAGGCTCTCGTGCTTGCGTCTGTCGATCTCAGACACTGCAGTCCAGAATAAAATATAAAGATGTAAGATATAAGAACACAAATTTGACTTCAGTTTAAATATATACTGAATTTCATTCCTCACTCAGCTCGCCAGACCATCGCAGGGCCAACATACACACAGCCATTCGCACTCAAACCTAAAGGCAATTTGGAACTGCCAATTAGCCTAATGTGCATGTCTTTGAAATGTGGGAGGAAACCAGAGTATCCAGAAGAAACCCACTCGAGCACCAAGAGAACATGCAAAGCCCGGGACATGAAGCCAGGTCCTTCATGCTGTTAGGCGGATGTGCTAATCGTTACGCCACCGTGCCACCTCTCATGAATTTCCTGATACACAGGAAATGGTCTTTTTAAGCATGTGGCAGGGTTGTGGAGGATATCAGCAGTCTACATTTAGTCTGGTTCCTCTCTAGGTATCTTCCTGTGGTCTCAGGGGGTTTTTCCTCACCACATGCTCTCTCATTAGGCACATAGAGGATTCCTAGAGAAGTGCTTCAAGTCATATGCTTAAATGTATAACTGAATCATTTGGCGACAGAGAAAATGATCAAAAGCGCTTATTATAAATAAAGTTGATTTGAATTGAATTGAGAGTGGCATAGTGGTTAGCATGTCCACCTCACAATAAGCAAGGTCCTGGATTCGCGTCCTGCGTTCAGGCGCTTCTGTGTGGAGTCTGCATGTACTCCCCGTGCTTGTGTGGGTTTCCTCCGGGTTACTCCGGTTTCCTCCCACAGTCCAAACCCCTGCACGTTCGGCTAATTGGCTGTCCCAGATTGCCCCTAAGCGTGGATGTGTGTGTGAATGGTTGTGTGTGTTGGCCCTGCCTGTGTGTGTGGTCAGACGAGCTGTTCAGGGTGTACCCTGCCTTTTGCCCAGAGTCGGCTGAGATGGGATTAAGTGGTTTAGCAAATGAGTGAGTGAGAAATAAGTGGAAAAGGTGTTTAAAATGCCTTGAAATATGAAATATTTTGCTTTATATCTATAATGTTCCTAAACATGGAATTTAGGTCCAATCCTTATTTCTTTCCAAATCATGAACCAAATTGATTTAGAAACGTGTACATGTATGTAAACATGTATAATAGTTGTTGAGTGATTATTCGGACTTTCATCACCTTAAAATGTAGTGATGTGGCCCTCAGTGAAAATCAGTTCGACACCCTTGTGTTATAAGGAACTCCACTTTCAGGTGGTACCTACATCCATACATTAGAAAGGTAAGATGCACTGAGTTTTAGGTTCGAGTGGTTTAACATTAGGGTGCTGTATTAGAAAGGCTTCACTTTTCATTTTTTACCCCTTTCCATAAGAAAAAGTTTACGTGGCGGTATTGTAATCACCAGCGTTCGTCAGTTTGCCTCTGAACAATATCCTGTCAACACCCTTGCAAGGATTTTCACCAAACGTGTTAAGGACACCTTACCTACCGAAGTCCCAGGAATGATTTTAATTCTGGAATGTCAAGGGCGGAGCAAGATCACAAAATCCTGTAGACAGACGTCTCCAGTGTTGAAGTTTGGAATTGCTTATATATTAAAAAAAAAAAGGGGGAACACAAACTCTAAGAGAAGAGACCGGAAACTATACACACACATTCAAACTATATCATCCCCTTTACCCTTGAGTGTCCTTCATCTTCATCTTCTTCTGCTTGATCCGGGGTTGGGTCGCGGGGGCAGCAGCCTAAGCATAGTCCCTCCAGCATGTTCTGGGTCGACCCCAGGGTCTCTCCCCGGTTGGACATGCCCGAAACACCACACCTGGGAGGCGTTCGGAAGGCATTATAATCAGATGTCCGAGCCACCCTAACGAAGGAAGCTCATTTCAGCCGCTTGTATTCGCGATCCTGTTCTTTCGGTCACTACCCAAAGCTCGTGACCATCGGTGACCTTGACCTTAACCTTAAAAGGTCAAAATCAAGGTACAGGATTGTGAGCGCTTATAACTTTAAAATGAGTGTTGATAGACATGATGTGACTGTGGAACACTAATAGGAAAGCATATATGGGCTTTCAAATGACAGTTAGCTTTTGACCTTGAGTGACCTTTGAAAGGTCAAACCTCAGCCATTCCATAAATACTTCAAACAAGTTTAAATTCTCTGCTAAAAACTTTTCAAACATTGTGTGTGTGTTTTAGGGAAGAACATGCTTCTGGTTGGAGTTCTCGGACCTCAGACTCCATGCGATGAGATTATGGTGAAGCACACAGGCAACATGCAGTACAACGTCAGCTACGTCCTGAAGGATCGCGGAAACTATGTCCTGGCGGTGAAGTGGGGCGAAGAACACATCCCGGGCTCCCCGTTTCACGTCAGTGTGCCTTAAATCTGACGCAAAAAAACCCATCACGGGAGCAACAGAACACAGCCAAACCATTTAACCCTGTATCAATGACGAACTTGCACTTGCTTTTGTACTTTGTACATGCGATGTGTGGACTGTTGTGCTTAAGTTGCGAATCGTTCGCGGTTGCGTTTTTTGATGTACCACTGAGGCGTTTCTCACCAACTTCCAGGGGAACAGAACCCAGATTTGCGAACGTAGATGTCGCATTCAGGTGTCAGTTTGAAGACTCCTCCATTCTTCGAATTCTTATTTACTACTGATGCTGTTTTTGTCTGTTTGACACTCGGATTTCCATTACTGTCTGGGTTTTTTGTTTTTTTTAAATTCTTGTACCTGCTGCGTAACCTGGACTACTGCGATTGTTTACATGTTGACGAATCAAAACGAGACTCGTATTCGATTAAACCACTTTTAAGAGACTTTTCATTCTTCTTTCGTCTGGAAATCACTCTATTACATTATAATTGTATCCAAACTGTGTTGTGTTTAATCCAGTAGTTGGGAAAGATGTGACTAGCATTTAATAAGTGATGAGGTGGGGGAGGGTTATGAAGAATGCATGCTTTTTTTTTTTTTTTTTTTTTTTTTTTTTTTTTTTTTTTTGAAATTGCAGCATTTGAACAATGCTCTTTTAGCACAAATTTTTATTTTTTTCTTTTCTTTTTCTTTCTTTTTTTTTTTTTTTTTTTTTTACAAATACAAGTACGCTTCCCCCAAAACACAGTATTCTATCGAACGTTTGTGGAGGAGATTAGTGATTTAAATCCACCAGTTCAGTTCCTCTGACAGATTTCTAAGGTTATTTTCCTGTATACTGTTATTTGTCTTATCTAACTACTTTTGATAAAGTATTTTTTCTTGAATATTTTAAAAAAGCTAAAAGGGCTATGCTATTATTATACTCGTAGTCCAGGGTGCCTTAATGTGAAATTATGTAAATTTGGAAATTTCAAACAAACTGGAATAAAGATTGAGGAAAAATAAACATGGTGACTGATGACGCAGTAGTGTGACGTGATTAATCGTGTGACACCAAACACTGCTCTTGTATCCCTAGGCAACCAGTAACAATTTCTTAGGCACTTCTTTGCACCACTATTAGCGTGTGATTGATGGAGATTCTCAGCAAAAACAAATGGGACGACCCTTGTGACCCTTGACCCTTCTGTTCAGCTTAAAAAAGGCCTGATTATAGCATTTCACATTAGTATGCATTTTATTTTGCTTAGTAATCATTTTTAGCAAAAATGTTTTCAGCCAAGTCCTTTTCAGTTGGCAGGAGCCCAAGGCTGAAGATGTGAGATAAGCTTTTTCGGGTTGTTTGCTACTGTGCGAAGCTAAATATAGAAGAAACCTTTGGTTGGTCTTTGTGCTGCGAGTCTGTTTCCATGCAACATTTAACTGTTCGGTTCCAATTTAAATTTTCTGTGCGCAAGTCAAACCTTCCGTTCAAGCACGTCTCAATTACATGTAATGTGCTTCCTGGCTGAAGTGTGCCACTTTAATCAAGATTTGAGTTTTATTCATGCTCTTGATTTTGAAGTCTGGATTGACTCGGCTGCAACCTTGAGAGAATGTCACTGCCATCATTTGGGCAAACGTGAGTACTGCATTTGGGGGGGCAAAAAAACCTGCATTTTAAAAAAAGTATTTTGCACCTTTTCTAGCTTTTCGTGCTTAAAGGGGCGGTGTTATGGTGCTTTAAAGAAAAGAGCCTAAATATCATGAATGGTGATTATCAAATAAGACATTCATTCATATGGATGGGAGTTTGGTTTATGAAATATTCGAAACATGATTTGGGTTCGTACATCAAGATTGTTTGGGGTTTACAACATGTTCAGTCTTTACGACTGTTCAGCCCAACAAGATTTCAAAAAGTGCACATTGTTATCCATTTCCATCTGCTCCATACTGGGCTCCAAAACTCTAGAATCCTTTTGAGTTGAAAGGTTGTTTAGCAAACAAGTATTTTGGCCACTCATGGCATATTAGGATGAATTTTTATTTATTTATTTATTTATTTTTGGCCGACGACGACGACGACGACACTAAACTTGTGTAAAAATTAAAACACCGCTCCTTTAATTTCGTGCAAAGGAAATGGATAGAAGCTGCTAGCAGAGTCTCCATTACTGCACTCCGGATCATCATGGATCTCCTTTGCTTTTCTGTCAGCACTTTTTTTTTGTTGCTGCACCCTTGTGCATGCACAGTTTACCCCCTCCTGCAGAGAATCAGCCCTCTGATTGGGTGACCAAAGGCAGGGCATGAATGACAAACTGCTCTTGGTTTTCCCTTTAACCAGCGACAGTGCGAGAGTCTCAGGCCGGTGCACATTCACTCCAGCCTGAAAATGAGGACTTTACTGACAACCCAGGACCAAAACAGCTACCGGGAGCTGATTCTGAAGGAGGCCTACACACGCCTCAACTGGAAGATGAAATTTGGCAAGGACTACCCCGTCAGATTTGCCTCATGCAAATCCAAGACCATGAGTCCAACCACTGGCACGAAAGTCACTTTACCTCCTGTAGTCAAAGCTCCAGAGAAGAAGGAGGAAGCCCCGGTGCTCCAGCGTGCTCTCCGTGATGTTCCTTTGATGCGACCTGTCAGTCCCCAAACCAAAGAGACTCTTTATAACGGTTTATCCAAAGAGGGCAAAGGACGCAACCAGTACCTGAAGAGACGCTTGCAGAAGATGCCTGAAGAAAGGTATGAATACCCGCTCTTGTCCTCGTGGGAATATGGATGGAGATTGGGTAATGAAGTCTTTTTGTACTTGGGATAACAATCAATGTATTTTTCCCCCTTTTTAAAACAAATTTGCAGAATTATGTAATTGTGACTTAATTACTTGTAATAACTTGTTTTTAGGTGATTATGGGCATGAGTACAAATCACCAGGTAATGGAAGAGCTGCAGTTATCAGGAGCACCTTCTATTCCAGGAATGGCGTTTTTAATATTCCCTCTTCAACCGATCACCTTGGGTGACCAACTTTTCCCCAAAAAACTGGAACCCAACACGATAAATTCAAGCCACAGAAATGATTTTTAAACAATCTCTACTAAATACCAATGATTCCAATACCAACGACTTTTACCTCATTATGCTGCAAATATTAAAAATTACAAAAAGTGAGTGAATCAGATGTATTATAGCAAAGACATTTCTTTTTTTTTTTCTTGTTGAAGTTCTCTGTAATGAAATGTACATGGCTTCGAGAGGATTCAGCAAGAACTTCTTCTGTTTCTAAGCAACCACTAAACAAGCACTTGGGTTGTGCTGGTTTATCATTAACATGCATTACCTTTGAAATAAAAGCCCTGAACATTCATTTCTTGGTGAAATAACGAAGACATTCATTAGTATTCAATTTCAATTTAATATTCATAAAAATGATGACTTCATGTTACACCTGATTAGTTTTTTTTATATTTATTTTAATTTTTGGCAAAAGTAAAAAAAAAAACCCAAAAACCTCTCATCCCCCCCCCCCCCCCACTAAGCTTTTTTCACAGTAAAACACACTGGAAAATGGTCACTCACATCCAAGGCCTAAGAATAGGGAACAAGGAAAGAACAGAAACTGAAAGTTACTACTCATAAATAAAAGTATAAAAAAAATTATAATGCAGCTAGAGCAAGAATTAACAATTTCTAGTGAATTTTGTTAAAATAATAACTTCCCACACTCTTGTAATGCATCTATATATTTAAGCATTTTATTACAATTTTTTGTAATAAAATGGAATAATTTTTTTTTTTTTGTAAAAAAAATAACATTTTTTGTAATAATTTTTTTAGCAATTTTTTTTTTCTGAAACGTGCACTATGCATCAGGTATCCCTCAAGGACCAGTATTGGGGCCATGTTTATTTCTTTATGCGCTTACAGGCTGTGAATAAGTACATTGTTGTGTTTGGAATTAAGGGGTAAAATCTGTGTACCTCTTGTTCAGTGAGTCCAAACACCTGTCTGAAGTCATATACCTCAACCGATTCTGGGTTGACGGCCTTAATCATCGTCTTTCCATGAAGAACAACCCTGTAGAAAATGTACTGCGTGTGTCACACATGATTTTCATTTCAAATGCTCTAATACTTTTTTACTAAAAATTAGTTAAAAATTAATTTTACATTAGCAAGTCATGTTTTATTCGCTTCCCTTCACATTTTTTTTTTAAACGTAGGAATGTCCTTAGTGTTTTTAAGATAACGATAACTTATTCTGCACCTGTCCAACACTGAAAGATGGTTTGCTTCACAAGTACATGTTATTACAAATGTCATAAAAACATTAATACAGAAACGTGTATTAGAGTTAAATCAATGTTGTTGTTTTCGGCACTGGAACACTTGCAATGAACCAAATGGAGATTATATACAAACAGACATGTGTAACATTTATATGCATTAAACAAACAATTAAAAAGGGTTTGTTTGACCTGCTTATTTATTTATGTATTACTATAATTATTATTATTATTGTAATTGTATGTGAATTAAAGATTGAATTCATGCTAAGATAAGTACCAAAGTCTCATGCTTGCAAATTTGTATTATCACTAACTCTCATCACTCATTTGCTGAATTGCTTAATTCTATTTGGGTCACAGGGAGGTTGGAGCCTATCTCAGCCGGCACGCTGCGAAGGCGGAATACACCCTGAACAGCTCTCCAGACTATCTCGGGGTCATCACACACACGATTCACACTCACACCTAGGGTCCATTTTGTGCAACCTGTTAGCCTGATGGGCATGTCTTTTGACTGTGGGAGGAAACCGGAGTACCTGGAGGAAACACAGGTAAGCATGGGGAGGACATGCAAACCCCACAGAGAAACGCCCAAACCCGGAAACTCGAACCCAGGACCTTCTTGCTGTGAGGTGGATGTGCTAATTACTACATGACTGTGCCGCCCAATTTGCCTGGTGACGTATCAAAATAATTCTCCATTTATAAGATGTTTTGTTGGTTAACCACTTAAAGTCCAACTTTAAAATGAATAAATGAAGTACTGCACACCTTAATGTGTGTGGTGGAGGTGTGTGTGTGTGTGGGGGGGGGGTGTTTAGCTGTAAATTGAATGCTATGACTACTTTGATGAAACACATACGTGCAGGTGTTGCTATTGACAAAAGTTACATCTTTATTTAAGAAAATTGGCACTTGGTGGGTTAAAAATGGCTCACAGCACCATCTACTGGTTACGTTTATCCGGAACACTGCAGGGCCCAAGATGATGTAGGATCAACTACTTTGTACTTCTCTGTATTATGCAATTTTTAACTGTTCTAAACGGCTCTTATTTCTAAATATATGCTACTCCAGGCTTCTAATTCTAGGATTTTACACCTTTTTCATGAAGTAAGGTTCCAAATTACACACTTGGTTTATAGCAGAATATAAGCAGAAGTGTCTTATGGTCATAAAAGAAAAAAACTGTCTTTGTCAAAACAAATGCCTGTTTTGTATTTATTTATTCATTCATTCCTAACCTGTCATAAGCACAATCTGTGGACTCTTTCACTGAAGTGTCCAGATTATTGCCTGTCAGCCACACGAAGCTGGTGTCTGAGCGCAGGCGGATGTCAGGCCACTTTTTCTTGGGAACGTAACCACAGTCGGCGTTGAAGTCCCCCATGATGACGAAATTCTGTTGAAAAGAAATGACAGGTGGGAGGAGAGAGACGAAACAGGAACTGAGAGGTGAACTGGAGAAGTAACTGGAGATCTTGTGTGTGTGGAATGAGCAACAAAAGTCAGTTATATGTATAATATCTACTCCATTATCCATCTTCGCCTCTTTCTCTAGGAATTTCAGTGACCTCAAAACTGTAGTTTGGTTCCTTGATGTATGGATGATGAAACAAAACAAATCAGATATTCAAAGGGTGTGGCTAATGCTAACAACAATCACACATTCTGATTGGTTAATCTACTATAAGGATATAAGGTCATATACCATGAGTATAGAAAAACAAAATGGTGGATTGATTTGCAAAACCAACAAAAGACTAAATAAATTATCTACTTGAAAACAAAATAAAATAAAATAAAATAAAATAAAAAACAACAGAATTTGGAATGAAAGTATTTTACGATAAAAATGTATAGATTTGAATTTTTTCAAGATTTATTATTGTTAAATTTATCACCAAAAAATTGTTTCTGCTGCTTGGTGCTAACAGTTTGGCTGTTTCTTTGGGTTTATTCACCTTCTTTGTCATTTGCTTCACACCTTATTGGCACTCAGCTGGTGTACAGCTGGATTTCATGGAATAATTTTAGTCTATGTTTATTAGAGATAGTGTACAGTATATACTCACTCACTCACTCATTTGTTGAACTGCTTACTGAGCCGATGTCAGCTGTCACTGGGCAAAGGCTGGGTACACCCTGAAAAGCTATTTGGAATTTGGGAACCCAATTAGCCTAATGTGCATGTTTTTGTACTGTGAGAGGAAATCGGAGTACCCGGAGGAAACCCGCACAAGCACAGGGAGAACATGTCGACTCCACACAGAAACACCCGAGCCAGAGACTCGAACCCAGGACCTTCTTGCTGTGAGGTGTATGTGCCAACCACTATGTCACCATGCTGCCTGCAGTATATACTGTATATGTTTATTTTATTATTTTTTTAAATAACAGCCCATCCTAACGTTTTATTTCCCTAATATCACACTTTTTATTTACTACCTTTTTAATCCATGGTTAATTTAATGCTGCAGCACATCTGTTGGAAATGTTATAGCGATAGTTAGAGTGCAACAGCTGTAAACAGCTGTTTTCTCACCAGCCTCATGGATGTTGTTTTTTTTTTTTTTTTTTTGGTTCAAATAAATTAGACGAAAACGGAAAAAAAAAAAAAAACAACCCACTCTTCTCTTAAAAACTTTCCAGTCTGTAATATAATTATAAAATAATAATAATACATTTTTACAGAAAAATCAACATAATTCTTACTACACAAATGATGACGCAGTACGTAGAACTAGCACGTTAATATTGAGGGCTTATGAACAGAACTGCTTATGTCCGTACTGGTAAAGTTTGAACAGTTCTGGTTTTAAGCCCTCAATATAAACCTGTGATCTTGGAGCCAGTGCTACCATCAGAGCTACAGTCTACCGAAAATGACTTAACACCTTCTGACCAGTCAGGTTGGAGAATTCCGGAGCTTTGTGATGGATATTAAATCTATTATAAAGGGAGTGTTTTATGGGCTTTACCTGTGAACTCCAGTGTTGAGAAACGTTCTGGTAAACATCATATAGCTCGTCTATTTCTTTAACTGCTGCTTCCGGAGCTGTGTGAATGGGTATGATGATAAAATCCTTGATTTCTGGAATACGAGAGGAAGGACGCACAGACTCGCTTTTAGGCTC
This sequence comes from Neosilurus mollespiculum, assembly GCA_030014195.1. NCBI lineage: Eukaryota > Metazoa > Chordata > Actinopteri > Siluriformes > Plotosidae > Neosilurus > Neosilurus mollespiculum. The sequence continues at coordinate 5,685,210 of JAQMYF010000023.1, read as the reverse complement.
TATCTAATCATTTCTAATAATCAATTCAAATAAATAGCATAAATGTCTTTTCCTAGGTTTCCAATGCAAATTTGAATATATATATATATATGTCATGTCATGTCATTTTCTGAACCGCTTAATCCTAATTAGGGTCGCGGGGAGGCTGGCGC
>JAQMYF010000023.1:5666480-5679676 GCA_030014195.1 Neosilurus mollespiculum | reverse complement strand
GTTTACGCTTTTTTTTTGTGTAATCGCAATAAAAGAACAGGTGTAGACGATGGAGTGGGCGGAGCTGGATGATCCAGAGACTTCACTTTTGGCACTTTACATCTACATGTGAGAGCTAATCGATCCATCCACCCACTTGTCAAACTGCTTAATCCTACTAGGGTCACAGGGAGGCTGGAGCCTATCTCAGCTGACCATGGGGGAAAAAGTGGGGTACACCCTGAACAGCTCACCAGTCCAACGCAGGGCCTACACACACAAAACACAAACACTGTGGTACAGCCATTAGCACTGGTCGATTATACGCCACTTCACCACTTTCTGTGTTGCGTGCCACGTAGTACACACATCAGGCCAAGTAGGACAAACATTTGTCCTACTGCATTAAGTGACAGTAAGCGAGTTGTGGCAAGTTCTGCGGCGTTTTACCTTATTAAGCTTACTGAAAATGATTTTCTAGGAGTGAAGTTTGTACATGCTGATATTAGTAACACTCTGTTTGTCAGCTGAAAAGATGGCTGGAATGGAGGGGGCTACTGGTCTCGGGGAACCGGCCAACGCTAGTTGACAGGTGAGACCTCCGGCCCCAACAGTAGCCATTACCGCACTACTAGAATAGTTTTTTACTGTCTATAGGCAGCTCCAACACCAATATCTGCCTATTTTTTCCTTGTAACCTTTCAAAGTTAATTCCAATATTCCGCAATTTTTTTTAGCTCCTGCCTGGAGTTATAGGAGTGGGTTCCATCTGTCTGTCTGTCCGTCTGTCCATCACACTTTATTTCCAGACATTTTCCTGCCACGCGCTGAAGCCGATTCAAATTTGGTGTGCCGGCTCACTACTATGACTGTATGACCTACTTTTCAAGGTCACAGAGGCAAAACTGTACATCAAGTTTCCGGACAGCGGTTTCCCTGCTGAATCTGGGGATTTCACACTTGCTATGCTTGTTCTATATTGTCACATACAATGTACAAAGTTTGTTGTTTATTCAAGCAGGGAAGTTTGTCCTTCTTGGCCCTGGCCAACACACGCATGCGCAGGAGCCTGTTCTAAATATAGCAACACCTTGCTTACCCTCGGGGCCATGAGCTTTATGTTCATGTCTTTGGACTATGGGAGGAAACCAGAGTACACAGAGGAAACCCATGCACACACAGGGAGAACATGCAAACTCCACACAAAAACGCCCCTGCCAAAGCCCGGGACTCAAACCCAGGACCTTCTTGCTGTGAGACAGGCGTGCTAATAATATGCTTAATCCTTCTGTCACCTATAATCTCACTGTACATACTGTAACATTCCCAGCCTCCCTCTCTGTTCTGTTTGAGAAAAACAAAACAGTGTTTCTCCCACTTTACTCTCGTGCCTTTTGCTCTATATCCTACAGCCTCGCTTTTGGCATCGCCGTCTAGTTCTTACAGCTTCTTGTTGTAGCGCTCAAAAATGCACAGTCATGCTGCAGTCCAAGTCTAACATTTGATACAGAGTGTAGAATGCTGAACAAACCTTACTATGCAAGGTTGCCAGGTTGGTTTAAAATGCCCCTTTCCAGCAAGAACTACAGATAATGCTTATGAATAACTCCCTTTACATGCTTGTTATTCAGGCTCAAGCACAAGTGGTGCGAGGCCCTATTATATGGAATTATTTATTATTATTAATTATTGTTATTGCTGTCGTTTTTGTTGCTGTTGACTTTCTAAGCGCTAATTTGAGGGCCTAAACATATTCATAAACTCACCCGACTTTTATTTATTTATTTGTTCATTCATTTTCTAAGACACGTAATCCTAATTAGGGTCACGGGAAGGCTGGTGCCCGTCTCAGCCGACTCTGGGCGAAGGCATGGTACACCGTGGACAGCTTGCCAGGCCATTGTAGGGCCAATACACACACAACCGTTCACACTCACACTCACATTTAAGGGCAGTTTGGAAGCACCATGTATGAGGAAACCGGAGTACCCAGAGGAAACCCATGCAAGCATGGGGAGAACATCAAACTCTACAAAGAAACAGCCCGACCCCAGGAATTGAACCCAGTACTGACGATTGACGAACTCCTCCCGGACAGTTTTTCTCAGTCCCTTGTGAAGACCTTGAAGATCAAAATCTTTTGCTTATGTCAAATGGTGTGACCGTGGCAGCAGCTCGCATATTGTTGTCTGACCATGAACAGGAGGTTGCATACATCGCTATAACTCAAACATACTTTGTCCAGTCTGCCCCAAATCTCACAGAACATGCACACATACCAGTGTCATTATAACTCCACTTACTGCCAACTGGAAATGTTTTATTGTATACTTTGACTTTCTGTTTTTAGGTTGACTTGATCTACTTCAGATTTGGTCAGGAAAGCCAGAAGGCCTTCCAGATGTGTTATTGTGAAAATTGTGAGGTTTCGTCTGTGGTGACGCAGCATGTTTCGGTGTTTCGCCATGACCCTGGAGTTTAATGTAACTCATGCATACATTATGTAATTTGCCCAAAACTTTCATATTCCTATTTTGTTTAGGGGGGGTTTCACTATATTCCCCTCAAATGTGGCCACCCCTGGCAGGCCCAGGCTGCAACCGCCCTTCATTGCTGCTTCAATTCAATTCAGTCCAGTTGTGTTTGAATTGCATCTTTTACAACTGACATTGTCGCACAGCAGCAAAAAGGTAGCAAGAAAAACCTCCCCCAGTCGACACAAGGAAGGAACATTGAGAGGAACGAGACTCAAAAAGGAAACTCGTCCGCAATTGTGGGAAACCAGATAAGAATGCAAACCATGAAGGCCAGCTGGTTGTCTTATAATTGCACTGGTAACTGGAGTCCTGAATCATTTTTAGCCCACGCCATCACTAGGCCAGTCAGTCTGATTTACCTGTAAGTGTGATAACTTTGAAAGGAAGTTATGTAGCATCACCAAATTTGGTATATGGGTTCCACTCAGGGGCAAATAGGATGGGATTGTATATGGGTCATATTGACCTTGTTTCAAGGTCACAAGGTCACTTTTTATGTATTGGACCTGTCAATTCTTTTTAACTTGAAAGGTAATTACATAGAATCACTAAATATGGTGGATGGGTCCCTTGCAGGAAGGTCTCAGTTGAGGTTGTATATGGGTGACCTTCACCTTGTTTCAAGGTCACAACTGTCAACTTGCTGAATGTTTCTATCTAAAAATCTGTGTATAACATCTAGAAGTGTGAAGTAAATAAACCATAGGACACTCAGAATGATTAGACATTTGATTCCCTTTACTGTAGAATTTCTGTCCATGAGCATGATTTTTGCACTACAAAGCAGTTTCATGCCCTGAAGCAGATGCAGCAAGGCGACGTGCGAGGTATAAATTTGGCAGCACCCTCATGTTTTCTGCTTATTTATAGAATGCATAAGCAATCCGTCAGCTTACTGATACAGAAAGTAGAATTCTGCTCTTTAACTGTTATTCTGCTCAATGATAGGGTAAAGGCCATTTTAAAATGCATCCAGAAACGTCGAACACATTTTTTTAAAGGTGTAATCAATGGATATTTGCTGAAGGTGAGGTGGGAGATTATTTTTACATAATTAAACCGTGACTGAGGCAGGTGAGGTAAGCTGTGCTCTAAGCGCTCCGAGCAGAGTTAAGCACTGTGTAGCTAACAGTGTAATTTTATACTTATACAGACTTTTAGTATATGCAGAGACTGAACGTAAGTAAATAGACACCCAAAATTTCAAAAATTTCGAAGAAGAGGCTTGCGTCTTGCTGCTCGGCCATAATAACCCATTTGATGAAGATGGTGCGTAACAGTTTTTGAGCTGGTTTGGATGTCTTCTGCAATGTCTGTGGCCTTAGAACGGGGATTTTTCTCCGCTGGTGTCTTCACGGAGCGAAGGCATCTTTCTCATGGTCCGGGTCGACCTGGTCGTGGATTCGTGGTGGTCTTACCTTCACCGTTGAACTTTTTACCGTTGACAGAAGAATTGAAATGTCAGATTTTTTGTATTATAATATTATAATAAATTTGTTGTTATAAATAAACAAAAAAAGAATTGAGGAAATCTCTCTCTATCCATTATCTTCACCACTTATTTGTCGGGGTGCAGGGGAATCTGATGCCAATCCCATCTGACCTTGGAGGTTGATTCGAGAGGCGGGGTATACCCTGAACAGGTTTCCAGTCCTTTACAGGGCAGACACAGACACAAACAAACAAATTTCACACTCACGTTCAAACCAAGGGGGAATTTACACTAGCCAGTTGACCTAATGTGCATGTCTTTGGACTGTGTTAGGAAACCAGAAGAGACCCATGCAAACATGAGGAGACCAGGGAAACTCCACACAGAAAGGCCCGTAGATGGGATTCAGACCCTGAACCTTCTCACTATGAGGCAACAGTGATAACCACTGAGCCACCACTCCACCCCAGTAAATACACTGTTTTAATTTGATAGGTATTGGAGAAGGAGACTGGGGCTTCAGGTGGATTATGTAACGCATAAAGGATATCGCTTTTGTTATGCACACCGTGGGAAGCCTGGGAGTCGACCTTCTATACTCATGCTTCATGGCTTTTCTGCTCACAAAGACATGTGGCTGGGTATGGTGAAGGTACGAGCTTCATTTCATTCTACCTATATCATTTAATTATCATGTTATATTTGTATTATCATTAAATTGTCCTAGACAGTGTCTTACACAGTAGTTTTGTACCGAATGCAGATGATTTTTTTTCACAATGGAGAATTTATTGATTTATTTATTTATTTTGAAATTTGCAGTTCTTTCCAGCCAATGTGCATCTGGTGTGTGTTGACATGCCCGGCCATGGGGGCACTACGCGCACTAGTGCAGTGGACTACTCCATTGAGGGCCAGGTGAAAAGGATACGTCAGGTAGGGTTTACGATCATTTCCGAATATCCAGATAAAACTGGGGCTGAAATCCAACTGAATAGCCCTTTCTTCCCAAGTGAGTATTAAAACCTACAATGGTTGTCAGGTTCAGTGTCTGTCTGCCTGCAGAGCCATTGCAGCGCAAGCACGGCCATGTTTTTTAGTTTGGTTTAGCGACTGTTAGTCTCATTAGCGTTTTAACCATTTTAGGTGGGTTTCTAATAAAGTTATGTAATTAATAAACCGGAAACAAAATTACGCTGCAGTCGTCACTCACTCTCACTCATTTGTTGAAATGGTTTGTGGGGGGTGAAGCCTATCTTAGCCGACACTGGGCAAAGGCCGGGGACACCCTGAACAGCTCGCCAGACCACTTAGACAATGAATCAATGAATGCTTTTCTTCCAAGAAAAGGTGTTTCAGTGTGTACCCTGCTGTTTACCCAGTGTCGGCTGAGATTTGGAGTAAGCGGTTTGGCAAATGAGATGAGTGAGTGAATATCATCTTGTTTTGCGCCCCCGGCTTTATCTATGTTTGCTTGCATTTCTTATATTTTTGCTCTCTCTGCAGTTTGTAGAAAGTACTCAGCTAACTAAGAAGCCTTTTCACCTAGTGGGTGCATCCATGGGTGGTTGTGTAGCTGGTGTTTATGCTGCTCGCTATCCCTCTGATCTTTCCAGTCTCACACTGATCTGTCCTGCCGGTGGGTATCACCTGATCTCCATGCTGGTCATCTGATGCTAACATTTCCATTTGCTCAGTGATGTAAACTACAGACATGATGGCGTGGCAGAATGGCGTAAGATCATCTGTGACATGCTGGTTTACATTCAGCTCAAAGTTTTTGGCGTACTGCTGGTTATTGGAATATGTCACATGTGATCACAAAACAGCTTTAATAAATGTGGATGTAGACTTAGATCCCAATGGAACAAGGAGACAAGGACGAAGAAAGTCTCAGTGATATGATTAGCAGGAACCAGGTTTATAAACTAAACAAGATCACTCAGAGAGTGAAAACCTTCACCAAGACAACATACTTAGCACCCCCTACTGGCCTTGGTGTGATATGACACTTAAAAAAAATCACCCTATCTCACAATGGTAAAAAACAATACAGGAAAAATACATGCTCCTACATGGCAACTATCAACCAGGAGATTGCAGATTTGAATCCAGGTTGATGCCACAGCCATCTGCGCCCGGGAGTCCACAGGAGCTAATTGTTCGAGCTCTCACGGGATGGAAAGGTGGGACACCCTGTTACTTATAGCAAATTATGGGCATCTATAAGCTCACTGGCACAAGGTGCAGATAATGCTTTTCCTCCGAGTGTGTTCGGCGGCTCCTGTGTGCGCATGCTCAGCAGTTCATAAAGATGCGGGTGGCAGCATCACGTGACACGTGCATGCTTATGTCTCTCCCTGGTTGGTGGTGGTCGTATGTGATAGGGAGGCAACACTTGACAAATGGGAATTGAATACAACTAATTTAGGGAAGAAAAATGGTGGATACAGAATTTGATCTGGATCGTGATCAAAATCGAATTGAGTCCAAAGTCTCACCTCCGGTAGAAATTTCATGCAAATCTGCACATAACTTTTTGTGTGATCCTGCTAACAAACATACATCACATACAGTGGAGGTAAAACATAACCTCCTTGGCTTAGGTAACAAAGGAAAACAATTCTTCTTCTTAATGAGCCCTGCCTGCTCCAGGCTTTGGCTGCTCATGGTTGACAAGGCATATTAGACGTGGGTGATTTGCCGTTTCCTTTCCTCGGCACCCCTTGCATAGCACCTGGTATTCCCAGGTAGTCTCCCATCCACGTACAAACCAGGGCACCCTGCTTAGCGTCCGAGATCAGACAGAATGGGGCATTCACAGAGTGGTATTAGAATCAAAACAACGTATTTTGAAGTGTATGATAGCTAACCTGACGTCAGTGTCACTTTTGTGGATTGTTATTAAAGAGCCTGTGAGACCATAGAAACCGGATCCTTTTTTTGTCATGTAGGTCTAAAATCCCCCAAAGATAGTGAATTTATCAGACGTCTGACTGACATGGAGAACAGCACGGAAGTCCAAAGCATCCCTCTCATCCCCTCGACTCCAGAGGAGATGGAGGACATGTTGAAACTCTGCTCTTTTGTGCGCTTCAAGATCCCGTATCAGGTAAACACTTCTTAATTTCTTTTACAGATTCTTTTCGTTGGGTTAGTGGTTAGCATGTCTGCCTCACAGCAAGAAGTCCCCGCCTCCAGCACTCAGCTTTAAGCTCCTTCATAGAAGTTTTGCACAAAGACTTGTTCACAGCATTGCTCTATTTTGCCCCTAGTGGCATAAAACAGACAATCCATCCATCCATTTGCTGAACTGCTTAATCCTACAGGGGTTGCCGGGAGGTGGGGTATACCCTGAACAGCTTGGTCCACTGTAGGGCCAATACACGCACAACCATTCAACTCACACTCACACCTAGGGGCAATTAGGAACAGCCAATTAACCTAATGTCTTTGCATGTCTTTGGACTGAGGGAGGAAACTAGAGTACCCGAAGGAAACCCATGTAAGCCAGGGAAGAACATTCAAACCCCATATAGAATCCCAGGACCCGGGACTTTCTTGCTTTGTTGCTGTGAAACTCTTTCATGGTTGTTTTGGAAAGAGACATGTTCACATAATTGTTCTACTTTACCCCCTAGTGGCATAAAACAGACTAGACTACTGTTTTTAAACATCCGGCTCACTAGATTTAAATTTTCAACATGAATCCTGCTTGTCTTGAATAACAGATAAAGATTCAATATGAAAGGAAGTTACTGTTACGATAGAGCACAGCATAGTCTTATTAACGTCATCTGCTCAAAAATAATAAATACTTATTCAGTCTAAACCACTCCACACTGAGGGCTTTATTTTCCTTCTCTCTCTCTCTCTCTCTCTCTCTCTCAAACAGATCCTTAAGGGATTGGTCAAGGTCCGTATTCCGAACAACAACTTCTACCGCGAGGGTGAGTTCCGTTCACTGAGTTCATGTACGCTGTGTGCCTGCTTTTCAGATCACATATGGCTACAAATCTTCTCGTTTTGTTTCAGTGTTCATGGAGTTAGTAGGAGAAAAATCAAGACACAGCCTGTATGAGAACATGCACCTCATTTCAACACCACTTCAGGTCATTTGGGGGAAGCAGGATCAGGTAGGATTGGACAACGTCAGAGTGTCATGAAACAAAATGGAAGTAACAGTACTCTTCCTATCATTCTGGTACAAGTTGGGTGTTGTCTCTTCTCTCCGGTGGATGTTGTTGTAGAACTGTGTGGGCTTGTATCTGTTAGATGTTTAGATTAGGTTTTTGCCCATCTCTACTTTGGTCTTCCTGTTTTTGAAATGTATATCGAGTTGTTTTGTATTCTGCAGAAAGATACCTTTATTTATTTTTGGCGAAGTCTTCTGTTACTTGTTAACTTTGACCCAGATACACCTACCTCCTGAAAAGTGTTCTGTGATGAAGGGTTTTTCCTCTTTAGAAGGGAAAGGTCGTTAAAACAGTTTTTTTTCCATGATCTTCTAGGTCTTTTGATGTTCTGAAGCTACCCCATGGTGCTCTTTGTTTTTAAGACTGTAACAGATAGTTGATAGTTGGGCCTGAAATACAGTTTGTATAAAGTGCTTCACCTTTACCTTTAATAATGTAATGGTCATATTGCGTAACAGGCGGCACGGTGGTCCGTCCGCCTCACAGCAAGAAGATCCTGGGTTCGGGTTCCGGGCGTTTCTGTGTGGAGTTTTTCATGTCCTCGTGCTTGCGTGGGTTTCCTCGGTGGACTCTGGTTTCCTTCCGCAGTCGTCTAAAGCACAATAGGTTACTTGCCTGTCCCAGATTTCCCCTAGCTGTGAGGGTACATGTGAATGGTCGTGTGAGTGTTGGCCCTTCGCTGATCTGGTGAGCTGTTCAAGGCGTACCCCGCCTTCGCTCAGTGTCGCCCAGTGTATTACATCGTACACATCTGTTTTAAGCATTTTGATTTTCTATTTTTATTTTTTTGTGCATGCAGGTGTTGGATGTATCCTGTGCGTCCGTATTGGCTGAGAATGTGCCTGGATGTCAGGTCGATCTGTTAGACAACTGTGGCCATACCGTGGTAATGGAGCGTCCTCGGAAAGCTGCTCATCTCATCATGGACTTCATTACACGTCAGCTGAATAATGGAAGCGGTAGCAGCAAAAAGCTCTCTTGAAACAGTGCCGCACAAGAAGATTATATACTTCATGAGAAATTTGTAAATAATTTTAAAGGGGCATTTTGTATGAAATTCAGAATTTGCAATTTTTTTTTGCTGCGAAGCTTTATTAACATTCATCTGTGATGAAATAAAAACTTATTCCCAACATTTTCCCTAAGAAATCGAACTTTTTTGGATACCTCTTCTATGCCCACTCTAAGCACACTTCTTTGTTTACATGTGATAATATGCACATTACTGCGGTATAGCGAACAAATCCCACTCGACCCACGTGGTTTACTTCTGTGTACACAAGAAAACGACGTACACATCCTCGGGATTATGGGATGGCTCAGACAGTAAATATGGTACAGAGTACAATTTGCTGCAACTTAAAATGTTGCGACGGATTCGGAATTCTTTTGCTGTGGGCGCACTGAAAAGATGACGACCAGCGCTGTAACGGGGGGGGGATTTTACTGATACTGTAGGTGTCTGTTAGGAGAAAAGCAATTATATTGTGATTTCTGTTTAGCAGAATGCCCCTTTAAATGTATTTTTCTAGTAAACCATTAGGGACGGATTCCCAGGGTTAAACTGACTCTTGTAGTATTCAAGATTTAGCAGATTTGTTAAGTGGCAATAACTTTTTAATAAGTATTTCAGGTTTTTATCTCTTTAAATCATGCTCACAAATAACTGTGTTGATATCCAAGTGGATCGAAGTGCTGCAAAATCGACTGAAAAATATGTGTATTCTGCAGGGAAGACTGTGTTGAAAAATAAATCACGTTTGGTAAAATTCAACCATTGCATCATGCTCAGCATAAGAATCTTTCAGCCCACCCTTGTAAGCTGATACAGGTGAAATGTAATGGTGTATTATAAATTTCCATGTGAGATTCTCTACTACACAACATTGTACTGAGTACTGAAGCCACCACCCTCAAACAAGACACATTCAGATTCTTCTCTTTCATTTATACTGATTTGTCAGTTTACTTGGTACCTACAGTAGGTACAGTAAGTATTTGAACCCCTTTTATTAGTATAAATGTAATATAAATATATGTAGCATATATATAATTATATATGTTCAGCCATAGAAAAAATTAGGAGACCATTTTTAAAGGATATTCCCATTTTATCCATGGCTGTATAGAATAAAATGTAAATAGCTACTAGGTGCCTTTTTATGTTTAACGTGAAATGAAAGAAAAGCCTTCCAAACTTTAATGTTACTGTAATGAAAATATGTATATTTCATCATCAGGTGGTTTTAAGTTATGTTTTCGTAGTTGCGCTCTGTTAAAACCCGTTTGATAGACCTTTTCATATCCTTTTCACCCTTGCGAGTGCATGAAATTGTGCGAAGTGGACCTGGACGCATCACTTCATGTAAGGCAAGATGATGGCAAAAATAACAGTATACAGACATTAAACTAACAAATCAGATGTAAACCAGTGAAATTCTGAATAAAACGAAATAAAATATAAATAATGTGATTGAATAAAACTAGGCACATCTGCACATAATAAAATATTACTTTTCATACAAGTCAGACAAGTGTCTGCTCGTTTACATGAACAGTTGGAAAATTCATTCATTCATTTTCTGAACTGCTTAATCCAAATTAGGGTCGCAGGGATGTCTGGTTGAGGGCAGAGTAAATCCTGGACAGCCCGCCAGGCCATCGCAGGACAGAAACACGTTGACGGCTATGCACCCTACTCTTGACAAAAATCAGCAATGGTTCTTTTACATTCCTCTCACCATAGACAGTGAGAGACATGGCTGGCCTTTGATAACCCAGTTAGCTGCACTGGGGGACAGGAGTGACAAGCCAGTGACAGTGGGGCTTGAACCCCTAACCTTCCGATCAGTAATCCACCACCCATTCCACCGGGCCTCCACTGCCCCTGATTGGAAAATGCGTAGGTAATTTGTATGCAAGTCAATTCCGTGTTTGAAGTCTCAGCAACATGAAACATGGGTGACTTTTTGCAGTACAGTCGTGCCCCCGTTTGTGAAGATTTATTTCTCATTTCCTTCCTCCCCACAACCCGAGAAGGATTACGCACATAATTGTGAATTATGCTGCATTACAAACACCAACAGCAACACTGATTTGAACTCTTTATACTTTGTAAAATCACACTTAAACAAAATGAACCCCAAACCTAATACAATCTTGCATACATACATGGTCAACGTATTTGCACATCAAAACTCGTAATTGTTATTACAAGCTTCTTCATGAAGAAAAAAAAGGAATAAATCCGCACACACTCGGTGACACTGTACTGTGAAAAGTTGAACGTGATTCTCCTGTATCCGATGGTAAATATGGAAGTAATTTGCATATGAATAACGTATATTATTCGTTTATGTAAATGAGCTGTTGTTGTCTGATGTATGTAAATGGAAGCTTGTATTATGTGTAGATATACCTGGTTTTATTTTATTCAGAAGATCACAAGTTTATATTTGACTTGTAAGTCTAATATTTGTATTCTGTTATTTTTGCCATTAATTTGTCTTATATGAACTAACACTTCACATCCTTTTCTCATGATTTTGCACGCTTGTGTGAGGGGAAACGGAGACAGGGTGTTACGCTGGTACCAATAACTGATAGACCCAAATGCAGGACAGACACGACAAGATAAGGTGCAAACAGGGATCCTTTATTAGGAACAAGGCTACCGTGGTACATGAACAGTCTATGAACGGTCGGCTGGATCGTGGTGTGTAGACTGAGATACATCCTCTCTCTATGACGGCACAAGACGATCTGGCAATGGGAACAAGGAATAGCGGGCCTTTTATCCTCCGGCGAGGATGAGGAACAGGTGGGATAGTCAGGATTGAGCCTGTAATCACAAAACACACACGGGAGAGGAGAGAGCAGATCAAACAGACAGACATGACCTAAATCCTACGGTGGGACATCACACAGGGTAATGCAGACTTTAGCAGATTGATTGATTTTAGCAGATTGCTTCTTTGAAACTGTAAATAAAAACCACCTGATAATGACAGTATACATATGTTCATGTGTAACAGGAGCATTCGGAAGGCTTACCTTTCATTTCAGTTTAAGTAGGCACTCAGAAAAATGGGGCAGTGTGTTCAAAATACTTTATGTATTAGCATGTGTGAGAATTTTTTCATTGTCCAATTCAAATAATATGACATCAAAGCACAAAATCTAACTGCTCTCCCTGAACTAATGGTAGACACCATCTGTTTTATCAGCTGTAGATAATACACTGTTAGTTATCTTAAAGTCAAAAGATAATATTAACCTTTATTTTCAGGTTGAAATTTTAGAAGAGGGTCAACGAACTAAAGACACCACCCTGTATCTTGAATTGTTAGATAATACTAGTACCATCGTTTGATATTAGTCACTGTTTGTGTATGTTACATTCAAAAGAAAGCCTATAAGTGTTTCGTCTGACGTATTACTATTAGAGCTGGGCGAAAAAAAATTAAAAATAAAATTTGGATTAGGAAAATGTGTAAAATGAAATGCAAGATTCGTTTTAAAATTAACTGATTTACACAGAGATCACAAAGTTCCCCAAAATATTTTTGTATGCACATGATTCCTTCTTTTCTTTCTTTCTTTCTTTCTTTTTTTTTTTTTTTGTACATTAGTGGCACTGTAAATTCTGCACCAGGCTGGCACCCTACCCAGAATTAGAACTGTGTTATTGTCGTTGCAAATGTGCAATGTATTTGAGAGGGCAGTTCTCATACTCAGTGCAGTTAAAAAAAAAAAAGGTATTCATAAAATAATTAAGGCCTGCTACAACTCTGTGACTGATACTATTATACAGTGCATCGTACACTTTGATGTGAACAGAATGTTTGAATGCTGTATTCAGTATTGTGGCATTAATCTGAATGTTAGTGTTGACATACACAGCTTTCACCTTGGCCTAATATTTATTTAGATATAATTATTATTAAGACAATAAAAACCTCACCACGACAAACAGCTAAAAACCAGATCGCAAGTTCATTGAGTATATATATATATATATATATATATATATATATATATATATATATATCA
>JAQMYF010000023.1:5605309-5618643 GCA_030014195.1 Neosilurus mollespiculum | reverse complement strand
TATATATAAAAAATGTGGTAGTGGTTAGCATATCTGCCTCACCACAAGAAGGTACTGGGTTCGAGTCCCGGGCTTGGCGAGGGTGCTTCTTTGTATAGTTCACATGTTCTCCCTGTGCCTGTGTGGGTTACCTCTGGGTACTCTGGTTTCCTCCAACAGTCCAAAGACATGCACTAATGGTCAATGGTCTGTTCCAAATTGCCCCTAGGTAAGGGTGTCAATGGTTGTGTGTGTGTTGCCCTGCGATGGTCTGGCGAGCTGTTCGGGGGGGAACCCCGCTTTCACACAGTGTCAGCTGAGATACGCTTTAGCCTCTCCGTAACCCTAATATTAAGCAGCTTAAAAAATTAATCAGTCAGTGAATGAAAGTTTGCACTTTGCAGAATACTCGCTTTTGGTGAGATTCCCCCTTAAACCCCCAACCATTTCATGATAGCTTTACTCAATGTGTATTTACACTACTGTAACAAATGAACACCGGTATCTGTGATAAACTCCTATGTAATAATTTTTTACTGAAGGTAACCACAAAAATTCACATATCATCAGTGCAATTTCGACCCTCTTGCAGTAATCAGCGTTATTATAACACCGATGACGTGCATTTGCATGTGTAGTTCAAACCACTAAGAAGTACAGAAGTTTAAAAGGCCACTTTGGTAACTAGAGATACGAAATCAATACAGATAGTAGTCATTAACATACACTGGAGATAAGTGTGAGTTTTGTTGGGGGATCAATAAAGTTCTCAGCCCATGTAGGCGTATTTCCAGTCTCTGAGCGGAACGTGGGTCTCCTTAACGACCTGCGGCGAGGTCCATCTCAGGACGTAGTGCTTACCGCCGGGCTTGTCGTTGGTACCTGAGGAGATATAAACATGTTATGTTCATGCAAAATTGGTAGATATACAAATACAGGAGAAGGGGGTGAATACTTTTGCAAGCTGTTGTAAATTTTACTATCGGATTTATTTTAAAAAATTATGTAATATAAAACTGTTGGCGACATCGCCCACCCAGTCTCCTCAACACATCGGAGACATGACGTTAAGCATTTCACCTGATGCTCTGGAGCCTCCGAATGGCTGCTGCGCCACAATCGAACCCGTAGATTTGTCATTAACGTAGTAATTTCCTGCTGCGTTTCTCAGTGCTTTTGCTGCTTCATCGACAACAGCCCTGAAACAAGTATTTCCAGGTCAAGGGAGAACATTTCCAAATTCCCAACGACAGGAAAAATAGCCAAAGCAACAACCTGTTACCTTCTGGACAAAAAAGGACGTGATACTTACTTATCTTGAGAGTAGACGGCCCCTGTTAGTGCATACGGAGACGTGTTATCAATCAATTTCAGCACTTTCTTGTAGTCATTCTCAGGATAGACGTAGACAGTCAGGACTGGTCCAAAGATCTCCTAAGAAGGAATACGTTTCTTTTAGGTTGTGCATTTTAGAAATAGTTATTTCTATTATAATATATAATATATATAATATAATAATTCTAATTTCTCATGCACAGGGTTCTGTTTAATCATATTTATGCTAATTTGGATTTGTGGATTTAATATCCCAATTGACCCGATCCGTTTATTTAAGGGCTTAATCCTACTAGGGTTGCAGGGATGCCGACTTTGGAAAGGCCCAGGTTAGGCGAGGGTAATTCTGTTTGGAGTTTGGATGTTCTCCCCATGCTTGAATGGGTTTCCTCACATTAGGCTAATCAGCTGTTTCAAATGGTTGTGTGTGTGTTGCCTTGTGATGCTCTGGAGACCTGTTCAGGGTGTACCCAGTGTCGGTTGAGATAGGCTCCGGCCTCCCTGCGACCCAAATAGAAGGATTAAGTGGTTCAGCAAAGGAGCAAGGAGGTCATGCTGATATTGTGTTGAAGAGGCTT
Organism: Neosilurus mollespiculum; assembly: GCA_030014195.1. NCBI lineage: Eukaryota > Metazoa > Chordata > Actinopteri > Siluriformes > Plotosidae > Neosilurus > Neosilurus mollespiculum. Next base: position 5,616,751 of record JAQMYF010000023.1, on the reverse strand, counting down.
GTTTAAAATATTCAGCATTGGGTTATTCATGATGAAATTACAGCACTTGCATTTATACCTTTTTTATGATGTTCTCATTGTTTCACTCACTCATTTGCCGAACCCCTTACTTCTGTTAGGGTTGCGGGGAGGATGGAGTCTATGTTTATCACCATATTAATAACATTAAAAGATTCTCTTGTGATAAAGGCAAAGCCCACAAAGCTGTAACCAAAAAAAAAAAAATTTAAACAAAAACCTGCCATGAGCTAAATCTACCAGTAATGCAGCTCAGGCCCTGCAGATTGTCAGTCAGTATAAAGACACTAACTCTGTCTGTTTGAAGGGAGGCTTTTCTTTTTTCCTAATAGATTATCACTCTCTGAAGGTTTGAGACGCAAGAATGAACTGACATGTTCATGTCTGTTAAGTTGGGCATGTAATGCAGCTCAGTGGGTGAGACTGGACTATACAAACAAACCAAAGTCCATGCACGCACTGGTCTGATCCTGTTTGTGTGTGTGTGCTGCCAACCTCTCACACTCTATTTCCCTCCCTACAAAATCACTTCTATCAGGAAAGATACCCAAATACAGCATCATGAATTATAATGGGTGGTATTACTTTGGCACATTTTAAGAATAAGAATGAGACGAATACCTCATTCATTATTTTATCCTCAGGGTCTTTGGTTTCAATAATGGTGGGCTCCACATAGTACCCTTTTTTGTCATCACATTTTCCTCCAGCAATTACAGTAAGATTGGGAGATGACTTGGCATGTTCGAGCCAACCTTTGATTCTGCCAAAGGACTTGCGGAAAAGAAAAATTGGGAAGGTAGGTTATAAAAACAAAGAAAATGAAACAACATAGACTCTATTCTCATGACATCACAGAAAAGTGTATTAGCAGTAATAAGATAATTCCCACCTTGTCATCTATAACTGCTGAGAAAAATGTGCTACAGTCTTCGACAGGCTGTAAAATAAAACAAAAACTTAACATACAGTATGAAAATTGTGTACAATTACCTTTTTGACATAAGATCCCATCTATGGCTGAGAACACAAGCTGTTCTACTCACATCTCCCACTTTGATCTGTTTATGAATAGCCAGGAGCTCCTGTTTAATCTGAGGCCAGAGGGAGTCCGGGACGTACATCCTGGAACAAGCAGAGCACTTCTGTCCTGCGTACTCGAACGCAGAGCGAATGGTCCCAGTTACCACACTGGTGACGTCTGCAGACTTGTGCACAAAATGGAAGTTCTTGCCACCACATTCTGGATAAAAGCAAAAACAGTCGATTTATAAAAAAATATAATTCCAAGGATGTGGAAAGTCTCCAGAGGAAGTGACGGTGTCACTGAAAACTGGGCCATCGTCTGTAACGAACTTGATGTTGGCTGGCAGACGAGCCTCGTGCAGATGCTAGCAGCCTCGATTTGATTAAATTATGTATTGTGTGATTCCTGAATTGCCACACCTGCTCCAAAACCATCCCAATCATCCATTTGCCAAACCACTTAATACTACTATGGTCACAGGGAGGCTGGAGTCTATCTGAGCCAGCACTGGTCGAAGGCAAGGTACACCCTGAAGAGCTTGCCAGACCATCGCATGGCCAACACAAAAACAACCATTTACACTCACATCGTCACTTTGGAACAGCCAGTTAGCCTAATATGCATGTATTTGGGAGGAAACCAGAGTACCCAAAGGAAACCCACACAAGCATGGGGAGGATATGCAAAGTCCACGGAGAAACGCCTGAACCCAGGACCTTCTTGCTGTGAGGTGGACGTGCTAACCTCTACGCCACTGTGCCACCTGGAGTAGGTTGCACAGAGTTCAGTTGAGTTGTGCAGCTATTCAGACTTTATCCAAACTTTTTTTTTTTTTCTTTTAACATGGTTCATGATTTTATAATTGTGTCAAAAAAGGTGAAAAAAATTTAATATTGAATTGGGATATTTACAGAATACAAATCAAATCCTCACCTAGGTATTGTGATATTGTATCGAGTGGTCCCTGGTGATCCCATCCCTACATGGCCGTGCCATGGGGTCTGCACTATGCTTCCTACATGTATGTAGTCTGTATTTACTAATTTAGTCACATGACTTGTGTTAGTATTCACATAAAACACAAAGTCCACTGTAAAGCATTAGGTATCAGGATGACAGTCAACATCATCATCATCCTTCGACCACTGGGGTGGACGAGATTTCCAGGATGACCTCTTTCCAAGGCCTCGGTCCTGCATCGCTGTACCCAGATGTCCAATCTCAATTCCTGAATCTCTGGACAATGTTTCTGGATAAGTCACCTTTCTAGATATTCCTGATATCAAAGATATCATTTGCCCTGTGACACGTGACAATGGCCAGTAAATAGGTCAGCCTACGTTCTCCCTACTGCTGGCCATCAGGACATAGGGAACAGGGGTGAACCAAGCTGCAGACTACCAAAGGCCAAGGGAAAGGGTAATTCCAACTGTCCAATGTCCAGTGCACTAAAAAAAGTAAACATTGGCCAACACATGTCTTGGTTAATTATTTAGAGTAAACAGAAAACTTGGTGAATTTGATTTTTCCTGGACGCTCCTTTATTATTATCTGAGTTCATTTAAGGAGAACGCAGAGTCAAAAAGAGCCCAAAAAGATAAGCATGTTTGTGCTGCAAACACTGTCGTAAAGACACTGACCTCCGGCAACACGAGGGAAATTTCTGTAGATGTCCAGATTATGTGCCACTTGTTTCCACAAGCGCTTAAAAGTTCTGAAGAAAAAACAACAACAACAGCACAAAGTCATGATCTGAAAAATTGTTCTGTACCTCCATTCCTGTGAACTTCAAATATTATTCCACCCCATCAAAAGATTTAAAAAATCTTTGTGTGTGTGTGTGTGTGAGAGAGAGAGAGAGAGAGAGAGAGAAAGTGAAGCAAGGCTCATACGGGACACTGCCGGTGAAGTTGATTCCAGCCAAGTGCTTAGAAGAAGTCACTGTGTCACCAAAAACTGGGCCATCAGCTGGAACGAACTGGATGATGTTGGGTGGCAGACCGGACTCGCGCAGAATCTTATATACCGCATAGCTGGCAGACATAGCCGTGTCGCTGGGTTTCCACAGCACGACGTTACCCTGACCAACCACACAACAACTTTAAATCAATTAGTTGTCAATTAAGTAAACAGTAAAACACAGATTTAATTCATGGGTTTAAAGCAAAACTTTGGGATTTTTCATCTCTTCCCATCTTTATGGGTGATTTATTTATTTATTTATTTTTACTAGGGACAAAAATTATAATAATAATAATAATAATAATAAGGACAAAATCCAGTTTTCAGTTAGAACATAGGTGTCAAACATTTACCGTACATTCTTTGCAACAACCCTGACCATGAAACCGACATTGTCATCCTTCCACTAGGTGGCGGCAGTCTATTTCAAGTAAACAGCTAGTCATTCATGACTCAAGAAAGACTGCATGCTAGCTTGTCACTGTTAAGCCCTTGTAGAATAGATCACGTTTAAATTTAATGATGTGGCCCTCAGTGACAATAAGTTTGACACGAGATAGAACATTATAACATGTTCGCAACCGCAAAATGGCTATATGGTGTAACCTTACAGGGCAAACAGCAGTGCCAAAATAAACTGCATGTTTTGGCCACTAACAGGCTTTATAATATTATTATATATCTGATAACACAGAAATGCCTCAAGTTGCTTCAAAAAAGTTATTTTAAGACTGAACCAAAGGAAGTCAGATTCTTGCTTTAAATGCAATGCGCTCACCATTATAGCCGGCGTGCCAGCCAAGTTTCCACCAATGGCAGTGAAATTGAAAGGAGCCACAGCAGCTACAAAGCCCTACACATATACACACACACACACACACACACACACACAAAAATCTCAGACAGACAGTACTGTGTCAATATTACCCAACATGCACATGAACTCAATGGTGTTAATGCAGGATTTTGCCTGTAAACCTCCCATCATTAATAAGTCTGGATAGGAAACTCTCACAGCTGAATAACACCAAAGGTAACATTTTAATGCCTGACAACAAATCATTAGTTCATGAAGACAATCCGAAGTGGTTGTGTTTATATTATTATTGTTGAGTTGCACCACCAACTTGGAACAAGAGAGACATGCTGTCTCACCTGCGTCGCATAAAAACACTTTAAGGTAAAACATTAAAGCCCTGTAGCTCTTCGCTGGTTTAATAAGCTGCCTCTGGCTAAATAATTTACATATTAATTATTGGAGAAGCCACAACAGAGGCTAGAGTTGCATCATCAGAGAAAATTGGAGTCACTGACCTATTATCCCCCCCCCCCCGCAAATACTGCGACTGTGGTCCACCAGTTGACCACCCCTGCTTTAGTGCTAGGGCTGTAACAATACATGATGCCATGATACATTGCGACAATGTGCATTGTGAAAGAATGTCATTCTATTAATTATACATCTAATTAATACAATTCTAATCTGCACAATTTGGAGGTCTGCGATGGTCTGGCGAGCTGTCCGGGGTGTACTTTGCCCTCGCCCAGAGTCAGCTGAGATGGGCGCCAGCCTCCCCGCGACCCTAATTAGGAATAAGCGGTTCAGAAAAATGACATGACATGACAATTTGGAGGTAAAGGGGGTAAAAAATAAATAAATACATAAATAAATAAAAATCACAGACACTAAAACCTAACTGCCAAACAAATACACACGTTTTATTAGTGCTCCATCAGAAGTTCCGTCCCACAAGAATTTATGCACATTTCCAAGGCAACAGCACCCCATGTCCCCTCCAGCCAGTCAGCAACAGGGTGTTTCTGTGTCTGTGCATGAGCACAAACATCCCTTGTGCAGACTGGCTGGAATAGTGTTGTGTGGCTTGTTGAAAAACACTATATTTCCCATCTACAGAGCCAAGGCAGACTACAAACACTTTATTTCTCAGTGCACGCAAGCACACACACACAAATGGACAAAAAATAAATAAATTCTCGACGAATTCTTGTCATGCTTGCGTGGGTTTCCTCTGGGTACTCCAGTTTCCTCCCACAGTCCAAAAACATGCACATTAGTCTAACTGGCTGTTCCAAATTTCCACTAGGCGTAAGTGTAAACGGTTGTGTGTGTTTGGCCCTGCGATGGTATGGTGAGCTGTTCAGGGTGTACCCCGCCTCTGCCTGGTGTCGGCTGCGATAGGCACCAGCCTCCCCGTGACCTTATTAAGATTAAGCAGTTTGGCAAATGAGTTTGAGTATGTTGAGTCACATTCTATAAAACAGAATTCTGAGATGCTTGTGCGTACTGTATTTAAATTTGTTTTGTCTGTTTGTGTATAACATGAGTATCCATTTAGGCACTTCTGAAAGAGGAGCCCACCTCAAGCCCACGATACAGCATGGTGTTGGTGCTTCCATCGCCATCCAGAGGCTGCTGCTGCTCCAGCTCTACTGCGTGCTTGGCGTTGAACCGGAAGAAGTCGATGAGCTCAGCTGCAGCGTCGATCTCAGCCTGGATGATGGTCTTACCCTAAAACACCACAGGATAACAGTGCATTCCTATAACGCAAGTCGGGCTATAAAAGTAGCAGTGTGACTGACTTGGTTCTATTCATTCACTCTGAGGGATGAAACACTACCTGGCCAATCATGGTCTTGGCCAGAACCTCTGCTCTCTTCGGTCCACTGATTACATCGGCAGCCTTAAAAAAGATTTGGGCTCTGTCCGTTACTGGTTTGAGGTCCCATTCTCTCCTTGCTGCCACAGAGGCCAGGATGGCTTTGTTCAGGAGCTCCTGTGGTGAAAGTTAAAGTAAACAGGCCAAAAATATACATGTCAGTGAATGCAACTGATCAGGGTTGCAAAAAAGATCAACGCTGCAATTAGAAATACATGTTATAAATTTTTTTTTTAGCTATCGTTGCTGGAGTTAAAATGCAGAGCCCATCCATCCAAATCATACCAGCATTCAAGTTTTACCCAACTTTAATAATAATAATAATAATAATAATAATAATAATAATAATAATAATAATAATAATAATATAAAGATTTAGGCACAGCCTAAAAGCAGAGCTCAGAAAAAAAAAATCACTTCTGATACAAGGATTCAATGTGAATTCGTTTTGATGACACCATCAATGATGTAATGTCATGTGAACATCACGTTATGACCGCCCCTCCCCAAAGTTTTGATATTATCTGAAATTGCTGAGCTATTGAGATCAGATTTATTTAATGGAAACCCAATATCACCCCAGGGTAGCGAGATGCCATTCCGCCGGATAGGTTTAAAGGTTCCATAAGAAAATTTCTACACGCGAGAAACGTCATGTGCTTCCTCAGTATGACTGAGTTAGAAGCCTTTCTATTCAAATGAGTAATGCGTTGCACGGCAGTAACAGTTTATTTTGCCAGCTAAAAAACAAAACAAAAACAAACAAACAAACAAAAAAACGAAGATACCTACTGCATATGGGACATAGAATTCTGTTTACATTGTTAAAAAATGTGTATTTTGTTTTATTAAAAAGTGCATTTTATTTTATGGCTTGAAACAATTAACAGGAGGGGAAGACAGAGTAGAAGAAGCTACCATCACTCAGACATTCATTTCACTACGTACAGACCGACAGACACAATGTTCGCGACACATACACCCACACATATTTAAAAAAAAATCAGACTGATGCTATACCAATTTCTTGTAAGAATGGTGCTCCGCTATAAATATATTTATTGTAATATAATACATTATGCTATTATACAATGAATTATTAATTCTACAATAATATAATTTTGACAGACACATGGATGGATGGATGGCCATTAATTTAGATGACCAGATATTCATTCTGCTTCTTTCACATAACCTGTCACCGAGGGATGTCTGCCTGGAACCACCTAGTTGTGGGGACATCAAGCTCAAGTCTGTTTGAAGTTCGTAGGGTGGGGCACTCATGTAATATTTGCCATAATGTCTGCAGCAGTCCACATTCACAGGTGTCGTGCTGAGAAGTGGATGGATTTCAGGTGGAAGCATGTCCTATCCCAGCCAGTATGGGTGCAGTTTATCAATACAGAGGCCTTAAGGCCTAACTGGTAGCCACTAGGCATAGCAGAGGAAATCTTGATGCAGGTGTGGAGGTAGGTGTTTGGGGTTCTCCACTGTTCCTGCCATCTGTCCTCGACACAATATCCTGACAGCTTTAAAAGTGCTGTGTCTGGATGCGTTGATATAGTAATTTATGTTAATACATTGCTGGATTTACATTTAGATAGACAGAGTGATAGATACTCCTGTAGAAGGTCAGATTGATGAATGGATATCATTCATCCATCTAAATTAACTCATTCAGCTATTAAAATACCTTTTGGTCCTTAAACCTATGCCTGTAATCCTACTGAATTCATTTCTACCCGAAGTGATATATAAAATAAATCATTGTCTGTATGATTAACAGATACATATATCTATTCCCTGATTGTACAATACACACACACACACACACAGACACACACTCACTCAATCGAGGTGCTCCGGTGTAAATGCATTTCCATACCTTATCGGCGTAACAGAACTTGGCCACTTTGTGTGCATGGTTAAACGGCTGTAAAAAGAGTGGTAGAAGAATATATTATCAGTACTGATAAGACTGCTGTTATAACACCACACACTGCACACAGTATTTAGTCTTTGGTTATTCTGCTGCTTTATTCATGCAAAACAAAATGGCAGATATTAAATGACCTTGTGTCACACTGGACTGTAAATAAACCAAGTACGCACTACCACTCGCGGTGAGGGGAGAAATGGTCATGTGTTTTCAGTAAACTGTCAATGTACTCACAGAGAGCTGGTATCGGATATCTTTGGTCCAGATCTGCTCGTCTCCGACCACACATGGAATCTCCTCCGTCTTTCCTTTAAGGTCTTGGAGCGCCTTTCAAAAAAAAAAAAAAAAAAAAGTTCAAGCCTTTGGACTGAAAGCATGAAAGTGTATTGACTTTGCAGATGAATTCAGACTTGTGTGTACAGTACTCACTTTCTGGAGCTCTACTCTTTCTTCGCTCCCCTCTTTAAATGCTAAGATGGGTTCATTCTTAACCTCCACAGCTGCACAAGGGAAGGTCTTGAACCTGCAGAGCATATTGTTGTTTTTGTGTCATGTTTTCAGATTCTTTTTAAAAGCACAGCGTGGCTTTAATGTTAAAGAAACACAACTAAGTGGTGCAACAAGAACTGTTGGAAGACTGCGTGTCTAGAGAGACAAACCTAACAACTTTCTGGTCGGGAAGCCTGGTGTTATCTTCTCCCTCGTCGGTCACTGCTACACCCATGTAGCACAGTTTGCTGATCCGAACCCGAGTCTGATTACCCCCGACCTGCCCTTCTCTTGCCGGCCTCTGTTTATATTGTCATTTTCAGGTGAACCGAACCTCAGAACCCTCATGTCTAAGGGACTATGCACCCGAGTTCATAAAACAGCGTTCACATTAATGAGATGAACTGAATTATCGGCTCGAGTAGACCCTGTCCCACACCAAAACCTCTGGGGTGAAACCAGTTTTTCACAAAAACCTAGTAGCATAAAGCTATCCTCTTTGACGAACATTTTATACAATCCAAAGTCATTTACCACCACCAAAGTTTTTAATGGCTATGCTAATTAAAACACTTAACTAAGCAGAAGGAACTAAAAATAAAGGGTCCACAGGCAACCACTCACTGAGCAACCACCAGGGTGGTAGTTGCTTCAGTTCTTCACACACCAACTAAAGGGAATAAACTTCAAAAAATATTCCTATAAGCCTAATTGACTATAGATACAGCTGGATGACATGGACATTTCAAGGGCCAGAACATCCTTCACACAAATCATTTTTAGCTCACACCAACCAAGGTGTTTGGGGAGCTATAGGAATGGGTTCTGTCCGTCACACTTTAGTTTCCAGTCATTTGCCTGCCACGCGCTAAAGCTGGGGCTTTCAAACTTGGTGTGCTGGCTCACTACTATGAGTACTAGGATGAGTTTTTGTGTGACTGACGACCTACTTTTTAAGGTCACAGAGGCAAAACTGTATATTAGGTTTCTTGACATTTACTTGCCATGCGCTGAAGCTGGGCCTTTCAAACTTGCTATGCTTGTTCTATATTGGCATAGTATGAAATGGTTCTTTCGGTGGGAGCATCTGGACCCCTGTGGTCTTTATTTATTTATTTACAATGATAAAAATACAAGATATGATTTTAAGCACATTACTGTATTTTCTTTCCTTCACTGTGCACTTCCACACAATGATTCCGACGACAAGTTGGTGACTGAGGTCAGTTGGGGTTGGGCTACCAACAAACATTAGCACCACGTCTCCCGCCTCGCTAAGTTTCATGTGTGCAAGTAATAATTTGCTTATCTTTACCCCTTCATCCCTGTGTATTATAACTAATTGAAAAGGTTAGAGATGGTTCTACCTTGAAGTCAACACTCTCTGTGTGCATTTCTAGATTTTCAAAGTAACATTGAAGGAACATTGAATATGTCACTCACTCACTAACTAATTATAGTCCAAAGGCTTCTGCGAAGGTGAGCCGGCCTCTTTAACTGCATTTGATAGTGCGCAGATGTTGCCACGCCCCCTGGGATAACCAATCGGAACAAATTTCCATAAAGACTGTGTTTTGACAGGATGCAAATTTTATTAAAAACACAAGTTATAACCTCACTCACTCAGTCCTAATTGTGTCGCAGGGATGCCGGAGCCCCTCAGCAGGGGTGCACCCTGAACAGCTCGCCAGACCATCACCATGGACAATGTCTGAGGTTTATGGAAGATAATCATGCCGTGTTGGTTATTCCTTTCAAGAGACCCTGTTTATTGGTTTATTGGCCCTGTTTTCATTTATTTACTCATTAACCCGAACACTCTCATGCACACTTACTCATTTGATGAACCGTTTAATCCTATTAGGACCACAGAGAGGCTGGAGCCTATCTCAGCCAACCCTGGGCAAAGGAAGGGTACACCCTGAACTGCTTGCTAGTCCATCACAAGGACGACACACACACATCAACAACTAGGGGTTATTTGTAACAGCAAATTAGCCTAATTGAAATAAGGGAGGAAACCGGTGTACCCGGAGGAAACCCACGCAAGCACGGGTAGAGCATGCAAACCCCAAGTTATAACCCACACAAAGAATAGATAATGTGTTGGGGTGAAATCTTCACTGCACTTAACTGTTCTTCCTGGTCAACTTCTTGCATAATGCACGTGCTATTTGCCCAGTGCAGAAGAATTAACCGTTGTTGCGCGTGACAGGCTAATAATTGCGCTCGCGGAGACCTCAGGCGACTTTAGAGACAGTTGAAGGAATAAACACAGCGTTTTTAATAGGAAAATCACTTTATTATTTACACAGACTGGTTTATAAGGAGTGAAAGCTGTCTCAATAAAAATAAAATGACATACTCACCCCCTCCAGGACCGGCAGAGCGCCAACCTCACGCGCAGCATGCCTTAAACGGAAAAGGAGACGAAGAACCAACTCAAGGAATGTACGACAAAAATCCGAGACACCTATAAACGTGAAAAAACAACAAAACAATCATACAACAACCTCTATAGAGAACAAAAACACTACAAGTTACATAACAGTAGGACTGCTGAAGGCTGAAACCAAGACAGGGCAGCATTCACTTCCGACTGTACTATTATTGTTTTAAGGGGGGGTCGCTTCAAACTTTAGGACATATATCTTTAAATAATAAAGCAAATATAACGCTTTTTATCAATACAAAGCATACTTTACGGATTTTACACACATTTAATATATATTCATCTTAAGCTTTAAAACGCAGCATTTAAATTAAAGAATATCATTTTGACTCCCCCTACATTAGTGTATGGTACTTTCCGGAGGGCGGGTCTCTAATCAGCCAATCAGCTTAATAGACGTCGTTTCTTAGCCAATCAAATCGCAGCCATTACTAAAACGGAAATTCTATTAATAAAGCACCCAACATTCGACCGGTTTTGGCCATTACCTTAGTAAGCTCTAGTTACCCAACGTAATTAATATTTAATAATTGAAACCAATTTATACACGACGTAGAATATCCTGAACTCCTGGTCTTACTAATATTAAGATACTAAACAATAACTAACAAAACAAAAAGTTAACAAACAAATCAAACAAAACAAACTAACAAATTACAAAAAGTAATAATAATAATAGTAATAATCTTCATCATCATAATAATAATAATTATCATCAGCATAACAATAACAATAAAATTAACGGCACGGTGGCGTAGTGGTTAGCACGTCCGCCTCACAGCAAGAAGGTCCTGGGTTCGAATCCCAGCTCGGGCGTTTCTGTGTGGAGTTTGCATGTTCTCCCTGTGCTTGCGTGGGTTTCCTCCGGGTACTCCGG
>JAQMYF010000023.1:5575045-5605209 GCA_030014195.1 Neosilurus mollespiculum | reverse complement strand
GAGATGGGCGCCAGCCTCCCCGCGACCCTAATTAGGATTAAGCGGTTCAGAAAATGAATGAATGAATGAATAATAATCCTCATCATAATAACAATAACAATAATGATAGTCACAATCATAATAATAATAATAATAATAATATTAATAATAATTTGTGCTGGTCAACATCTCACTTTCCTTATTTCTTTTAAAAAAAAAGAAAGAATGAAATAAGGTTAGAATCATACCTACCATGTCTGTTGATTGAGGCCTAACACGTGTTACAGCTTCCAGGCATAGTGTAGTATGGTGGTGTTATGCATACAACATCTCAAATGCTTGTGATTAGGAGGTGGTTTGTTTGTTTTTTGTTTGCGTTTTGATTGCTACTCTTTGGTCTGGAGTTCTCTGCTTTGACTTTGTGTGCCTAGATGGTAATGTGGATCAATGGTTAAGTGGATGCTCACAGAACTGCAACAAGCAATACAAGTTACTTTTGATGTCACCATTAGAAAACCTGACAGGTGATTATTACAATGTCACCACCCTAGAAGTAACTACTATAAGATCTTAATGATATGAGATCAAAATAAACTCTCTGTTTCCTGTCGGTGTGTCCCAGATGGCCTTTTCATTTATTTATTCATTTGCTAAACTGCTTAATCCTACTAGGGTTGTGGGGATAGTGGAGCCTATCTCAGCCGACTCTGGGCAAAGATGGGGTAGATCCTGTACAGCTAGCCAGTCCATTGCAGGGCCAACACACACAGCCATTCACACTCACACCTAGGGTTGATTTGGGGAAGCCGATTAGGCTAATGGGCATGTCTTTGGACTGTGGGATGAAACCTCACACAGAAAGGCCCCAATCAGTCATGAACCCAGAACCATCCTGAAATGAGGCACCAGTGCTAATTGTATTTAACAATAATTATATGTTGGGTTTTTTTTCATCATCTCACTCACTCATTTGCCAAATCGCTTAAGCCTGCTAGGGTCAGGGGAGGCTGGACGGCCAACACACACAACCAATCTCTTAACACGTTTGTCTTAAAATGCATTCTACAAAGCATTCCGGTGAAGCAGATCATGTAGTCGCATTTTACACACCCTTAGGCATACCAATATGAGGTGTATGCGTCAGGTTTGGACTCTGAACATACACTTGAAACTGAGGAAGAACTGGACAAGCAATCAGACAGACAATTCAGATCAGATGACAGACTGTAGAACATGGATTGGTAGGCCATCAGTATTTGGTAATACATTACAATTCCCCCAAACAGATATACTTTTAAATGGTGTGTGTGTGTGTGTGTGTGTGTGTGTGTGTGTTTGTATAGATCTGATGTGTCTGTTCTGGCTTCCTTCCAAGATCACTTGCACCAACTGTATAGTTAATACAGATGAAATCAGCTGTTTTTAAATACATTTTTGTATAGGGACAAAATAGACTCACTGATTAAGAGCAAAAAAAGGTCCTGGGTTCGATTCCTGGGTTCGGGCGTTTCTGTGTGCAGTTTGCATCTTCTCCCTGTGCTTGCATGACTTTCATCCATGTACTGTGGTTTCCTCTGACAGTCCAAAGACATGTACATTAGGTTAACTGTCTGTTCCAAATTGCCTCTAGGTGTGAGTGTGAATGGTTGTGTGTGCAAGTTGTTCAGGGTTACCCCACCTTTGCCCAGTGTCAGCTGACATGCTTGCCTCCCTGCAACCCTAATAGGATTAAGCGGCTCAGCAAATGAGTGAGTGAGATTGAGCTTTAGTGTTTAAGGAATATACACGCAATCTGTCATGTGACCCTGATGCCCCTAACAAAGCATGATCAGAAAAACAATTCAACAGGACAACACATCAGAAATAAATCTTTTATTTATTTTTTTTGTTGTTGTTGTAATTGTTTAAAATCCCAGCACCAACCACATTCATTATTTGGAGACATCTGTACATTCCTCACACCAAAAAAAAAAAAAAAAATCCAAAACCCAAAAATGTAAAATAATAAAAACATAAAGAAATAACCAGAGACTGTAATTTAATTATATATGTCATTTTGAACTTCATAAAACAAAAATCTGCAGAAAATAAAATTTCTGTGTAAAGACATTTAGACCTACTGGAAGACAAACTACTTATGAAAATGATGGTTGTGAGATACTGCAAAAGTGGAATATGGATAATTATTCAACAGTTTTCAGTAATATTTTGGCTCAAACAGGACTGAAGACAGGATATTAAAACATGGAATAAACATTTTAAACATGTTAACGTCTTAATATTTGTCTCAAACTGTTACAGTTTGATAGTGCTTATACAGACTCGAGGACATTTCGCAATGCAAAGATGAAACAATGGACGACACGCAGTATTATTTGCATTTTCACAATATTACACTGGAATATCATAGAAAACTGATGAGCAACTGATCCGTCCATCACCCTTCGATTCTGTGTTGAAGAATTAAATAATCCTGAATCATATCCTTTGAGGCGATATAGAGCTTTATTCGAATTGTCAAACTGAAGAACAATGACATAACACATCACATGTTAATACATTCATCACCCGGTATTCAGGAAAGCAATACTACAAGGAACACCTGGAAGACTACCCTGCACATCAGTACTGGTTTTAAAGCACACCTGTTGACTTCCCATTACTACACGAGTGGCCACTTGCAGTACAAAGAAATGAAAGTGTACCACGACCCAGCTTTATCAGCTATGACTTGCTCTCATCTCAGAGTTCAGCTCCAAGACAGCTGAAAGTTCTGGTCTGGGATTTTTTTGGGCATGGAGACTTGGTAATATTGGTTTTCTGGTCTGATCTGAGAAGATGGTTTGGTGTATGTCAGTAGTGTTCAGCCATGTTCCTGGAGATCTACCTTAATGAATACTTTCACTCCAACCATAATCATGCCCATCTGATCATCTAATTAAGACTTAAGAAGACTTGAAATGAAGATTTAAGTCAATTATCAGATCTGTCAGGTTGTCAACATTATGGGTGGAGCTGAAGTTCTCAGGGAGGCAGATCTCTCGGAACAGGGTTGGAGAGCCCATTCTAAGTGGTGCTCTTATGCTCTACAACAGGATAAATTAGGAATTCATAACTCGCAAGCTACCTTCACCACACAGCATAGATAATGTAGCAAATAGAGCGCTCATCTTACAGTATGTTCTATGGTATGCACACGTGACCAAATTAGTGGAAAAAACTCTCATTTGAAGGATTTACGAAATGGCTGGGGTTTGATATTTCAAGGTCACTCAAGGTCAAAGGTATTTATTTCATTTGAAAATCCACATATGGTTTCCTATTAGTATTCCATAGTAACAGCACTGTCTATCAACACTCGTTTTAAATCTTCAAAACGCTGTGACCTTGCTCTGACCTTCACCTTTGACCTTGACATTCCAAAATCAAATCATCTCTGGGACTCAGGTAGGGTTGTGTCCCCACCAAGTTAGGTGACAATCCATGCATGGATATGGTCAGGATTTTGTTTACAGGCAAACGCCAGTGATTGGGTAAAAACAAATTGATGTGGACCACCAACATCCCACCAACCAAGACATGTACGCTTCTCTATGCAAGACATGTACGCGTCTCTATAATCTTATAACCTACACTTTGTATGCTTTCCTTTCACGGTTCTAGTTTATTTATTAAAAATGTGCAAGAAGTAACTATGGCTAGCAATTTGGAGGAAATGGGTGTAAATGGTGACCTATTTTAACCAGAGAGCGAGGAGTCTTGTGGATACAGTGGGACGTTACATTGTAGTGACTCTGAGGACGAGAACGCTGCCAGAGATGAGCGTGACGGTGAACCAAAAATGGCTTATACAGCTAACATTTTGCCACCTCGGCTTTCCTGTCTTCAGTTGGTTTAGGAACAAAAAGCTTACTGTTTGTGCAGCTCAGCACTGGCCAATAATATGATATGCAACATGGGGTCAGTGACGCAGCCCAGCCTATCCAACGAGTTTGCGTCACTAACAGCCAATGAGGAACGCAACATGTCTCTGAGCATGCCCAAACACTAATTCACCACAGGTACCCTTTAACTGAACAAACAGGACAGTATTTACCAATGTTTCATTCACATGCATGTAAATCTGTTACATCTTCACTAGTAATTTACTTGAATGGGACTTCCATGTAAAAAAAAAAAAGGTTTTCTTTCAATTGTGAGGTTTTTTTCTTCTTGAGATTCTATCAACGACATATTTGAATTGTCAGAGGTATAAAAAGCAAGATAATTAAATTTATAAACGGCAAATAGAAAAGAGATTCCTTTGCCTTGGGATGGATGGGCTTCGTATAACTCCTATAAATTATTGTTTTTGTGCCAGCCTGTGCTTTTCTTAAGTGCTCAAGTAGCTCAAGTAGTTTTTGGCTTAGCTGTAATTTAAAAACTGCTTAAGAGAAAGTCTCTCACCAAGCAAATAATAAAATATTTTCCTGGTTGATTTCATTTTAACTAGCTAACTAGAGTTCTAGCTAGTCAGTATGCTAATTAGCTAGCATTTATATGGATAATATTAGTATGAATAGAGTATAAGGCTATTTTGAGATAAAGTTTCCTATTTTTTAAGATCGTCAAGTTCAGTACATATAGTTCCACGGAACATTTTCAGTCAGCTTCTGGGAAGTCGATGAGGGTGTGTTAAAAACAGTACTGGAACGTGTAATATTGCACATGAAAGCTCTTGATGGATGATGTGTCGATAGTGATATACAGTAATGCCTACTCAGTGATTGAGGTATCAGGATTTTAAGTAAGCGAAATGGGGGTCGTGGCACACAAAATGATTCAAAGAGGAAACAGACAGTGTTTCGGGCCATCTCTTTAATACAGAAGCATACTAGGGCCAACTATCTGTATGTTGTTTTTTTTTTAATTTGCGAGTCATTTGGGAAACGGGGGTAATTTCTGAGATTAAAGCCTTTGGAATAGCCTCATTATAGTTCATTTATTTTAATTATATAATAGTTTTTGTACTATTATTATCATCATCGTTATTATTGTCACTTATTAGCTGAAGCACTTAATCCTACTATTAGGGTCGCAGGGAGGCTGGAGCCTATCTCAGCCAACACTAGAAAAAGGCAGGGTAAACCCTGAACAGCACGCCAGACCATCACAGGGCAACACACACACAACCATTCACACTCACATCCACACCTTGGGGCAATTTTTCCTTCGTTATGGATCCAGGTAGTGACAGAGCGACTTCAAAGTACAAATACTGGTTATGATAGAGTGAACTGACAAATAATCTCCTTATTATTCAACTCAATTTCAAAATATAGCTTCATAAGCGCATTTATGTCATCCATTTTGATAATTCTGGCTTCAAATTCAATTTTGACTTTAATGGAGAAATGATTTCTGACTTTTAGTTCAGAGAATACCCCCCAGCATGCACAACGAAAAAAAAACCAAAACACACCCACCCACAGATGCCTTTAGTATGCTTCTGTACTTTACTGCTACGTTAGAAACACTCCAGTGTCTCCATGTCAACTTTGTTTGTATCACACATTCATATTTAACTTACAAGCAACTTACGAGGTGAAACAGCAGGGTTGTTAAGGGGCGTTCTCATGAACACATTAGTGGCAACCCTGGGATGTGAACTCACAGCCTTCTGGTCACAAGCACAAATCCTTAAAACCACTCAGTTTCCACTATAACATACACTTAAAGGAGCAGTTTGTAATTCACTGCATTTTTTTTTTCCGTGCCTGTGAAATGTCAGACTTTTCCCTTACACTTAATCCACCAAATCTTTCACTGAAACTACAACCCCTGTGACTTTCCATTTAGGGAAAACGGACACAGCCGAGACGATCCATTTAAGATTTCAGGCCCGGAACAAACGTCTAGCCAGCTCTGTTGCATGACCGGGTGGACAAACCATTTTTCTAAGGTCTGTTTGAAATAGTTTGATTGTTATATAATTGTTATATGTCCATTATTTTACAAACTGCACCTTTAAATTTGACACTTCGTTCCCATATTTCTTTTACATTTATATAAACCTGCTATTTTTACATTAAAATTATAAAAAAAAAAATGGAAGTCAGTGCTGACATTACTGTTTTGGGCCTGGTATAAATAATAAAGAAAAAGTAGTATGCACTTCCTGTTACTTTGTTAAAGAATATAAACAAGGAAACATTGAGGCTAAACGGCAAAGTTATGATTAGTGCATGACTTATTTACCAGAGAAAGCATCCAAATAACCCTGAATATTATTAAGAAAAAAGAAAATTCATACAAAACCCTCAAGCACATCTTAGATTTCTTTCATATGAAATTCCATATGATTTTTAAGAAGTATCATATAATACAAAATAATAAAAGACGAATATCTATGTGTGCTATGGAGGCTCGAATGATTGCAATTTCTGTTTTTGTTTTGTGCCATATTTTTCAAGGCTTTGTATTGAATCGGTTTACTTTTGCAACAAATTACTTGTTATTGATGTCAGGTCCTCCACTGTACACAAAGATATCTTAATTAGCAGTAAAAATTATAGGAATTCTATAGAAAACATAAATGAATTTTAAACAAATATGGGAAAAATATGTTTTTTTTTTTAAATTTTTGTCTATACAACATAAATGGCAAAAAATATATAAATTTCAAGCATGAACTGCCCCCCAACAACCCCCCACCCACTCAATATTCTTAACATGGAAATATTTATAGCAATTTTGGGATAAACTAAAAGAAAAATTGTCCTTTGCTGGCCAAACGTGAGACATTCATATTATGCTTAAGATTACGCTGGCATATCTGGTTGGTCATCCTCACTAAATTAATATATCATCCGTAGCATTCGTAACCTGCGCTGAACAAAAATTCAGTTCAATTCTTTTTCTACTATTAGAATTTTTACCTGAAATCTCTTAAAATCTTTCAAGCTGCTTAACAAAAATAAAGCAGCTTCGTCTTTGGCAAAAAACAGCAAAAAACAAGACATACAAAACAAGAGCAAATATTTAGTCTACAGTTTGTTAAAAAATTACATAAAGAAGCAAGCGAACACGTTAAGGCCATCAAAATCAAAAAGTCCAGTCTTAAGATCAGGCACATAGCTCTTTCAATCCAGAATTTGAACACAGAAACTTTTTTAAGTAGAGTGCTCTTGAGTAGGCACCTATACCGCACCACAGCTCCCTCCTTTGAGCTTGTAAACATTACAGGCCTGACCGTATCCTCTAGAAGCACTCGGTGCATCGGTGAGAACTGTCTTCCCAGCAGAGGTGGCAATCAGGGCACACAGAACATCAGATAGCATGACAACATGAAATAAGGCTAACCATTTGCATAGACCTTAGAGATAGCTTGAGCTGTGCTGCGTTCTGTCCCCGCACGCTACTGGGTTGTTGTTGTTTTTTTTCATAGGCAGCAAAAAGGCCATCGGAGCTATTGTTCTGCCTTCAAAATAATACAGCATTGTAGAAAAGACAGAAAAATAATCATTCTGGCATCCTAAAGAATATCCAACGCACTGGAAAAGATTCACACATGCTAAAATGGCTCTTTAGGACTAAATACCTGTAGGGTCTTGACACTGATAGTGAATTGTGGTTAAAATGAAGCTTGTGATTGGTGAGCTTGATATCACTGACAAGAGAACACCTTAGGACATCAGTACAGAGGCACAATGCTCAAAAGGCAAAGGGACGTCCCTCTTCACCTTCCCCACTTAGAAAGGAGACTTTAAAGCACCTACAAGAAAATGGGACGTGTCCAGCAGAGTTCCTGTGGACTGGTCCTGCTCGGTACCGGTGGCTGAATGCTGACTGGCCTTGGAGCTGATAGGAGCTCGGTGAGGAGAGGGTGTGACCCGGCTGGTTAAATATCAGCTGATTGCACTCTCGGTGTCTCCGTCCTTGTCCGACTCGTCCTGGATCTCGTCCGTGTTCCCTGAGTCACTGCTCGCCACTGAGCTGAAGGACGGAGAGTTTCTGTAGTATGAAGAAAAAAAAAAAGGGTAAAGGAAAAAATTGTGTCAGTGGTATCCCCAGTTCTAAATGAATTCCTCTAATATCGTGCTTATTAATATGCTATAGCATGCAGATGTTTAACGTGTGATCTCATTCAGTCTTACTAGGGCTGCGGGGAGGCACCATGAACAGCTCGCCATTGCAGGGCAACACACATACCACCACACTCACACCTAGGGTCAATTTGGAACAGCCAGTTGACCTAATGTGCATGTCTTTGGACTGTGAGAGAAAACCCAGAGGAAACCCAGGCAAGCATGGGGACAACATGCAAACTCCACACAGAAACATCTAAGCCTGGGAATCGATTGGGCGGACGTGCAAACTGCTACGCCACTGTGCCACCCCACGTGAGATCTGTAACTTTATAATGCTAGACTGTGAAGACTTGAAAGTTGTTTAAACACACAAATAATTCAAGCTATTTTGTTTTATTTACAAAAAAAAAACTACACACAAACCTCAGGGTTGTTAAAAACTGGTAACCGGGCAGAAATAAGCTAGATAAAATATCTTCGAGTGGGCAGCATGATGGCGAAGTGGTTAGCGTGTCTGCCTCACAGCAGGATTGTCCTGGGCTCAAGTTCCGGGCTCTGCAAGCACGTTTCTGTGTGGGTTCCCTCCGGGTACTTCAGTTTCCTCCCACAGTACAAAGACATGCACATTAGTCTAATTGAATATCCTTAATTGCCCCTAGATGTTAATAAGAGTGTGAATGACTGTATGTCTGTGTTGCCCTGCAATGTTCTGCGGAGTTAATCAGGCTGCACCCTGTTTCAACCCAGCATCGGCTGTGATGGGCTGGCCTGAGGGTCGGTGACTCTATTCTCATAAGAGTTCTCTTAGCAGATGTTTTCACAGGGTTGGTTGCCAGGGCTTTTCCCAAACTCTCCACAGCACCTGGTATTCCCAGGCAGATGTGGTCACAATGCCTTGCGCTTTCCTCAAAATGTAAAGAGCACTAAAATGTTCAGGACCACGAGCTCACGAGGTATGAAAAGCTATGAATACTGAATAAAAATCAGTGGCCGTTACCTCCCCCCCTTGATCATTCTCCTGCACGTCTCCATCTGTACATCCAGCCCTCTCTTCATACTACACATTTCCATGTACTCGTGAAGATGCCGATTCATGTCACTCTTAGCCGTCGCCAACTCCATCTGAACAAAAGTCAAGAGTACAGAGAGCGAGAGAGTCAATAACAGAAGACATGAAGAATTCAGTTGGCTGGAAGCATTCGTCCAACTCATACGTAAATCATAATGAGACAGCACCAGGGTGTTACATTAATATCAGGCAAATGTTTCTCCAGTAAATTACGCCAAAGTTACTTATATCCTGTGGAAAGCTGAAACACAGAAATAGACACTGTATTAACCTCGATCTGGCCGATTGTTGCCTGGTACTCCTCTTCTCTGGTCTTAAAGAGCGTCTCGGTCTCATCGATGAGACTTCCCAGACTGTGATCCTGCCAAACATGATAAAATGTCCACTATGAGAGAGGCTGTAAACTTTCCGAACTAATACTAGTGAAAGAAAAAAGTTCTTTTGGAACTTATTAGCTAATATTGCACGGTGAGCACGGTGGCGTAGTGGTTAACAGGTCTGCCTCAAAGCAGGAAGGTCCTGGGTTTGAGTCCGGGGCTTGGGCCTTTCTGTGTGAGGTTTGCATGTTCTCTCCGTGCTTTCCTGGGTTTCCTCTGGGTAATCCGGTTTCCTCTGCACATACTAAAGGCTCTTACCTTTTACTGGCTCCTTTTGGCGAGGCGTCGGTAATGTTCAAAATCTTGATTAGATACCCAGAGTGAGACTGAGATTAGACATCTGAGGGATAAACATGAACTCACAGCTTCCTGGCTGCCTCCTCCACTGTCTGCACCGTTGGATGTGGTTGTGGTGCTAATGAACGGCACGTTGTAGTTGGCGAAGTCCTCCCACAGCAGCAGCGTATCCTCGTTTTCTTCCCACGTCAAACTGTCACAGTCATCATCGTCGATGTCAAAAGTCTCCCGCCTGGCAACAAATGAGTTATCTGAGCAATGTCTGGAGCATGAGGGTGAATAAATGAGGAAAAGAGAAGAGAAGGAGGAAAGAAATAGAGCAGACAGTAAGGAGAAGATAGCTGCCACAGAAGAGGAACGATACAGAATCATTTAGGAAAGACAGCAGATAGATCTAGACATGAAGTATTCATAAAGCCAGAGGTTTGTTTATTTATTTTTCTATTTATTTGATATTTTAGTTGCAGTTCTACATTTCACCACTTGGTGGCGACAGAGGGCATTCTAACAACACCAACAACAATCCATATGCTGCTGCTTTTATAACCAACATTTCTGACCCCGAGTCTACACATTGTGTTTGTCAAGTGCAACTCACAGCTGGTTGAGCATGCGCTTCATCTCGTCCGTAATGTTCAGAGATCCGGCCGCTTCCTCTTCCGACGTGCTCGGATCGGCATCCATCTCTGAGTTTTCCTCGTCTGACAAAGCCTTCTTCTCTTTTCTCCTGCAGGCCACGGGTCCCTGGAACCCACACACGTGCAAAAAAAAGACCACTGTCAAGCACAAAACCAGCATTCTTCGCAACACAAAGTCATTTAGGCACGGTGGCGTAGTGGTTACCATGTCCGCCGCACAGTAAGAAGGTTCTTTGTTCGAGTTCCAGGCTCATGGGCGTTTCTGTGCGGAGTTTGCATGTTCTCCACGTGCTTGTGTGGGTTTCCCCTGGGTACTCTGGTTTCCTCCCACAGTAGGCTAATTGGCTGTTCCAAACTGCCCCTTGGTGTGAGTATGAGTGTGAATAGCTGTGTGTGTGTGTTGCTGTGTGATAGCCTGGCGAGCTGTTTAGGGTGTACCCTGCCTTCACCCAGTGTCAGCTGAGATAGGCTCCAGCTCCACGCGACCCTAGTAGCGAATTCAGCGAATATGTGACATAGTGAGTGAGCTTAGTATTAAGCTTTTTCATTAAAAAAAAAAATTTAACGCCAAAACGTCTGCATTTGTACACAGAAGAAGTGTCATTATTATGCTCTACATCCTCCCTGCTGCATTTCTGCAAAAACTCAATATAGCTCTATGCCAAAATGGCGCTTAACACACCCGAGGCTATATTCGAATAGCAGCATTCTGAAGATAATGAGATAAACCCAGCGGTGATAAACAGAGGTACTGGCACCTTTGCAAGAAAACAGCGTCACTCACATCTCCCTCATGCTGACCTTTATAGACACACAAAGACAGGGTCAGGTTTCCAGCTCTTGCACTGTACTGGTATCGAGACACACGAACAGTCTATACAGGATCGGACGGTAAAGTTCCGTTCAGGAGGTACATAAATCTGCCTCAGTTTCAACAGTTTCTGCTTAGATACAGCGGTCAGGCTTTGGTCAGCTCAGTACCTGGAATGTGACACCCTTATGTGCAAAGGTTCTACGTCAGCAGATCTCACTCCTGTGTGGGGGTGTTTGTGGGCATAAGAGTTGTTTGTCTGTGTGTGGTTTGGTCATTTTGTGTCAGTATGCATTAATGTCAAACAGACTTTGAGCTCAGTTTGTGCTGCCTGTATATGGTTTTGACAGAGCAAGATCATTTCAAGAAAAGTGTGTGTGTGTGTGTGTGTGTGTGTGTGTGTGTGTGTGTGTCTAAAATTAGGTTTAAGAACTATGAAAGTACTCACTCCCTCATTTGCCAAACTGCTTAATCCTACTAGGGTCATGGGGAGGCTGAAGCCTATCTCATCCGACACTGAACAAAGCCAGGGCACACCCTAAACAGCTCGCCATACCATTGCAGGGTCCACACGCACACACACACACAACCAATCACACTCATATTCACACTTTGGGGCAATCTGAAGCACCCAATTAGCTTAATATGCATGTCTTTGGACTGTGGGAGGAAACCGGATTACCCAGAGGAAACCCAGGCAAGCACGGGGAGAACATGCAAACTCCACCCAGAAAGGCCTGAGCCCGTGATTCGAACCAAGGACCTTCTTGCTGTGAGGTGGACGTGCTAACCACTACAGCACCGTGCTCTCCAACTCATTAAATATCTATCGTTAATACCTGAAAACTTGAATAAAAACATTTTTAACAAGAACAAACATCAATTTTTCATGTTTCTCAGCCATTAGATTGTAAACAGTGTAAACATCTTGAGCAAGCTGTGTGTGTTTGTGTCCTGTATGTGTGTGCCACGTACCGCTGGGGCCCTGGATGGACTGACATTGAATATAATGTCCTCTGAATTTCTCTGTTGTGCTACATCACACAGTTTGGCCGTGATGTCGATTCTCCTGCAGATGTCCATGTCTACTTTCATGGCTTTCTCCTGGATTTTAGAGTCCAGCTCAGACATTTGCTGCAAATAAACAAAAAAGTGATATTTAACTGAAAAATATTAAAAAGATTTGTATGGTATAACATATATTAAAATGAGCTAAACATTCCTTCTAAACAATGAACACAGCATAGCTCTCTGATTCAAGCATACTGGACTGGACACAGAGTACACAGAGGAAACACATGCACCCACAGAGAGAACATGCAAACTCCATAGTCCGTGCTTTGGACTAGACACAGGATCTTGCTGTGCGGCAGACATGCTAACCACCACGTCACTGTGCCGTGCTAAGTGTTTTATTCCTTATTAATCACCCTACGATACTGATTTTATGTACCAATATTATTACTGAAACCCGTCACACTGAGCCATGTTCACGCTATGTCCTTCAAAAATTGTCTGGATGTACTAGGAACGCAGTGAATGTGGAGGACATGGTAAAACTTAATAAGGATGCAATAATGACGGTCTAAGGAATGATGTAGTTGGAATGTAATTAGAACTTAGTAGGAACTAAATTGGCATAGTACAATGGTGATGTGGACTTATTGAACGTAAATGTGGACACAAGAAAACGTGCAGCCTGTATGAAAAAGCGCAGTATGTGGCTGAGTATTTATAAGGAGAGGATAGACGCAGCAAAAACGTGAAAAAGTACGTGATGTGATCTGATTGGTTGTTGTGAGAACATAGTAATTGGACGTGGATGTGTGGTCATGCACGTGGTAAGAAGTTAACAAGAACATGTTAGACGCCTGGCAGTATGGTGGCGTAGTAGTTAGCATGTCTACTTCACAACAAGAAGGTCCTGGGTCCTGGGGCATTTCCATGTGAGGTCTCCCTGTGTTTCCTCTGGTTTCCTCCCACAGTCCAACGACATGCACGTTAGGCTAACTGACTGTTCCAAATTGACCCTAGGTGAGAGTGTGCATGTGAATGGTTGCGAGTGTTGCCCTGCAATGGTCTGGCGAGCCGTTCAGGGTGTACTCCCCCTTCACCCAGTGTCAACTGACATAGGCTCCAGCCCCCCCCGCGACCCTAGTACAATTAAGCAGTTCGGCGAATGAATGACTGAATGAATAATAGACCTGGAATGGACGTAGTAAGAACTTGAAAACTGCACATTTTTTCCCATTTTGACCTGCTGCGGTCACCCTGAAATATTCAGGACGCAGAGCAGTCTTCAACTGAGTGTGATGGTGGGCGAAGCGCATACTAGCAATACCTCCTCTAGTACAAAATTACTGAAACATTCTGGATGAGCTGAAAATTGTGTACATTTATTATGTGGTTTATCATGTTCAAGCCTGAACTTACGAAACAAGTTAATTTTTAAATTTTAAGTCGATGTTACATACGAAAAGAATCATTTCAGCCCATGCTACATGACAGCACTAAGCCAGATTATCACCGGCTATTATATGGTTAGAATTTGCTTCCTCCATGTCAAAGCCTCAACATGAATCAGTTATAATAATTACCACACCAGGCGAGTTAGTCTTAAAGGACTATATTCAATTCTTTCTTACTTTCAAATCATGGAACCTTCTTTTATTTTCCGCAGCTCTACACTGAGAAGAGGGACGTCGACCACCCTTTACAGTGAACATTAATGAAAACTTATCACCAAGCTATTCATAACATAAAATTCATACTGTATAATTTACATTTATAGCATTTGGCAGACACCCTTATCCAGAGTACTGGTGAAGATTGGTGGTACTGGAGCTCACTGTGTGTGCGGGGGTGGAGGGGGGGGCTGTCATGCAAGACGGATTGAGCCTTTTAGTTTTAGTGAAGGGAATTTGCAGCCCAACAGCAGTAAAGAGGTTTTACCAAGGTGGCACCAATTCCGCCTTATGCCCCACCGGGGTGAAGAGGATGTATGTGTGAGTGGCTGATACGATGAGTCAGTGTGACTAAACAAAACACCACAAGCCGAATCCAGACGACACCTCAATAAACTGTTTACTCGTTCCTCACTAATCAGGTCAGAGATGATGTATTTCAGCAGGCTTGCAGTTTATAAGGCTTGAGATCATTTCTATGTAATGTGCAGCAGAGCTGATCAGGCCTTTCCGTGCCACTCCTGGTACTCTGTGTTAGCTGGGTTCGCTCATCAAAAGAGCCGCAGGGAAAAGCACAAATAAGGTCGGCTCTGCATCATCCCTATCACAAGACGGGATCATGCTGTATTATGACTAGAGGTGTCTGTGCCACTGAACACACCGGGGATATTCTTGCTGCTGTACAAGATGACTAAAGGTTTTGAGATAAGGAGTAAAAGATAAATCATAGACGGTAAATTCTATGTGGCCTACATCAGTGTTCACCGACCCTGTTCCTGGAGATTTACCTTAATACAGGTGGTCCTACCAAAATCTATCACTCCTCTTTTAGCTGACCAATAACCTATTAAGTAAGGCGGTAGATCTCCAGAAACTGGGTGGGTCACCAAATTTTATTTTATTTATTACTGAGTTAAAAGTAACTCATAGTGACTCGAGTCATTTTTGAGCCAATTTCATGACAATTTTTTATGAGTCTCTGAATTATTATATATTTACATCACATGGCAGATGCCCTTATCCAAAGCAACTTAAATTTGATCTCGTTTGTTCAAGTGAGAAGGTAAGGGTTAAGGCCCTTGCTCACTGGCCCCACAATGGCAGACTGGTAGTACTGGGTCTTGAACCCCCAACCTTATAAACACTAACTGAGAGCATTATCCCTGTGCCACCACTGTCTCTTATTTTGCCTCTTTTCTTGTTTTATATTGCTATGTCATGTGAAGTCATCTGGAACGTGCCACAGTTTGAAATGTAGTCATGCCAAACATCAACAAGTAAAATGTCCTTGCTTGTAAATGAATCTTAATTTTAGAAAATTCATACAATCATAAAATTGACTCTTAAACCTCCCAGAAAGGAAGCTTTCTGATAGAGAAATACTTGTACAGTATTACTGAAGATTGCTGTGCAATTCTTCTTCCAGCCAGCAACCTATCAGGACTGTTTTTTGACCAATCAGGTTCTTGCACCATTCTAAGCTCCACCTATACGGTCCAGCTCGACGAATATGGGACCAGGGAAAGAAAGGAAACCAAATAAATAAGATACGGATTAATTAACAGTGAAAATGATGACAAAATGCCAGACTGTGGTTAATCTATCGAGCTGTGGCACTCTGTCTAGAGCAAAGGCTCTAATAAAGTATACAGTGTTTTAGGACGGCTTACTTACATCACTCATGAGGCTTTTGAAGACTACCAGTTCAGCCTTTAACCTCTCCACTTTATTCCTCAGCTCCTCCTGAATGGCCTCTGACTCCTGAGCACTCTGAGAACACACACACACACACACACACACACACACACACACACACACACACACTTATTTATTACATATTTATTTACTGGAAATAAGAGCCTTACAATTTCCTCCTTTCCCCACACCTGCTCAGGATCCCTGTATAGAGAAGAGAATGTGTGACGTCATAATAAACCCAGAAGAGAAGATGAAGGTTAATGTGTGAATCCATGTGGCTCAGAACAAAATGTTAAAGGTCATATAGAACATGAGGCTCTTGTGAAAATGGTCTGTTCAGCCTTTTTTTTTTTTTGCTGAGCTGAGCTGTGATCTAGTACAAACAGATACACAGTTTTCTATGGATTTCCAGTCGAGTCAGTGAAGCAGAGACTGGTTTGTAATACATTCAGTATTTCTTTAGAGAGTGCTGGAGAAATCCTGCATGATCCTACTTTTCATCTTTGAGTAATCCCATTGAGCCCTGCGATGGCCTGGCGACCTGTCCAGGGTGTACTCTGCCCTCGCGCAGAGTCGGCTGAGATGGGCGCCAGCCTCCACTCGATCCTAATTAGGATTAAGTGGTTCAGAAAATGGATGAACGAGTAATCCCATTGAGTCATGACATGGCTTTGAAACAGAGAGGACAAGAGCACTCGGAGAGCGCAAACCTCCACCAAGCCAAAAAATATCCTCTGTCAGTTTTAGGAAATCCTTAAAAAAAATTCCAGGCTCCAGAATTTGATCTGGATCATCTCCAAAACTGAATGGAGCTTTTGGCCGACTTGGATCTGGTATCACTGTGCATGAGTATCAGGCTGAGGTTTGTGGCAATGATGCATGGATATTTAAAAGAAAAGGACACAAAAGCTTTGTTCTGGTAAAAAAAAAGGGGGGGGGGGCTTTTTAGACCCTTCAGTCTCAGGTAAGGTTTCTTGTGAGGGTTTGGTGTCCCATCCTCGCTGCCTCCGCTGTGCCTCCGATGGTCCCAATCGCCACAATTTCCTATCCATCGCCTTTCCTCCTGCTCTCACCGATATCACCTGTCTTGTAAGTATCTGTTTAATAACTCTCTGGGTTCTTATTGGTTGTTGAGTTATGATTTCCTTATTCATGTAAGTCCAGTCTGATTCAGAGATCCATCGTCATCTTTACCTGTGCGTTTGTTTGCCTTACAGTCATTTCGCCATGACCCTGCCAAACTCATTGCTCATTGGACTGAAGCTTCTCGGCTTTGGACAAGCTTCTGATTCGTGTATTGTCTCCATAAACATTACGGATACCTGCACCTATACCTGCACCTCGATGACATTCTGTTTACATACTTTCTAATTATAATTTTTGTAAGAGTTTAAGGAGGCAAGATTAGTAGTAAGGCCTGTTTTTGCTTCTTATCATTAAAGGCACATTGTGTTATATTAAGTGATAGCTAGTGACTAGCGGCATTTACTGGTAAGAGATCCAGATAGCAACCACCAGAAATTTCATTCCCGATTCGTCCCTTTCGAAGCCTGTATGGATCTAGGTTACCCTGGGTTTACACTGGGGCACGATTTACGAGCACACTTGGAGCACGATCAGGGTGTAAAAAAAGGAGACAGCTCACATCCAGGAAATGAAACTTGAAGGAATCGTGTTGCCAGGTTCATCAAGATCCCCTACGATGGCGCATCAAGGTCTGTTATGATCTGTTAAGGTCTGTTAAGCCCTACAGCACTCTTCCGCGCTTCCCACATTCTATCACGATTGAGCGTTTAATCATAATACAGCAGAATAATCGTGGCAAAAATTGTGACCTTCAAAAATTCTGCCACGATCAGCATGATCATCACAAGTCCACCAGGTTCCCTCAAGATCATCAGAAATTTACCAAGTTCCCTCAAGATCCTCACGATTCGATCCCACGACCGCCCATGTTCATCACGATTCTCTCAAAACGTGGAGATCGTGGACATTGTGCCCCAGTGTAAACCCAGGGTTTTGGTAAAAACACAGAGGGGCAAGATGGCAGCCTCCATGAGAGGGGACCTGCTACTCATATAGATAAACAGCTTAACCTCAGGTTCCTAAAAACTCAACGACTTTTCTTTAAATGATTATAGATTATGCAAACTTATTTGTTAATGATGTACCTAATTTCTGCTAATAGATCCTCCAAAATGATACAAACTATACCACTGGAATGAAACAAGGTGCAAGGTATTTATTTAACATGGTATATAGTGTGTGTGTGTGTGTGTGTGTGTGTGTGTGTGTGTGTGTGTGTGTGTGTGTGTGTGTGTGTGTGAGAGAGAGAGAGAGAGAGAGAGAGAGAGACAGAAAGAGAGAAATAGGGAGTAGGTGAGCGCACCTCTTGCATTGTCTCTAGCATCGTCTCCATCTGCTCTCGTCTAGACAGCTCTTCCTGCCACCTGCAACCCACAACACACACATGAAATTACTGTATGCATGTTGAATGGAAAAACAGGTGTGCATTTGAGTGTAAGTGAGAAAAAAAAAAACCCTTAACTCAAAAAAGTGTTACCATTTTACCTATTGTTATCAAAAAACAAAGAAACAAGCAAAAATGATTTTGGAGCATTACGTCTGATTTGACACTACATAAGCTTTGAAGATTTGAGCCAATCGTGTCTAAGATGAGATCATACATGGAAAATTTTGACTGGTACACCTTGCATTTTAAGCCATTAGCGCAAAGCTAACTTTCATGATAAACGAAATACAATAAATGTGTGTGTGTGTGTGTGTGTGTGTGTGTGTGTGTGTGTGTGTGTATTTTTTTTTTTACAATGCCAGGAGGAGCTTCTTCCGGAAATACGGATTCTACTGATTCTACAAATAAGATGAAAACACAAGATAACAGCACATAAGGGTTAAGCACTGGCTTCTCTAAAAAAACGAACAGGTATAAAATGGCTCAGGCGGTGAAGTCCAGGCGCCTGCTTTTCAGGCCACAGAGTAATTTAATCCCGATGCAGCAGAACAGACCAGGAATCAGCAGCATGAGGGCAGAGGGTTCATCCAAAGACTGAGCTGCATGACAGAATCTGCAGTGATATGAAATAAAGCTGGCTGACTGATTGGAACAGAAACTGTTCATTCAGAAATCTTGAGCCGAGGGTTCTTCATGGATTCCATTAATGTCCAATGGATAAATAAGGTCTGTTAGTTAACTAGCCATTACGTAGCTTCAGAATCATGATTTAATTCTGCATGCTGGGGAATTTCCTTTTGAAGCAGGATATAAGAGTGACAGTGCAACCAGTAACATTCAAAATACGCCACAACTCCACCGGATCTTGAAGCTGACACTAGCCAAGTCAAATCGCTCAAGATGGTAAGACCGGAAGACTGTCAACATTAACATGAATGTCCTAGTTGATGCCCTTTTTTCTTTTGAGCTTTCGTCAGTGGAAGGCAAAAAGGAAGCAGGTTTGTAAAAAAAAAAAATGCCCCTCCAAAAGTATTTAGACCTAATGGGCTGCTAGTGTAAAGCAAGACCCATCCCTGACCTGTACAGAGTGTACCCTGCCCAATGGCATCTAGGGTCAGCTCTGAAATGGATAAGTGGTGTAGAATATGGATAGACGATTGGGTAGATGGATGGAAGGATGGACGGGGAACAATGGTTCTTGGCAATTTAGCAGCCAAACAAATACACATCTCCGTTCACTTTTCACCTTTTCACCTTTAGAAGCTCCGCCCACCAAATTCATGGACACACTGCCAAGGCAACAACACCAACACCCCCATCCTCCCTTCAGCCAATCAGCTAATAGGCATGTTTGAACCTTGCTAGAATACAAAAATCCTTTTTTACTGATTGACTGGAATGAGGTTGTGTGCATTACCACCAGGTTAAAATTTTTAGCGCAAACACACAAAATGGACGACTAGTGAGGAGGTACGCACTAAATTTGACAAAGTGTATTAGATAATAATAACTGCACATTTAATTGGACAATTACAAGATTAATATTTGTATTAATTATCAAACAACTTGGCCTACGATGCTATACTAATATTAAAACACTCTTTTACACACTCACTTATTTGCCAAACTGATAATGATAATCCTATCGGGTCAGGGGGAGGTTGGAGCCTATCTCAGCCAATAATGGGCAAACCAATTACTCCCACACTCCCACCTAGGGTCAATTTGGAACAACCAAATAGCCTAATATGCATGTTTTTGACTGTGGGAGGAAACCAGAGTACCCAGAGGCAACCCACGCAGGTACAAGGACAGCATGCAAACTCTACACAGAAACACCTGATCCAAGCCCGGGACTTGAACCCAGGACCTTCTTGCTGTGAGGTGGACATGCTACCCACTATGCCACCGTGCCATCATATCAAAACATCACCTTCAAAACTTACTTTATTATATTGGTTCAAAACAGGTTTCAATATTTCACGGGAACTCGAAGGGTAAAGATATTTTTCTTACAATTTTTTTTGTATGGAATCCCTACATAGAAAGCCATATATAAAGTGCCAACAGACAGACTTGTAGAAATATTACTCTCAAAACGTCAAGTATAAAAATAAAGTTGGAGCTGATGGCTGTAAAGAAGCAACTAATCAGGCTTGCAGACAGAAGCGTCTGCTCACCGCCTGAGCAGCAGCGCTCTGAGATTCAGATCATTTATAAAGAATGACTTCAGATTGCTATGGCAACCCTCATGAGAGGCACCAAAATAGCTCAACGTCACACACTCTTCTTCTTTTTCTTTTTCAGTGAGGGATAATTAGGGGGCTGCATTTTTTAACAGGCGCTATCTGTTTCCATGGGGCAAAAACAACAAATTTTCCATTGGGGAAAACACCACCTCAAAAATTCAGGACTGATTAGGCATCCTACTGTGTTTATACCCAGGACTGAACCACAATCCACACACGAACCTCTAACCACAAGAGGTCCGCAGATCTGAAAGAGAAGCCAGCACTGTCAGTGTTGCTGGTCTGTTATAATCTAAAATAATTTCATCTGAAAAGTGAAAAAAGTAAAAATCTCCACATTTTTGAATGCTTTGGGCAAACTGACATATATACATGCATCATAAACAGATAATACAGTACTCTCATAATCAGAATTAAAAATCAAACTGATAAAAATTTGATTTAGCGGGCTAAAATGTTTGAAAATATAACTTAAGGTCAGAAAAAAATTAGGCAACAGTACTGTGACGTAGCGGTTAGCATGTCTGCTTCACAGCAAGAAGCTCCTGGGCTTGACTCTGGCATTTCTGTGTGGAGTGTGCATGTTCTCCCTGTGCTCGCATGGGTTCCCTCTGGGTACTCCGGTTTCTCCCACAGTCCAAAGACATGCACATTAGTCTAATTTGCTGTCAAAAATTGCCCCTAGGTGTGCGTGTGAAAGGTTGTGTGTGTGTTGCCCTGTAACGGTCTGGTGAACTGTTTAGGGTGTACCCCGCCCTCGCCCGGTGTCGGCAGAGATAGGCTTCAGCCTCATCGAGACCCTAATAGGATTTAGCGGTTCGGCACATGAATGTATTAGTCAGGTTCTCTTTACTTAAATAATCCCAATCAGCATAATTAACAATGTGCAACTGATTTCAAATCTTTTTGCACTCCATGTATTTGGAACAGAAAAAAGGATAGATGTACAGTACCTGTAATGTAATTGTAATTTATTAACAACTGCTTTTGGAAATGCTAAAAAGGAAATAAATGTCAATATGTACAACACGCCAATTCAAAACATAATACAAAATCTAAAAAGTTGTTTTATTGTTGATTCCATGGACTGCTAAATATTACCTGGTAAGCGTAACCTTCCTGAACGTTTATACCAATAGAACCAACAGAACATTTAAAGTTTTCCACTCAGTCTAAATGTTCACCAATTCCAATAATTCCTTAAATCCTTATGATCAGACAGCACTACTCTTCAGCAAACATGGGTATTAGTCCCTCAGGACCTAGTCCCTTTAATATGGCAAAAAGGTGCTGCTATAATCTATGAGATGAGTAGATGAGTACTATCTCAGCTACTTCGGCTGTGCTTAAATCACAGTGTGCCGAGCTGTAGAGGTCACTGAAGTTCATGGTTACATCACATCCAGTCAATCACCTCCCATCTTGACAGCAGCAGGAGAGGGCAATTTCTGTTGCGACTGAGTGCGATATGAACACCAGCGTACACTGTGTAATGGAAAAATGAGGTTGCAAGTAAAAATAATGAGATATTAACATGCTCTATTGAAATAACAAGACAGTAAAGTCACAGTTACAAGCTTTAAAGCTTCTTAAACATACATACAAGTACATATAACAGTTCGCCAGACCTTCACAGGACCACCACACACACACACACACACACACACACACACACACACACACACAACCATTCCCACTCACACTCACACCTAGTGTCAATTTTCAACAACCAGTTAGATTAATGTGCATGCCTTTGGACTTCTGGAGGAAACCGGAGTAGCCGGAGGAAACCCACTTGCAAACGCCACACAGAAACGACCAAACCCAGGATCTTCTTGCTGTGTGGCGGACATGCTGACCACTATGCCAAGTGTACGTAGATATACAAGGTTATATACACTATGTAGAAAATGTATTTGGAAACCCCTCCTGGTTACTGATTTCAGGTATCTCAGCCACATCTACTGCTAAAACGTGCATATAATCAATCACCTACCCAGGACTTTTAAATCAAGCTGGCGGGAAATCCGTCTACTAGAGTCCTGTGCGCCGTCAAAATAAATTAGCATATTTCCTACACACAACATCTACCCGCCATCTTGCACACTTATTATATTAGCAAAGCTCCTGCGCAGCGCTCCCAAGCGGAGTCCCCACAGATAAGGAAACGTCCTATAGCATACATCCAGGGGTAACCATGGAAACCCATATAACCTCTATTGAAAAACTGGCAGTACTATGGCATATACTTAAGAGTTTAGGAATTGTAAGCATGGCCCTGTCACAGAAATGTCACAAATTTAACTTTATATTAATGCCCACAATCTTTAAATACGAAAAACATGGTGTGATGATCAATTGTCCACATACTTTTGGCGGCATACTATGTATATGTCAGCTATCTTACGTTTTTAGTACCAATAACCTTGTAAACATGCATGAAAAGTAAAATAAACATTTTATATACACATGTTCAACCCATAGGTTCATAAATTCAAGATTTCACGTAGCCTCAAAATGTCAAAGTTATTTAAAAGGCTGATTTAAAAGTAGTGTGAGATCACTGACACAAATCAACCGAAGGATTATTTCCTCTTCACCCTAAGGTCACACTAACGTCTCAAATATTTACTAACATCAAACATCTCGCCACTCAGTAAAGCAGGCCCGTCTGGGAAGCGTCTGGAATGACAACCGACCCTAAAACAGAAGCACATGGTGAAAACATTCGATTCTCAGTCATCACGCTGCTTATAAGGAGCATTCGACTGGCTTGGAGGAGT
Source organism: Neosilurus mollespiculum (assembly GCA_030014195.1). Taxonomy (NCBI): domain Eukaryota; kingdom Metazoa; phylum Chordata; class Actinopteri; order Siluriformes; family Plotosidae; genus Neosilurus; species Neosilurus mollespiculum. The sequence goes on along the minus strand of JAQMYF010000023.1, from coordinate 5,582,082 downwards.
CGTAAATAGACAAAGAGTCACCTTACAAGGACTCGGAAAAACGTCTGGGGTGGTCAAAAAATTCCATCGTCATCCGAGAAATGTTCGCAGGCTGAAAAAGCTTCGCTGAGTGAGGTATGAAGAGAAAATATAAATGAAAGAACATGATTTGGTATGCCATTGAAAGAAAAAATAAATTAACTCGAATGTGTTTCAAAATGTCTCCATTAAACTGTGGCTAGCTTTAACCTGGCTAGACATTCAGCTAATGAGTAACACTTCATACATCACCACACTTATCTAAGCCTGAAGGAGGCACTTGTCTAAGCTGTATATTTCTCAACATGCAACAGTAAAAACATTTACATCTCTTAAAGAAGTTGACTTTTTAGAAAGTAGGTCAGACTTTGGTGTGTAAATTTTGCCACTGTGGATATGCTAATGTAGCGTAGGATGCTTACAGATGCTTTTTATAGCAGAGTTTCTGATTGGAGTACCATAGGCATAGAGCATGACTTGGATCGTTGGCCCGTGTCCTGTCCGGTGTCCATGCATTCCCACCACAGGTAACCCATTATGGCTGCTGCTTCACTGAGTTGATTCTGATTGGCTGTTATGTATTGCTGACATTTATTTTCACTCACTCATTTGCCAAACCACTTAATCCTACTACTAGGCTCGCAGGTAGGCTGTGCCTATCTCCGTTGACACTGGGTGAAGGTGAGGTACATCCTAAGCAGCCCGCCAGACCATCGCAGGGCAACTTGGAACAATCAATAAGCCTAAAGTGCATGTCTTTGTACTGTGGAAGGAAACCAGAGTACCTGGAGGAAACCCACACAAGTATGGGGAAAACAAAACTCTGCACAGAAATACCCGAGCCCTGGACTCGAACCCAGGACCATCTAGCTGTAAGGCGGATGTGCTATACACTACACCACCGTGCTGCCCCCAGATGCATTATTAATAAAGAAATTGAACCCCCCTACAAAAAAATAGAGGCTCATACACCAGTCTAACAAAACACAATCTAACTCAGGCAGGCAGACAAACTTTCGTCATGCAAAACAACACAAAACATTACCAGGAGCACGGAACATGAACCCATTAAAACGTATAATTTAACTAACAAGACAGGTGAAACAAATGAATGCGGAAATGAGCTAGTGGCAGGCGGTGAAAAGAAAACGCAGTGTTAAACTTTCCTGCTTTTGCTTCAGATAATAGTCAGAAAATGCATGGGGGACTTATTTATTTGATTCCTCCAGCTCTGAAGTCGATGCTAACGTGCAAACCATCAGAAGCTGCTTAGGCCTTAAAGGAGCCATGCTACTCTTATACCACCAGCCTTGGACACCTATCAATAGAGACATTTATCAGGAGCTTTGCTTTCAGGCAATGCATAAATCTGTATATTGCTGTTATTAGCAATTCCATAGAAATAAAGAGGAAACCATCATGTTCCTGTCAGGGGTTGCAGTCATGGTTTGTTTTATAGTATCTCTTTAAAGAAATGCTATAGAGTCTGTATTTTAATAGTGTGAACATAAGGGTAAATTACTGATATGTGGGATACTGTTTAATATGGGGCACGTATCAATTTATAATTATGATAATTATGATAAGGGTGAAGTAACCTAAAAATGTCCCACGTTAGGCTAATTCACCCATTTTTATGCAAGGGTAATGTTTTTGTAACATATGTCAAAGGAGATTTGTATAATCATTTAGAAGTTCCTTGGGCAGAACTATCATACAGTGTTTTAGAAAGCGTGATTCGGTGGTGTGGTGGTTAGCAACGTTGCCTCACAAATAAACGGTTGTGGGTTCAAATTTTATGGCAGGTTAGGCCTTTCTGTGTGGAGTTTGCATAGGTTTCGTCCAGCTGCTAGATTTAAAATTAGCATAATAAAACCAAAGCGACTGACATTTTTATCTTCTTCTTATACGAATTTAAGGGCCTCGAAATGGGACTCGAACCCCTGACCTGCCACCACTGCCCACCACTGTGATACAGTTTCCTCCTACAGTCCAAAGATGTGCAAATTAGGTTACTTGGTACATTAAATTGTCCATATGTGTGAATGGTTGACATTTCCATGCCCTCATCCACCCCCTACCCCCATGGAAATACTAGACAAAATTACAGGATTATGGTCCTTTGCTACTGACGGAAATGTTGCGAGTTCAAATTCCAGCATTACCAGATCACATGGTGTCCCATTTGTAATAGATGCCAAATGAGGACATGAAATATAGAATCCCTATGCAATTTCAGGTCACAACACATAGGTATAGTTTACAGAGAACTCAAGTGGGCTTCGAGGCTGCTTAGATTCCATCTTTACTCGCCATACTGAAGTCGTGAAACCCCATATCCATTTATCTCACAAACACACACAGACCATAGGGGGTTTGTTCAGTATTGATTAGGTGTAATGCATGCACCCTGAAGGAATCCATTCTGTCCACAGAGGCTGCGACGCATATCAAGTGGTAATGAGCGTTCAGTCTCAGAGAAAATGCAGGTGAAGCAAAACCTCCAACAGATCACAACAAGGGCTTATTAAATTCATCTGAATGTTTTTTTTTTTCCTTTTGCTTCGACATATCCTGTGATAGCTCTTCCTCTAATTTTGACCATTTCTATTAACCTCATTTTAACTTGACACATATTCTACACTTCATCGAGCCTAATGTTAAGAAGAATGCTTCTTTTGATATGAAAACCAATATACTGTACTTAGGACACCAATTAAAGACAATTCTGTCATTGTTACCCCCACCTCAAGCGTGTAATGGTGTAATCCACGGTGATGAATGTGCTTGCATGTGTGCGCAGCCATGTGCTTTGGAACTGATTGCTGTTTTAGTCTCATTACTCCACTGTGTTCCTGAGTGTGTTCACCTGTTACATGTTTTCCCTTGATTAGTTTGAATTTAAAGAGTAGGTCTAATGGGGTACACACAGTAACGTACACAGTACTCCTTTGACATGACACACCCACATCAGTGAGCCACTATCTGCAACCTTATTACACTTCCGTTTATGATTATGGTTATGATCGGGGTTAGGGTGATGTTAAAGGTGCTCATTCACTTACATGTGAATGGAATATAAAGTACAGTGTTATATCTTGGAAGAAAAATAAAATCGACCACAATGTCCTTCTGAAACCATTTGCTTACTCCTGTACGTGACCGTTAATCACGCCTGCGACAGGCGCAATGATATTAGTAAACAATGCCATCTTTTTTGTTAAAACATTAATAGGAACATGGAATACGAACTTGTTAAAAACAGATAATGTAACAAGGCAGGCGAAGGAGGAAATCAATGAGTGAAAAGTGGTGAAAAGAAAATTCAGTGCTAACCTTTCATGCTTTCGCTTCAGAACGTAGTCAGAAAACGCAGTAGAGAATTATTTATTTATTTCCTCCAAGGCAGAAGTTGAATCAATCTTTAAAGGGGCCACACTACTCTTATAACACCAGCCTCGGACACCCATTAATACAAATATCTACTGGCAGTGTCTAAATCTTTATAGTACCCTTGGGTTTTGCTACTGGTAATACTCTATGGTTTCACTGTGGTCTTCTGTTGTACTACAGTAATACTCGGTTACAGTTATTACTCTCTTTAGTTCTACCAAGTTATTCTATGGTTCTTGAAAGTGCTCCCATAATAACCCCATGATTTTATGCTCTTATGCTAATGACATGTTTACCCATGGTATTACTACAGCTTTACTATGCTGCCACTAACCTACAATAGTTACTACCACAAACAACTATTTGTTTTTAAAAAGATGATCATGGTTCACTTTTGTTGAGGCAAGACTCTCTTTCCACGTGTCAGAATTAGATCCCTTTAAATAGAGCAGGAGAAAATAGCCTGTACTTCAAATCTGCAAAAGTATCAATAACACTTGGTAGTGAGAGGACAGCTGATGTGCTCATGCCTTTAGGAGCAAGAATATAGAAGAAAAGACTGTGGGTAGGAAGAAGGAGGATTTCTCCATACTCACAGGATATTAAAAAGTCACACAAATATACTGTATATTCCATATATTCCATAGAAATCATTTTTAAGGTTTTTTTTTTTTTTCAGCTGTAATCCAACACAGAGTGAAAATCTGTTTAAAGGAATCTGTTTAAAGGAATGGCTGCTATGCATGGCATGAACATTTCCACTCCCGTGCTCTCAATTTCACCAAGCCTTGAGGTCATTTAAATTTTTTCAGGCTATTGTTATCTCCTAAAGAATATATATATTTTTAATACCATGATATACACGTAAGGAAAATACTGTTTAGAACTGCTATAGTGTAATAATGTGCTCCTGCCTCACGTCAAGAAGGTCCTGGGTTCAAACCCTGTGAACTGCAAGGGCATTTCTATGTGGAGCTTGCATGTCCTTTCTGCGCTTGTGTGGGTTTCCTCTGGGTGTTCTGGTTTCCCTCTATAGTCCAAGGGTGCTTGGAACCCTTTCAGGTAAAAACATACACTAGCAGAAACCTATGCATCATGGGAGTGGAACAGAATAATAATAATAATAATAATAATAATAATCATCATCATTATCATCATATTAATAATAATCTATCCGTTTAATTTAACTGTCTCAAGCAAAAATCCACTTCCGACTTGTTCGGGCCATCGAAGCTTCACCAGAGCCCTGTTAGCTGGATGTTCCAGGGTGATTAGCAATCCCCTTCTTCCAGCCCAACAATCCACTACTTGGGCCAGCAATCCCGTTCTTCCATTGCAGCAATCCCCTACTCTGGCCAGCAGTCAATTTCTTCCATCCCAGCATTGCCCTACATTAGCCAGCAATCCCCTTCTTCCAGACCGAAAATCCCCTACTCTGGCCAGCAATCCCCTACTTCAGCCAGTACAGCAGTGACCTACTTTGGTAGGGGGTAATATTAACACAATCCATAATGGGAACTTATTTGTTTTGCTGCCATTTCCACTAAATGTGACCACCAGCCATTAAAGGTATAGTGAGTCATTCCTTGATTAATAAAAACCCCTTGGGATGTGCTGCTATAGCAAAATAATCAGCTTTAGAGTGGCAATTAGTACCTCAGTTTCACATTCGGTCACATCTCACCACTGCGGATTATTTTCCTATGACAGTAAATCCCATAAGTGTGTTATCTCTTTAGTTTACTTATTGGGCACAGTATGGTGGCGTACTGGTTAGAACGTCCAAATCACATCAAGAAGGTCCTGGGTTTGAGGCCCGGCGAGGGCATTTCTGTGTGGAGTTTGCATATTCTCCCTGTGCTTCTGCGGGTTTCCCCTGGGTGCTCCAGTTTCCTTCCACAGTCCAAAGTTATGCATATAAGGCTAACTGGTTAGTCTCGATTACCCATAGATTTGAATGTGCGTATGAATGTCTGTGTGTGTGTGTGTCAGCCCTGTGATGGTCTGGCAAGCTGTTCAGGGTGTACCCCACCTTGGGATGGGTTCCAGTCCCTCCGTGTCTCTAATAAAGGATAAAGCGGATCGGAAAATGAATTCAATGATTTGGCTGATTCTAATATTGTATGACAGTGGTGTAGTGGTTTGAATGTCTTCCTTACAGCAAGAAGGTCCTGGGTTTGAGTGTCGGGCTTCGACGAGGGCGTTTCTGTGTCTGTGTACAGGGTGTACCCTGCCTTTGCCAAGAGTAGGCTGAGACAGGCTCCAGCCTTACCGCAACCCTGGTAGGATCAAGAGGTTTGGTAATTGATTGAATGGACGGATGGATGAATGATATATAATGAGGCTGAGTTCAATAAGAAAAAACAAACTCGGGGGGTTGAAGCCATCAATATTTTTCACAAGCTCTTAGTAATGTTCGGGGGCCTTGAGGCCTTTTCCCGCCACCACATGAAAGAGAAAGTCTTCATGTAAGGAACAAAAAGTGCTTTTAGTTAATAATACAGAGCCCTAAATACAGCTTGGAATAAATAGATTTCTACCGGATCTTACTATATTTATTAAAGGTACCTCTTTTTACCAACGTCTGAACTCCATACCTTTTGTATATAAAATACAGTATTTAATAATAATATTGTAAACCACATTATCCACCCAGGCTTTTATATTATCAAGCTTAACCTAATAATATTTACACACAATTACAGTATTACAGCCACAGCTGTGATTTTTTTAACCCAAGTATTATATTCAAATCCTTAAATCCTGAATCAGAATGAGCCACTCTTCTGTGCATAATGACTAATATCAGTATTGGTAGTATGACTAGTACTGGTATTAGTCATTTCAATATCGCAGCAAACTCGAAAAAGAAAATATATCCTTTCCGAGCACGAATAACAAACAAGTACATAATAAAGTACAGAAACACAATCACGATGCTTTTATTCCTCGCCTGGAGACTTTGTCTTTCACATGCCTGCAGACCGGGGGAACAAAAGCAAGACCATTCAAGCCTGGACACACCTTCGAGATTCGTCGGAACATGGAGCATAGGGGAAAAACAGACAGAGAAGACATAAGAAGGAGAGCCACGATAATATAATCTAGAGGAAATGAGAGGAATTTCTTTCTGCTTGGGAAGCGTCAGGCTTCTGTGAAAGTTGTGGCGAAGATACCTCATTATGACATTGAGACTCAAAAGTAGCGAGGCGTACGTGTTTCCAAAATGAAACCTTCCGGTATTTATGAATGAAAATGTTGCCCTGTATATGATGTTTGTGGCCAATTTTTATTAATATGAATATTTTAAGTCACTATCACATTATTTATACTTTTATTTATAGGTCACACACCATCCAACAAGTGTTCATATTGTTATTCATGAAAAGAAAGCGGCAGTTAGACATTAGTATACTACACAGGAATGACCCGATCTGATTGGTTCACTATCTTGTGGTTCAGTAGACATTATCCAGCGTGAATAATGTTTGAATTGAAATGGCCGACAAACACTCACGGTTCGTCACGGTCACTGATTCTGAAATCTAAAAATTCAACAAAATGCAGTCAACCCCAAATTTTTTAATAAAAATAAATAAATAAATAAATAAAAATAATAAAAGTAT
>JAQMYF010000023.1:5545822-5554028 GCA_030014195.1 Neosilurus mollespiculum | reverse complement strand
TTTAAAATGGTATGGCTAACTCAATTTTGAATTTTTGGTCACTGTGACTCATTTTGCCAGACTGGGTCACATATGTGGAAGCTTAGACCTTATCTTTTCTTTTTTTTTGCCAGACTGGGTTACATATGATAAGCAGCTGTGAGGAATCACAGAGAAGGGATCTTCTCCCAAAATGGGCTGAGATACGCTCCAGACTCCCCGTGACCCTAACAGGAAATAGTGAATGAATGAATGAATTATGCTAATTGGTTATCGTAACCCCTAAGTAATTTTAATTTAGCCTCACAGCATGCATCAAAAAAAAAAAAAAAAAAGTTCCATTTTAATGGAAATCTAGTAAACCAAGTAAAAGAGCAATGTGTAAATACATTTTTTATTCAAATTATTTTTTTAATAATCATTTAAGTGCCATGTTAGCCATTTCTGAGATCAACTGAACATTAGCAAAGCCTTAAGCAGCGTCACCAAAATATTATAAATATCCCGTATCTGCTTAGATCTTACAGCAAGCAAAAAACCCCAAACAAACAACAACAACAAAAAAAACCCCTAAACCAGAATTCCAGTCTCTAAATAGTCTTTCTAACATTTCTCTTTAATTAGACGGTGAGGAATAGCAGAAGCTGGCACACACTCCAGTCAGCGGCATGGCGAGGCAGCCAAGAGTGTCGGTATGGACAATCCAATTATTCAGTAAGCAACTGCTTATAGGGACATGACACGCACCCACATGCGTGACAAAAAAGTGAAAGGAGAACACTGTGCTTTCTTTCTCCTCTCCTTCAGGGCCAGCTTAGGGTCTTTTTGGGTAGTGAGGCTGCATTCGCTGGTGAGTCAGCACATGCCTGAATAAAAAGGCAGCAACAGACCTATAACAGCATGAAATAATAACCGACACACACACTCACACACCCTCTCTGGATTCTACGTGATCACTCAGGCATGCATTATTAATCTTCCACCAAAATTTAGATGAAATCCCATTTATAACAGCTCCGTTTAAGGCCACCTCGGTACAGCCGCAGATTATCGGCAACACGTTATGTCGTAAAGCTTAGCAGCTGTGCTCAGGTCAGCGTGTGGACATTACACACAGCTCTGAAGAGCGCCTCAAGCACAGTGTGCTTACAGTACTCTTCAAACTGAATACAATCTACCAGTTAAAGAGCTGTTTTATTAATGATGTGAGCAATACGAACCCACCACACTTTTGTAATTATAAGTCTCTAACTCTAGCCCTGTAACAGACAGACGACCTTTTCATGGTGTACCCCGTCTCTGGCACGAAGTCAGTTAGGATTGGCTCCAATTTCCTTCATGACCCTGACAAGCAGATGGGAAAACAGCAGCTGACATCCACAAGGATTTTAAATATATGTATGTATGTAAGTGGTAATGATGTCACAACACTAAATCCTTATTTTAATATTCTAAAACCATAAACAAAACAAGACAACATCCCACAATGTTAAAGAATCCTTTAAACAATCCAGAATTTGATTCAGATTATCTCAAAGATCGTATGTCTTCCTTATCCAAAGCCCTGCCTGCGATGAAAAAGTAATGAAAATCTGCACACAACTTTTTGCATAATCCTGCTAACAAAAACACAAACCGGGGGTAAAACATAACCTCTGGGTGAAGAACACGAACAAAGAAATTATAATGCTAAAAATACTTTACTTAGTAATAGTAATTATACATGTTGTTTTTAATTTTTGCCACAGATATAAATTTATACATAATTTTTTTAAAATAAAATGTTAGCTACATGTAATGTTTTGGAATGTCCATAAAACAGGTTCTCTCCTGTTATCACGTGCGGTAAACATTACTGAATACATAAACTCCGCCTTCTTTACAACATTCCTGTCTTAGAACACTACAAAGTTACAGCTTTACTGCTTTTTTATAGTCATATAAAAGATTCTGGTAAAAAAAACAAAACTTTAATATAATTGTCCTTACTGAAAACGTCCACTTACAATGTCAACAAAAAGACAAATTGTCCTTCTTATTCCTCCAATGGAACTTCTGACCGATCAGAATTAAGATTTCAATTGTAAAAAATATTGCCACATTTCTCATTTAGGGAAGTCATTCTTTCCTAATGAGTCGAATAAACAATCCCAAGAAACCAACAAACCATTAGAAGATGTAGACTTACCCAAAAGTATATGGACACCCGTCCATCACACCCCCCATATGTCCCCATTCTTTACCAGCTGCGAATGGTGGCTTGTGTTATTTCTACAGAGATCAGTGTGAGTAAATTTACATGATACTAAGTGTGCCATTGACAGTGCGAGGAATATACCTAGTGTTCTGTGACAAGAAAACATTTCTAGTCCTATTCTATTTTGGGACATGATTGTTGGGATGTTTGCCCATTAAGCCACAAGAGAATTGGTGAATTTGGGCACTGACAACATAAAAGCCCTATTGCAATTCATCCCAATATTGTTCTATGCGCTTGAGGTCAGGGCTTGGGAGACTCAAGACCTTCCACCCCAAGAGCGGCAAACCATATTTTGATAAAACCACGCGTAGGATTGCGGTCATGCTGAAACTGGTTTAAGCGCTCTAGTTCCAATGAAAAGCAAATTTACTGTATTGCAACAGCATGCAAAAAGCATTCTTATACAGTGCTGTACGTCCAAGTATTTGACACCGGTTTGGGAAGGAGCCACATATGGGTGTGATGCCTCAGTGTTCACATACTTTTGCGTTTGTACTTGTGCAGAGTAGCTGTACTTGGCAGAATACATTATATTGAATTACTGAATACCTATAACCCTACCCCCCCACCCCCCCAAAAATTATTATTGTTTGCTTGGAAAAAGACCAAGAAAAACAAGTAAAAGTGATTTAGTCAGTACTCCATGTAGAAGCATACAACGACTTCACTCCCTTGTTCTCACACACACAGCTTATCACAAGCAATCCATTGTTAAATAAAGTTAGAATGAATAGATCTCCAGGCAGACGGATATAAAACTCCAAAAAAGAGACAGCTGTTCAATAAAGACCGTAAATAAAGCCGAGCAATACACAAAGCTTGCTCTGTGTAGGGTCCTGGTCTGAGAACTTGAGAAATGCACAGTCAAAATTTGGAGAAGGAAAAAACATTAAAAGCTTCATTGCTCAATTATACATGAAAAACAAGTAAAACTTTGAGGCATGTGATATCAGAGCAGCCCATTATAAGCATGTGATATCAGAGCAGCCTATTAATAAATTAGACACACATCAACAAGCCTTCTATACGGCTTCAAAACAGCCAAACAGCCCCATGAGAAAAAGCTTCATTGCTCTATTTCCCCCCTTTCATGTTTATTGTCCTACTGCCAAGATATTCTGCGGAAATTAATCACTGCCCTCAAAAATGTTGAGCAGAGAAAGGCATGAGACTGCAGCGCAAAGCTTTAGATCAGTTTTCTATTTCTACGCCCTAGACTTCTACTTTAACGCTCATTTTAACGTTATTGCATTTCGCTAAATCAGCAGATGAACATGCTAAAGGTTCGGGACCAAAAGACAACAACTTGTAAACACTGAGACATTCATTCATTCATTTATTCATTTTCGAAGCCGCTTAATCCTAATTAGGGTCGGGGGGGAGGCTGGCGCCCATCTCAGCCGACTCTGGGCAAGGTACACCCTGGACAGCTCGTTAGGCCATAGCAGGGGAACACACACACACACACACACACAAAACCATTCACACCCACATCTAAGGGGGATTTAGAACAGCCAATTAACCTACCTTGCATGTTTTTGGACTGTTGGAGGAAACCAGAGTACCCGGAAGAAACCCACGCAAACTTGGGGAGAAAATGCAAATTCCATACAGACAAGCCCGAGCCCAGGCCTTCTTGCTGTGAGACGGATATGCTGAACACTGCGCCACTGTGCCGCCACATTGAGACAAGCTCAGCTTCAATACATGCTACAAAGGAGAGTCACTAAGTGTCTGTCTGTAATTTAAACAGGTAAAAGTAGTACATTATAACAGCTGCTTTAAAATGAACAATGGGAACAACTTGCACCCAGAGCAAGTTGCACCCACTTTCCTACATGTTTACACGGGCTCTCTGAAATCCGCGGCAAGCCAAAAGCTAGAGGGACACCAGGCAAGCACACATGCAGAAATCAATGATCAAAATCAAAACGTCAAGCAAGGATATAAGGCGTGCTTCCAAAATGTTCCATGATTACAAGGCTTTAGTAAGGAAAAGGCAGCAACAAATAATCATAAATACGCACACAAATGCGTGGCGTGATTTCCGAATGTTTAAAGAATGCCATTAAGGAGAGAGAATCAATTTTTTTTGTGTGTGTTGGTGATGATAACGCAAACCACTAGAGACGAACTTCCCATCTGCCGTGAAAGCCCGCAAAACGACCCAATAACCCGGATAGAAACTACTGCACACATGTAAACCCTCCTGCACGACACCGATCGTGTTCAGACAGCAAGTTGCCCTGGAACAAGATGTTCTGGTACAACATACGCATCTCAAACAGTGAACCAAGTTGCGCTCATCTGTGTTGTTTTTACACGGGCAAGTTTTACCAGAGCAACATGTTCTCACCACAGCTTATGAGCACCAAATAGCACCAGGCAAAACACTAGCTTTTCAGGTGTATGTCAATTTAAATAAACAATGTGGAGGTGGTTCTTGTCACAAATGGTTATCTTTAAAAAACAATCAATGGAAAACAGCAGTTTCTGAGTCATATGAGGATTTCTGCATTATTACGATGAGGATTGTTTGGGATTATTTTGCTGGTTGCATGCTGCTAACTGACAGGAACACCCTTCTTTTGCTTGTTAACTCCTTTTGCCTTGTAGGCCATGGCAGTAAAATGGGATTCTGAGAAAATGGCATTTAAAAATATTTGAAAGTGGTTTTAAGCTTAATGTTTCGGTGCTTCATTTGGGAGATGAGCGCTTTATCAGACACCAAACAAGGATCCATGGGTTTGAGTCCAATGGTCAGCAAGGGCCTGATTTCTGTGTGGAGTCTGCATGTTCACCCTGTGCTTGGGTTTCTTACTACTCAGGTTTCCTCCCACAGCCCAAAAACATGCAAATTAAGCTAACTGGATATTCTCGATGACCCCTTGACTTCTTGACTGCCTCTAGGTGTAAAGGTGAGTGCTTGTTTGTCTGTACTGTCCATTGAATGGACTGGTGAGCTCTTCAGGGTGTACCCCACCCCTCACCCAGAGTCAGTTGCAATTGGCTCTAGGTTTCCTGTGAACCAAAACTGGATAATGGTACGGATGACAAGTGAATGAATGTAGCCACTTGGAATAACACCTGGGACAGAACTGTGACCCAGGACAGCTGATGTCACCACCTTTTAAAGTCCCGTTCTTCTAAATATCATCCTCATACATGTCTTAAAGGTCCAAAAGAATGTTTCTGCCAAATTTCTTTCACATATGAGCCTGCAACGATAGCCTGGCACCCAACAATTCTTTCTGCATGGAATCATATGTGATAACTTTGGTTTTACATAAGCTATTCAAAAAAAAAAAAAAAAAAAAGGTATTACCCCTCAAAAGTCCCTAGCTATCATCATGGAGTTTGATTCCATATGATATCAAAGCCATCCATGACTGAGAGAGAAATGAAAGCAAAAACTGGTCGTATTATCAATCACAGCAAAACTGTCCAGTCATTGGGGTCTGTGAGCTAATGTATGTAGAAGAAGGTAGATAGCACATTCCTCTAAGAATGTCATGCTGAACATTAAACAGGGCTTGGAAACTAATTTGAAAATAAACCACAGGGGTCCAGGCACTCTGGCCGACATAACCATTTGACAAGTACAATATATATCAAGCAAACCAAGTTTGAAAGCCCCAGCTTCAGTAAGCGGCAAGTAATTGTCTGGAAACCTAATATACAGTTTTGCCTCTGTGACCCTGAAAAGTAGGTCAAGGTCAATCACACAAAAACTCACCCTAGCACTCATAGTAGTGAGCAAGCATACCAAGTTTGAAACACCCAGCTTCATCGCAACAAGTAAATTAGTCCAGAAACTAAAGTATGACAGGAAGACGGACAGATTTACGGACAGACGGACGGAACCCATTCCTACAAACAAAGTGGGACGTTTAGAAAGCAGATATTTCACCCTCAAGCACCCAACAACATTTTAAACCTTCACAAAGTAAAATATAGTTAGTTTTTATAAAATTCACTAAGACAACCAATATGTTAAAAATCTACTACTAGTCACTTACAGTGAATCAAATAGTAGATGTTTTCTCTTGGTTGTCTAAGTCATTTCTTTGTAACATATATGAAACCTACTATTGTTTTTCTGTACAATAATCCTTGCAGTCCGGCAATTACATTACAATTACATAGTTATTACATAAGACCTGCTATCTTCACAAAATCTCATAATGAGCCATTCCAAACAAGAAACCTGAGCTTAGACCTTAGCTAAAAGCTTGTACATGTGTTGTACTATAATTATCCAGTCCAGTTATACTAGCTTCAGGTCCATAATTCTCACCCAGCTTCAAAACTGTATCCGAAATGGAATACTTCACATACTTTTAGTAAAAATACAAGTTCACACATGGTAACCCATCTCACTCACTCATTTGCCAAACCGATTAATCCTACTAGGGTTGCTGGGAGGCTGGAGCCTATCTCAGCCGACTCTGGGTGAAGGCAGGATAGACCCTAAACAGCTCACCAGTGCACAGCAACACATACAACCATTCACACCCACACTCACACCTAGGGGTAATTGGGAACAGCCAATTAGACTAAAGTGCATATCTTTCGACTGTGGGAGGAAACCGGAGTACGAGGAGGAAACCCAAGCAAGCACAGGGAGAACATAGAGAAACTCCATACTTGGAGACTTGGAGCATACATGGACTTGGCGTAAAACCGTTGAATTTCTTATTGAGGACACAAACCAAGTAATCCATTTGCCGAATTCATTATTCCTATTACAGTTGTGGGAAGGCTGGAGCCTATCTCAGCCATCTCTGGGAAAGTCCATTGCAGGGCCAACACACAAACACACACAGCCATGCATTCTCACACTCACACTTAGGGGCAATTTGGAACAGCCAATTTGCTTAATGTGCATGTCTTTGTACTGTGGGAGGAAACCAGAGCACCAGGAGGAAACCCACACAAGCATGCAACATTCAACATGCAAATCCCATACAGAAACGCCCCCGCTGAGCCTGGGACTTGAACCCAGGACCTTCTTACTGTGAGGTGCACATGCTAACCACTACGCCACTGTGCTGCCCTGTAATTAGTTACCTTAACTAAAATGTATATCAGATGTTCTGCTTCCCTAGTTGCATGTTTTCTTCAGAGCTCAACCAACTGCACTGCAATGAGGGATGAAGCCATTAGTGCCCTGAACTACACTATGCTAGGCTTTTAATTAGAAATTCATTAATTACTGCACTTATGGTGTGGATTTAGAGGTAACACACTCAAACTCTTTTACTAATAGCTAAATGTTATTCTCCGGGCACCATGATGGGGCATGCAGCCTTGCCATGTTCTCTATGCAGCTGTGCGAGTTTCATCTGGGTTTGGGGATTGAGGCTTGGGCTTGCCAAGGGCATTTCTGTGTGGAGTTTGCACGTTCTCCCTGTATTCCAGTTTCTTCCAACAGTCCAAAGACATGTGCATTATACTAATTACCTGTTCCAGATCACCACTAGGTGTGAGTATGAATGGTTGTTTGTATTGTAATGGATTGTTGATCTTTTCAGGGTGTACGCCGCCATCGCCCAGAGTTGGCTGAGAAAGGTTCCAGCCTCCCTGTGACCCTTAAAGGTTTAAGCAGTTTGGCAAATGAATGAATGAGTTTGTGACAGACCCCAAACCTGTTCCAACATGACAATGCCCCTGTGAACAATGAACACAGCACTGAGATTAGAAGACATTTGGTATGAACCCATGGACCCCAGGCCTCTTCAGCCAACATCAGAACCTCTGGCTACCTCTCTAATGCCCTACTGAATGAATGAACACAAATCCCAACAATTGGGAAGCCTTACCAGAAGAGTGGAGGTTATAATGTGGAATGGGATGATCAACAGAGTTGAATGGGTTAGGCCATTCCCAAATGAGTAAAAAGTGTCTTTTACATAAAGTTTTCAAATCCATATAAATAAAGTTGCATCAAAATGCCAGTTGCTACCT
>JAQMYF010000023.1:5531275-5538775 GCA_030014195.1 Neosilurus mollespiculum | reverse complement strand
CCGACAGGGAGTCAGGGTTTTTCCCATCAGGCCGCCGACACGGTGTGAACGAGTACTTGTTGATACCTTTATGGGAAACTCCCCAGAAGTACCGACCCTGCCATCTGCAAGAAAGCAAGAACACGATGAAGCAGTGCAAGCTTTTGGTTACTTCTATTATGTTGCATCAGTAAAATGCTCTACAGGCCTTGAACGCTGTGTTAGAGTCGTAGGGAGGCTGAGCCTGACTCAACCGAACCGACTATGGGCGAATACACCCCGTATACACACCTCGAACAGCTCACCAGGGTCAGCACGCACACACACACTCACAACAATTCATACTCACACCTAGGGGCAATCTGGAACAGCCAATTTGCCTACTGTGCATGTCTTTAGACTAGGGGAGGAAACCGGCGTACTCAGGAGAAACCCATGTGAGCATGGGAAGCACTAGTCCGGTGGTTATTTCAGACACACACCCCCCCCCCCCCTTCCTCTACACTCGAATGAAATCACAGTCACGGTTAATAACGGCAGCAGTAATGCATGATACTTGCCTTTTACCTGTTGAGTCTTTGCACGTAAACGGCTGATTGACGACCCCCATCACGGGTTCCCCGGTGGAACGCAGGTAAACGCCGATAAGAACAAGAGCACACGGGAGCCCAGAGGAGCAAATCTCGTCGTCGGACACCTCCCGTTCTTTCCCTTCGATATACTGACTTGTACCATCTGCACAGAAGGAGCGTTAATAGCGTAAGGTTTAAGACAATATTTAATTATGTGAAGTTTTTAAAGGCACAGTATGTAACATTTAGGTAGAGAAATTAAGTATATCATGGCGGCACGGTGGTGTAGTGGTTGGCACGTCTACCTCACAGCAAGAAGGTCCTGGGTTCAAGTCCTGTTTCTGTGTAGAGTTTGCATGTTCTCCTTGCTTGCGTGGGTTTCCTCCGGGTACTCCGGTTTCCTCCCACAGTCCAAAGACATGCACATTAGGCTAACTGGCTGTTCCAAATCTGTGAGTACGAATGATTGTGTGTAGGCCCTGCGATGGCCTGGCGAGCTGTTCGGGGTGTACCCCACCTAGCGACGGCTGAGATAGGCTCCATCCTCCCCGTGACCCAAGTAGGAGTTTGCCAAATGAGTGAGTGAATAAGCATAACATTAACAAATACTTAGAAAAAGCTGTTTATATCTACATAAGGAGCAGATCCCCTCTCATGAAGCCCGCCATCTTGCACCAATGCGTTTCTACAGTAGCCCAGAGCCATACAAGCTTCGAGGGGAAGGGGTCAAGAATGCACGTTGCATTCTGGAACCTCATCACTAGATGTCGCTAGATACTGCTAATTATCACACACTGTGCCCTTAAAACGGGGAATCATTGATTATGGGTAAACAAACAACATGCGACAAATACACACGTCCTGTCACAGCGCTCCCTCAGAAAACTCCACCCAACAAATTCATGGATGCACGTTGGCAAGGCAACAACACTAACAAACACATCACCTCCCCTCCAGCCAATCAGCAGCAGGGGACACGTTTGTGTTGCACAGAGGCTGATTGGCTGGACTAGTGCTGTGTGGCTCACATCAAGTCACTTTTCTGAGCCTGAGCTGTGCACAAACACCCAATTTTTTTCCACACAAAACGAAAAGCTGGCAGAACGTAAGGACTAGAATCTCTGACTACACCTTGAACAACATTACGCATAAAGTATCAGTGCTTCTTGTTTAACTCTGGATTTGATCGTTGGTCTGTAGTTCCTCTGTCCTTGATCACAACATTAACTTTCAAACACTTTTAGCAGTAATGTTACAGCACACAGCTGCCTTTAATACCGATAGGGTCGATCCAGATGGCCAATTCCTCTGGTTTCAGAGGGAGTTGCAGCTTCTCAGCAAGGTCGTCTTGTAGCTGCAGCTTCTGATGGATGGCTTCAGCGAGGAGGGATGCAGCAGTTCGGTCTCCGTCCAACACTTTGGCCAACAAAGCCGTCGTGTCTTCTTGTTTGGAGCATACAGTGACGACCACACTCTCGCCTTAAAAATGAAAGTGTCAGAGCACAGCGCTTCATTAAATTAATATAAAACATTCAAACACTTGGATTATTACGTCGTACTGAATAATCACACCGTATCGAGTCTAGAAAACAGAACGTGCTGGAATTTTGATTCTGGCTGATGAGTGCGCTGTAGATAATTTAGGAATTGTAAACGTTTTTAACATAAATACACATAAGAACAAGGATTATGAAGCAGTGTTTTTTTTTAAGGATTTGAAGACCTCTAAAAACTTTTTTAACCAACTTTTTTTCTGCTACGGATAAAATATGCAAATATAAATTATCAAATTATAATTGTGCTTTTCTTTATGTTTCTGTATAGAATCTACCTAAACCTTAAAAGGGGTATAAAGAGACGCCGTTAACTGGCTCTTTTGCACCTGTGTCTGGCATGAATAAAAATTGTTGTAAAAATTGGCATGATTGTAAATAAATAAATAATAAAAGGCTTGTTGTTTTTTTTGTTTTTTTTTGTACCTGTACCTGTACCTGTACCTGTGTAGTATATGGGACTGATCATGAAACTGTTACTCAAATATGTGACACAGACCTGAAATTTTCTGCAGAGTTTTTAACGTGTTATTCCAATATGCATTAAACCATGGCGGATGCTGGATAATATTACTCGGAGGCACAGCATTACGGTACGACGACTCAAAAGGTCGGTATGTAACACGAATTCTATTCACTAAAATAGCTTCAGCTAATAATTGTCTCATTAGTTACACATTGCCAGCTGAGAGGACTCGACATGCTCAACCTTTCTGTATCATCTGAAGTCGATGAATGCCAATACATCAGTAATCGGTGGGTGCACAAGATACCGTATGTAACATGGACAGGAAATCTTCAACTTCAATGCACTGTCAACTTATAAAGAAATATTTAGCAGATGAAATATAGTGCAGTAAATAGTAGACTTATCTTTGTCCTTTTTCTGTTGGCTGTCGGATTTGCGTGCCTCACAGAACAGGCTACTCGTGCCAGTTTCGTGATCAGACCCATATAATAAAACAATTATTCGCCTCAGGCTCGGCGGAGGTCATTTAATCGAATAAGCCTTTGATGTTCCATCTTGAGGACTATTCAGTGACAACCACCTTGCCTTTCTTGAGTAATAGCTAATTATGCAATTGTGGAAACTCTCTGATAACCCAATGTCACTGTTCAGTAACTTAGCTAACCAGTTAGCTGACTGCTAGTAAACATGTTCACACTGGACTTTTGTATTATCTGATTACACTACTTTGATTAGTTGTGTAGTTCTGCCTTTCACACTTATGCAAATGTCGTAAAGCCATGAGCTTGATTTTGTTGTCGTGTCTGTGCTCATGTGCCCAGACAGGCAGCCAAATACATGAACAAACGGCAGGAAAAACATATAGCGTGCTGCGCCGCCGTCGGCGCTGAGTGCACTTGAACTTCGCAGCTTATTCTCTTACTTTATGCACGCATGTTTTTGTCAACTAACACATGTAGACATTTTCGGAGCCACGGTTTTAGGCTGTGCTTTAATATTTATTTCATATTTACAGGTAGTTTCTTACTGCAGTATTTGCACATGATTCGGGTTTGTTCCCTGGGCGTCTTCGAAAGCACTTAAGAAGTGACTAACAGAATCACTGACTCACCGAGTCCATTCTCAAACTTGTTGGATTCCTCTCCATAAATGAAGCCATTCAACTCTGGAAACTATTACATAAAGTCTTCATTAGAACACTGTTAGACATTAGTTCTCCATTAGACAACCAGTATAACCAAGGAATACAGGTGGCAGATAAACAGGTGAAAGGTTTCCTGGCGTACCTGCTCACAAACATCGTGTCGGATCATTTCCTGTATCACAACATCAGCGAGTGTCTTGAAGTCCTGGACAAATTTTTTGTTCTTGTCGGCTCCAGTTTTCTCCTGCACCAACAACTCGAACAGCGGCGCCTCCTGCCTGCACACCCGTGCCACGTTGGCAGCTTTTTCAGCCACGCTCAGGAGCAGACGCAGCAAATTCGCCATTGCTGAAAAAACAAGCGAAAACAAAGTTCATAATAAGAAGTTACGGATTTTCTAACAGGTCTCTTGGCAGGTCAGTCATTTCTGGCAGTCGTTCATTTGTACACCTGCCATTCGAATGTTAACTTCACCTTCAAACCTCTATACCGACTAAAAAATGATGTCACTGATGCTACCAAGTAATAACATACAATATAAAAATATTATTACACTTTTATTGCATATCAGATCCGTTCTATGCTTTAGCACCAGGAAGCTTTTAATAGGATAATCAGGTCAGGCTGTTAAAGTACAGGGCATAAAAATATCACACTAACTGGGACAGATAGAAAAGGTTATTAGAGTCTAATAGTGGAAGTTCGTCAGAGAGAATCTTGAGGCGTTTACTGAAATTTCTCGGTTTGGTTTACATGACTAAAAATAGTTAGCTAGACACATGAGACAGAGAAAATAGTGTCATGACGAGATCCTGAAATTTCCATAATGGCAACACTGTACCTACTGAACGTCGCATCGGTTTTCAGTTTGCTAATTCCGGACAATTCTAGCTTTACGCAATGCGAGCTCAAGTTACACTGACTTGCAGTTCAGCCTCAGGGAGACGGTCAACTTATGGTCAAAAAAAAAATATATAAAAAAAAAAAAAGTCTGATATTTACTGTATGTTTAGTATGGACTTCATGGGAACGGCGTGACGTGATTGGTTCGCTATCTCGGGATAATTAACAATTATCTACTTTGCAAACTTGAGGATAATGCTTGAATCAGAACGCTGAGGAAAAATCTTGTCAAGGTCTCAAAAAAAAAAAAAAAAAGCAGGAAAAATCTGTAATATGGTGTCCACATTTTCAAGATAAAAAATTTATTTAAATTAATAAATTCATAAACAAACAAACAAATAAATATATAACAAACACCCACTCTTTTTCAAACTTTGAGTTTCAAAAGACGCTGCAAGGGCGGCACCACGGTGTAGTGGTTAGCACGTCCACCCACGCAAGGAAGCGTCATTTTCTCATGTTCTCAAGTAGTACATAATAAAACTTTGTACGAGTTCTAAAAGATGCTAAGATAAAAATCTTAGTTTGCTTTTCTTTTGTCACTGTATAGTATATACAATATATATTCACCTCGGGCAAGGTGGATATCTCTGAGCAGATTATCACCGTTAAAGAGTGACGTGTAAAATAAATAAATGAATAAATACACAGGCAACGGTTAAAAGTGTGTCACGACAAGCATTTAAAAATATCACATACGTGAGTGCTACTAAACTTGACCTACAACAAGGTGCCACATTTTTTGCATACCCTCCGTGAGTCCAACTAGACATTTGTCTGTTGATTATCATAACAAATGAGCAGGAAACATATTTACAAATGAAATGTAAAACAGTTCGTGTCCTTTCTCTCCACTCGCCTTCGTAGACTTTACAACCATTTAGTCTTGATGAGATTTCTATTCCTCGTCCCTCCTTTCTTGTTGTGGCTTAATTAAACACCACTAAAAAGACTTTTTTAGGTAAACAATCACAGCTGAAACAACGACAATACAAAGTCTTGCATCCGAGACTCAGAAACGGGGAAGCTGTTGTCCTGTGTATGACACTGGATTATGCAATTAGAAGATTGTGGTATATCATTCATAAGAAATGGAATAACACACAACGTGGCATGCTATCATAGGAAAATAAGCAATTTATAATTTCCTGAAAAACAAATCCTGAAGTGTTTTATTCCTTTTATAACAGCAACCTTTTTTTAATGCTATCATATGGTCTCGTGGATGAGCCTTAAAGAGAAACTGAAAGCTTGCATTCATAGTTCATGTTCGTTCCTATTAAAACCTCACTCATCTGTCAAGCCGCTTAATGCTACTAGGTTCGCGGAAAGGCTGGCACCTATCTCAGCCGACACTGGGTGAGAGCGGGGTACACCCTAAACAGCTCACAAGACAGAAATGAGAGCAGAGATTCATTCATTTTCTGAACCGATTAATCCTAATTAGGGTCGCGGGGAGGCTGGCGCCCATCTCAGCCGACTCCGGGCGAGGGCAGAGTAATGAGAGCAGAGATAAAATATGGAAACATTGGCGAAATTTTGTTGCATAAGGAAACCCCCCCACATTTTAATTGGCCATTAGGATGCCACATGACTACACAGGTGATATGAAAACTCCCAGCGACCCTAACAGGATTAAAAGGTTCAGCAAATGAAAAATGCCGCTCTTATATACAGACAATAATTTTTATGTCAATATCAGTCACTCACTCACCACTCATGTGCCGAACCGCCGTCATCCTACCAGGGTCGCTGTAAGGCTGGAGCCTATCTCAGCCGACACTGGGAGGAGGCGCGGTACACGGGACCTTTCACACACACGGGGGCAACCTGGAACAGCCAATTCGTCTAATGTGCAGGTTTTTTTCCGGACGGTACGAGGAAACCAGTGTACCAGGAGGAAACCCAGGCAAGCACGACGAGGACATGCAAACCCCAAACAGGACCCAGGACCTTCTTGTTGCAGGTCGAACGTGTGCTGCCTGCTAGAAGTTATATCTAATCTGGTTGTTTGTTTAAGAAAAAAACAAAAACAAAACATACGCAGCCGAACCGCCGAACCCGGGACTCAAACCCAGGACCTTCTTGCTGTGAGGCGGACGTGCTGACCACGACACCCACCATACCACCCTCATTATTCCACTCCAAAAACAGTTCTTTTAATGCTTTAATCTGAATACCTGCACATTTTCTGAACTATAATAAAGAGAGTTGAAAGTTTTATTCGTTGATTTATTTATATAAAATGAAACAGGTCTGTTTGGTGAACATTTTCCACCCACAGCCTGAACTGTTTCCTGACTCCAGGTGTAGATACTAAGCCCAAAATCCAGTGTAAATAAAACTACTGAGCATTTTTCCATTTAATGATGATGAAAACAAGAGCTAGAAAATGTCAACATACTGTTTATATTTACTACTCTCTCTCTCTCTCTCTCTCCCTCCCTCAGATACACATCTGTATGTCAGCAGCCACATCTGTCTAAAAAAACACCACCCCCCCCACACATACACACACCCACACACACACACACACACAGAGAGAGAGAGAGAGAGAGAGAGAGAGAGAGAGAGCGAGTATCCCAGCTTTCCAGAAATATAAACAATAACACACACGGATACAGGAAGCTGTTACTCACCTCAGATCAAAACGGGTGTGTTCTGACTTCTATTCGTGCACTCCGGTATGTCAGTGACCTCATTCGAGGTTCGTTCTCGACGCAGGGCAGCAAAGAGATGATATGAAAAACACCACTTCCTCTGGCAAAAACCTCCATCCGACTGGACGGACGCTGCTCGCCGCTATCAACTGCGTCCTCTGTCCGCGCGCACTGCGCATGCGCCGGATTCGCGCGCATGCGCAGCACAGCGCGCACTGCT
>JAQMYF010000023.1:5486640-5520062 GCA_030014195.1 Neosilurus mollespiculum | reverse complement strand
TCTTTCTTTTTATTTTATAAGATTATATAACTTGATGTAAATTATTCTACAGTACATGCCATGTGTGATATGATTTGTCTCATTCTATTTCTATTTAACATATGATTATATAGTCACATTACAGCTAGCACACAGTAGTGGTGGGCATAAAGCAAAATATCACATCATAATATTCCATAACAAACGATACATAACATCGATGAGAATTTTCTTTTGATTAAAAAAAATTTTAATTAAAAAGCCCAATTATTTATTTAAGTTGAACAATTAATTAATTTAAATTGATTAAAATAACATGAGCATGTATCACAGTAGGTAATAAAACTGATCATCACGTCATCAGGCGTTTTATAACTGCACTTATTTCCTGCTTTCACAGAAAATCCAGGACAAGGACACCCTCGACTTGTTGTTTTCTGATCTGGATCAGAACAGTGATCGAGAAATTGACTTCCAGGAGTTCATTCCTCTCATCGCCATGGTGACCTCAGCGTGTCATGATCTGTTCATGACCGAGCATACAAAATAAAATCTACTCAATAAAAATAAACACTGTTATAAACTCTGAGTTATTCGTGGAGTTCAAATTATTATTGCATGTCTCACTCGCTTACCTGGTTCTCTCTGTGACCCTAATAGGAGTAAGCGGTTCAGCAACTGAGTGAATTAAAACAGATAGAGATGGTGAGGGTGCACAGAGTTCATGTAGAGAGATGGGCATGTTACAAAGAGGGTGCTTTTGCTTAAAAACAGGATCACAACTGCCATGATCAGCAACATTAATATGAAAGAAGCTCAAATGGCTGATATATATAAATACTTTATAATGCATAAACTACCTCTCATCTAGGGACACGTTTGCGGCATTTTGCAAACGCAATTATCCAGAGTGGCTTCGGGGTAAGTGCTTCAGATGTCAGCGCCTTGACGCTGATGCTATCTTTATTTTGTGATTTAATGCATTTCCCTCCATGTGAAAATGTAAAGGACCGAACCTTGAGATGAAAAAGAGGACACATTCAAGCCAGAGGAAAAAGGAGTGTGGTCAACACTAAGCCGTATCCTCCCCTCTTAAGTTACTTTCCAGAAAATTTAGGATGCGTGGCCACGAGTCCGCCTGTGCCTCTGCATGTTGCTCCAGGTTTCCTCCCCACTGAACCATAGCTGCATAACATACGAACAATAAAATGAACAATCCTAGAAAAAAACAACCCAGCATAGATTTAATAAAAAAAAACAACAACAACTGAAGCATACTGACATTCAGTGGGTCGCTTGGCCCAGATGGAGGTGTGGCATGTCGGCATGTATGGTGACTCGATCAGGTGACCAGCTCCAGGGTAGGACAATCGGGTAAACAGGTGAGATTTACCTGCTGTTCGCAATCGTTTTTCCATCTGCCATGACATTTTAGATAAATGTTTTGAAACAAGTGTGTTAGTCATGCTTGTTAAGAGATTTGTTTCCTGCTACACTCATTCTGATACTTTTGCATCTGGGTTTCTGCACAGAAGAGGATTCCACTTACATTCCTGAGATTTACTCTGCATTCTTAATTCACCAGTTCTACCACTAACAGACCAGCCATGAGGACACCGTGTCCTTTGCTTGCTTTTTTAAATGAATACCGAAACCACAATATCCTGACAAAAGCACAGGGAAAAAAAACCCAAGTCAGAATTGTTGCTCTTTAAGAATTTCCTTAAGGGTGGCGTGGTGGCGTAGTGGTTAGCACGTCCACCTCACAGCAAGAAGGTTCTGGGATTTAATCCCAGGCTCGGCAAGGGTGTTTCTGTGTGGAGTTTGCATGCGGACCCCGTGTTTGCGTGGGTTTCCTCCGGGTACTCTGGTTTCCTCCCACAGCAACAGACATGCCTGTTAGGCTAAGTGGCTGTTCCAGATTGCCCCTAGGTGTGAGAGTGAGTGTGAATGGTTTTGTGTTTGTGTGTGTCTGAGTGTTGCCCTGCGAAGGACTGGAGAGTTCAGGATGTATCCCGCCTTCATCTAGCATCGGCCCCGGCTTCACCTGGTGTCACCGCAACCCTAATAGGATTAAGCGGCTCGGAACATGAGTAAAAGTGAGAGGAAATACAAAGGTATTGACTTTTCTAACCAGGTAGTGTATATAAATAGCTAGATAGTGATAACACACGAAGTGACCCAGGACAATCAAAGATCCAACACTGCAAAAGATAAAATTTTCTCATCTAGACATTCCTACCAGCTTTGGGAATCTAGTGACATGCTAAGACCTTAAAAAAGCAACTCCTCATCAATTTAAATGTCAATGAATCATTCAGGGGTGGCATGGTGGCGCAGTGGTTAGCACATCCTCCTCACAGCAAGAAAGTCCTGGGTCAATTCCTAGGCTCGGCCGTCTCTGTGTGGAGTTTGCATGTTCTCCTCATGCTTGCATGGGTTTCCTCCTGAGACTCCAGGTTTCCTTGCACAGTCCAAACACATGCATATTAGGCTAAACATCTGATCCAAATTGCCTCACCTCATCTGCGTTCTCTTCCGATGGACAGCATAAATCATCCTCTCCAACGATGAACAACAGAGGGCAGCGCATTCTCTCAATCTATTGACGACAAATACTGTGTTTTATTTCGGACTTCGTTTATCACGGTGCATCACCATAGCAACATAATCTTGTTACATTATTCAGGTAGACTTTTTTTTTTTGAACAGAATGAAAAGTGATTTTAAAAATGGTTCTAAAATATACAAAAACAACACGTGGAGAGTTAAGGAAGTGGAATCCCTTTATTAATAATGTTTCCCTTTACTACAAATGATGACATGCTTAATTATGTAAATATTTCATGCAAAAAAAAAAAATTTAAAAAAAATTTAAGGTGAATCATTATATATATTAGATTTTTTTTATTCAAAGAATTATGCTAATTCATTATATCATTTACTATAGTAATATATGATTTAATTAAATACACTTAGTACAGTTTACTTGTGTTGATTTACCTGAATAAAGTTTCCAGGTGGAATGTTACTGGGTAAAGATATATCCCTGCAGCTCACGTAGCCGTGATCATTAAGATGCCAATTTTTTTGCTCTCTGGAAAGATGATAAATGTAAATGTTTTACCTATTCTTATTTACACCATAAAGCAATTCTGTTTGCTTAGACAAAATTAAAACCCTGCTGTAAACACTACTTCACTGTAGCGGTCATGTTAATGTCGCACATATTTTACTATTTTTAAATCCTAAATTGTATAAAATAGCTCCCCCTGCTGGTGTAGTGTAGTCAAGTCTTCAATCCATCTGTCCGATCAGGAAAAAACTATTCATTCTGTTCAATACTTTCACTTTATAAGCACTACTGATCGTCTCATTACTGCCACTATGATAACACTAATGTCTAATAGCTTAGTTATGCAATCTTAAATGTTAGGTCATTATTTTTTTGGAACGACGCCCTAAAATCAGGATGTGTCCTTGCCAAATTGAATACAATTTCAGAATTTGCACACAATTACCCCATTTTATTTACTTATTATAGTAAAATTAATAAGGTAGGGCTCTTGAGTGGCGCATCGACAAGGTACATGACCATCCATTTAGAGATTGTGAATTTGAAGTAAGTGCATGCAACCTTCTGCACTCTGGAGTCCATGGAAGCTGACTGGCTGAGGGGGAAGAGATGTGCTCACCTTCCTGCTACTTAAAGCAATTGCCAACCAATCTCTGAGCTCATGCGTACAAGGAGGCAGATAGAGCTTTCCCTCTGAGCTTGTTAGGCTGCCCCTGAATGCGCATGTGCAGCAGTTCATAAAGATGCAGGTGACAGCATGACCTGTCACGGATGGAGCATGTGCTTGGTTATGCCCCTTTCTGGTTTTCAGTGATTGCATAATAGGAAGGCAATGATTGAGTGGGAGGTGGCTGCGGCTACATTGGTGGGGAATTATTAACAAATAATTCGCTTTCATCACATGGGATGCTGTACTGCCTGCCGATATGAACAGTTTAGAGATCGCCACCTGTAAGACTTTAGAGGAACTACAACATTTAATTCAAACATATACTGTAAATTTAAACGTAATTAAAAAATATATATTTGGACACAGTTGGCATAGTGGTTAGCATGTCCACATCACATTAAGAAGGTCCTGGGTTTGAGTACGGGGCTTGGAAGTCTCTGTGTGAAGTTTGCACATTATCGACCGCCGGGTATTCCGGTTTCCTCCCATAGTCCAAAGACATGCACATTAGGCTAAATGGCTGTTCCAAATTGCTCCTAGGTGTGAGTGTGAATGGTTGTGTGTGCATGTGTGGTGGCCTTGCGATGGGCTGGATGGTGTTTAGGGTGTACCTCACCTTTAGCCAGTGTCGGCTAAGATAGGCTCCAGCCTTCCCATTTGATGTATGAGTGAGTGAAAGTGAGATTTTGGAGCCATGAATTGAGCAGTACCCTCCCCCTCCTCCTTGAGCAAGGCACCTAACCCCCAACTGCTTTCCGGGCGCTAAAATGTGGCAGCCCACTGCTCCGAGTGTGAGCTCACTTCACTGTTTATGTGTGCAGGTTCTTACTTTGAATGGGTTAAAAACAATGCCAAAATTTCACTTATGGGATTAATACAGTATAAGAAAATAAAAAATAAATAAATAAAATAGTAATCAAAACATTCAGTAGATATAATATCACCATGTAATGGGTGTAACTTTTACTCACTCATCAACATTCTCTCCATTTTCACCGAAATACTTGTTGACGCTGCACATTGGTCCATTGATGCAAACCACACACCTTGGCTGAACAGGTACCAAAACAAATTTGCAGGTTATAGACTTCATAGACAGTAATCTTTTTAATGCAACTCATAAATCAATGCCAGTAGAAGTTAACACATGAAAACACGCCTTTCTCACCCCCCCCCAAAAATAAAATAAAATAAATAAATAAATAAATAAATAAAATAAACAAACAAAAAAAAAAAACAGGAAATGACCTCATCAACATTTAAATCTGAAGTGATTTCCACAGTACTTTGTGTAGTGACAGTCAACTCTGTCACGTTGGGTTGAGCAGTGTGACACATTCATTCATTCATTCATTCATTCTCTGAACCGCTCATTCCTAATTAGGGTCGCGGGGAGGCTGGCCAGGCCATCGCAGGGCCATCAGTCACAAAACCATTCACACTCACACCTAGGGGTGATTTGGAACAGCCAATTAGCCTACCGTGCATGTTTTTTGGACAGTGGGAGGAAACCGGAGTACCCGGAGGAAACCCACGCAAGCACAGGGAGAACATGCAAACTCCACACAGAAACGCCCGAGCTGGGAATCGAACCCAGGACCTTCTTGCTGTGAGGCGGACGTGCTAACCGTGCCGCCACCGTGCCGCCCCTAGTATGACACAATATATATATTAATTATACTTAATACAGATGGCACTCAAATATTTTGGTTGAAAATGAATAAAAGCAGCAGTTTTTTTACGACAAATATATTCACTTGAAATGATCAAAGAAGCCTACAAGGAAATAACTACAATAATATTTGATAACTACTAAGGTCACAGGGAGGCTGTGCCTATCTCAGCTGACATCAGGCAAAGTCCTGAACAGCTCGTCAGACCATTGGAGGGAAACATATATAGAATAACAACTCACACCTAGGGGCAATCTGGAACAACCAATTAGCCTAATGCGCATGGCTTTGGATTGTGGGAGAAAACCGGAGTACCCGGGTAAAACTTACGCAACCAAGGGGAGAACATGCAAACTCCACACGGAAACGCCCAAGGCCAGGACTCAAACCCTGGACATTCTTGCTGTGAGGTGGACGTGATTACCACTACCACTGTGCCATGAATAATAATAATAACAATGATAATAATAATAATGGCCGCATGGTGGCGCCTCACAGCAAGAAGGTTCTGGGTTCGGTTCTCAAGCTCGGGGTGTTTCTGTGTGGAGTTTGCATAATTTTCCCCTTGCGTGCATGGGTTTCCTCTGGGTACTCCAGTTTCCCTGTCACAGTCCAAAAACATGAACAGTAGGCAAATTTGTCCAAAACTGTTGAGAGTGAGTGTGAATAGTTGTATGTGTGTGTTGGCCCTGCAATGGTCTGGCGAGCTGTTTAGGGTGTACCCTGCCTTCACCCAGAGACGGCTGAGATGGGCTCCAGCCTCCCTGTGACCCTAATTAGGATTAAGCGGCTTAGAAAATGAATAACTGAAAAAAAAAAATATATATATATAAAAGTTCTCAAAGGTTTAGCTTGCCCTCAAAGATATGGAACTATCCGGCATAAAACACCAGCATAAAACACTCCTACGAAGCAGAAGTAAATACAGTAAAATACAGTAAAAAGAAGTAAAAACATAGTAAATGAACTCAGTGCTTATTTACTATGTTCCTAGAATAAACAGTTTTGTGTAAATTTTCGGTAATGCTTTCTGAATTTTACCAGCATGCACTTATGTACAATAAACTTATTACTACTGCCATGTAAAAATGTCAAAACCATCTTTGAATTATTACAGAAGTGCAGGGATGTAATAAGATATTTAGTGTATAATGTTGTGGTGTCTTACATTAACGGAGAGAGACGTGGCGATCCGTAGAGCTACAAAAACCCCAAACGAAGTAGCAATGATGGCAATCCTGTCCTCACACACCTGTGGGTGATCCTGCAGGACCTGCCATGCCGCCTAGAGACAAACGAACATACAAACAAATCCCTGATGCCAGTTCACCAACTCAAGAATTGAGTTCCTATCCGTATAAATCTCCTCAGTGGAAAGCTAGTACAGTACAAACAACCCCCAACAAACACACACACATTTGCTGTACCACTTAATCCTACTACTAGTATCGCAGGAAGGCTGGAGCCTATCTCAGCCGACACTAGGCGGAGGTGGGGTACACTCAGAACGGCTTGCCAGACCATTGCAGGGCGACACCCACTCAACCATTCACACTTTTGTTTTCACCTAGGGGCAATTTGGAACAGCCAATTAGCCTAATGTGCATGTCTTTAGACTGTAGGAGGAAACCTGAGTACCTGGAGTAAACTCACATAAGCACAGGGAGAACATTTAAACTCCACACAGAAATTACTTAGAACGGGACTCAGGACACAGGACCTTCCCCAGGACCTTCAACGGTGGGTAGGAGGGGTCTGTTTGCTGTGGCTACTATCAGGGGAAGCTCTGGTCACAACACAGCCCTGACCAAAGGCTAGTAACAGGTCAGCAGTCCCCCAAACAGCACTGCCAATGCTTCTGATTACTGACGTACAGTGAGCACAAGGCGTCCAAGGTGTGGGTCAGAACTCAAGGCTAGGGTTGACACAAGGGTAATCAAAAAGTCCCACAATTATCTGAGTAGCATTGTCTTGGTGCCAAAGGTTGAGGGGTGGACCCGGTTCTGTGTGGACTTTAGAAATGTTAGTGTGGTACCTAAATATGATGCTTGGAATTGTTTAACTGGTTACACACGTTACACCATATGTAACAGCCAGTTTAATGACCACATCATGTCAAGCTCTGTTAAATGATAAAGAATTTGGAAGGCAAGAATAATCGTACCTTGAAGTAGGAGTCTCCCACATTGATACGTTTTTGTGGTCCAGGAAGATCTTCATGATCAAAGTAGGCTAAAGTCATGCAGGCTAAACCATGTGAGGCAAACAGAGCAGCCCTATACTCCACCAGGCCTCGACCCAAACCCCACACATCTAAAACGGCAGGAAATGGACCTGGACCTGGAAGAAAGTGGTGGAACCAACACATAAGGCATTTCAGAGAAGTTCTTCTCTTAAAGAACCTCAAACATTACGTCCAGTATGGTATACTACTCATAGTGCTTTATAAGTGAGTTCAAGTTCTAACTGTTCCACACCCTATATGTTATATAGTGAACTAGCTATGTACAGCACAGCGGCGTAGTGGTTAGCATATCTTGCATGGGTTTCCTCCAGGTCCACTGGTTTCCTCCAGTCAAAATACATGCACGATAGGCTAATTAACTGATCCAAATTGCCTCTGGGTAACAGTGTGAATGGTTGTGTATGTGTTGGCCCTGTGATGGATTTGCGAGCTGTTCAGGGTGCCGGTTGAGATAGGCTCTGGCCTCCTATCAAGTAGGATAAAGTGGTTCAACAAATGGGAGAATGAATTAATGAACCAGCTATGAAGTTTTGCCATTCTATTCTGTAATGATGTCTGGAATTATGGTTTAGAATATCTGGGTCCTGAAAATTGCTCTGTGGTAGGTTAGCATCCAATGCCAAGCACCCAGAATGCATGTTGGCATTTGTTGGGTGTAGGGAGTAGGTTGAAATTTCCAATATCGTACCACTCATATTGAAGGAAGTTGTTGCCTTGGTGGGTGTCGGTTCAATAGGTGTGACCACTATTGGTGTCAGTTGCACAGAAGGAGGCCTCCGTGGGTGTCACTTTCGGTGAAAGAAGTGTTATGAAATGTACAGAAATGTACAAATCTTGGTGAAGGGGGTGTGGCTTTTAAGGCTGTCAGTCTGAAGTCTGAAGAGGGCTGTATGTCTAAAAATCCCAAACCAACCTGGAGGGAGGAAGAGAGTGCCCACGACCTGGTTTTGCCGTACTTCACTCCTTCTCACGCCTGGCGCCATGTACCAGCGCTGAAGCGAGACAGTAGCCAGCTCACGCTCTCTGCTAATCTGCCTTTCTTGGGAGGAGCTAAGAGGAGAAATGTGACCTTCCAGCACAGACACGTCCACGGTGTATGGAGTCTCCACATGTTTCTTTCTCAACCTTAAAACAAGGAATCGTAAAGGAGGAACTTTTTTTTTTTTTTTTTTATTTAAATCTCACTAAAGAGCACCTAGTTACGTTATATTAAAAAATACAAAAACCTAAATTATGACACAGATCATTATTGAACTTCAGATGCTGATATAATAATTTTCCTTTATTGCTGGGAAGTCCCACTAAGACCGAGGTCTCTTTTGCCGGGGAGCCTGGAATACAACAACAAATTACAACAGAAGGTTAAAAACACATAGCCAACTTAAAATTCACAATATTACACTTAACAACCGCAAAATAAAAACTCACTAAAGGCAAGTACATCTGGCATCCTCAAGTAACATTTCCCACACTAGGATCCTGAAAGACTCAATGGGAATTGGGTGCTCAAGCTTCAAAATATCCTGGCATTTATTCCAAAAAATAAGGTGCAAATGCGCTAAAAGTGGAACAGCCCAGATTTGTTCTAGCCCTGGGTGCCTCTAACAAAATCAAGCCTTGCGATCAGACATGCTGGCTTCTGATTTTGATGGTCAGGAGCTTAGAGAGATATGAAGGAAGTTTGCCAAGCAATACTTTATAAATAAATAAAATACCATTTAACTTCCTTCTTAAATGAAGAGAAAACCACCCTACTGAATTATCCAAAGCACAGTGATGAGTTCGGAAACCATCGCCAGTCATGAAGCACAATGCACTATGATAAACTGCGTCCAAAGGTCTTAATGTACTATCAGAGGCATTCATGTAGAGGATCACCATAGTCAAATAATGGTAAAACGGTCACCTGGACAATCCTCTTCCCACTGTTTAAAGGAATGCAGGACCTGTTTCTGTAAAGAGACCCCAATTTCATTCTGATTTTCTTGGACAAGTTAGACACATGAGTTTAAAAAAAAAAAGTCATTATCCAGCCAGATACCCAAATATTTATAAGACTGAACCTGCTCAATTTGTGCTCCAGTCAAAGACAAAATAGAGCCATCTGGTATAGGTGCATTCCTTGCCAAAAATAGCATGAACTTAGCTTTATTGATATTTAAAACAAGTTTAAGATCAGCTAGAGCTTGCTGTATAGGGTTAAAAGCTGACTGCAAGTGAATAAGGGCTTGGTCATACGTTGGTGCAGAGGAATAAAGTATTGTGTCATCTGCAAAAAAAATAACATTACAATTTGCCATATTATGTGCAATATCATTTAAATAAAGTGTAAATAAAATTGGTCCAAGTATTGATCCTTGGGGTACTCCTTGGGTCACTTTAAAAATTGAGACTTCGTATGCCCATGCATAATAGCCTGTGTTCTATTAGAGAGGTAATCCTGGAACCACGAGCAGACTATACAGTCAAGACCAATGGAGGACAGCTTTTTTAGTAAAATAATATGGTCCACTACTATTGAAAGCTTTCGCTACATCAATAAATAGAGCTGCACACTTCTGTTTATTATATATTGGGTTCCAGTCCTAGGCTTGGCGGCGGCATATGTGTGTATCCTGTTATTAGCTTTAGGTCAGGGTTGTGTTGCAACTGGGGCTTCCCCTGACAGTAGCCACAGCAAACAGACCCCTGCTGAAGGTTGTGGGTTCGAGTCCCGGGCTGGGTGTTTCTGTGTGGAGTTTACATGTTCTCCTTGTGCTTGTATGGGTTTCCTCCGGTTACGAGTACAAGTGAGCGGCTTGGGAAATGACTATTAGCTATCGAATGCTTTTTAATGGAGAACAACAACAACAACAACAACAACCGCCTCGCGGCTATATGCCTCTGTTCGATAAGGCTACAGTGAGCTTGACCCTTGACTTCCAAAATTAAACCAGTTCATCCTTGAGTTAAAGTGGGCTTTTCTGCAATGTTTAAAGAAAATTCCTCAAAGCGTTCATAAGAATGTTCCAGATATACGTAAAGATGGACATACGGCCAACCCGAAAACATAATACCCCCTGCCCTGGCCATCGTTGGATTAAAAATACAACAAATTAGCTTTCTTCATGGTTCACTCTTTATAACCCCAAACTAACCCCAGTTAAATTTTCTCCTTACCTCAGGCCTCGTTTTTCACCTGGTGCAGGCTGAAGACTCCAAAACAGGCCCATCGGTTTACAGCCGACATATGAGCCACCGACAGAGGGGTGCTTTGTTACTGTTATACGTGAAGAATTTGGGAAATGAAAAAAAAATTGGGATTTTGGATCAAAAAAAAAAAGAAGAAAAAAAAAAAGACACTCACGATCTACGACTCCATCCTCATCAGTGTGGTAGTGAGAGACGGACTGCCACAAATGTCCATCCTCACACGTCATCCGAGCTCTTATGGTCACGGGGGAATTTTGTGGCAGATGATACGCCTTTAGAGTGATCGGTTCATCAATTAAAGCACGACAAGGTGTGGCTCTTAATATAGGTGCAGGTCTACATGTTGATGTCCATCTCAGTGGACCTGCACAGAACAGCGAGGTACACATTCTAATACCAGTTTAAAACACAACATGAGATGTCAGGACAGGAAGTGGTTTCTATAACGAATAAAGAATGGTTAAAGTATTATGGTGGTGGTGAAAACAACTAAAAACCTGAAGATGTGAACTTTAGAAAGACAAGACAAAAATCAAACACCAAAAGTTAATATTTTCTCAGTTTGAGACCTGTAGAAGTGACAGGCCACAAGTGATGAAGAAATTCTTACCAAAGTGCTGCAACACCCTTGGGCAGAGACGTCTTTGGGTTTTCTGAATTAAAAACAACACTCGGACCCTGAGCAATGCTTGAGGCATAAACACTTAAGATAGAACATTCTGGGTGGAGCTCGGAATACCTCATTTCCATGGGAAATTTAGAATTGTAACCCCAAACAACACTAAACATTAAATATCTTCACTAATTTTTAAATTTATTACCAATCAGTTGGAGTGCAATGAAGCATGACCCAGTTCAAAAAAGCAGTACAAAAATATGGTTTCCATGAGGTACAGGGAGGAAGAAGGGCTTCGACCAGGTGTTCACAGATTCATCATTTCATTTTACAATTTTTATTTTCAATTCTTGATGCATGCATGTAAATAGGTATCCCTCATCAGGGGCCTCTAGTTACTGAATAGTGGAGAATGGGTGGGATTAAATAAGCTCATGTTTTTTCCTACTCCTTTTCGGACATATCAAGTATTATTGTATAATTTACACATGCTTGAAATAAAGCCTTCATTTATTAATGAATTCAAACACTTTTCTGAAGTTCTATAAGATCGTGTTAAATAGAAATCACAGCAGAAACAGCACCACTGATCTCTAAATTTACATAAACATGGTACACAATTAGAAACATGGTACTTGAAAACAACCAAGTTATAAGCTTAAAGCTAGGTTAGGCAACACTGGAGAAACCAGCAAGAATATGTGAGACTTTGAAAGCATCCAACAAAAAAAGTCCCACACCCTCACTTCAGACGCACCTGTCCAAAAACGGATACACACCACCTGCCTACTGCTGCAGAACCAGCCCATGTCAGCCAGAATATCGCATGGTTGTCAGGCTACGTCTCATTCACGTGAAAGAAAACACCCAACATTATGATAATGACTGTAAACAATAAACATCTGTCTGGCTGTGTTGAAGACTCCGCATATGTGCGATAATAGCACAGGCAGACTGTGCGCAGGTAAGTGGGTACATTCTGTAGCCCAAAACGACACTAATGTACCGTCTACAGCTAATTATCAGCTCTTACGGTAACTATGCATACAGTTTTGAGGGCCTGACAAGGCACATAGAGGTTCCGAATGAGTAAAGGTTACATATAAAGGGTACAAATACTGTAAGTACCAGACAGGAA
This sequence comes from Neosilurus mollespiculum, assembly GCA_030014195.1. Lineage (NCBI taxonomy): Eukaryota > Metazoa > Chordata > Actinopteri > Siluriformes > Plotosidae > Neosilurus > Neosilurus mollespiculum. The sequence continues at coordinate 5,507,473 of JAQMYF010000023.1, read as the reverse complement.
ACTACCCAAGAGACAAGACAGGCAGGTAGGGCACTTAATCATCTCATCTGGGCTGATTTTTATTGTCCGAACATTTGATTTAATAATTGCTGTCATGATGTAAAAAGACCTTAATATTGCCTACCTTAGCTTTAAGTTTATTTGCTTATCTCTCACTCATTTGCAAAACTGCTTAATCCTACTAGGGTTGCAGGGAGGCTGGAGCCTATCTCAGCAGCCACTGGGCGAAGGCAGGATACACCCTGAACAGCTCAAACACACACACACACTCACACTTGGGGGCGATCTGGAATAGCCAATTAGCCTAATGTACATGTCTTGGGACTGTGGGAGGAAACCGGAGTGCCCAGTGGAAACCCATTCAACTAACAGGAGAACAAGCAAACTCTACACAGAGACACCCAAGACCAGGACTCGAACCTGGGACCTTCTTGCTGTGAGGGACTTGTGCTCGGGCGATTCTTGGTGGAGTCTCTCCCCGTGCTTGCGGGGGTTTCCTCCGGGTACTCCGGTTTCCTCACTCAGTCTAAAAACATGCAGAGTAGGCTAACTGGCTGTTCCAAATCGCCCCTAGGTGTGAGAGTGAGTGTGAACGGTTATGTGTGTTTCTGCCCTGCGATGGTCTGGCGAGTTGTTCAGGGTGTACCCCGCATTCACCCAGAGTCGGCTGAGATGGGCTCCAGCCTCCCCGCTGCCCTAATTAGGATTAAGCGGCTTAGAAAATAAATAAATGATTGAATAAAAAATATAAGTAAGAAACCAAGTAAACAAACAAATAAATAAGTAAATACATACGTGAGTAAATAATTCAGTAAGAAAAAAAAGTAGACACTGAGGTTAAAGTCCTCACCCTGGCGGCTGGAAGTGGTGTTCAATGCTCGAGGACGAATGACTTGTTTCTGGAAAAATCCTGAAACCGAGCGACCGCAAATGATTCCCCACATTCTGATCTAATACCCTTTACTCACCTCCACTGATCAATACAACCCCCCCCCCTGTACACTCTCTGTACCTCTCTCACTCCAGCTCTGATCTCACTCCAGCTCTGATCTCACTCCTGCTCTGATCTAATACCCACCTACCTCCACTGATCAATACTACCCCCCCTCTCTCTGTACACACAGCCTCTCTCACTCTGATCTCACTCCAGCTCTGATCTCACTCCTCCTCGGGACTTGGTTTCGAAACTGCGCAGTGTACCGACATCACGTGACTTCACCGGAACACCCGAACATAGGGCTGGAAGGAGAGGGTCGTGGTAAAAGGGGTGTGAAAGCAAAAAGGAAAAGGAGTGCGAAATAAAACAGGAAAAGGAGTGTGGAAGAAAAAAATTAAAAGAAGTGTGGAAGAAAAAATTAAAGAGGTGTGAAATAAAAAAGGAAAAGGAGTGTGGAAGAAAAAAATGAAAAGGAGTGTGGACGAAAAAAGGAGCGTGAAATAAAAATGTATAAGGCGTTTGAAATCAAAAAAAGGAAAACGAGGGTGAAAAAAGTAAAAGGGGTGTGAAAATAAAAAAAAGAAAAAGAAGTGCGGAAGAAAAAAGTAAAAGGGGTGTGAAATAAAAAAGTAAAAGGAGTGTGCAAGAAAAAGGAAAAGGAGTGTGGAATGAAAAAGTGAAAGTGGTGTGGGAGAAAAAAGTAAAAGGGGTGTGGAATGAAAATGTAAAAGGAGTGTGGAAGTAAAAAGTAAAAGGAGTGTGGAAGAAAAAAAGGAAAGGGAGTGTGAAATAAAAAAGTAAAAGGAGTGTGGAAGAAAAAAGTAAAAGGGGTGTGAAATAAAAAAAGTAAAATGAGTGTGGAAGAAAAAGGAAATGGAGTGTGAAATAAAAAAGTAAAAGGAGTGTGGAGGAAAAATGTAAAAGGAGTGTGGAAGAAAAAAGTAAAAGTGGTGTGAAATAAAAAAGTAAAAGAGGTGTGGAATAAAAAGTAGAAGAAGTGAGAATGAATGATCTGGTGTGATTCTGATATGAACAGACACTAAGACTGATTAGAGAGAAAAACTTCGAGACATTCAAAAATTTCCTGAAGGTTCTGGAACATCACCAATAAACTGAATTATAATTCTGTTAGACATTTGGTGCTTCATTTACCAAGTTTGGCAAAAAGAAGTGCATTTAACTAACATACATACAAACATTATTATTATTATTATTATTATTAGAGGAAGAAGAAGAAGAATCACGATCATCATCCTCACTTTTGTCTAGTCATCATTATTATTTTAAAATTTAGTCTCAGCTGTCCTCTCATAATTATTGTACAACAATAAGACTTCATGCCACACATTTTAATGGTAATTAATTCATTATTTTGAAAATTGATCAATACTTTATATTCCGTATATTTTGTCCTGGGCAGCGTGATGGTGTAGTGGTTAGCACGTCTGCCTTACAACAAGAAGGTCCTGGATTCGAATATTGGGCACAGCAGTTTGCATGTTCTCCCTGTGCTTGTATGATTTCTTTAGGGTACTCCAGTTTCCTCCCACAGATCAAAGAAAGGTACATTAGGCTTACTGGCTGTTCCAAATTGCCCCTAGGTGTGAGTGAGTTTTTTGGAGTCAAAATGATTGCCTCTGCATTTAATCCATCCAAAGTGAGCACACACACGTAAACAGTGAGCATACACATTCGGAGCAGTGGGCTGCCACACACATTGGGGCGCCCTGAGAGTCGTTCGGGGTTAGGTACCTTGCTCAAGGGCACTTCAGCCATGAATGTGGAGGAAAGGAAGGAGCAGCTCACTCCCCCACCGCCACATATTTTTCCTGCTGGTACGGGAATCGAACCAGCGACCTTTTAGTCCCAATGCCACTTCTCGAACCATTAGGCGTCAGCTGCCCCGAATGGTTTTGTATGTAAGTGTGTGTTGGTCCTTCAATGGACGGCCAAGCTGTTCAGGACACCCAACCTGCGCCCAGAGTTGGCTGAGATAGGTTCCAGTCTCCCAGTGACCCTAGTAGGATTAATGAATGAATGAATGAATGACTTCAGCACCACACATTTGAACATTTCTGTAGCACCGTTACCTCCATAATACATTCACATACATAACATACATTTATTAAAACACTTGAACAACCTTTTAATGAGAAGATGACAGTGAATTCATACCAGTTTCATCTATATGTAGGATTGAAACATGAAATTAACAAGTGTTTCAGACACAAATTAATGACTTACCACTAGATGTCGCTGTGCTGTTTTCAATGGGACTCCTGAGGATTTGAGTGCCTTTCTGCTCTTTGACCACCAGATAGTAGTGTGAACCTTTAACAATATTTCAGATATGGGGGTTGGTGTCCCTACTAGGGTCACGGGGAGGATGGACACTATCTCAGCCAGCGCAGGACAAAGGTGTGGCACACCCTGAACAGCTCGCCGGTCCATGGCAGGAACTACGCGCACACACACACACACACACACACACACAACCACTCGCACTCATGCTTTTAAAAAGGGGCCAGCTGGAACCACCAATTAGCCTAACTTGCGTGTCTTTGGACTATGGGAGGAAACCAGTGTACCCAGAGGAAACCCATTTTTATTATTTGAAAAATACACATTTAGTTAGGGATGTGTCAGTATAAGATTATGTGTTCGTATGTGCCAGGGTGTGTGATTATCTCCCTGTACTGGATGTCTCCATCACCTGCTGGGAGAACTCAGCTCTTGGTCAGGAAGAGGGTGCTGACATCTCACACTGCTCAAATGTCATCACATTATCCTTCAAGTGTGTCACTCCTCCCAATCACCCCTCCAACACTGAGTAGTTGTGAATAGGAAGGACATTTTTAGCATCGTCTTCCAGCTACTCTGTGGTACGATGTACTTGAAGCCCAGCCGGAGTGTCCTTTCTTCATGACAGTGATTGACTTTATTTGATTCATCACACGTCCATTCCTGAGAGGAGGAAGAAATAAGTAGATGACTGTCAGTGTGGTACATCATACTCCTAAGCCTATACAAAAGTTGCTACAGAATTATTGGCATTTTTTCAGCTAAAACGCAACACAGTGACTCACAAACCTCCAAATATTACAAGCAGATCCTGAGGGAACCGAGCAAATAAGTCTTATTGCAATCAAAGGGGTGACCAAAATCAATCACTGATGAAAAAACAGAGACCGAGTAATTTGGTACCACACTAGTTTAGATTAGAACCCAGCCCTGGTTGTGTCTACCAGGAGATTAACACTGATCTAGCTCCTCCGCATCGAAATGAGTCAGTTGAGGTGGTTCGGGCATCTGATTAGAATGCCTCCTGGTCACTTCGCTTTACAGGGGTTCATGTTGGCCACGTCCAATTGGAAAGAGGCTCGGGGAAGACCCAGAACTCACTGGAGGGATTATATATATATATATATATATCCTCTCTGACCTGGGCATGCCTTGGGATTCAGAAAGACCCCGAGCCCGGGAATTGAACACAGGACCTTCTTGCTGTGAGGCGGACGTGCTAACTCCGGCGCCACCGTGCCACCGTGTATTGTAATGATTACATGCAGTGGGGTTTGGACTGTTTTCATTAAAAACCTTATCTGGAAGTAAATAAAGCCAAAATAACACATGAGATGAAAATAAATGAATAAATGAGGTGCCACAAAATTAAATCTACAACAAAACATTCAAAAATACCTGATCCAGATTTCACCATGCATAATTTTATACACCTATTTTAATAAGAAAGCCTGAGGACATTAGGAATTATACAGTATGTAATTATCTTGAGACTTTTTTTTTTTATAACTGTGCTTAGCAGATCTTAATAGATCTCCAGAACAAAGCTTTAGGCTTAGATATACTAGGAGACAAATTAAAGATGACGATATTACAAAGGGAGGAGAAGATTTGACTTTTTCTTTATCATCACTCCTCTAAACTCTTGGGTTTCCTCGGGTTCCTGGCCTTGCGTGACTCCATGCTAATGATATCCATGCATTTGGGTTTGCGTCATTGTTTCTAATGGAAATGACCCAGCAGTGAGAGCGGGGTTCATTTATATTTATTAATGCATGATTGAATTGAGATTGGTGTATAATACAGAGCACTGTTGGGACTGAAATATTTGCCATTAAGATGAAATATGAGGAATTTCTGCAAAGTTATATTGAGTGTGTACACAGGACAAAAAAGTAGAGGTTGAAAAGCGAAGTAGAAATATTACCACAAGCCTCAGAATGGAGTTGGGGCTCAGTCTGCATCACATCAATCCAAATTACCTTAAAAAATTTTATAGTTATTGTTGGGTTAAGTTCAGCTGTCTGTGGTTTCACCATAACAAGTATTTTGTTGGAGACATTTCACTTTGAAACACAGTGAATATGCTACATGCATCATATTTAGGGATTCTAGTGCTAATTTGGTGGTTGATGATATATTTTCATTATAGCTGCATCAATCTAAGAGGTAGTGTATTCAGTACATCCTGGGAAATCTGACAGATTATGATATCTGAAAATAGTAATTGTAAATCAGCACTTGATTAAATATTAAGGTCGTGGGAAAATGTGTGGCCATTTCGATTTATTTCAGTGAATGATGGCTCAGTCTCGGCCAGTGATGGAATACTTTGCAGAGTCTGCCTATATTTTAGTTGGTCAAGGCAGGTTTAAACATTTGCTCCGAATTATTATAGAAAATCACATCAGACAGATGAATGTGATAATAGAGAGCCTGGTACAGCAAAGCCCCATAACCCAACCCAAGTGATACCGATTGGCTTAAAAGCTTCAGATGTGAGGCCTGAATTTGTTAGTCACTGAGAGTGTCATTTCCAGGGCGATGACATAAAAATATAAGATTGGAAGTGAAAGTGAAGGTCACAACGGCAGTCTGTAGATTTATTTCCTCTTTTTCTTTTATCCCACCAAGAAGAAATTTGCTTTTTCAGAAAGAAATTTTCAGAAAAGAGACCTGGCCAAGTAGTGTATCTGCAATTCTGAGCAGATGTGGATTTTTTTTTTTTTACAAATATTATTTATTTATTTATTTATTTTTCAAATGAACCATGAATAACAACCACTACATTGGTGGTGTGGGATTTGAAACATGCCAAAGTCTATGAAAGTCATTCATTTTTCAATAAGAGGTGGGAGGGGTAGGGGGGCAGAGCGGACATTGGGATGTGCTGTGGCATGAATAACAAAAAACGATTACAGCTAAAAATGATCAGCGATGAAATTTTTGAATCTTTTCAGCAAATTGAATCAATTTCTTTGGAATGGTTTGCACTAAACTCACTAACTCAACTGATTCACTTAATGAGAAAGGAGCAAGTCTCGTGGCCAAATGATTTACTGACAACTCAACTTAGCAATTGAAGGTTAAGGGCCTTGCTCAGAGGCCAAACAGTGTCTTCTTGGTGGTACTGGGGCTTGAACCTCTGACCTTCTAACCAGCAACCCAGCACCACTGAGACACTACTGCCTATAAAATCTAGTTGACAGACAGACAGCTTACATTAGCGAAGATACTTCCACTGATCTGAAGATTACAGACACTCCGAACTTTGTTATAGGCCTTTGCGATGACACAGTGTATAAACAGCAGAGTATTTAATAAGTGCTTTGTCATCCTGCCTTTCTACAACCTCAGAACTTCTAAAATATGCTGTCTGAAAATAGAGATGTAGCGCCAAAGCAAGTAGAATAATAAATTAGTACCATCTGTGAAGTTATGCAGTCATTCAGCTGCCTAATCTATTTGGGAAAGAAGCTAAGCTAATGTTAGCTTACCTGCAACTTTCACACAAACTAACGTTAGTATCTTCCTTGGCAGTTGTCGGTGGTATCCTAGGTACAATTCCAGGTTCAGGTGGTTATTCATGGGCCGCTTGTTGACAAATTTATGTGAAAATGCATACATGTAGCACAGCTGGACATCCCAGCCTACCATTCACCAGCATATGAAAAAGCAAGGCCACTCTGTCCTAATTATTTTATGTGTAAAGCAGTTTGTAAAAAAATAGTTTATCTTTTTTGAAATGTTGGCACAGCCTACCACAGCAAAAGCTAAACCTGAACTAATTGTTTTGGATGGATATCACTGAACAGAAGCACTGACCAGAAATGAAAAGTCATATTGGGTGTCATGGTGGTGCACATAGGTAGGCCAAGAATAAAGTGGATAAATAAGAAACGAACCTCAAAGCAACAACGAAGCATGGAAATGTTATGGTTTGGGATTGTTTGGCTGCCTCAGGGACTGGACTCTCTATTCTGCAAAGAGTGCCTGTGGCGATGTGTCTAAAATTTTAAGTTGAACCAAGGTGGAGATTTAAGCAGGATAATGATCCCAAGCCTAATACCAAATCCACCAAGGAACAATTGTCAAAAAGAGTTTGACAATGGCCAAGTAAAAGTATAGATTCAAACCCCATTGAAATGTTGTGGTGGGATTCGAATAGGGCAGTACATGGCAAAAGAAAAAAAAAAAGAAAAGAAAAGAAAAAGCAAACGTCTCGCAACTGAAGTAAGAGTGGTCAGAAATGACCAAGCTAATGTCAGAAACTGGTGGACTACTATGCAAAACATCTACAAGAAATCACTTCTATTAAAGAGGGCAATATTAGCAAGGATAAAAGTGTGCTTATGTTCTCCACAGAAGATTAATATATTTACTGATATTTGTGTTGAATAAAGTGATACAAAAGCTAGTTTACCTTGTGGCTTTATTCAAGGACATAAACTCTATCTGTAGGTAGTGTATTAAAGAGACTTGAATTACCTAAGACACACTTCCAGTTGCTCTCAGTATAGCAAAAGCCTGTGTAACGTATAACCAGAAATATTAAAAATAATAATAATTTTTTAAAAGTGGTCCTAAGTTTCCTCAGGCTGATGCATAGAACCTTTCCGAGGGCTGTCATGTGCAGATGCTGAGAAAATGTCGACTTCATTTTGACGGACCTCTCATCGCCTGGCTGTCACGCTCCCATACACAGCTCCTCTAATAGCACAAGTGTGAATCAGGCTGAAACATATTTCTCAGAGAATAAAGGAAAGATTGCACTGACAAAATGAGCCAACCATCCCACAATCCCATTCTCGTCAGCCTGGGAAAAAGGATGATAGTGGTCATGTGACCAAGAACATCTGTGAGAAGAAGCAGTGGTAGTTGGTGGTGGCATTTTACTTTAGTTCTGTATTAAGGCAGAACGCATCACTCGCACGTCTTCCTGTCCGCGGTGGACTGACTGGGGATAGCATGATATGCACCTGTTATTCCCCTGGTGAGATGTGACATTTATTTTATAGTCACAAGCTAGAGAATCTGCATTATGTGTCCCTACGACAGTATTATAGCTGGTGTGTTGCACCATTAGATAAAAAGTTGGTGTTTTCTTTCCTTTCTTTTAAGAATGCACTTAATAATGGAAGTGCTTTACATGCAGTTTTACTTTTAAGTACTGCCAACATAATCATGCACCAAGGCACTTTATTTAAAACTGAACAGCCGATGCAAGCTCAGGGACTGCAAAGAACAAGGAAGTGAGATGCCTCGTATTTTACAATTATCAATACTTTAAATGATGGCCCAGTGTTTTTAGCACATTATACAATAAATCATTGCCTCGTGTTTATGAAAGGAGCAGCGTCTTTCTTGCTCTCGGCTCTCAGTGATGACTCATAAATCCTGAATATTAAATCAGATTTATTCATTCATTTCTGAACCTACTCCCGTACAATTCAGGCTTGTGTTTTAGTTGGTGTTGGAGCTGCAAAAAAAAAAAAAGATATATAGAAAGTCTTTGCCGTGCAGTTTTGAATGAGATGAAATATTTAGAGAGTGTATACTGAGTGCAGGATCTAGACCACCAACCATTTTAAAGGCGCCACATCATTCACGCAGTAAATAAGTACATCCCATGGAGCTGGCTAACTTAACATATGTGACCAAGCCAACATTTCACCTTCTTTAATATGTCGCCTACAACTTTGAAAAAATGAGCTTTTAATCATTTATTCAACAAAAATATCAATAGATGAAGTAATTTTCAATGGAAAGAGTACACACTTGGCCTCAGAAGCCACTATAGCAGAAAAAAAATTACTAAAAAATTACAAAAAAATTACTAAAAAAATACTTTTTTACATTTTGAATAATTGTACACACATTTATGAGATCAGCCTGCTGACATTTTTGAGCACTCTTACTTTAGTTAGAAGATTTCTGAAGATTTTCTTGCATCCATCCATCCATCCATCCATCCTACTAGGGTCACAAGAAGAATGAAAAAACTCCATAGCTGATTCATTCATTCAAAGATTTGCCGAACTGCTTTATCCTACTATCTCAACTGACTCTCTGTGAAGGCAAGGTATACCCTGAACAGCTCACCAGTCCATCGCAGGGCTAACACACACACACACACACACACACACACACACACAACCATTCTCACTCACACCTAGGGGCAATTAAAAACAGCCAGTTAGCCTAAAGTGCCTTTTTTTGGACTGTGGGAGGAATTCAGAGTACCCAGAGGTAACCCATGCAAACTCCACACAAAAACACCCATTGCAAGCTCGGGACTTCAACCCAGGACCTTCTTGCTGTGAGGCAGACCTAGTAATTACTATGCCACCTTGCCAGGTTTTCTCACATAAGCGATCATTTTCAACTTGACCCACAAGAATTATATTTATGGCATTTGGCAGATGTCCTTATTGCTAGCCATACTTACAGAAGTGCTTTGAAGTCTGTCAATCGATCCTGAGACTGGTTTACTAGTATGCAGACATAAAATATTATCAGGAAATATAGTAGGAAAAGAATACAGACATTATTATCATTATTAGAAAGATATTTCAACAAAAGACCTTTCCATAAGTCTATTTCTTCTTTTTTGCGCCATTCTTTGGTGGAATTGTTAGTGTTTATAATTATTAGTGTCAGTATTAATAATTGTTCAACTTTTAGACAGTTGGCCTCACATCGTCTTCAAGCACTCTTGGATATAATGCAGAATTTATAGTTCTGCTTCCCAGTCCCTGAGGCAGCAAAGCAACCTCAAACCATTACATTTCAAGTACCATGCTTCAAGTTTGATATAGGATTAGTTATAGGATTCTCTTCCTGTACATATATGTTCTGTAACTGTGGCCTTGATTTGCTTGTCCAGGGAACATTATTCCCAAAGGCCTGGTCTTTACCTGTATTATCACTGGCCTTGCTCTAATGTTCTTTCTTGACAGTAAAGGCTTTTTTTCCTTGACACAGTTCCAATACAGGTCAAATTTGTCTTTCTCGTTGAATGGAGATCTATGCACCTTTAATCGATTATTCTTGAATCACACAGTTTGCTGTCAGGCTGAATTTGCTGGAGCATCAAGTCCTGGACAAACATACAGGAATCTATGCCACTTGTAAGATTTCCATACAGTGAAATTGTTAATTTCAGATAATTTAAATAGCTTTTAAAAAACAACCCAAATACACTATGTAAACACTTTTTGAGCCAACAGCATGATATTAATAACCAGTTTAAAAATGACGGAGCTTTACTGATGGATCAAAATTCGATCTTCTTGTTGCATATACATGCAACATCACCTGCTGTTCTCTAATCCTTCCTCTGTTTCTGTGCCAAGTACACTGAAGATTGAACTTCACCTTAAGACAACATCTGCTTGAACGTCTTGAATGTCCAACACATTCCAAAGGGACAGATGAGTTCATCTTACTCAGAATCATTAGGCTCATGGAGTATATTATATTCAGAACCATGTACATACATGGAAAACTGATCTTAGACCAGGCTGTTAATGAGCAAGCTTGTGTACCCCTTGTTTGTACGCTCTGGACCACAGGGACTGTGGGCCACCAGCACCCTGCCAAGTCAAACAACATGCTGCTGTTGACATTCATTATTTATTGATGTCCTGAGGATTTTAATTGCATCTGTGGAGCTTTTTACTTCCGTGCTCTCAGCAGCAAGCCTCCCAACCTCCACCCGTACCCATACACTTATCAGCTCCTGCTGGGCATTGTTGGTTGGCTGTGCCCTTTTTCGCAATACAGACCACTGTAGGTTTTTATTTCACATGGTATTTACAACTTCAAAGTGGATGGCACCAGTAGAGTTGATGTCACAAAGAAAATAGTACACCGACATTGGTAAGTTAAAGTAATTTTCCCTTAGAAATTACTGCTTGCTTTAAATAATGTCACTCTTCTGTGCAGTAACATTTAATTCGGTCATTGTCGGGTTATTTAGGCAATAGGTTATCTTTCAGCTTTGTAAAATTTCACAAAGGTGAAGTTGTGGCATTTCATTCAGTTTTATGCTAAATGCTATTACATATGCAAAAAGCTTCAAATACTAGCATCACCACTTAACCCAACATTAAGCAACTTATTAAATCATGACTTATCTAGAGCCAGTACTGTTTGTCATGACTGTCCTAAAATGTATGACACAATTGACCTGAAATAAGAATAACTTAATGTAAAAACAAAACAAAAACAAAACATGAGCTAGCGTAATCAACCCCATAGGAAACCATACGACTAGTAGACAACTGAGAGTTGTAGTTTCTTTAAAAAAAAAAACAAAACCCAAAATATCTTTATTTCTCTATATGTTAAGCATTTCTTAACATTTAACATTTATCACAGCTTAATATGAAACATATCAGACACTACATTGTTTGCTAGGTTGTAAACTGCAGTTTAAAATCACTGTCATACATTGTTGTTTTTCTTTAGAATAAAACAAAAGTCATATAAAGGGACAGCATGATTCAAAGGCTAATTATTGGATGTTAAAGATAAATAGAAGTCAATGGAAAGCTAAAGCTAACTAAACCCGTCACTACCTCATGGGCGCTACACATTCTGAACATCCGCAGGAACTAAACAGTGATGTAATGTAAAGAAAATGCAATAAAATGTAAACAAATCATTCTAACGGATGACAAATCCTTATTACCTCAAGCTCACTTGAAGAGCTTGTGTCATATGATCTAACGTGGATACGCTACAGTCCGCCAAGACTTTAGTACTTTAATTTAACACAGTGTAGCAAGTAATACGACTTCTGAATTCCCACAATCTAAAACGACTTCTTCTAATTAACTTTAGCCTTCATCCCTCCAAAAGTCACTTAAGGTAAAGTAGATTTTGTCACTAACCACTATCTAAAATATTTTAACAAATGTATGTGTGCTGGCAGGGAGGAAGGGATTTAATCTTTCAACATGGCAACATTGCTTACACCAAATAACCTCATTCTCTTTGGTCATTGTTTGGAAAATATTTCTGACTTAATGGCTCCTACAGGCGAGCTGCCCAACGTATTATATGAATGAGCTGATGAGAGCATTTGGCTTTAAACTTTAAGTTTAAACTTAAGTAAACTTCCCAAACTGAGTAACCATAAGTTTAAGTATGCTGCTTTTTTCTGACAAAACTTTCAACTTTTATTTAGTTTATTATTAAATTTAGCAGTTTTTTTATTTAGTTCATACTTATGTGGTGTTACTTTTGGTCCACATTGCTTTTATTCCTCATTTAAACTTTGTTGGCTTTAGTACCTTTTGTTCCGCCAGCACTAATGAGTAGTCCATGAACTTAGAAAAACACACTGTTCAGGCACAGTGCTTCAGTTCTCTTATGAATTAAGAGAACTTACAATGCAGGTTTTTTTTAAGGGACATCTATGATGAAACTGCTTTTAGTTTTGAAAACCACAAATTGTAAAAACCTGCTATTTTTTGAAAGTATTACAAAGTACGGCTCTGTAGACATTCTTACAAATATGATGGAATCTGAAGATAATGCGGCTAAAGTTCCTTGTAGAACACTTACATTTCTAGCTAGATTCAGTCCATCAGAACTGCAAGCTCTAAGAAGCTTTAACGGACGGACGGACGGACGATTTATTAATATGAAATTCCAAAAGACAATACCCACTTACATATGTTGGTTTAAAACCTTAAAAAATATTTTTCTGTAAATTAAAAATAAATAAATAAATAAATAAATTTCTCTAATCCTATAAACATATATTCCAGTTTCACATTCAACAAAATGTTTAGGAAACTTATTTTATTGTTCCCACAGCAAAAACTTTGTGTGAAAGCTATAGGACTTTTTTTTTTTTAATTATAGCAAAACTCCATACTTGTGCAAATGTCATAAAGCCATGAGCTTGATGATGTTGTCATGTCTGTGCTCACCTGCCCACACAGGGATCTCAACAAATGTCGGCGCTGAGTGCACTTGGACTTCGCAGAAAATGTTCTTGTTTAGACAATGCTTTTTCTTCTTGAGGAGAAATAATTTTTCGAATACCATTAAAAAGACAGTCGGTTATATTATGGCTGTTTCATTACTGAAAATTAATGCAAACATTTTCAGAGCCCGCTTTTAAGCAGTGTCTAAATCTTTCTATTATTAAGGAATAAAATTACATGAAAAAAGTTTGAACTCTTTAGAAATTGAACATTTGGGGAAAATTTAATTAAGTTTGCATTGTATGTTCTTCTAGACTAAAATAACTTTGATGGAGACTTTCCTCATACTAAATAAATAAATACATTTTTGTCATAATTTCTTTTTTAATTATAAATAAAAAAATCCAAGCACAAGAATTGTCGGCTTGTGCGTGCTCCTTTATCATTGTTTACACCTGCAACTCATGATTAGTCTTGTTAGCCTTGTTTATATAAAGTGTTCTGTTGGCCGTGTGCTGACTTAAATGAGCCTACACTTTATGTTAAGCCGCCATAAAAAAATAAATAAAAATCTGGGCAGGTTTATTGAGCATATACCAGACATACTAAGTTGGTCCTTTGAATGTATGTCCCAACTTGAGCTGGCTGAAGAACAAGCTTTTGAAATATCAGGATTTATTTATTTTCTTTAAGTCAGGAACCTAGTAAGAGTAGAACTACATATGCTTTATTATTTTTTTATTTGCAACAAAAGCTCATATTCATGATTCAAATGCACAAACATATTCATCCTTATGTGCTACAGATTTTCTTAATCACTGTATAATGCTTAGAGGCTTTAGATCAGATATATTCCTGTATGTTCCTGAATGTATGGACACCCGTTAATTTACTAATTAGCCATTTGGCCAGCCTACTACTCTTATTTTATTTTATTAATTTATCATTAATTATCATTTAGGTGCAGAAAGGTTAATAATAATGCTCTTTTAAATGAAAAATAAAATCCATCACCAGCTTATTTAAAAGATGTATTTGTCTGTCGTATGAAAGACACTCAAGAGAAGGAGGACAGTGCAAAGGAAGTATGGGGAAAAAACAAGAATAGGAAAAATTAGAGAGGCACTCATAAAGTGCAAGTTACCTCTGACATGCACAAATAGATTATTATAACTTGGCATAGTTATAATGAAATGTCACCCCCCAGTGGGCGTCAAAAGAACATTTTGTCCCATGCTAAATAAAGATTAGGATTTTCTTGCCAGGCCCATACCCCATCTGTTCAGTAATTTTTGTATAATCCTGTTAAGAGTCAAAACAACAGACCCTGGTGAATACATAACCTCCTCTGTTAGTAGTGGAGGTAATAAATTCATTTTCTAAATCAAATATGTGCACAATCAAAACTCAATAAAAACACAAACTTAAAAAATGAAGAATGGAAACATTACAAAAAGGGACCAATACAGTAAGCAAGTAAAATAAAAATGAAAGAGCAATTGATGTGTTCAAGTAATTAAATAAAGGCAGTGTTGCTGGGGTACAAAGAAGATACATAGTGAGGACTGTTACTCTAAATAATGTTGTACAAACACACTGCCTTCAAAAAACACCCACGTTGACCAGTGATCGTGTGTCATCTTTACAGTTACTGATTTATTTTATTCTTTCTGTTTTATGGGTGTAGACATGAACCCGACCAATGTGGTGGTGCAGCAGACAAGGTCACCAGTCTGACCTGGTTTTATGACTCTTGTGTTCCTTCTCCTGCTTCTGCACACCTGAGCAGACTGAAGAGCAATCCTCAAGTACAGCAATCAATATTTCACAAACAGCAAATTGGTTCCTTGGAGGCTTGATCATCTGAGAGTTTAATTAACTGTCAGCCTTGTTTATAAGATTGTGCTGATGATAGTTATAGTATGATGATGCTTATAGCTAAGCTATACTCTCACTACATGTTATATTGCAATACAATACAACCTGCCTTGAATGCCTGAGCCATTAAATATCATAGAAATGGTTTGGTTTGTTATTTCTTAGCTGCAAAGGAGTTTTCTTCTGTAACATACGTAAGACGTCTATTATGTCTGGATCTTTATGCAGTCTACTTATAACCTCTGCCAGGAGGTTTTCAGTTTGTCTGTTAGTTTATCTGTCTGTCGGTTTGTTTGTGTGCAAGATAACTCAAAAGGTTAAGCACAGATTTGGATGGATTTTCTTTTCCTAGAACAGGGTTTGGTACAAGTTACAAACCATGAAATTTTGAAGGTGATCTGTGCATGGGATCATGTTTAAAAAAAATCCTGAAATCCCAGAAAATGCCTATTCTCTTTAATATGTGCCAAAATTTTCTCTTTAATTCTCTTTAATATGTGCCAAAACCCCAGTAAGAAGAGACATTTTATTATAATTATGCCAAGTTATAATAAAACCTGCAGTCTTAGGCAGGTTAATCAATGCACGTGTCACCATAATCCATCTATGCCTGGTGGATGTACCTTTCCCTCTATGAGTACCCCTCTAGTTTATTAATCTATAGGCAGTTATTTATTCAAATAAACATTACAACATATGCTCAAATGGATGGCCTTGCACTTTGTAGGGTTTGTGTCTATGTGACCCACTCCAGCATAATATGGATTAAGTTTCAAGGGAGTGTTTTGAGTAAGAGCCAAAGTAAGTTGAAAATGGCGTATCTGGATGAAAATCCAATATCGCAACAAATACATCCTCCAAAGCATAATCTTCAACATATCCAAGTTCAAATAGCCATAAACACAATCTATCCATGCTAAAATAATTGTTTAAGAAAGGGTTCAATTTCCATGTTGTTGTGAAGCAATGGAAAAATCCACTTATTTTGCTGATTTTCAAACGACTTTTGTGGTTGCTCAGGGTATTTCCTTATTATCCATATTCACTACCAGAATCCTCTCCCTACTTACAGAATCCCAGATGGATTCCCCCAATCATACAGCAGTAAATCATTGAGAAACAGCAAAACAGACATGACTCGGTGTAAATACAACTTTTTTGTTGCTAGGAAGACGCTAGGAAGATTGTGCTGATTGGTCGAGAACCGGATTCATTTAGTGAATGGTTGCTAGAGAGTTTTAAATACGGACATTCAGAAACTGGTTCTGTAACTGTAATTGCTATTTTCTCAAAAGTGGCATTTCCTGATTAGCGACGTACAAAATGATGTAACTCAGTCAATGTTTGTGCTATAATCACACATTATACCTCATTTTGAAGCATACTAAATTCTCTTTCTGAATATATGAATATCTCAGTATTTTAAATTTCCTACTCAGTCCATATTATGCAGGAGCCGGTCACATAAATGGAATAAAAAGAAACATAAAAAATTTGCTTAATGTATAACAATTGATGTTACATGCAGATAATGAAAATTGCTCTGGAATGATTCTTGTCTCGTGTATGTGAGAACAAGTTCAAATTGAAATTAGAGCTGGGAAGAGCTATACACTGTGTGGGCAAAAAAAAAAAAGCAGCACACACTAATATTTTGTTGGAACACCTTTTAACCTGACGTGCTTGCATCAGTTGTTCAGGTCGAGGCTCAGCAACATTATGTGGCAATAAAATGACCTGAATGTACTGAATGACCAGGTTATCCCATCATTGGACTTTCACGAATAGTGAAAAGGTGGTTCCTTTGAATGGAATCATTTTCACACATGAACTGGTAGCACAGAGTCCTGACCTTAAACCCTATTGAAAGTCTTTGGGATGTGTTGGAGAAGACTTTATGGAGTGGTTCAATGTTCTCATCAGGTAATGGAATGGAAATAAATGTTGTGATGTTGCTTAATATTGGTGAAACCATGGCATGGAGATTACATGCTGTAATCAAGGCTAAAGGTGGTCCAACCAAATATCACAGGTTTTTTTTGGCATGGCAGTGTATATTAAAAAAAAAAAAATAGAAATACATTAAGGATGTATTAAAATGTATGTAATCATAGATCTAGACTTTTGGGACACCCTGGGTACCTGATTGTCTTGGAATACATTATCATAACTGCAGTGGAAATTAACATCTTTATATAATCAACACCTTTTGACCAATCAGAATTGAGTATTTTGTACTGGTATAACAGGGTGGCGTTTCTTTTCTCTTTAAACAAAAAATGGTAAAATAAAGTCCAATATCATACAGTGGTGGCTTTTTTTTTTCTTGTTTGTTTTTGGGGCAAAGCTAATTACAGTTCAAACCGCTATGTTAATAAGACCCCATTCTTGAGATGATTTAAGGGATTCTTCAAAGGTTTCCATTTCTGGACCAGGCTGTAGTCTGTTGGGATGAAAAGTGCAGGAGACTTAATTTTATACACACACAGTTAACTATTGAGCAACAACTGAGCACTGGGCCTTGGGGAGGCCAGACAATTATGGAAGGCAGATGCACTGCTCCAGATACACTTTCATGGCTTTCCTTTTTCACTGGGCTCTCAATCAACGTACAGTAGCCATAGCTTTAGCCAAGTCTATGTAGCACATTAGAGCATTGTAGTCTTACTGTCTTTTGTTATTTGGTGTAGTGCAGATAAATTCTCCTATCTGATTGATCAGATGGTCCTAACTCAGTTTCCTAATGTCAGCTGTACCCATGGTTTCAATTACAAATTGCAGATTTATGTAAATGCAGGGATTTTAAAGCATTATTGTTTTATTCACAGACGTGTTTTCTTTCATTTCCGAACCGCTTTATCCTCTATTAGGGCTTCCTGGAGCCCATCTCAACCGGTTCTGGGCAAAGGTGGGGTACACCCTGTAAAGGTCACCAGTCCATTACAGAGCCAACACGCGCAACCATTCACGCTCACACCTAGGGGGAATCTGATCCAGCCAACCAGCCATGTGCATAGACAGTGTGCATGTCTTTGGACTGTGGGAGGAAACCAGAGAACCCAGAGGAAACACGTGCAAGCATGTGGAGAATATGCAAACGTCACACAAAAACGCCCTTGTCGGACACAGTGATCAGTCACAGGACCTTCTTGCTGTGAAGCGGATGACTACAAAAGTGGGGTCAAAGGTCGAGAGGGATAAAAGACACGATACATGTACAATTCCCAAGCAATATACGTCTGTGCAGACAATACCTTTTTAGTGTCTGTTGTGAAAAGTCCTCGCTTCCTTAGAAAATCCTTGATGTTCGGCAGTGTCCATGTCTCTACTAAATCCAAAATCAGGATCTCATTCACTTCAGCCGTGACACTGTCCCTGGAACAGCTGTTTGTTTACATGTAGATCTAGAAACCTTCATCAGTTCAGATGCTCTCTATCTATGAATAACAATAAACACAAGTTGCCAATCTGCATGCATACACAAATTCAACACTTATTTATTCTCTGTTAATTCGTGGATATACTGAAAGCTACTTATGCAACCCTGTTTTTACAGCAGCGCTTTTAGCCCTCTTGACCTATGACACGGAAATTGTTCACAACAAACAAATATGGCAACGATTATTTACGAAAAGACTAATAGTTTTCAAATATTGAGATTGCAATGCAAACCCCTAACAAGCTTAATGTATGAATCCAATAAATGTCTGAATGTTAAAACACATTTTGTTCTATATGAATGATTATGTCTTGTTTGAGTACACCACTGATGATATTTATGCTATTTTATTCAAACAACCATGACACCGCCCCTTTAAGTCCAGTTATGAACGACATGCACCGAAACTTTGCTGTGATGTTTTAATTAAAAATGCATCCTTATAATTTTTATTTAACTATATTTCACATTCAGTGTGAAGAGTGCTGAGCAGATAGTTGAATTTCTGTCCCTTACTGACCTTGAACTGAGCAGACAATTAACAAATTACAGGGCTGCCATAGAACTCAAGCAGAGATTGGCTGCTGAGTGATGGTAAGGTGCAAAAACTTATTTAAATGCAAATTTTCAACCAAAGGAATAAAAATAAACGAACAAACAAACAAATAAACAAAAATAATTAAATAATTAAATAACTAACCATAGTAAATAAATGCTCAACTCAAGTCTCAATGAAAACATTTCCCCCCGAAAAAAAAATTTCACCAAAAGACATTGCAGAAAAATTCACACTTAACTTTTAAATATTCATCATTCAATTATTTTACAAACTCCTGGGGTCGCGGGGACACTGGAGCCTATCCTGGCCAACTCTGGATGAAGGTGGGGTACACCCTGAATAGCTTGCCAGTCCATAGCAGGGCTAACATACACTTAAAACCATTCACACTCACACCTGGGGCAATCTGGAACAGCCAGTCAGCCTTATGTGCCTATCTCTGGACTGTGAGACTGTGTGAAACTGGAGAACCCAGAGAAAACCCATTCAAGTACAGGGAGAGTAAGCAAACTCCTGAGACTTGCTGTGAGGCCTACATACTAACCACTACGCCACAGTGAGACCAATTTTACATTTTTAAAACCAATAACAAAATACAAGTTCAGCAGTATACTATTGGTCTGTGTAGTCATTTCACCCAGTACTGCTATTTTCTCATTGTGGGTCACTGCTCGAGGACAGCATTTGAGCATATGGCCCTGTCAGTCTTGTAATGTTTTGTAGGGGATTGGGAATTGGCAGAAAGCCTACTGGCCTAGAGGTGTGATTGGAGTTCCCTGTGATTTCCTGAGATGGAGAGGTTGTGGTGCATGCAGCCATGAGATAAATAGGTTGCCAACCAGCTGCGTGTTGTCAGGGGACAGTGGTTTGTTCGTGTTCGGCTGTACCCTTTTCAAGGTTATGTAAAATGCTTATCTTGGCTTGTTGCCTTCAGTTCTTGGCCAGTCTGGGCAACTTGGCACAAGGCTTATTGCAAAATTATATGTTTCATCGAAGTCATTATCTGGATCGTACGGTTTGGGAATAGGCTCTTGTAGAATGGACATCAGCTGTTCCCTAGTGTCTAAAATCAGTGGCCTTTTCCTTCTTTCCTTTGTACCATGTTCCACTTTTGGACTGGACATCTGCTGACTCTGGTTAGGGAACTTGGAGGGCCCCTTTCCCCAGACGTTGAGAGTACATGATGTGATTGGGATGGAGATTCAGATGTGGCTTTCTCTATTTGCTGCAAAACAGCAGGAGTACTGTGACTCGACTGTTCCTCTGATCCTGACGGTGATTTTGCGGATCCAGAACTATCAATTAATATGCAGCACAATAGTGGACACACTGTATCAGTAATGCATTGTGTTATATGACAAACACAGTATGTGCAATCTGATTGGCTGTTGAGTGTTTACCAATTTTTTCAGCCCGCCAACACTTGACCAAAACACGAGCTTCAAATAATGTCAATCTTTTCTCATTTTCTTTTCAATTCTTGCTCCTTATTTGACTAAAATTATCACATAAGATTTACTGCTGGTATATTCTTAACATGAGTGATGGTGAGTATTCAGAGAGTGAACACTTAAGAGTTTGAGGAAGGGGAAATCACCTCTGTTGGTATTGCAAATAACAGCCAGAAAGAGTTCTGAAAGTTTATTCATTCATTTTCTGAACCGCGTAATCCTAATTAGGGTCGCGGGAAGGCTGGCGCCTATTTCAGCCGACTCTGGGCGAGGGCAGAGTACACCCTGGACAGCTCGCCAGGCCATTGCAGGGCAGAAACATGCTGA
>JAQMYF010000023.1:5468444-5481642 GCA_030014195.1 Neosilurus mollespiculum | reverse complement strand
TTCAACTATGTAAAGAACAAAGTATTTAATAAGAATATTTCATTCATTCAGATCTAGGATGTGTTATTTTAGTGTTCTCTTTATTTTTTTTGAGCAGTGTAGTTTTAGGGAATATTCATTCATTCATTTACTAAACTGTTTAATCCTAATTAGGGTCACGGGGAGGCTGGCGCTCATCTCAGCCGACTCTGGGCGAGGGCGTGGTACACCCTGGACAGCTCACCAGACCATTGCAGGACCAACAGGAAATATGGAAAAGGTTTTATCATCTAGTTAATATTCATTCATTAATTTTCTGAACCGCTTAATCCTAATTAGGGTCGCGGGGAGGTTGGCGCTCATCTCAGCCGACTCTGGGCGAGGGCGGGGTACACCCTGGACAGCTCGTCAGACCATTGCAGGACCAACAGGAAATATGGAAAAGGTTTTATCATCTAGTCAATATAGTTTACAAATTTTATGAACAGTTTGATATATACTATAATACAAAACTGCTATTTTTTTCATAGTGGCCATGTTGAAAATTGCGGAAGTTGCAGTGGCCAGCAATAAATTTACTAAATTTTAATCATCATCCGAAAATACTTCTTACCAAGTATCATGCTTCTATTACTAAATAAGTTCTCACTTTCTCTTTATATATACACACACTACATTGCATTTTTATTTTACATTCCCCCTATTGTGTTCTCATACTGCTCTATTATTTGAAGCTAGTTTGCTTGTCGGCACACACTGTGATGGCTAAATCAAATAATGTCGTCTTACAACAGGTCTGTTTTTTTATAATTTAAAATCACAATTTGTAATATTTCCTTCAAGATTTTCCTAATGCATTTACTTTAACTTGCTAAACAACACAAGGCTACTTTCCATCCATGTGATTAATTTATCATCAATATACTTTTCCTTATCATTGCTGTGGACCTGGATTCAAAGCCAATCCTGATAACATGGACACAAGATGGTATAATTCAGCCTGGCTGGGACAGCAGCACACACATTCACCCAGCCATTTACAGCTGGGAGCAATTTGTTGTAACCAATCCAATTCTAATTTTGGATAATGGAAGTAACCTGAAAAAACCCAGAGTAAACCTACACAAACAAGGGGACAACAAGCAAAACTAGATACAGGCACTAATATCTAGTGGTCCATGATTGTGCTAAGGCAATGGATATGGTATTATTGGTTATAATCCCCAACCACCCTCCACCCGCTGGCAGATAAATTATTGCACAAACTATTTAATTGTAAATTTTACTTAAGTTTAAATCAGTACTGGTATGCAGAAAATTAATTAATTATCCATACCACTTATCATTTATTAGGGTCACTGGGCGGCTCGATCACATCCGACTCTGGGCAAAGGCAGGGTACATTGTAAACAACTCGCCAGTCCATCAAACAAACAACACAGGTTTGACCTTTATTAAGTTTTTTTTTGTTTTGTTTTGTTTGTTGTGTCCTTGAGAAATGTTTTAATACAGTAATCCAATTAAATATTTGAATGCACATGCATTAAGGTATCATTTGGAAGAAAATTACTGGTATGTCCTGTCACAAGGAAGTGACATCACATGTTGACTGCATGCTTCACTCATGCAGTTATCATAACTGAGGAGAGGAAGGCAGCAAAACAAAAGCACACAGCAGTTGAGCCGCACACCTATTTCTGCATGTGTAATCTGTATGCAGAGGATTTCTCTGTCGATTCGCCATAGCAACGGAGCTGCAAATCTGTGATGAAAATTATTGGCTGGAACTCAATTTTCCCCATGGAGAAGACCAAGTGAAAGGTGGACGACAGGATGAGACTGGGGGAATTCTCCTGTTAGGATCGTGATCGCTTTGTGACGCTAGGCTCTGAGGTGTTTACGCTCCCGTTGACAGACGCTCAATCGGTTCTTAGGGTTGACTCTGGCTGACGGATGGAAGGACCGAGCGATTGCAGGCTGGGGACAACATGAGCCCGATCCTTTTGTGTCTGTTTGCCATGCATGATCGACCGTGGCTAAATGAGGGAGAGGACGACGAAAAAACCCTTTCATTTACTTCTTGTCTTGCCTTAAAATTCCCCTTATACTACACTCCGTTCACCTCCCCTCCCCTCCCCTTTCTCTTTCTCGCTTTCGCTCTCACACTCCCTCTCACAGTTTCACTCCTCCCTTCACTCATCAAAGCCAGTAGCCTAGTATTCTCTCTACAGCTGCTTCCTCTATGGTCTCTTGGAAAAACAGCCTGCACATCTCTCCCTTGCTTATAAAGGCAAGACCTTTTTTAACGTTTCATCGCCAGGACAGCAGGATGCTTCCATGCAGGCTTTGATTGCTTTCTCTCTTTGTGTTTTCCCCTTCCCCTTCCCTCTCCTAAATTCCTGCCCTTTGACCCTGACCCTTCCCTTTCCCCTCAATTGCCCCTTACCCTCTATTCCCTTTTCTCTCTTCACACCCACTTGATCATGTTGCCATGGGTCTGCCGGGTCCATCCTCTCCTTGCCTTTATCTCCTTTGCCTTGCTGACACGAGGAGAAAACTGTCCAGCCACCTGCAAGTGCCCGGACCCTCACACGGTGGATTGTAGCGGTCGAGGACTCACTCGCCTCCCAGACGAGATTCCGCTGGATGTGCGAAGGTTGCTGCTGTCCAATAACTGGATCCCGCGCATTCCATCTGACTTTCTTGTACTCTACAGTGACTTGGTGTATCTAGATCTCCGGAACAATTCACTCTCACACATTGAGCCAGGAACCTTGAGCACCTCCTCCAGGTTAGTTTTCTTGGACTTGGGCAGCAACAACCTGACTGAGATTCCGAAAGGAACATTTGGCGAGTCCCGGAGCCTCATCAAGTTGCGCTTGGGCAACAACCCTCACCTGAGCATGGTCAGTGAGGATGCCTTCAGGGGCTTGACCTCACTACGAGAACTTGAACTGGAGCGCAATGCCCTTTCTACTCTGCAGGTTGGTGCACTGAGCCAGCTGCCTTCCCTGCGGGTCGTCAGGTTAGAGGGCAACCCTTGGGTGTGCAATTGCAACTTTGCCAACCTTTTTGCTTGGCTAGTTGAGAACAGCCACAAGCTTCCAAACGGTAAGTTCTTGAGATTTTGTGAAACATGAATAATAACATTCATCATCTATGCTTTAAATAGTATTCAGTAGAGGATTCCATTTTTTTTGTGATATTTTCAGTCAAGGCTTTGCTATTTATAGTAATGCAATTAAAACAGGGAACCCTTCTTAAGGTCTAAATTTATTTCAGCAACCAACGTGAAGGAAGTTACAGAATAATGATACAAAATCTAGGGCATTTTCCAGCCTGGTAAGGCATTTTTGTCAGCCCCCCTCTGGGTTCAGCATGCTTCTATTATTCTCAGCCTATCTCATATTTAGCATTCCACTCCACATGGGGATGTGCTCTATCTACGTCATACTTTTGGCAATCACGCCAAGCAACTGCTTTCCCCCTTCAAGTATACATGTGTATTAGCCAGTTACAGGCATGCTGCTAATACATAGATATATTTCTGAAATCGCTTTTGCTAAAAGGTTGTCAAGGCTTAGCTATATAATGGAGGGTTGTTATGGAGGATTTTATGTATTTGGAGTGAATGTTTTATTTTTTCTTTTGCATTTACACATAGGGATGAGAATGCATTTGAGACACATGCTGCATTTAGGAAAACAAAGTAAAATGTACTATAAAAAGCAATGCAAACAGACTAATTGCAAGTGTTGGAGCAGTAGGGACATTCCTCTGAAGTTGCATGGTTTTAACTTTATTTTAAGTAATGCCTCCTTAAAAAGTTAAAAATAAGGTTTTTATTGGACACTTCATCCTAAATTAAACTACATTACATAAATAATGATTATGGAACTGCACACATTGGAGGGACCCCTCCCAGCCCTTTGCATTTAAAACTGTCAAACCTCACCTAGTGATGACTTTAGTGATGCAGGGAATCCACAAAGTTGGAAAAAGTTAATTGACACTTGCCTGGGTTACTTCTACCTTGCTTTGTTACCCACAGTTTGTTATTTGGTGGAGGAAGTACTGCTCTACAGCATACTAATGTAATGCACTCCATAGCCACCAGTCACGGCTTCTTGAGACTGGTGTGATTGGAGCAACTTTGGCTGAGGTCAGGTTTTAGTGTTTATTTCTTTGAAATAAGGACAAGTTTTGACAACCTGCTGATTATTTCCAATAGAATATATCATATCACAATCACCCTATGACTTTAGCTCTCAGCTTTTGAAAAATTCAATTTCCAATATCTTGGAGAATATTGGAGGTAATCAGCTGAAATTTGGAGCAGACGTTTACCCAACTACATGCTTCTTAAATATGCAGAAGACTTAAAAATCACTCATCACACTCACTCATTTGCGGGAACTACTGGAGCCTTTCTCAGCCTACACTGGGCGAAGACATGGTACAGCCAAAATTCAATTCAATTCAGGTTTATTTGTATAGCGCCTTTTACAATGGACATTGTCGCAAAGCAGCTTTACATAGTAAAAGGAATTTAAACATTTTTTCTACAACCCCTACACGTCCCAGATGAGCCCGCGGCAGTGGCAAGAAAAAACTCCCTCAGTTGACACGAGGAAGAAACCTTGAGAGGAACCAGGCTCATAAGGGGAAACCCATTCTCATTTGAGTGAAACCATAAAAAATACAAACCATATAAGAGAAACCTCATTACAGTCCTACATGTAGTCCGGTTGGTTATACCACAACTGTATTTCCTAAATAATTGTAGCAAAAGAGTTTATATCACCAGCAGTGAAAAGTGAACTGAACAGTTCACCACACCATGATAGGGCCAATGCACACAAGCATTCACACTCACATCAACACCCAGGGGCAATTTGGAACAGGCAATTAGGCTGATGTGCATGTCTTTGGAGTGCTAACTGCTACGCCACCATGCCACCAGATTTAAAGCTAGGATTAGTAATCTGCAAAAAGAGTTAGCAAAATTTAATAGTTAGGCTAAACTACTTCCCTGCCCTCGGAGGCACTTTTAAAGATCATTTCAACCAATAGTTTGTGTATACAGCTAAAAATTTACCAACCCCAATTTTAACCAACCTCAACTTTAAAGTGTAATTTCCAACTTTGGTCAGACTGCGAATAGAACTATTTAAATTACATGGGAAAATGTTCTGGATGAGACCTCCCAAATTTCAGTATCATTTGATTATATACAGTACATAGGATATACTGTAGTTTTACATCTGTGATGATGGAAAACCAAATATACACCATGCTCTTTGACTTAAATATATCCCAAGGAACTGAAAACCTTTTTAGTCACACTAATACTTTTTCCAGATGCAAGCATTAACAATTCTAAGGGATGATAATGAAATGAGTTACAGAACCACAAAAACCGATTATGTGGAGATATGACCCAGTGAGCAGAATACAAGAAGAGTAATTACTATCTACCAAGAATGAATCACTAAAACCAGATAATGAAAGATCATGTAAATCATGAAAAATAGATTAGATAACTGCACTTACTCAAAATATAAACCATCAGTATGTTCTTTTATGTAGAAACCACCCAAATTAGACCATTAGAAGATAGAAATGACAAAAAGCACACAGCAGAAAAGAAATAAATTCAATTAAAAGGCTCCAGCTGCCATATTCTCTCAGACAAGGTCATTTCTCATCAATGGGCAGATGTTTACTGTATTTACTCACAGGGTGACATTCTGGAAAAGAAGTCCTTGGGACTCCTTAATCGTCAGAATGACATTTCCTTTTAGAGTGAATAAAAATAACAGTAGATTACTTCAGATAAGCATACAGAGGTATCAGATGAGCAAACAGCGTAGGGCTGGTACTGGCAGTACATTTTTTTGAGAAGCTTGCCTCGCAGCATGTTTACACATCAGTCTGACCTTGTTCTGTCTTTGGTACTTCCTACAGAGTTTAGAGCCAAGGGTTGGGCAAGGGGATATTGAGTAGCGGCAAAGAAAAGCTCCTGTTAGCATCTGCTAAATTGTCCGAATACTACCAATTAGGGGTTGCAAATGCATTTATCATTGGGGTTTAATTACTGCAGTCCAGTGAATGGGTATTACATGGAGCAATAAAAAAAAATTAGGCTCACAGATAAGCAGCAGTGGCAGCAGACCAGGAGCTATGAACAGAGCCGTGGCTTTTGCATACATGCCAACTGGCCCAGCATGTTTGTTTTCCATGATTCATTTAGAACTTCATCTCACCTCACTGCTTATTTCTGCATCTCTGGCATCTCTTGACTTAAGGGAAGGCCAAACGCTAGCTGGTCATGGGTAGAATAAACCACACTGACCTTTCCATATATGTGCATATGGGATATGAAGTCAGACTTGGACATCTTCTGGGACATTTTCTGAACAGACCATAACGACAAGGTGGAATTCTAGGGGGCTAGAACTTGACGACACTCCCAAAGTGTGATTTTTAGGGGGATTCCCTACTTGGGCTTACTTCATACTCCTAAGGCGTCTTTGAAAGCAGGCTTAGTAATAGCATGCATCATATGTCTTTTACATCAAAACATGCTATTATTTGTACAATCTTCTTCATAAAAAATAAAGAAAGAGAGAAAGAAAAAAAAATATCAATAAATGCACACATATGGGGTGCAAATGTACTGCAAAAAAGTCGTACATGGGTCACATAGAAGAAGCTGTAAACACTGAAGTGATACAGCGAAATACACTGAGCTATATACTGATCGTTCATGTATATGAGCAGACACTTGTCTGATGTATGGAGCTGTAGTGTAGTGCAGATGTGTCTAGTTTTAATTTATTCATAAGTTCATTAGTTTGTATCTGATTTTCTTAGTTTTTTATATCTGTGTATATTATTTTTGCCATTACCTCTCCTTATATGAACTGACTCTTCTGCGTCCTATTCTCACAATTTTTCCAAATGCTGGCCTTTTCGAACAGGCTAATGCAGACTATTGAGCAGATTTTAGCAGATTGCAACTTCGAAAATGTAAGTAAAAACCACCTGAACATGAAAATACATATTTTTACTGTAAGAGTTTGGAAAGCTTTCCTTTCATTTCGCTTTAATGCTCTATAGCAATTTGGTTTTTGTTATTGATTCAGTTCTGTATTGCAAATCCATTCTTTTGTGTGGCAATTCATGTATCACCACAATGGCTCCAAAAATGGATTTTATTATTCTTAATATATATATTTTTAACCAATATGTTTGAATTTGAGGTGGTGAATTGGTGCCATTATCTCTAGTTCTACAGGTGCTGCACTCTAAACCCTTCACACATTGGTAGGCAGTACCCCATCCCGCGTCTCATACTGTTAATCTTTCTTGATCATGTTGATTTCTCCTCTTTAACATCAGAAGGATTCATCTATTTCTTTCCACTAAGGCCACTCAGCCACTTGTTTAGTCCCTCCTCATCTCAAGGCTAGACTACTGCAACTAAATCCTGGCAGGTCTCCCTCTGAGCACCATTCGACCCCTACAACCTGCTTTTCGACTTTCAACCTTCCCAAGTTCTTCCACATGTCTCTGATGCTGCACTCTCTCCGCTGGCTTCCTGTGGCTGCTCGCATCAGATAAAAAAAAAACACTAAAGCTTGCCTACAAAGTTAAAAATGGAGCAGCACCCTCCTCCCTCAAAGCATTTATCACACATGTACAATAAAAACAAGGGACAAGGAAAATCAAATTGGGGGAAATCAAATTGGAATCACAATACCGATCAAATTGGCAAATAGATATATTGGATTGGGTGATTCCAATGATCTCCTAGTCAGAAAGGCTGAAAAGCATACAATGTTTAAACATATGCATGAATAAGATTACTTGTATTCATATACATTTATATAGTTGAGTACAATAGTTAGCATCTCCTTTTTTTTATACAGTCCAGAAAAGATATTAAAAAAATAACACGTGGATGTTTCCTGCAAGATTCCAAAACACAAATAGGTTGTAAAGAAGTTTTGCATTGATCATCTGACTATTGCTATGCATGCATAAACACTGCAACTGTTTTTTTAATGAAGAAAAATTCTTTATATTGGAGTTTTAAACTCATCACATTTACACAATTACGATATCATGGGATGAATTTATTTTATTTTTTCACATGGTGGTATGGATCCAGTAGATACTGCATTTGGCATTGAAGGTGATGGATTTTTAAATCAAAATGTGGTTTTAAATCAAAATGACACTGGCCTTCATGTCCCTGGGAAGGCTTATTACCCTCTTGAACCCAACGGTTGAGATACAGTCTGAACTTCATCTTCGAAAATGGCTCATTTTCCTCTAGAAATGAGCTGACTTGCTGTACATGATGAACTATCCATTTCAACACACTGATGGATTTTCTGTCTGGTGCAAACTGATGATTCGTCTATAGCATTCCTGATAATAAAGGAAAATGCCAGGAAAGGAAGGTAATACATGAAGCTAGATGCAATGGACTATAAGGCTATTGCAGCAAGAAGTTGTATTTAATCATAATTACATGATATCTTACAGTCCATCAACCCTTATATAGTTATATACTGCAGGTAATGTCAAAACTCAATTGTCCTTTGTGGTAACTTAATTTTCTTAGTGAATTACTGCAATCATTACTGGTTGTAAAAGAGCTGGTCAATTACCGTGCCTCGTTTAAACCTGATTCTTTAAAATCCCTCAGTTAAACAACCAATAGAGAGATTGAAAAGAGGGATAAGTAAGCATGAGGGTCATTGATGAACACTTACTCATTCACTCATTTAAATCTATTAGGGTCATGGTGAGGCTGGAGCCTATCTTGGCCAAAACAGGCTGAAGGCGGAGTACACCATGAGCAGCTCGCCAGACCACTGCAGGGCCAACATAAACACACAACCATTCACACTCGCACATTAAGCTAATTAGCTGTACCAAATTGCCCCTATGGGTGTGTTTTTGGACTACAGGAAGAAACCAGAGTACCAAGAGGAAACCCATGCAAGCATGGGGAGAACATGCAAACACCACACAGAAATGCCTTCGCCCAGGACTCGAGCCCAGGACCTTCTTGCTGTGAGGTGGATGTGCTAACCACTGTGCCACCGTGCCGGCTTGAGGATTACTGAATTGAAATTTTACGAATTATTAAGTATTAAAAAGGCACCTGGTACAGGGAGTAGTGTTGCCACCTTGCAGCTGTAGGCTTCCCATTTCAATCCCAAGCATGAATTACTGTCTGAGTGAAGTTTACATCTGTGTTCCGACGTTCTTAGCCTGGAGGAATAGCTGTGAGTGAGGAGATTTCATGATTATGTGTGGGTGCAGCTGATTATCTGGAAAGTGTAATAACTTATTTATGAGTTTGTGTTTTCTCCTTATGGCTGTGTGGGTTTCCTATGAGTACTCTAGTTTCCTCCCACCACCCAAAGACATTACTGTAAATTGCCCTTTGGTGTGAATGGTTGTTTATCAACCTGTCCAGGATGTTCCCCATCTCTTGTGGGTAGTCAGCTGGGATTGGCTCCAGCTTCCCTTTTGACCATGACAGATAAGGATGGATGGATGGAGGTATGGATTAATGGATATCTTAATACGGTTTGATGTCTTATAGTACATGTTCAAATGCAGTTTTACTGCTTTTTTTTGGAGTTGTGGTGAAATCAGGGTGTTTGTTCAGCAACAAAGCCCCTGATTTGTTTCTGCAAATGAGCAGCCATGTTGCATATAGTTTTTGGTGCATCTGGTCAGGCGGTAGGCTTTGTCTCCACCTCTCCACACCACTGAACAAAACGCTAGAGCTGTTTTGCTTTAGGCATCAAAAAGGAAACACATATATGAGAATGTAAATGAAGGTTTCTATAATAACAGTAAGCAGAAAGTAGGTAGATGTGCATTATTAAAGCTGTAGTCAACGTCCATTCATATCTGTGTGTTCATCATGGATTTTACCATGTGCAATGGCGACCACAGATATGCATGAGGATGCTTTAGAAAATAAGGATCTCTGCATAATCTCCAGCAAATCTTCTCTGATTGTAGACCGGTAGTGGTCGAGACCCACACTGTACTGTATCTGGCTCTGTTCTGTGGTGTTTAACTGGGTCTGTATGGGTTTGTGCTCATTCACTCACTCATACAGCATGCTTCTGTTCTCCCTGCGGTATGTACAGTACATGCAAATTCCAGAATGAAATGTTTAACAATGTACCGTATGTTACCTATGTGGATCATATGTAGTAAGATCAGATGTTAAAAAAATCATATGTCAGATGTAAATTGGTCACCGAATTTTTCCTTTAAATGAAATTAAAATGACCTACAGGTTCAAATACAATCATGTGGATATAGGCAAACTCATTCACTCACTCATTCAACCACTTTATTCATTTAGGGACGCACGAAGGCTGGAGCCTATCTCAGCCGACACTGGGCAAAGCGGATTACACCCTGAACAGCTCGCCAGAATATTGCATGTCAACACACACAACCATTCACACTCACACCGAGAGGCAATCTGGAACAGCCAATTAGCCAATTAGTAGATCGGCTTGAAGCGGTCTTCGCTGACTACGGAATCGTGTCTGAAAGGAAACGTTTTCAGAGTTCGGCCTGTGCAATGCTATGGTATGTTTTCTGTCATTTCTGCGTGTGTTTGTATAGCCGTATGCTTTGCACTCTGCTATTTTCCTGGCGGCACAGCTCAGCACTGGCCGAAAATGTGTTATCATAGACTGGTGTCTGCTGCATGCAGCCCAACCAATAGGACAAATCAACGAATTTGCGTCACTACCAGGGCTGGAACAGACAATTAAGAAGGCAACATTTCACTGCACCTAGTAGTGATAGTCACGTGTACTTGACAAGAAGCAAGCCCTGACGTTGCCTGAAGGATCCGCTGATGTCATACGTGACCGTTTTAAAGAGCTAGTAATACAAATTCACCACAGGTAACCTTTAAGGAAAACTGCCACATATTCGCAAATTTCATCAAACAGTTTCCTTTGTTGGCCTTGCGATGGCCTGGCAAGCTGTCCAGGGTGTACCCCACCCTCGCCCAGAGTCGGCTGAGATGGGCGCCAGCCTCCCCGCGACCCTTATTAGGATTAAGTGGTTCAGAAAATGAATGAATGAATGGATGAGTTTCCTTTGTTTAGTTGTGCATTATTATGCTCTGTGTGTCCGAAGGCAGATGTTGGCGACATATTAGTGAGTGCATGTAATTGAAACCTGAGTTCGGCTGCAGCTGGAACAGCTGCCGATGTAGAAAATTAATCAAAACCCTTTGAATAATCAGAATCAAGCATTCGGCAGAGCTGTGGTGTAGAGAGAATATAAATCAGCCGGTTGTATTTGGGTGAAACCTCTGCTAAATAAAATGAGCAAAATATTGGACAAATAAAATAGTTAGAAATTAGAAAATGGAAATTTGGTTTAAGTAAATAAGCAACATGTTTATATTATGATCTCACTCTTGCACCTGCATGGAAATAGAGCCATGTATAAAATGTAATAATATACAAGTGGGTATTTATGAAGAGGTGTATTCATGTCACATCCTGGGAGACTTTCAACTAAGTGATCAAATAAGGCGTGTGCAGCTTATCCGCTGAGCTAGTCTGGTGATAAACAGCCCCCAGTGGCCTCTGGTTTAGCACTAGCCATGCCATGAATCTTTTAATTGGAAAAAGGGTGTAAACATGATCTGATGCTGTCTGCCCTGTGTTCAGGTTAAACGGAGACAAAACACATGTATAACTCGGCCAACAGCAGCCCTGCATTGATCAGACACGGGACTAGTACAGGTTTAGGGCCGCTACCATGTTCCGCACATCAGGATAAAAATCATAAACCGTTAGTTTTAATGTTTAATCACTAAACTGTAGCTGAACACTTATGAGGGAGATTGAACAGGCTGAACTTCTGTGTCACGACTCCTCTGTGGTCCTGTGAGCCAGACGGCATAGAGGCCCAGACATGCATAAAAAAGCGGTTCATGTGACAGGGTCACTGTGTTTATTTTTCCAGGTAGGCTTATCCAATTACCACCCATTGATGATTTCATTTACAGCAGTCTGAATGTGCAACAACTGGGCTACTTGGTGGAAAACTTTTACTTTTAAAGGACATTTGAAATACAACAATAATGGCACCCATTAACGCACAAGTTAAATATAACAGTGAGGAATTAATACAGGGTGACCTAATAAAACCTCCCACGTTTAAAAGGTAAATAAAAACAAATTGTTAAAGATAAACAAATTATTATTTGCACACCTGAAGCATCATTCAATGCAGTTTTTTATACATCATGTTTTAAAGATGATCATCTATTGGTGGCTGTCATTGTCTGTACAGGCTTGGAGGCAGTTTCGGAAGAATGTCAGGGGAATGGCCACCCAACTCCGCCATGCAACAAGTCTGGAAACGTTTCCCTCAGCACTTCCAATGATCTTTCACTATAAAAATAAATAAATAATAACATTACAGTTATAAGATAACCAGCGAGACTTCATGTTAAATTAAAGACCTGCTACTTGCTAACGTGCAACAAGTTTCTGCTACATGATTTGTATTTTTATTTGGTTTCATCCAAATGTGGGACTGGGGCAGTGGTGGCTTAGTGGTTAAAGCGATGGGTTTCTGATCCAAAGGTCAATCCCCACTTGTTGGGCCCTTGAACAAGGCCCTTAACGCTCAGTTGTATATTTAAAAAAAGTAATTGTAAGTTACTCTGGATAATGCTGTAAATGAGAATAGGTTTCCTGTTTGAGTCTGGTTGCCTCAAACAATGTCATCTATTCATTAATTTTCTTAATAATATAATCATATTATTAATTGATCATAATTAGGGTGGCGGGGAGCCTGGTGTCCATCTTAACTGACTCTGGGCGAAGGCTGAATACACCCAGAACAGCTAGCCTGGCCATCACAGGGCCAACACACCTACAACCGTTCACACTCACTCTCACACATAGGGGCAATTTGGAACAGCCAGTCAGCCTACTGTGCATGTTTTTTGACTGTGAGAGGAAACCGGAGCACCCAGAGGAAACCCACGCAAGCACTGTTACAGGAACACAGAACTGTTACAGGAAGGTTGTAGAGGTGCCAATAAATTTTAAATCCAGAATATACACTCACCGGCCACTTTATTAGGTACACCTGTCCAACTGCTCATTAACACTTAATTTCTAATCAGCCA
>JAQMYF010000023.1:5444211-5467736 GCA_030014195.1 Neosilurus mollespiculum | reverse complement strand
GCAGTTCTGAAGGCAAAAGGGGGTCCAACCCGTTACTAGCATGGTGTACCTAATAAAGTGGCCGGTGAGTGTATATTTACTTGTAACTTCAGTGTGTGTGTGTGTGTGTGTGTGTGTGTGTGTGTGCGTGTGTGCGTGTGTGTGTGTCTGTGTCTATGTTTAGCGGCTGTGTTTGAGAAAATGCCATGTGATGTCCTCAAGTCCCCTGCATGAGGGAAACCCCTCCTGCATGTGAGTCATGCTTAGCCGTCACACTCTAACAGTGAATATGACACGTGAGTGGTTTCTCCCCCACCCTGCCATGGGTTTATACTCCGATTTATTATCTCGCCTACACGAGTTCTGGTATTGAGACACCCCCTCACCCTTTTGCCCCCACCTGCCCTCCCCCTGTCTGTATGGGTTAATTCACACAGGGTTGAGGTTGTGTGTGTTGTGTATTATTTCTCCCATAAGAGGTTAAACGAGGAAGATAATCCTGGACGAAAATTTAGCCAGCATTTAAAAAATGCTAACAAAATCTACAACTGTGATCACTGCAGATTTATCATTTAGAGAGGAAAGGTTTTGCTGTTTTTTTTTTTTTTTTATGTAAAAGTTGTTGTTGTTGTTGTTGTTGTTTTTGTTAGCTCCGCCCAAACCTGAGTTTTGGCGAAGGTATTCAATCTGCAGGTATTTACAATTTAGTTTTTCTGTGAACAAAATCCTGCCCACACCCGTCTTGGTCTTGGTGAGAACACGACCCTACCTGAGTCCTAAAAACGATCTGATTTTGCAACGTCTGTGTCAAAGGTCAAGGTCAGAGCAAGGCCACAAAATTTTGGAAATTGGGTGCATATAAGTTTTAAGAGTGCTGATAGACATGCCGTTACTATGAAACACTAATAGGAAACCATATATTGGCTTCCAGATGAGACAATTACCTTTGACCTTGAGTGACCTTTAGAGATCAAACTCCAGCCATCTTGTAAATCTTTCAAACGAGAGTTTTTTTTTCATTAATTTGATTATGTCCATGTACTATAGAATATCTTGTAAGACGAGCACGTTGGGTTTGGGGGATTTTAATGTACGTTAACTGCTTCATTTTCAGCCTTTCTCACCAACCATTTTAACAACTCATTGAACACTAATGAAGCTTGAGGAAATTGAGGTGTTGCCTTTTCTAGCATGTTTTCAGGAAATGCTAATTTCATGCAATTCTTTCAAACAGCTACTCGTGTATACTGCATGATTTTAAAATTGGCTTTATGAATGCTGCCTTTACTTATACTGGCGGTCCATTCACTTGATGGAACATATATGTTCTGAAGGTGCAGTTGTGCTTCTACCTATCCATCTGTCTTTATTTCCCCACTTTTGCTGATTGCAATCCATCAAGCGGTGACACGCAGGGGAAGCTGGCCGTCTGTTCGGCTTCTCCTGGCCTGTTGTGATGGGAGTCTCTTCAACGTACACGCTTGGTCGCTTCATCCCATTAACTCGAGCCCAACATAACCTTCACTGAGGTACAGATGACGGAGTAGCTCTGTTTTTTTAAGATGACTTGTCATCTTCAGCCAAGGGAGTGATCAGCTCTACTGCCATAAATACAACAGGTATCCTTTACAGTAGGTTTGACATTAAAAACTAGGAGTTTTCAGAGTGACACAGATGTACATGAGGGTGTAATGTTTCTGTTCCTGCCCTTTATCTTTGTCCTTTGTGTGAGTTTTGGAAAAGGACAGGACGACAGCATGCTGGATGACTCATTATGGACTCGATGCCGGGTGAAGGCAGTCACTGCTTCTTTAAAATCCTAACTGTATAAAAACACAGGCAACACAGTCTGTGTTATAAAAAAAATCTTACAAATACGAAAACTTTCAATGGTAAAGGAAATTGGCCGACTTAACCTTGCCCGAGTGCTGAATGCATCAAACCAAGCCTTACTGAACCCTAGCACTCACTTACCAGAGCAAAGTACTGACTTGGACTTTTATAGGTCCCATCATGCATTGCATATGTATGCTGCCCCATGTAACACCACCCAATTACCCCAAGTCAGGCTCCATTAAATATATAAATATGTAAAAAATTTTGGCAGTATTTTAATTTGCCCTTATAGGGAAACACTCCTTTAATGGATTAAAAATATTGTAGATGTGGAGAAGTTAAGGAGTAGCGGGATTAGCCATCCTTACAGCATAATTTGTGTGTATGTAATACGTTTTAAGCTATACAGAGCTTATTTTAACATAAATGACCACAATGAAAAACCACAATGGTCATTTTATCCCATGAATTACTAGCGAGGGCTGAACTGCGGGGTTTAGCAGTCATTTCCCCAGAAGTGACGTCAACACGTTGGGCGGGGTTGCAAGCAGGTCGCTTCAGCGTGCGACATTTTAAGTGATTAAAAAAAAAAAACGTGTTCAGGAAGCAACTATGGCTAGCAATTTGGAGGAAATGACATATTTGAACCAGACAGGGAGAAGTCTTATGGAGACAGTGAGACGTTACATTCTAGTGACTCTGAGGACAAGATTGATGCCAGAGATGAGCATAACGAAAATGGCTTATGCAGCTAACGTTTTGCCAACTCGGCTTTCCTGTCGGCAGTTGGTTTAGGAACAAAAAGAAATGTTGTCAGTGATTTCTGCGATTGTTGTTTGTGCAGCTCAGTACTGGCCCATAATATGTTATGATGCATGGGGACAGTGATGCAGCCCAGCCAATCCAGTGAGACTGAGTCACTACCAGGCTGGAACAGCCAATGAGGAAGGCAACATGTCTCTGAGTATGCGGAGAGTCGTAACACTGGCACGTACATTGACAATGGGCAAGGACTGATGTTGCTGGAAGGAACCGCTGATGTTTCAGTGATCGTTTTAAAGAGCTACTAACACTTATTCACCACAGATACACTTTAAGACACCCAAGTCTTAGAGAATCACTCGAGATTTAAAATTTTCTTAACTTTCTTTTAAAGGTGTAAACTCAGTGTGTTTATACTGTATATCTGTGATTATGTTTTGCTTATTATATGCATATATTTTTTGTATTAACAAATGAACAAAGTACATTTCACTATAAAACTTCTGCTAGAAATTATATTACATACATATTTTTTCCAGAAAATTCCTTTCTATCATTAATCCTGGCCATTACAGCAGAAGATTTTTTTTTTCTGCTGGAGTTCTCTTCAAGGACTAAAATATAATACAGTATAAAAAAGGACAATATTTTTCCTTTTCTTTTTCTAGAGTGATGGAGAATTGGGTAACTGTTCACTCAGCACTTGTAACATAAGATCTCAATTAGGCGGCGAAATTAGAAACTTTGTCGTGTACAGAATAACTGGCCCACTTTCTTTGGTGAAAGAGATGGAGAGGTTGATTACATCACCGGTATGTATAATAGGCTGTTGGCTTAAACCATTCTAAGCATTTGGCACTGTAATGCAGTGGTTAGCATGTCTGCCTCACAGCAAGAAGGTCCTGGGTTTGAGTCCCAGACTTGGGTGTTTCTGTGTGGAGTTTGCATTCTCTCTGTACTTGCATGGGTTCTCCGGTTTTCTCCCACAGTCCAAAGAAACGCATATTAGGCTTATAGGCTTTTTCTTATTGCCTTTAGGTGTGAGTGTGAATAGTTGAGTGAGTGTGGGGTAGGTGTTGGTGGGGGGTTTGTGAGCCGTTCAGGGTGTACCCTGCCTTCATCCAAAGTTGGCTGATATAGGCTCCAGCCTTCTCACACATGATGGATGGATGGATGGATGGATAATATATAGTATCTTGTGTGTGTGTGTGTGTGTGTGTGTGTGTGTGTGAGAGAGAGAGAGAGAGAGAGAGAGAGAGAGAGAGAGAGAGAGAGAAAGAGAGACTTCCTGAAGACTTGACTTAACTGCTCATTTTGCAATATTGCAGGTTACTTCTAGCTTTCCAGGCTTTCATTGTGGGGAAAAAATAAGTCTGAGCTGACATTTTCACATCACAATCCAGAGAGATCAAATATATTCTTGTATCCAGAAACATATTGATGCATAACACTATTAGAACAATGACTTCCATCGGCAGCTCCTGAAAGCAGGGTGTTAATAACCCGCATAAGCCCTCAGCCATACATTAAAAAGTTATCATTAGAGGAATATTGAATCACAAATAAAATACATTATTCAGCTTTCAGAGAAAGCCTGAGGACACGTGGACAGAACAAAGCAAACACCCCACCCCCCCAACACCCCACCCTTTCCCATAGTAGATGAGTCTAGGCCTAAGAGAACTCTGGAAATATAAATAGAAGCCATTTATCTCCTTTGCCTCTAGTGAGTTTGCTTAATGTTTAAGTATAGCCCATCACACGAGGCATGGTGTCATATGAACTGCTCTTAAATTTGCAGACAAAATGATTAAGGCCAGACTAGTGATCAAGAAGTTACAACTTTCTAAAATACAGGAGCTATGAAATGCTCTACGCTCCCCACGGATCTCATTAGAGCTTTTGCTGATAAAAACTCTGCTGACATTTAGCAAAGTGTAATTACCATCTGCTTGGCACTTTATTCTTTTTATGTAGATGATCAAAATGTCTCTACAGAATTTTGGTGATGTCTGAAAAAAAAAAATTATAACAATAGGAATGATTGTAAATCAGCATTCACACTCGCAAGTGCCAAAGCTGGGCGGCGCAGTGGCGTTGTGGTTAGCACGTCCTCTTCACAGCAAGAAGGTCCTGGGTTCGAGTCCATGGTTTGGGCGTTTGTTTGAATTTTGCATGTTCTCCCCATGCATATGTAAGTTTCCTCCAGGTACACTGATTTCGTCCCACAGTCCAAAGACATGCACGTTACTCTAACTGGTTGTTCCAAATTGAGAAACAAAAATGTGACCCTCCAGCACAAAACCAGTCGGAACTCGCACGACCCAGGTAAGCGGCTCATAGAATAACGCCATCTTTCATTTCCCACTTCCTACTTGGAGGCCACTTATGTCCTAAAGTCGGGTGCTGTTAGCTGCTAGCGTGCACGTGGTTCGGGAGTTCAATTCAAAACTAGTTTTAGAGTGTACAACACACTGTATGAAATTATCATCTCCTAACGGTTATTTACACTCTAAAACTAGTTTAGAGACACCCCCCCTCCCCCCAACCCCATGTGCACGCTAGCTGCTAACAGTGTGAGACATTAAGGACATAAGCGGCCTTTGTGCTGGGTCACAAATGGAAGAAAACCTTTAACAAATATCACAAAGATATTGTTGACTATGTTAATGATTACTACAGTTTGCTCGCAATGCTACTTTGGGGATAACACTAACAGTCAGCTGGCACAGTGAATACTGTGTACCACTTTAAGTTATATGTTTTATCCGAACTGGAAAACTGCGCTGGGGAAGTGACAAAATGTACAACTAATAAGATCCTGGGTTCGAGTTCCCAGGTGTTTTTGTGTGGAATTGTGGATGTTTACAGGTTCTCCCTGTGTTTGCTTGGGTTCCTTGAGGTACTCCGGTTTCCTCCCACAGTTCAAAGACATGCACATTAGGTTAATTGGCTATTTCAAATTGCGCCTAGGTGTGAGAATGGTGATGGTTTTGTGTGTGTGTGTGTGTGCTGGCCCTGTGATGGACTGGTCAGCTGTTCAGGATGTACTCTGACTTCGCCCACAGCCAGCTGAGATAGACTCCATCCTCCCCGCGACCCTAGCAGAATCATATATGGGGGGTCTCCTATAGTAGTGGTACATCTTGGTCTTGGGTTCTGTTGATCTACAGTAAAGATGTGCAACGTTGGTGGTGGTGCAGGCATAAACATTCTTCTCCTTCTTAACAGGGGGCTAAAGTACTTTCTGCATATTTGCTTAGTTTATCTGCTCATTTTCTTTATTCTTGTGAGTATTCCATATAGGAGTGATGTGATGTGGTGCATCAAAATGGTGTGCTACCATCAGATTGTAAATTTGCAGCAATCTGGAGCCAGGGGCCCATGGGAGCTGATTGGTCAAAGTCCCATGGGGAAGGGTCAGTGACATATGTTCACCTTCCTGTCACTTAGTACAATTACCAGTCAGTGAGCTCATGCATACAAGGGGATGGATATTGCTTTACCTCAGAGTGTGTAACGCTGCTCGCTGCATATGCATGTGCAGCAGCTCAAAAACATGTGGGCAGCAAGCATCACATGTCTCAGAGGAGGCACATGCTTGCTCTCACCCCATCCTGGTTGATGGTGGTCATGTGATAGGGACGCAATACTTGACTGGAAGAAATTGACAACAATAAGATTAGGGGAGAAATAAATCTGATCTAAATCAGATCAGACCACCTGGAGGAAATGCGCTACCATGATGTCCTGGACATATGATGTGAATCGCCCCCCCTTTGTTTTGAGTGCACACGCTGGACTGCCTGTTTGGCTTCCTCCTCCTATTTATGGTCTTTCCGCTCTCTGTGCCTACTCTGCTCTGATTGGTCACCTAGCGACTGCTAAAAGCACCATGCTTATTGAGATATTATCATGCATTTGCCTGGGGCAGTGGGGAAATGCCAGCTAAGGCCCTGACGCATTAGTGTGCCCAAAAAATCTATACAAAAAAAATTATAGTGCTAAAACTTTGTGTTCACTGCCAGCTCAAACAGCCCAGAGGGAAAACTTTAGCAACATTTATGGATTAATAAAGTGGAACAAGCATAATACCTCCTGTTTAATATTACTGAAGTGTGAACTTTTAGAAAACATTAGAGAACAACGATCAAAACATGCGATGCCACCTTGGCAGGAAGTACAATAAGCCTGCAAAGCCACTGACGTCTTTTTCTAAAAGTCCTTTAGAGTGACAGAGTGTGGACATTTGAGGAGAGCTGCGCCATTTGTTTTATAGCTAATTAGAATTCAAGAGCACTTTCTTGCTGTCAGATTTAGAGTCTCTCTCTAATGCTAGTCAAGGTTTCCCCCTAGCAGTGCTGTCATAAATACCGGACTATTTCTGGGTTCTGTCGCCTTTCATTACTAAATAAAATCATTTTAATGAAGAGCTGCGTCTTCTTATTTGTGACCGA
Source organism: Neosilurus mollespiculum (assembly GCA_030014195.1). NCBI lineage: Eukaryota > Metazoa > Chordata > Actinopteri > Siluriformes > Plotosidae > Neosilurus > Neosilurus mollespiculum. The sequence continues at coordinate 5,460,702 of JAQMYF010000023.1, read as the reverse complement.
GGAAATCTGATTAACTTGTTTAGAGTGCAATTTTATCAAAGGCAATACAGACAGATTGTATTTTAAATTTACTGTCAGTTGTTGGTAGGACAAAATATAAAATAATTTTTAATATTTGTGACCCACTCCAGCACAATATGGTTTAAGTAGGAAATTTGTCATACAGAGATATATTTGGAAATAGAATTTAATATTCTTCAGGTATAATATGTGATTATAGCATGAAACCTGACTGAGATGATGCTAATCAGGAAATGCTACTTTTGAGAAAATAGCAATTATAGTTACAGCACCAGTTTCTGAATGTCCGCATTTGAAACTCCCGAACATCCCTACACTAAATGAATCCAGCTCTTCACCAATCAGCACAATCTTCTATTTACACAGAGTCATGTCTGCTTTGGGGCTTCTTATTGGTTTACTGTTATTTGATTAGGGGAATCCTTCTGGGATTCTGTAAGTAGGGAGAGTATTCTGGTAGTGAATATGGATAATAAGGAAATACCCTGAGCAACCACAAAAGCCATTTGAAAATCACCAAAATAAGTGGATTTTTCCAATGTTTTACAACAACTTGGACATGGAACCCTTTCTTAAACAAGTATTTTAGCACGGAAAGATTGTGTTTATTGATATTTGAACTTGGTCATATTGAAGATTTGGCTTTGAAGGATGTATTTTTGGCAATATTGCATTTTCGTCCCGGTACGCCATTTTCAACATACTTTGGCTTTTGCTCAAAACACAACTTTGCGACTTAATCCGTATTATGCTGGAGCGGCTCACATATATAAAAGTCACTGACCCAAGATAGATGTTCCTCTGCAAATCAAGAATGAAGTATATATCTACACATTAATACCCATGTATTTCAAGCTAAGTGATTTTGTACTATTTGCAGAGTTTGCCTGAATTTTGTTCTGGAAAATAACAGTTACTTCCAATATGGATCATATAGCATTATTAAGCATTATTACCTCCAGTGGGAGATCATGTTTTGGTTTTCTGTTGTTGGTTTATTAGTTTGTCTGTTTTTGTTTGTGTGCAATAAAACAGGAGGTTCTGGTACAAGTAACAAAGCATTTCATTTTGGATGTCATCTTTGCATGGGGGCATACTGAAAAAAAAAAAGAAAAATCCAAAATCCTGAAAAAATCTTTAACATGGAGCAAAATCTTTAAAAATCATATCTTGGCCAAATCTTATTGGATTTAGTTTTAAGTCACATACGGCATGTAGAGTATCAGAATATTGGTGTAGAAAAGAGTTGTCATTCAAAGGTCAAGGTCCTAACAGCATGATGGTTTTGTAAATAAAATCCCTATATCTCAGGATTTTGTACTCACAGTTCTTCCAGATTTTACTGAAGTATCTGTGGATCATTGTCTGTTTATAAAATCATGAGCAAATTTGCATAATTAAGGACAATAAGTACAAAAGTGTAGTAACGTGTGGATGAATGTTTACTAAGGGGAGACATTTCTTAATAACTATGCCAATTTATAACGATACATACGGTCAGATTTTTCAGGTAATCAGTGCACTTATCACTATAATCCATTTGTGCCTGATGGAGACGCCTTATATTCCATAAGTGCCCTTTTAAAAGTTAAAAGTACATTGCTGTTGAATTCTTGAATCAGATTGGTAGACAGTACATTTCAGTAATTGCATCTCTGACTAATTCAAATTCCAGATTTATATTACTACACACTTTCTAATATGTTATTGTTTCCATAGTAACAGCTTACCGTATGTAGGATATGTCACATAATCACATAAGGGACATGTTTATTTAATAAAACATAAATGGTAACATGCTAAGCTACATTTCTCACTTTGAGACAAAACAAATATGGTTGGAGAAGAAATAATTTGTTTATAGCTGCTATAAATAAGAACAGGAACTTGTTTTGATGATGTGTATCATTTCATGCTTTAATTTAAAAAAGTAATTGTTGAATAAGTTTACAGTCTACATTACATAAGGATGCGTTACTGGGCCATATTTGTTGTATTATAATTACATGAGAAATCTTGGATTCCACCAGATTCACTATATTAAAAGAATCTTTCTTGCTTTGTAGTTCAGACTTTATTGGTTTAATCCAACATGCTGTCGCTGATGCATCGCAATAGCAAGCAATATTTATATAAAAGCTTATCTGTAATTAACCCTTTTCTGTCACAGGTATAGATGGTATGGAGTGTTCTTTGCCCACTGATGGCCGTCGTGTGCCTCTCAGTCAGCTCTCCCAGGACAGTTTCCGGGAATGTCAGATCACCCTGACTATTACCGACTTCCTCATCATCATCTTTTCGGGCATTTCTGTGTCTGTGGCGGCCATCATGGCCAGCTTCTTCCTGGCTTCCACCGTGCACTGCTTCCAGCGCTGGAGCAAAGGTACCAAAAGCGAGGATGAGGAGAGCGAAGAATGAGCAGGGATTTGGGCCAGGTGCATTGGACTGTATGAAAAATCAGACACCAGCTACATGAATCAGGAGGACTTTTGGATGAGAACAATGCAGCACATCTGCACTACAAAAATGGCTGATTGTTATTACCGTCAATGGATCTCTGGATGGGTAACATGGAAACATTGAAACTAGCCATAGTAATATTGTGTACAATATTGTGGCAAAATTTTTTTCAGTAATGGATTACAATCAGTGTAAAAAATATAATAGGCTAATAATAGTCTTTTAAAAATAAAGACTTGCTGCTATATTATTGTGCCAAATTAGTGCGAATAAAAAGGAAAGCCTAGTTAGGAATATTTTAATAGAAACTGTAGCCTGCGTACAAAAAATGTTGCAGGTTAAACATAGAAATAATGTAAAATTCGATGGTCGAAGGAAGGATGGATGGAAGCCATTCAGTAGTTTCCTATTTTGTTCACAGGTCTAAAATGAAAAAAAAAAAAAAAAAAAAAAAAAGCTTAAAAACTAGTGAGATACATAGTAAAGGAATGAATAGCTCAATGTTGCACTTTAAAAATAAATTTCCTCCTACATCCTACTGGCGCTCAGTCTTAACAAGTGGACATGCCCAGATCTGCCAAAGATGATACTATGAAATGAGGGACAGTAAGAGTTTGAAATGGTTTAAGAAGCTGATAGTGTGGTTAAAAAAAATATAGATTTATTTTTGCTCTCAGACACGTGTGAATATGTATAATCAAATGACATATCTAAATGTATTTGCGGTTCTGCATATTTAACTTAAATGTGATGCTTCCAGATATTCACTTAGTTATGGAAGCAAGGGAGGAAGAAGTGCTTCTTTCATGCTGTGATATGTCATTGCTTACATCTTATACAAAGATAAAGAAATATTGGTATATCTGTTGATTGTTGTCCTGTGTAAAGTAATGCACCACTCAGAGGTTTCCACCTTCTCATTAGCACAGTACGTGCATATGTATATTAACTCCATAAGCCGCATACCGTAATCAACCAAACCCTTCAATTAGGCTTCAATTATTTATCTGCATAAATTAGATCTGCTAAAAAAAAAGCCATATTTCAGAATATCTTAATGAATTGTTCTGACAATAAAACCGTAGCCATATTAGAGAAACATCATAAATTTAGATTCAAATAATACTAACATTTGCTTTTCAGAGACGTATTCGAAAATGAAACTCAAGCTAGACCCCATTTGGGTTTACTCCTAACCCAAGGCTCGAAATAAAGCCGTCAACTTGAGAATTACATTTATAATGAGTCTTAAAGTGAACTTGTCACGGTTGGCTAAAGATTTTTGGCTTCCCAATATAGTTGAAACTCACACTTAGAGGAAAAAAAACCCACTTTCTGTTGCAGGGTTCAAAATAACAGCCTTAAAGATTCCATTAGTGAGAAAACAGAAATTCCCTCAAGGATGTTGCACTTTCCAAAAGGGAATTGGTTCTTTGGTTCGAAATGTCTCTGACATTTTCATGTTACATTCTACATGGGACCTTTTAATTATTATATAAACACATATAGATTTGTATATTTTCCCAAAGAACCTACATAGAATTTCATCTTTCCCCTAAAATCTAATAATCCATAAACTATCTATCTATCTATCTATCTATCTATCTATCTATCTATCTATCTATCTATCTATCTATCTATCTATCTATCAATCTATCTATCTATCTATCTATCTATCTATCTATCTATGTGATCCATCACAGCAAAGTAGGTATTCAAAGTAGGTATAAGTAGGTAAGTCGAAAATTATTATTATATTGAACTTAGGAAAGCTTAGGATATCAGCTACTCAGGTTTCTCTTCATTCATGTATAAATTTTCATGGAGGAGAACATTTATGAGTTCCGTTGATTTCTGTAGGCTTTGTCATTGCAAATCTCTTTGTCTTGGGGCAGCCGTGGCCTAAAAGGTTAGAGAAGCCGGTTTGGGACAGGAGGGTTGTTGGTTTAATTCCCGAACCAGCAGGAAAAATGTGTGGCAGTGGGGGAGTGAGCAGCACCTTCCCTTCTTCCACCTTCATTGCTGAAGTGCCCTTGAGCAAGGCACCTAACCCCCAACTGCTCTCCGGGCGTTGCGATGTGTGGCAGTCCACTGCTCCGAGTGTGTGTGCTCACTTTGGATGGGTTAAATACAGAAGCTAAATTTCCCTTGTGGGATTAATACAGTTTGTGTGTGTGTGTGTGTGTGTATTACAAAAATAAAAATCAAACAAAATAGTTCCAGTAACTTAAAATTATTAATTTCCAACTTAATACCCACTTCGCTGTGATGCTGTGATGGCATATATCTATCTATATATTATGAGAGAGAGAAAGAGAGAGATAGTTTGGAGATTAAATAAGTTCTCTTTATTAAACTGACTTTGTAAGTAGACTTTTAAGTCGAACCCTACAACAAAATGTTTTTCCTTTATTAAAAAGGTTTTTAAGAGCCGGTTTAAAAATCTGGAACCGTAAGCCTTCCAAAGAACATAATGAGTTTTCAGAGGTTTATTATTATTTGTTTGCTTATTTGAAAAGGAATAGAAAACAGTTTTTATATATTAGAAATCAATTTGTCTTATTGTGTACCATGATATGAAGTCAACTCAAGAATTACTGGCACCCTTGAGGGGAATGGGCATCAATGGTATGTATAGAATAAAGTGCAGTTTAAATATCCTACATAACCGCTCAGATAATAAACTCCTTTTTTTGTCTCTACCAAATGTTATACAGATCTGGGCTGATTTAAAAGAAAAAAAAAGATTTGGCAAAAATAAATAAATAGATAGATAAATAAATATACACAGTCCGTCTTAATAAAGAACCAAATGTACATTTTTAAATCACTTTACGGTCCATCTGCCTGGGGAAACTCAAAGAACCTGCCTTTATAGAAAGATAGAATAAAGATAAATTAGGTTACGGTTGTAGCTTAAAAAACAGAGAAAATATCAAAAGTATTTTTTAAAGGGCAGTAAACAGCAAACAATCTGAATTTGATCAATATTTGACTGATGAGTTTCTGCTTTTTCAAACATTCAATTTCACAGGCTCACTATGGTGCAGGTTTCTATAGGAATCAGCTGGTTGATTATTTCTGCATCCAGGAGAACTTGTACAGCTCTTCTGCATGCAGTCTTCTGCATCTGCAGGTAAAAATCCTACGACAGCCTCCACAATGTTGAGATCAGGGCTCTGTGGGGGCCAAAACCATCTGCCGCAGAGCGCCGTGTTCTTTTTTGTCAGAGCAGATCTATAATAGAATACATTTTAAAATCCGCTGTTTTTTTTTTTTTTTCTCCTGACACACTAATGCAGAAATCAACACATAACATAAAACTTATATAAAAATACAGGACAGTGTGTTCAGTGTACTCTGTTCTTATATAATTCTGGGTGACTGCGCCCCCGAGAAAGAAAAACCTTTGCTTTAACAACTCTCCGTTTGGAGCGAGTCGAAATGATTGACCCGTTTCCAAGACCTCACAGAGCCCAGCCACTGGATTTGAACAAGCAGCAGTGATTGCACCACATCAGTCTGAATGGTGGCAAAAACACCCTAACTGTCTGGGAGTGTAATCAAAATTTCCATCATATCTCCATTTCCAGAGTTAAGATTTTTACATGAGGAATAACGTAGGCTGGGTGCCTTGTATGCCCTTATATTACTGATTGGTTATATTCAATATATCTAATAATACTCAGTGTATTTGTATTTGCATATCAATTGTGACCTGTTCATCTTAAATATTCACAAATTCTTTAAATTTTTTAATGTACTTGCCAACGTCAGATAAGTTGCGAGAGGATATTCAAAGATGGGTTATACTATAGATGTAGAAGAAATTGTGTTCAATATAATAAAAACAACAACAACAACAACAACAACAACAACAATAATAATAATAATAATAATAATAATAATAATAATAATGATGATGCATGGGAAATGAAATCACACTTTATTTTATTGTATAAATAATTAATAGGAAAATACATTACATACATACATACATACGTACAACTGGACTGTTTCAAAGTTTGTTCATTTAATTTGGCCAACTTGTTTTTATCCCATCTTCTTACTTGGAAAAAAGGCAAAGGTGAATACTTATTCAAAGCAGCATTATGATCCCTACATTACATACTGTGTATTTACTTAAGTACACCATGACTCTAAAACTCCGAAGTATGTCCCATAGTATTTTGTGTTAAAGTAAATAATTTCTTTGTTGTTGTACAAGGTGACCCAAAAAACCCTCCCGCATAATTTTTCATTCACCTTTGAATTTTTTTTTTCTTTTTTCTTCTGGTGTCTGAGTCTGACTGTTTGTTTTGTTGAACACAATCCTGACCAGACCTGTGCACAGATTTTCACCAAACTTGGTGAGTCCCAGTGATGTTTTTTTTTTTTTTTAAGGAATTTCAAGATCAGAGGTCAAGGTTAGAAGAAGCTCACGAAGTTTTGGAGATAAAACTTCTATACCTTCCTTGACATGCTATCTATTACTAATAGGGTAATATATGGATTTTCTAATGAGACAACTTCCTTTGACCTTGAGTGACCTTGAAATGTCACACACACACATTTAGCAATGCATTCACACAGATTTGACTTGGGGAAGGTTTCAGTAATGAGATTTAGTGAAGGAATCTCCAGTGTTGGTGTTTCAGGACAGATTAGTTTGACAAGAAAAAAAAAAGTCCTAATTTTAAAAGATTTGGAAAGAAACTGATGTTTTATGTGTTCTATTTTGAGATAATGTATAGAGCGATAATCAGCACATTACACAACATGATATGTAACTATAAATGGATAAAAAATGGATGGCATGTCATTAGTCATTAGGAATTTGATTTTAATTAGAGATGAGGAGAACCCGTCTCACACTATTGAGTCATTGATAACTTTCCTAAAACAGCATGCCCCAATAGATACTTTACACACTCAGATGCTTTAACACAACTTACTAATTACTTTCAACCTAATATTCAAAGGATGTACATGAAAATGAAAGGAATACCAAATAATTACACAATAGTTTTCTTGTTTTGCTTTTAACTGAAAATGAGTAACCTGTTTGCCTTAAAATTCATATATAACACTGCTAACATCATTAACTTACTGTTTTTAACTTATCATTAACTTACTGTTTCAACAAAGTAACCCAGTTGCTAATTTTTATGTTCAAACAAATCAACTTTTTATTTATTTTAAACCTTTACTAAGTAAATAGATAAAGCGTGCAAATATCCTTCTGTACTGTAAAATAAAGTGTGACAGGAAATGGTTTGGTCTCGTATTAAATTCTGTAGTTTTGGGTAATTCTACAAACCTATGGTTATAGACACTTCTTATAACCCATCTCTGAATTTAAAGAGAGCAGGATGCTGAGTTTGTCATATGTGTCTTATACCATATTACTGCTGTTACACTGTGAAGAGTGTAAAGTAATGTGTGTGTGCGTGCGTGTGTGTGTGTGTGTGTGTGTGTGTGTAAAACACTATGATAACATGGAGTTAAAAATGTTTGTCCCGAGTCTTGAACACCATGTATACCAGTAGATATCCAACTACTATGTAGTTACATTAAAATGTGGAAAATGGACCTTGGTATTTTATTTTTTATTTTTTATCATGGCTGGCCTTTGATAACCCAGTTAGCTGCACTGGGGGGGACAGTAGTAAGAACCCGGTGGTAGTGGGGCGTGAACTACCTTGGGATCAGTAATCCAGCACCCTACCACCGGGCCACCACTGCCCCGACATGTTTTATCAATTGTACGTTGTTATTAATTACCTGTGGAGGAGAAAGTATAGGGAGAAATTTCATTGACTGAAAGGGTGAGTTCTGTGTTATTTTTACTTGATGCTTAAGTGAAATTTAGTGTCAACAGTTAAATGTGCTCAAATACTGCATGTGGTGTTTAGTTCCCACAATAATAAAAAAGATAGAGAGACAGAAACACACACACACAGAGACAGAGACACAGAGACACACACACATACACACACAGTGAGAGAGACAGTGAGACAAAGAAAGAGAGAAACACACAAGGAAACAGAGAGCGAGAGAGAGAGACACAAAGAGAAACACATAGAGAGAAAGACTGAGCGATAGAGAGAGACACACACACACACACACACACACACACACACACACACAAACACACACACAAACACACATACACAGACACATAAGAGACATAGAGAGATGCAGCCTGAGAGAGACATGCACAACGAGAGAGACACACATACAGAGAGAGAGAGAGAGAAAGAAAGAGACACAGACATGAGACATATAGAGAGATGCAAGAGAGAGACACACAGACACACAGACAGAGAGAGACACACATAGTGACAGAGAGAGAGGGACAGACAGACAGACACATAAGAGACATCCAGAGAGATTCAGCGTGAGAGAAAGAGATACACACAGACATGAGACATCCAGAGAGATGCAGCATGAGAGAGACAGAGAGAGACATGCACAGCAAGAGAGACACACACAGACACAGAGACACAGAGACAGAGAGACACAGAGAAAGAGAGAGAGAGAGAGAGAGAGAGAGAGAGACAGACAGACAGACACATAAGAGAAATCCAGAGAGATTCAGCGTGAGAGAGAGAGAGAGAGAGACACACACACACACACACACACACACACACACACACACACACACACACAGAAAGACACACAGACAGAGAGAGAGAGAGAGAGAGAGAGAGAGAGAGAGAGAGAAAGAGACACAGACATGAGACATCCAGAGAGATGCAGCATGCGAGAGAGACAGAGACGCACAGCGAGACACACACACAGAGAGAGCGAGAGAGAGAGAGAGAGAAAGACATGAGATATCCAGAGAAATGCAGCAAGAGAGAGATACACAGAGAGACACACTCACAGAGAAAGAGAGAAAGACACACATAGCAATATGGAGAGAGACATGGAGCAAGAGACATTGTGTTTCTGGGTGTAGTGTAACTAAATCACCGAAATTAGTTTTTGCCGGATGGGCTGTCTGTTAATATTAACATGTTAGTTTACTGAAATTAGAAGAGTCCAAAAACAAAAGCTGGATTGTTACGCCTATTTCTGCTTTATTTTACAGACATTAACAAATACAGATACAGACACCGGGCTCACTACACACAGTGGGAAGGCGTTTATATTGACGTTAAGTGATAACAGGAACAAACTTGTTTCCTGGATGTTCTATAATATTAAACATAATTATAAATGTTTATAACACATTGGTATATTTTCCTCCAACAGCATGCCTCCAATTGTTTTATTCGTTTCTTCCATAGCCTCTAATATAAATTCTACAGAAACCACAACAGAGCTAGTGTCTCACGAGACTGGCCAAAAGTGTACAGGAGCATAAAACGAGGCTGTAGACTTTTTCTGTAGTGTTACCCTCCTAGCCTTAAATATGAGACTCATTAGGTAATAATAGCTGGGTGAAACATTAAAAAAAGCACATATCACTGAGTGGAGGCGGAGTTCATCGAAGGGACACGACTGTGCTGATCAGTCAGCTCTCAAACTAAATAAATAGTGCTAATACTCCAGTGCACTCACTTACTGCTTTAAACAAGGCGATGTGAGCGCTTCCAGGCAAAGGAAAAGCAGAAAACGAGGATCCTCCTGCATCCATTTACCTCATTAGGTTGCCATGGGAACAAGCCTGGAGGCTGGTACTGTGAGATGCTGAAGCGTGAGCAGGGAGATGGAGAGGGGGAGAGAGAGAGAGAGAGAGAGAGAGAGAGAGAGAGAGAGAGAGGAAGAAGAAGAAGAAGAGAGAGTGGGACTGACCCGTAGCACTGCTGCCCTGCCTGGCCCACCTACACTGAACAAATGTGGCATCTAATCTTGCCTGGTGAGGAGGAGTCAGAGCGAGGGAAAAGCTGCGAGGGAAGAGTATATCCAGTGTACACTTTAGCACTGGGACTATTTTAGCTCATGTCCAAGTTAAGGCCCCCTTTTAATAAAGCAGTCAGATTGTATTTCCAATTCCGGGCTCTGAATACAAAATAAAATAGGACAAAGCACGGTGTAATCTTAATATTCTCCCTCCGTCCCTCGTCTCGTCTCTACTCGTCTGACTGCAGCACAGTGGAGGAAGCGACTGAATTGTAAGTAAGCCGTGACCCAGAAAGCCCACAGAGGAACGGAGAAGGACTAAGCCGACACCTCTGGAGAGATTTATGAGTCGTGGCTCATCATCCCAGGGTGGATTCGAGGTGATGCATGACACTCGGGTTACAGTAGTAAGTCCTCAAGGGTATAAAGAGCAACGCTCCTGATCCCAAAATCATTATTTTGCTTTTATCTGAGCCTAGACAGTGCCAAAAACCACACATTTATATAAACCAAGAGGAAGAAATGCTAGGCTCGGTGTTTAACCTGAGTGGAAAGAGGGAGTGTAATTCATAAGCAGAACTTCCAACTAAATATTTACCAGTAAAATAAAATGTGCGTGACGCAACAAATGAAAAAATTTAATTGTCTGTTACTAAGCAACCTAGGCATCTGTTAGATGTAAAATAAGAAACTCAGTGCAGCGAGAAAAAGATACATAAGTTATGCTAGGCAGCTTAGCAGCTGTCCATTCAACAAACCAAAATCACCCAGAGGAAACCCATGCAAGCAAGAGGGAAAGCATTCAAACTCCACACTGAAACGCCCGAGCCCGGGAATAGAACCCAGGCCTTCTTGCTAACCACTATGCCACCGTGCAACCTGCTAATAATAATAATAATAATAATAATAATAATAATAATAATAGCAAAATATTTTTGTTAATGATGCAGTTTAGTTGCAAGGCAGCACGGTGGCGTAGTGGTTAGTATATCCGCCTCACAGCAACAAGGGCCTGGGTCCGAGTCCTGGGCTCAGACGTTTCGGTGTGGAGTTTGCATGCTCTCCACTTGCTTGCATGGGTTTCCTTCTGGTACTCTGGTTTCCTCCCATAGGCCAAAGACATGTACTTAAGGCTAACTGTCTGTTTCCAATTGCCCCTAGGTGTGGATGTGGATGGTTGTGTGTTGCCCTGCACGAGCTGATCAGGGTGTACCCCACCTTCGCCTGGTGTCAGCAGGTTGGCAAATGAGTGAGTGAGTGGATGAAGGTTTGGTTGCATAAGTATTCACCCCCGCCCACCCCCCACCCCCTCTTTTGGCTGTTGAATTGAACCACCCTGTCAGTATTTGGTCAGAGAACTCATGGTTGGCAGCTCATGCATCACGTGATCCAAAAGGATGTTATGTTAAAAAAGGAAGCACGACTGTTCAACAAATTGGTTACTAAACATTTCTGACATGGATTAAGGTGAAAGCTTCAAACTGAAGGTAAAGTGCTCAGTTTGGGATTCAGATATTTTGACTGGCAGATTTTGAACGGTTGGATTGAACTCTGAGCAGAAGGCGATGTGGTAGGATGAGCTCATATCCTGAACTGCTACTCTTTTGTCGTAGACAGCAAAGACACCTTAGATAGGATAGGAAACTGAGAAAAAGATTAGTTGGAATGATGCATCACTGACTGGGTGAATGTGACACTTAGAGAGGTGTGTGTGTGTTTAACAGGATTAAAGGTGATAGACAGGCAGGGCTTACATCAGGCCTCGTGTGTGTCCTGAGCTGCAGGAGAAGGGGATTGTCATCTTCTCCTCCATCTGTTTAGGCGTGTCCTCCTCAGCAACTGACTTCACGATGGCGTATTTATATGGACGAAAGTTTAAAGGGATATTCAAGTATTTTCCAGCCTAAGCTCTCTCCGTTGCATCTGCCGTATGGTTGATTACTGATTTCCTTTTTTTTTTTTTTTTTTAAATCTGTTTACTACAAAATCGCTTACTCACCCTGTTGCCAAAACGCATAACGCTACTATCAGGGTCATGGGAAGGCTCTGGCTTACTGGTGTAAAGGTTGGGGGTCCAAGCCCCAGTACCAACAAGCTAGAGCAAGGCCCTTAACTGTCAATTGTAAATAAATAAATAAACAAACAAACAAACAAACAAACAAACAAATAAATAAATAAATAAACTCTAAATATTTGCATATTTTCATTCACTTTTATGAAGGGAGCCAAAAGTTCTGGAGCTGAATTTAAATTGTGAATTAGTGAGTGCTGAGTGATTATGAAAGATACTGACTTGTGTAGTGTGTAGGCATGCACACACACACACACACACACACACACACACGCACACGCACACACACACACACACACACACACACAGTCTTGTTTCCATGACTTGTGGGGACCCTAATCTTAAAACATCTTCACCTTAAAATGTAATGATTACGTAGTGGGGACTCGCGATTTGTCCCCACAAGGAAGCGAAGTCCCCATAACGTGACTGTAAACAAATTCATGTCCCCACACTGTAATGAATAGCTAGACCACACACACACACACACACACACTGGTTATAATAACACTGATAATATTTATTGAAACATTCATTCATTCATTCATTTATTTGTTTCCCAAACTGCTTTATCCTTCTAGGGCCACGGGGGAGGCTGAAGCCTATCTCAGCTCCACTCGGCACAGACAGGGTACACCCTGATCAGCTTGCCAATGCATCACAGTGCCATCACACTTTCCTTCACACCTAGGGGCAATTCGGACAGCCAGTCAGCCTAATGTGCATGTCTTTGGAGTGTAGGAGGAAACCAGAGTACCTGGAGGAAACCCGTGCAAGCACAGGAAGATCATGCGGACACCACACAGAAACACCCTCATCAAGTCCAGAACTTGAACCCAGGACCTTCTTGCTGTGAGGCGACCGTGCTAACCTTTACGCCACCGTGCCGCCCTTAATTGCAACAGATTTAGTCAATGTAATTGCGCTTGCTGTCTTTTCTCTTCGGTAATCAGTCAGTGATTACACGGCGTGAGATCTGAAGCGGGGTTGTAAAGAATGAATGAGCTTTATTAAGGTGTATCCACACTGGAAAAATCTGTAATGTGATTGATGCTTGTTCTTTCTTGAGATTATTAAAAACTGATTGATTTTTTCCTTTTAGGGGAAGGAAAGGGGGAAGAAAGGAAGAGCGAGAGAATGTAAACATGATGCCGAGTCTCAGCTATTAGTTAAGTATCAGTGTGTTATAAGGGCATTTGTAATGTTACAGCATCCCTCATTATTCTCTCTCATCACTCACTCATTGCCGAGCCGTTAAATCCTATTAGGGTCGTAGGAAGGCTGGTGCCTATCTCAGCCGACACTGGACAAAGGCAGGGTACACACTGAACAGCTTGCAGGGTAAAACACACATACGCAACCATTCACACTTACACCTTGTGGCAATTTGGAACAGCCAGCTAGTCTAACGTGCATGTCTTTGGACTGTGGAAGGAAACCAGAGTACCGGGAGGAAATGGACACAAGCACAGGAAGAACATGCACGCACCACACAGAAACGCTGTGTATGTCACTGTGCCCCCGTCCATCATACTGACCATGTAAAATGACCTATTATAATCAGAGGTGGATTTCGGAATCTCTCATGAATGTTGATACTGTTAAAAATTATTGGCACCCTAATATTTTTAGAGGCGGCACGGTGGCACAGTGGTTAGCACATCCACCTCACAGCAAGATGGCCATCAAGATTTGATGCCTGGGCGTTTTTGTGTGGAGTTTGCATGTTCTCCCAGTGCTTGCGTGGGATTCCTCAAGGGTACTCTGGTTTCCTCCCACAGTCCAAATACATGCACAGTAGGCTTACCGGTTGTTCCAAAGTGCCCCTAGGTGTGAAAGTGAGTGTGAATGGTTGTATGTGTGTTGTCCCTGCGATGGCCTGGCGAGTTGTCCAGGGTGTATCCCGCCCTCGCCCAGAGTCAGCTGAGATGGGCGCCAGCCTCCCGGCGACCCTAATTAGGATAGGCAGCTTAGAAAATGAATGAATGAATGAATAAATGAATGAACAATATTTATATAAATGAAACCTTCATAATAATTTCAGCTGTATTTACCCTTAAGCTGTTGTAGAAGCAAGATCAGCAATCTCCCTATGACTGTTGAATGAATGTTCGGAGCGAATCAGAACGAAGGACAAACTCTTTTATGAATGGCAGCGTAAGGGATGGATCGTGCATAAGCGAATTTGCAGCACGCTCTGAGAATGCCGTGTAAGCAGAGTGAAGATGCAGGTGAAAGATAAGCTCAAAATTTAATTAGCTTTCTAAAATGTAAGAACTGCTCAGACACTTGGGGGGATGGGGTGGGGGGTAGGGGGAGATATGGGAGGAATTTTAAAAAAGGAATGGAGCTGTATTTTTTTTTTGTACAATATTGACTCTGGCATTCAGTGCCAGTGCTTTTAGGGCATGCAAGAAAACAACCGTTCTCTGATCAAGATATGCAAAAAAGAAATAACAAGGAATATTATTCTATCCATTACTTACCGGATATGAGCAATCGTACGTTCTGATTGGTCAATTTACTACCCCTTCCCCCCCAAACGTGACTTTATTGGCCTACAGCTAGAAACTGGCCTCCAGACCTTGGCATGGCTGAAGCCAATGACCTGAGGGACGGGATATCGAAAATGGTGTCTTCAATGGGTGAAACTTCAAGCTAGGTTAAAAGGCAACCTTTTGTTGTTTGGTGTTCCCATAATAAAAAAAATATCTGACATTTCTATTGATTTTTATAGAAGTTAATATTTTCCTATCGAATTATATAGTTTTCTATAGAATTGTATGGATATTTCTCAAAATTCTATGGAATTAACATCTCTGTGAAATTCCAATTTCCCCCCAAAAAATTATATATATTTTTTCCTTCTTGTCTTGTTTTTTCAAATATATTTCTATAGAATATTCTATAGAAATTGAATTTTTCTAAAGGAATTTTAGCAGCAAAAAGACTATAAATTTTCTTTTCCATATAAATCTATAGAATTCTGCAGATATTTTTATAGAATTTTGGAACAAAAAGACTATAAATTTTCTTCTCCATATATATCTATAGAATTCTACAGATATTTCTATAGAAAGAAGGAACAAAATGTTTATATATTTTTTTTATATATAAATTTACAGGGGTTTTTTTTCCACAAGGGTTAAGAACATACAGTATATATTTTTTATTATTAAGAATTTAAACAAATAAATATTCATTCAGGTAGCACAGTGGTAAAGTGGTTAGCAAGTCTACCTCACACAAGAGCATCCTGGGTTTGATTCCCATGCTTGGGTGTCCGGTGTGGAGTTTGCATGTGCTTGTATGAGTTTCCTCCGAGTAGACTTCATGTAAATATATTAGTGGAAACTATTACTAGCTGAGGGAGTCATGGTGGCATAGTGCATAGGGCGTATCTATGTGGCGTTTGCATGTTCTTCCCATGCTTGCGTGTGTTTCCTCTGGATACTCTGGGTTAGACATTGGGCTAATTGGCTGTTCCTAATTGCCCCCGTACACTGAATATCAGTTCCTAAGAAAACAATACTGTATTATCATTTCCACTCAGGCATGATGATTGATGTAGCATTTCTGCTACTATTCTTATTATTAGTAATCTAATACATTTTATAATAAACCTTGCTTTATATCCCTAATTAGGGGCTCTTTGTAAAAGTGGGTGTATTTGTATACTCTACTCCGCTACATAAAGCTGATGGGAATTTAATCCTCAGGTTTCTGGCTTCTGAATTAAAACCACATAATGTGTTTATATAAGCCATTAATCGTAACATCACTGGTCTTGAGAATTTAATGACGGGTGTTTTTATATGACATTAACAAGGGTTTAAAATATCACAGCAAACTCATTAAATATATTCGGATTCAATGTCTGCTTAAGTATCATATCTGTTGCAGTGTAAATGTCAAGGACTCTGGAGTTTATTTTAACGATGATAATAAGACTGGGAGGACAGTTGATTTTGTCCTTCAGGAGCTCACAGCAGATCATCAGATCCTCTTAGAGAGAGAGAAAGAGAGAGAGAGAGAGAGAGAGAGAGAGAGAGAAAGAGAGAGGAGGAACAAGAAGAAGATCATCAGAA
>JAQMYF010000023.1:5417950-5431042 GCA_030014195.1 Neosilurus mollespiculum | reverse complement strand
ACCCGGAGGAAACCCACGCAAGCACAGGGAGAACATGCAAACTCCACACAGAAACGCCCAAGCTGGGAATCGAACCCGGGACCTTCTTGCTGTGAGGCGGACGTGCTAACCACTGCGCCACCGCGCCCCCTAGTTATAGGTATATAAATAAAAAATAAAATTATATATTTAAAAACCAGTTTATAAATATAAATATAAACCTAAATTATTTTAAATGGCTTGCATGGTAATTAATAAATTACGCATCGGAAAGTGCTTTGGCTTTATCTGTTTATCTGTAGCTAACTGAGATGAAAAAAAAAAAACAACCTAATGAAAACTCTAGAAAAGTTCCTTACCCTATCCTTAACACTGAGCCTAACTTTTGAACCCCTCCTATACGTCATGTGACCCGTACTGAATTAGGAAGTGTGATCCCTGTGATGAGTGCGAAAATATTAACATCCAGTACATTTATAACCCTATCACTGAGACGAGTCAAGAAAGCTGCTGGAGGACGAGACAGTCATTGGCTCTGATTGAGACAAATGGGAGACAGTCAGTCAGTGGACACACTAGGAGTCAGGAGAGGCTCTTACTAATCTGGCAGTTTGCACAGACAGCCCCAGCAGGGGTCCTTTGATTGGATAAGCGGTCTTTTCCATTATGTCAAGAGTAGGACAGTATTAGTGGGTGGTGGCGGCGACGGAGTTAATGAGACGAGTGCTTGGCTAATTAGGCATGCAAGGGCACTGCTATGACATGACACAACTGCAACGGGAAGACATGGTTCAGAGATATGTCAAAAGTATTCTTTTATTCTTTTTTTTTTTTTTAAGGAAAAGTCTTGCTAAAGGCTTAACTCTACAAATGTGCCTATTAAGACCATTATACACAAGATGCATCATTTATTATTATGCACACACACTTGGAGCAGTGGGCTGCCACACACAGGGCCACCCGGAGAGCACTTGGGGGTTCGGTGCCTTGCTCAAGGGCACTTCAGACATGAAGGTGTAGGAAGGGAAGGTGCAGCTCACTCCCTCATAGCCACACATTTTCCCTCCTGTTTCGGGAATCGAACCAGCGACCTTTCTGTCCCCAAGCCACTTCTCTAACCGTTAAGTCTATGGCTGCCCCCGATCACATGACCTGCAGTTGAATTTGGCTGCTGATTGTCTTATTGAGTTTGCACTGCCAAAATAGTATCTTAGCAAGTGATAATCAATAGAATAAAACATGTCTGCGATTTCTCATGGGAATAGTGGCGTATCAAGCCTATTTTCAGACATTGTTACTAACCATAACATGTAGAGCATAGCCACATGCCCTATACTGTACTTTATGTTGTAGTCTGACGTACACCTCTCCAGAAATATAGCTACACATCACGGACCAAAAAAACCCAAAAACAAACCAAAGTCACTTGCTCGCATCATGCTAGTAGTAGTAGTACTGCTCTTTCTTCTGGATACATTGATGACCCACTTTCACAATCTGGTGTTAATATAAAAATATACAGTGTATTAACTCTACAGAAGCTGTAGATCTTTATAACGACTAGTTTAATCCTGTATGTAATCCTTTGAATTTAAACACCACTTACGCTGAAGTGCTGCTGTTCGATTTGCTCAAACACTTCAGAAAAGCTTTCACTGAATATTTAGTTGGTTTATAACTAAAATTAGTTTCAAAACATTTTGTGTGTGTTATTTTATTTAGATTTTTCCTGCTTGTGGTTAGCACATCCGCCTCACAGCAAGGGTTCAAATCCTGGACTCGCAAGATTCTGTACGGAGTTTGCATGTTCTCCCTGTGCCTGTGTGTTTCCTCCAGGTATTCTGGTTTCTTCCCACAATCCAAAGACATGCACATTAGGCTAACTAGCTGTTCCAAATTGCCCCTTGGTGTGAGTGTGAGCATGAATTGTTGTGTGTTACTGTGGGGCCATGATATCCATGATCTCCGTGATTCAAAAATGCGCAGAGCTCGATTGGGGTATAAAAGGAGGCAGGGTGCAAATAAGAGATGAAACTTGACTTCATCAAGATCCCCTACGATGGCGGGTCAAGGTCTGCCACGCGCTGTTTAAGTCTGTTACGGTCTGTAAAGTGCTACTTCGATTCCCACATCGTACCATGATTAGCGTCAAATTGTAATAATCGTGGTGAAATCTTTGACAGTTAAAAAGTTTGTCACGATCATCACAATATATTACGATTCCACCAGTTTCCCTCAAGATACAAGACAATTCTCTCAAATCGTGGACAATGTGGCCCCAGGGTAAACCCAGGTTAACCAGCCGTATTTTTCCCCCCTTTTGTTGAAGTTAGACATAAAAAAGTTAGCTTGTCATGCTACCATGAAGCCAGGAACCACAGATTCCTCCATCCTGAGGACGTTCATGTGGTGGGAAACTTCCAAGGGGCTGACACTGCATCTTTCCTTCATAAATGTTAAACATCTCCCAGAAAGCCTCGCCATATATTTATTTTTATGTACTTTTTTGCTATTTGAAATAACACTTTAAAAAATATATTTTGTTATTATTCAGTTTAGGTTGCAGTATGTGCCGCATTTCCATACAAGTCCATGTGCAGAAACTGTCTGCTGTGTAACAAAGTATCCGAAAACATCCTTGGCATCTTGATACACTTTGGGAACGGTTTTGTAGTCAAAACTGGATGCGGTTTGGAAACTACTTGACATTCCTGCAGTTCTCAAGCTCAACTAAATCAGGACATAAATGCAAATGTTGTACTCGGGATGACAACTACTCGCTTGCTGAGATGTTTCTCATTGCCTCAGCTTGAGTTTGTGTTAACGCAGCGGGTCTGGTATGTGAAACGATTTGTTATGCATTTGTGTGCCTGAACTTAAACGGAATCGACAAAGACGGATTTCAACTTCCCTGACTATATTCCAACAGGCCGGGGAAGGCCGAGGGGGGGATGTTAGAACGAGGGAGAGGGATCAGAGTGGTAGGGAAGGCTGTGTGTGTGTGTGTGTGTGTGTGTGTGTGTGTGTGTGTGTGTGGTAGAGTGAGGGACCTCCTAGTGAACTGTTCAGTCGCGAGCCGGGTCATCGGGAGGGAGGTTCTCAGAGTGTGCCTGAAACAGGATTCGGCGAGTTCAGCCAGAGTTCAGGCGCAAAACTCGCGGGATGCGGAACGTTTCTTGCTTTGGGACGGAAACGTTCATGTGTTACAGGAACGCCCATGTCAAGCAGGATGATATTCAAAAATCCTGACTTTTTAAAAAGAAACCTGACTTTTTACATTTATCAGATCATATTACTTGGAAATAACCACAAATAAAAGAAAAAATAAGAAAAGCAAATATCTCTCAAAGCCATTTGCTTTAATTATAAAACACTGTGATTTTATATACTGAGCTACCAAAACTGCTTAAATGTTTCAAACTTTTCATATATAAACACTTTTAAGCAACAAATGTAATGTAAAAGTATTATCACTAGAATAAAAGTAACATTTTAAAGACATTAGTCTCTAAGAAATGGTCATTTATTACACTGAAAGGTTTGAAAGAGTCTCTAGACCACAAAATTTTAAAGAAAAAAATTTTTACTAAACTTTGTTTTGTGGATTATAATAAGGTGGTGTAGTGGGTAGCATGCCCGCCTCACAGCAAGAATGTCCTAAATTCGATGCTCGGGCATTTCCGTTTGGAATTTGCATATTCTCCCTCTGCTCGTGTGGGTTTCCTCTGGGTACTCCGGTTTCCTCCCACAGTCCAAAGACATGCACATTAGTCTATTTGGCAGTTTTAAATTGATCCTAATGGTTGTATGTGTGTGTTGGCCCTGCTATGGTCTGACAAGCTGCTCAGTAATAATAATGATAATAATAATAATAATAATAATAATAATAATAATGATGATGATGATGATGACGATGATGATATCTGGTATTACAGTGTCTTTTCTTTCCTCAAGAGAAATCTTTGTGTTTTATGAAGAATTACAAAGTCATGTACTGTAAATTGAATCACAAATCTGTGGAATGGATTCTCAACCTAGATTTTGTTTTGGAGGAGGGGGGCCGGGTGTTGTCTATCCCAATCCCATTGAAGGCAGATTGGCCCATTGTCAAACCAAGTGCTTGACCTGAAGTTGAACCCAATAGTCAGCCTCAAAAGTGCTGAGGAAAGTGTAATCAGCTGGAGGGTGTGTGTGTGTGTGTGTGTGTGTGTGTGTGTGTGTGTGTGTATGTGTGTGTGTGTGTGTGTGTGTGTGACTGTGTGTGTGACTGTGTGTTGAGGGGGGATTTACAGCACTGGGGGATTTTGAGAAATAGAAAACCCCATTTAAAAAAAACAACAACAACACAGATTCCTACAGTATACTGACAATGCACAATAACTGAATTATTTCCCCCCAGTGTAAGAAAAGTTCCCAAACAATTTCATTTGGAAAGATAAGGATTTAAATTAGATTTAGATTCAGTCACTGACTAGATAACAAATGATTGCATTTGTACAGTATACCGTACTGTGTGTACATTAATAAATTATTAAAAAATAATGACAAGTAAACCCTGACTAATTTTCTATGACTTGTAAATTGTTTTTCAGTAATATTATTTATTTTATACTCTACATTATTCTAATACAGGTCTAGAAATTCTGGATTAAAAAGTATAGAAATCCTGATTTCAAAGTAATTAGGACCCGATAATTTAAACTTCCCGAATGATCAATGCATTAAGCAATTATTGAATAAGGCAAAGTATGAAATCGGTTGAGGGGCTGTTATCGGATGTCACACTCCGAGACTGAATAATTCTCTATATCATACGTAACCCAAATTATATAATTGTTTTATAATGTATTCAAAATATTTATTGATATGTTGTGCATGCCAATCATGAATTAATTATTCTACATATCCCATGACAGTGATGCAGTAATTTCATTATCTGTTGACAATGATGCAATAATTCAGTTTTTCCAATGGCAAAGATGCAATAATTTGGTTATTCGATGACAATCATGCAATAGTTTGGTTATCTGACGGCAATGATGCAATAATTTGGCTCGTAGAAGAATACCAAGAATCATTTGTTGGTTTTTCCACTAATCAGAAACAAGAAATGGCATTTTGGCAGACATTCTGAACCATAGTGACTTACATAAATGTTTTGAAGTCAGTAATTACATTACTGGTCAAAAGTTTAACATCGCCCCCATTTTTTTCAGTTGTACTGAAATTAAAGAAGTTCAAGTCCAGTGAATGACCTGAAAAGGAGCAAAAGTAAATGGCATGTCCAAACTACCTTAGAAGAAAAGAACAAGATGGCAGGCTTCAAATCATGGAATGGCAGCACAGTCTTCAGACTTAAATAAAGAATAAATTGTGTTTAACAGAACAATCTTATGGCCCCTTTCTTACCTTCATCTGTTCTTTATTTTAATTTCACAGTACACCGAGACACTAAACTGTGTAAATATCACTAGAAACTGAAAAAAAGGTGGCGTTCTCAAACTGTGACCTGTAGTGTACATACTGGTACAGGTTCACTAGGACCTGGACTAAGAATCCCCTCAGTCTTAGAACTGTAATAAACACTTGTATCTTGTCTTACTTACAAATGTAGAACAAATAACACAACTTAAGTTAGTTTCATTCAGTCATTTGCTGGATAACTTTATCCTACTAGACTCACAGGGAGGCTGGAGACTCTTAACGTTGGGTACACCCTGAACAGCTTGCCAGACCATCATAGGGCCTACAAATACAACTACTGACAGTCACACTCACTCCTATGGGCAATTTAGGACAGCTAGTTAGCTTAATGTGCATGTCTTTGGATTGTGGAAGGAAACCAGAGTAAACCCACAGACTGACATGGGAAACATGCAAGATCCACACAGAAACGCCCCCTCCGAGCCTGGGACCCGAACCCAGAACCTTCTTGCTGTGAGGCGGACATGATAACCTTAACATTACTGTATTACTTAAAAAGTGATTAAAATCAACACAGATTATTTGTTTTTATTCGCAGATCAAAACATCTCAGGTTTTCACTTTTACGAACATTTCAGAAAATCCAACATGGAACTGCTGCACAACTAGATTGAAAAAAATCTGGTGTTTTTTTTTTTTTTTATGATAAAAAGGCACGAATTTGCTTTGTTTTTGATTCCCTACATTTGTTTAAATTTGAGTAAATTTCTCATGAGATCCGATTGGAAAAAACTGTACATAGAAAATCTGGAACGTTTAAAAAACCTGGAGAGGCTTAAAAAAGCTCGGAAAGAAACCTGACCCAAAACATCTGTGATGATGATGATGATGATGATGATAGAGCTTCCATGACACTTCTGAATTAAAGGCAAGTGGATTAAAAAAAGTTTGGGTCTCAAAGACAAGATATCACGTGAGTAGCTCTGTATGGAACGGCTAAGGTTTAGAACGTCTGTCTCCTGCGGCCGAGGCTGTGAAAAGCAGCGCCAGCTGTGGCCACTGGCGCCAGTGCGGCCTGGAGACGAACAAGCCGACGACTTCTAAACAATCCAGCCTTTGTGAAACTACTGGAAGCCATCAGCCAAAAAATTGAATGACCGTAAGGCGCAGATATAAGCCAGATGTGGGGATTCCAGGGCTTCTCTCCAGAGCGGCCCAGCCCAACTAAGCTCATCTCGGTTCAGCCTCACGCTGGCGGCCAGGGTTAGGGTCATACAGTGGGTATTGAAACCTCTTGAGCAAACGAGACACACTTCATGAAGTACAACTCATGTGGAATGACCTCAGAAGACAACTCGGGAAAGATGGGAATACCAGCTGCCAAGAAAGCAAATCTCGTAAGCGCAGGCACATCACTTAACCACAGGAGTTCGATTTCTGCTTCTCTTCTGTGCTTAGACCTTGACAAATCTCTCTGAATATGCAGCACTAGCCCTTCCTGAAGTAATTTCCTGTCATTAAAAGGTGCTGTAAATTCAGGGAATATTGCACCAGGCTAATGCATTAAGAATTCCCAATACCACTGGTTCACAACCCCGCTCCTGGACTACGCCTGCCCGCCTGCGTGCCTGCACGTTTGAACTTAAAAACACTTATTTCTAATTAAAGATGTGGCTGGTAATGATTGATCATCCTGTCCGGTCGTTATCCATTCTGCTTATCCATCAGCGTTGCAGTTGAAGCTAGAACTAATCCCAGATTACTTCTGGTCGAGGCAGGGTACACTCTGGGCAGGTTGCCCATCTATCACAGGGTATGTTTGACCATGAGTAAAGAAAATGAAAAAATTATATTGATTTTTAAAACAGGACCAGGCCTAGTAAGCTGTAAACGCTCCAGCTTTCACCCCAGCAAGGGTGTTTCCGTGTGTAGTTTGCATGTTTTTCCCATGCTTTCCTGGGTTTCCTCTGGTTTCTTCCCACTGTCCAAGCACCAGCGCGCATGGGTCAGTGTACGGTTTGACTGGTGGCTTTGGCCGAAAGCAAGGTCCACCCTGAACAGCTCAACAATCCATCTCACGGCCAGCATTCACATAAGCATTCACACTCACCCCATCAAAACAGCCAGTTAGCCTAATGTGCATGTCTTTAGACTGTTGGAGGAAACTGGAGTACTCAAAGGAAACCCATGCATGCATGAGCAAACTCCATACAGAAACGCCCTCGATGAGCCCAGGACGTGAACCCAGGACCTTCTTGCTGTGCTAACCAATATGCCACTGTGGCGCCCCTGCTGGAGGAAACTGACGTGAGCATGGGATCGCACGCAAACTCTACACAGAAATGCCCGAGCCTGGGAATCAAACCCTGACCTTCTTGCTGCGAGGCGGACGTGCTCACCACTGAGCCACGGTGCCGCCCTGCCTTATATTTAATAATGGAGACTTTAACAGATGTTTGCCAGTGTACATTGTTCACTTTGATAACATTGGTATTATGGTCTCTATGGTGATATGCGACCGCAGTAATTGTGATGTAAGTGCTGATACCTGCCATTATGATTGTTGAAATGACCATTTAACCGGACGGCAGGGTTATAAGGGATTCCTAGTAGTTTGATTCACTTGTGAATGTCACAATTCTGAAAACGTATCCACTTCCAAACCACACACACACACACACACACACACACACACACACACATACACACACACACATTCCACCAGCAGAGACTGATCACTACATTCCTGAATTTTAAGGTAAAGTGATTATAACCAAGTCTCGGTTTCGATGACAAGATGATGTTATGTGAGCAGTAGTGTGGCCTGGTGTTTGATGTCCTGGGTGCAGCAGTGAGACAGGATCGTCCGTCACCTCTCTGGCTAATTACTCCACTGAGTGTGAACTCCTGCCGTTATGCCTGACCTCTCACTCCCAGGTGTTGAAGCACCAATTAATCTTTTCAGCTTCTGTGCAGCGTTTCAGCACTTTAGATACAGCTGTGCGTGTGTGATGAACTTTGAAGGATACATTCCCTCATACACACACAAACGATGTCTCGCTATTTTAACCTAAAAGTTAACCTTTTACCTCAGTTTACACTCTCTCCAGTAAAGGCTCAGCAGCTTATTTGTTAGAAATGAATTTCTCTGGTAGTGCTTAGTGCGTCCGCCTCACAGCAAGAAGGTCCTGGGTTTAAGTCTCATTCTTGGCGAAGGTGTTTTTATGTTCTCCCCATGCTTACATGGGCTTCCTCCAGGCACTCTGGTCTCCTCCACCAGTCCAAAGACATGCACATTAGGCTAATTGTGTGGTCCGAATCAGATGTTCTAAGAGTGTGTTATGGAATACGCCGTCCTCAATGCTGTTGCATGCTGGGGCAGAAGGCTGAGGGCTGCAGATGTTAACAGACTTAACAATAAGATAGTACTGTATATATTTCTCACTGATGGTATTTATTCCGTTTATTTGTTATATATAATATGATAAGTGTTGGCACTTTGACGGATTGCCTTGTTCAGAGTTGGCTGAAATAGACTCCAGCCTCTCTGAGACCCTGGTAGGATAAAGTGGCTCGGCAAATGAATGAATGAATAATTAGAAGTACCACATGCTGCGATGGCCTGGCGAGCTGTCCACTGTGTACCCCGCCCTCGCCCAGAGTCGGCTGAGAAGGGCACCAGCCTCCCAGTGACCCTAATTATGAATAGGCGGGTTAAGGGCCCAACAGATGTGAATGAACCGTTGACCTTCAGACCAGTAACCCATCGCCTTAACCACTAAACTTCCATCTCCCTTTAAATTTAGGAATTTATTCTCCCTTTTGAATTAATGAAGTACCACGTGACCAAAGGGAACCTGGAAACCTTTGGCTGCAGAGATTGTGTACTAAGCTAGCACACTAAGTAGTAGATGTATGTATAAAATGTCTATACTTTTTTTTTTTAAATAAACACTCACATCACCATTATCACTGTAGATACTTTGACAGCACATTTATCCATTAGCGCTTGTGTTTCTCAGTTCCCCAGTTTGGTTGCTCTCTGAAAAAGAGTAACCAAGCTGGAGCACTTTATATCTGAAATGCTATTTATTTCAATTTGAAAAAACAAGAGAGATGAGTACATTGTTCCAAAACTGCATACAAGCACACTACTCAGGCACAGGACAGACGAGAGCAAGTTGGTTTGTTTAAACTGTTTCAAACTGGAGAACGAGAGATGTGGTGAAAAAAAAATAGTCTAATGTATAATAACAATAACTAGAGGGGGTACATTATCTCAGTGTTTAGCACTGCCACCTCGTACCGTGGGTGGCTCCGTGGCATAGCGGTTAGCACAGCCGCCTCACAGCATGAAGATCATGGGTTTCATTTCTAAGCTTGGGCGTTTCTGTCTGTTCTGACCATTTGGATGGATGGAAGCTGAATCGCTTTATCCCACTAGGGTTGCTGGAAGGCTGGAGCCTATCTCATCCTAATCTTGGTGAAGGCAGGGTTCACCCTGAAAACCTTGCTCAAGGGCACTTCAGCCAGGAAGGTGGAGGACGGGAAGGAGCTCCTAACTAACCCTTTATTGCCACAAATTTTTCCTGCTGGTTCGGGACTCGAACCAGCAACCTTTTTGTCCCAAAACTGCTTCTCTAAACATTAGGTCACAGCCGCCCCCATCGTTAAAGGTGTGCATTCACGAGTGAACAGCCTATGTGTTTTATCTTCCATTATCAGTTTATTTTGGATGAAGATGCTGATGAAACCACCCATGCTCACAGGCTTAGTATCTCTTAATCACCTGTTTCACGTGTTTTTGTTCTGTATCTGTTTACAATAACACTAACAAAATTGAGTGTGCAGCGCAACAATGTTACACACACGTGATAACTTTGCAGTGCAACACTGATTCATAGGAAGGGGAAATGCCAAAGATCAA
Source organism: Neosilurus mollespiculum (assembly GCA_030014195.1). NCBI lineage: Eukaryota > Metazoa > Chordata > Actinopteri > Siluriformes > Plotosidae > Neosilurus > Neosilurus mollespiculum. The sequence continues at coordinate 5,420,712 of JAQMYF010000023.1, read as the reverse complement.
GTGTTAAGAAACAGAAGAAAGCATAAGATTTCACGAGACATCTAAAAGATGGTGATGTTTGCTAATATCTTCACGCCCAGCGCTAGGGGTCACTGACACTCATGTACAGGAGTAAGCAAGTGGTTTCAGAAAGCGGTTGATTCCATTATATTTCCAAGAGATAGCACGGTATTCCATGTTCATTTAATATACCTGGGAAGTTTAATTAGCTGTTTTAATCAATGTCAGTGGAAGGTCCTCATAAGGATAGTTATGTAAGAGAGAGTGTGTATTTTTTTGTAATGTGCAATGTGTCATTCTGGCTCTAACGCTTCATTTCTGCCCGGCCGCTTCTGTAAGCTTTGGGCTGCAGTCAATTGCATGTCTGTTCAAGACACTCCCGGGCGCGAGTGAGTTTATTTTGAGCCTGGTTCAAGTGTAGGCAAGCAATGAGTAATATTTTGCAACAAAGTGAGACAGCAACACGGCACTACTTTGACTACATGCACGTGGTCCTCGACATGTTATGAGAATCGTCATTTGTTTTACATTATGGTCTTTAATCCTCATTCTTCACTGTTGACAGCGTCTGTATTAGATTGTAATGTAATGACGTGCTGTGTGTTGGGGTTTGCATGGTAAACAGAGTTCAGCCAAAGGCCTCTGAGCTTCTATAAAGAGCCATATTCCTGTGGTTTGTCTCAGCATGAGCTGTGTGTTTTAACACGAGTTGACGCATTGCTGGAGGCGTTTATATATCCGCTGTTTCCCACACAGATCGAACAAAAAATGAAATGATGTCATGTAAACATCCATGCTTTTTAAGAGCTGTATTTATTTAATTTCAACAATGTGCTTAATAACATGAGACAGGATTGTACAAATGTTCAAAAGTGTTGCATTGTTTGAACAAAGTAAATCCTAGCAGTGTGAGAGAGAAAACGCTCAGATCTAATATTCACCTGGAACCTGCATAAATGTTTCAGACATAAAAACTTACTTACCATATAATCATTGCAAAAGATTTTGCTTGTCCTAATAATAATAATAATAATAATAATAATAATAATAATAATAATATGGAGGCACTGTGGTTAGCACGTCTGCCTCACAGCAAGAAGGTCCTGGGTTCGATTCCCAGGCTCGGGCGTTTCTGTGTAGAGTTTGCATGTTCTCCACAGTGCTTGCATGGGTTTCCTCCAGGTACTCCGGTTTCCTCCTACAGTCCAAATACATGCACAGTAGGCTAGTTGACTTCCAAATTGCCCCTTTGTCTGAGAGTGAGTGTGAATGGTATGTGTGTTGGCCCTACATTTGTCTGGCAAGCTGTACAGGATGTGCCCTGGCCTCGCCCAGAGTTGGCGGAGATGGGCGCCAGCCTCCCCACAACCCTAATTAAGATTAAGCGGCTTAGAAAATGAATGAATGAATGATAAGAAGATAAAAAATAAAATAAAATAATAATAATAATAATAATGATAATAATAATAATAATAATAATAAGAAGAAGAAGAAGAAGAAGAGGAGCACTTGGAGAGCACAAACCTCTGCCAAGCCTGGTAATCCCCCCATATCAACCAAATCATACAATGTTAAATTATCCTTTACATTCCTTTAAATTCCTGGATCCAGAATTGAATCCGAAGCATCTTCAATATTTCATGGAATCTTTCTTGGCCAAAACCCTGCCTCTGATAGAAGTTTCATGAAAATCTGCACTGAAACCTTTACATATACATACTAAGAAAAAAACACACAAAAACTGTGGGTGTGCCCTCCTTGACTATGGCAGTAGTAGTAGTAGTAGTAGTAGTAACAGTAATAATAATAATAATAATAATAATAATAATAATAATAATAATAGCTCATCTCTCTCATTCATTTGCCAAACACACTTAAAGGGTCACAGGGAGGCTGAAGCCTATCTCAGCTGACACTGGGCGAAGATGGGGTACACCCTAAACAGCTCTCCAGATTATCACAGGGCCCGATAATAAACTGCCTGTTGTTTTATGTCACACATCATAGCATCAGTGTAAAAAAAATCATAAAATGACAATATTGAAAAAACAATCATGAATGTTGATGATGATGCCACAGCCATCTGTAGCAGGGAGACCCATATTGGTCCCCCTTTTAAGGAGTGAGGGTTTATATATTTTCTTCCATCTGCCAATCAAAAGTGACACTAGCTAATCATGTGCGTCTGTGAGCTCACACACATAGAATAGTGTAGGGTGGATAGTGCTCTCCTCTGAGCATTTTACAGCACCTCTGAGATTGCATATGCAGTTTAAAACTGGCTTCTCTTCTTCTTCATTGTCTTCTGCTTGTTCTGGGGTTGGGATGCGGGGACAGCAGCCTAAGCAGTGGGATTCATACGTCCCTCTCTCCAGCCACTTTCTCCAGCTCTTCCGGGAGGACACCGAGGCGTTTCCAGACCAGCCCAGAGACATGGTCCCTCCAGTGTGCTCTGGGTCATCCCCGGGGTCTCTTCTCGGTTGGACATGCAAAAACCCCACACCAGGTAGGCATACAGGAGGCATTCTAATCAGATGCCCGAGCCACCTCAATGCGGAAAAGCAGCAGTTTTACTCCGAGCTCCTCCTGGATGACAGAACTCCTCACCCTATTTCTAAGGGAGAGCCCCGCCACCCTGCGAAGGAAGCTCATTTCAGCCGCTTGTATTCGGGATCTTGTTCTTTCGGTCACTACCCAAAGCTTGTGACCATAGGTGAGGGTAGGAACATAAATCAACTGGTAAATTGAGAGCTTTGCCTTCC
>JAQMYF010000023.1:5380640-5399185 GCA_030014195.1 Neosilurus mollespiculum | reverse complement strand
CCCCCAACCCCCCCCCCCCCCCCCCCCCCGTAATTGCAGAGGATCCTAACAAAAGAAAGCTTTGCTGAATCTTTTAAATTCCACGTCTATTAGCTGCATGTAAAATGTTATTTGCAAAAACATCCAGTCCATTAAACCTCATGACTATCGAGTCAGTGTTTGCTATTCCAAGCTACTAAATCCAGGCAGTGGAGATCATTTATCGACGCACAGCAGGACTAACAGGAGCATGCCTCGAAGCGTTTGCTTTACGGATGAGAGGCAGTTTAAAGAAATGCTTTTGCGTCAGCTCCTGGGCCTCGTGTGATTGGATTCCGCAGGATAACCCCGACCAGGTATCTTTGCGTGTCTCGGCTCTGTTTGCACGGCTGATGGGGCAATTAGCGGAAAGATCTAGATTGATCTTATAATGGGATTTGGCAACAAACTTGATATTTTCTTTGGAGGACGCTCATCAGAATACAATCCCTGTGTCTCATTTATTTCCGAGTCTTATCACGAAAAGTCTTTAAAGTAAGCAACGGCTTGACTCTATATTAGCATACAGTAGGGTAATACAACAAGCCACAGGCTATCGCTAATCCTTTTATAGACACGGACACCGATACTGAACTGGAATGAATATATATACTTTTTTAAATTTGTGGCCCACACAAGCAAATACATTGCACTGTCACTTGAAGCAGGCGTGGAATCACCTTTAAACCATAAAAATCTTGTTTTCTTTGCTTTTCTGAGGTTTCTGTGTAGTGTATGCTAAAATTCTGAGTTTAAAAAGGCACAGCATTCACACAGAGCTCACCTGCCTCTCTCACGGTTAAATACCTAAAAGTACTCACTCGCTCATCTGCCAAGCCGATTAATTGTACCAGGGTCACGGGGAGGCTGGAGTCTATCTCAGCCGACACTGGGTGAAGACAGGGTACATCCAGAACAGCTCGCCAGACCTTGGCAGGGCCAACACACACACACACACACACACACACACACAAAACCATTCACACTCACACCTGGGGGCAATTTGGAACAGCCAATTAACCTAATGGGCATGTCTTTGGACTGTGGGAGAAGACCCATGCAAACTCCACACAGAAATACCCGACCCCAGGACTCGAACCCAGAAGTATTTGATTTATTTTACTTTTCATGTGTCTGTGTAGTAGAGACTGAAACAATTATTTATGTCCCCCTTGCCCTGTGTTTGTCTCTGAATAGTATCACTGACATTTGGTGAGGAATCACAAGTTTTACGTAACCTTTTTCTGGAGGGAAACAAATGGCACCAACCTCACACACATACACACACACACACACACACACACATATATACTTATATACTGCAACATCCTACATGAGTAGGAGGCAAGCTACAATTCGAATGATTTGTGCTAATTTCCATGTCTGCAACTACGCAAGAGACTGCAGAGTAGATGATCTGCTTCCTGTTTCCACCATTAACAGCATGTCCGGTGTATGTGAATGGTCATGTGATTTTATTCCTAATACTGAGCTAAAGCGCTCATTTAGATGGTGATCGTTTTCTGATTTAGGATTAAAACATATTAATGATGCCTTCGGCACAGAGGGTTTTGTTCATTAGCCAATAACTGCACTGAGTAGAATTAAAAATTTGGTTTATATCTTAAATAACTTAAAGTTTGAAATCACTGTGCACAGTATGAATGTCAGAAAAAAGAGGCTTACATAGAAAATGCAACACCTAAATAAATGATTTTAGTTTTGTTTAAAGCTAATTTAATATTGAGTAACTAAATATAATAAAATATAATCTTTTCTGGAATTGGAGGTTGGCTGAAGGGACTGAAATAGGGCGGTGTGTTTTAAATCTGTACCACATATATTTCCTTCACTGGCTGGATAGAATGTTTATTGGCCGTACAGATTTCCCATGAGCTAAATTTAGAATGTTTCCCCTTTATCAGATTACTTCAAATCACTGCATGTAAACACTGTGATCAGATTATTGGCCAAATCAAATTTCTGTAAACATACTGTGTATTAACAGTATGTGTGTGTGTGTGTGTGTGTGTGTGTGAAAGCAGTAGGGCGGAGAAGAAGGCCACCAGGAGTTCAGGAGGCAGTCGCCTGCCGCTGTCTAATTAGTGTGGAGACAGCGGGGTCAGCCACAGGGCACTGCCCAGCTGGGAGCTGTATGCAGCCCTGCTGTCCTCCCCCATCACACATACACACACACACACACACACACACATACACACACAAAGCAAGAGCACAATTTACATGAGGCTCACTTCCTTAACACCTCACTACCAGTTCCAGCTTCGGCGCCTTTAGTAGCTGTCACTGCGCCTGAGGCGATGACCAGAGAACCGACGAGAACTTTGTGATCTGTTAGAATCTGACAGGCACAAATGCTCCATCCTGAAACCTCAAAGACCTCATATAAAGTAGATGCGCCTAAGGCATAGAACTTTTAACCTCATCCAAGTTTAGAGGTCCAGTTACCTAAACGCATCATAAAGTGTGAACTGCTAGCTAGCCAGATGTTTTTTATTGAACATCTGTAATGCTGTAAAAGTCATTATTGCCGTTGCTGCATTAACTAAAAATTTTAGTTACTTTAACAATTATTATTAAAGTAAAGAAACAAATAAATATAAAATAAAATAGCTTTGGAACTGTTGGAAGGCAGAACATGAAGGATTTTATTTGTTCGGTTAAAATTATTGTTTATTACATGTTTATTAAATGGCTTATTTGACTACTCGAATCTGATTGGTCAGTTATATTACCCGGGGTCAGTTATTTCGTTATAACAGATCATTGATAAGAATAACAGACTGTTGCTATGGAGCACATCATTAGCAAAAGCAATAGAATAATTTTTAAATCAATAAAATCATAATTTTAATCAATGAAAATTAGTTTTAAATCTTTTTTGAGTAATATACAGCGATAATGTACATCATCATGAAATAAACTCCTTCAGGGTGACGAGAGACCTCTCCACTGAACATCAGGGTTCTGATTTATTTCATCATAAAGGGATTTACATTTTTACCTAAAAGGCTCAAATTAGGGGAAAAAATGGTCTTGATGCATTAAAGCATTATTAAGCATTTAGTAATAGGAAAGGGTTTTGGTGTACATGAACTGAAACTCCTTACTCACTCACTCTTTTGCCGAACCACTTTATCATATTAGGGAAGGCGGGAGCCTATCTCAGCCGACACTGGGTGAAGGCGGGGTACACCCTGATCATTGCCAGACCATCGCTGGGTCAATATACACACAACTATTGACACTCACATTCACACCTAGGAGCAATCTGTAACAGCAAATTAGCCTAAAGTGCATGTCTTTGGTCTGTGGGAGGAAACAGGGATACTCGGAGGAAACCCATGCAAGCAAGGGGTGAGAAATGCCCATGGCAAGAAACGCCCAACCCCGGGACTCGAACCCAGGACTTTCTTGCTGTGACATAGCCGTTCTAACCACTAAGCCACTGTGCCACACAACTGAAAATCCTAATGACACAAAATATTCAGAGTCCTGAGTGACTCCTCTTTGGGATAAATATTTGGCTGATTTGGCAGTTTTGGCAGCTGAATCCAATTTCATCTCTTGTTGGGCTTGTATGTTAGTTCAGTGTAGTTTGTTTTAGTTACTCTCAGATAATGACTGCCCATCTGTGAGGATGTCCAATCTTCCTCAGCTTTATTGATGTTCTGTCTCCGCTGTCCGCTTCCAATCTGGCGGTTTTAGAAGAATAACCCAAAAATAAGTCACGCATCAGCAAGCAACTTTTAAAACGTCTCAATATACTCAAAAGACAGATCGAGACTGATTCCTGGCTTCATCTGAAATCAATAAAGTGTTATTTTGGTGATCGTATCCAGCTATGTATTTGTGTTGCATAGTGAAGTAGCGGCAGAGAACGAACACATGGCTTTTACTTTCATGACTCTGCAGTGGTGAAATCATCGAGATTATAAATAGGACATCGTAAGAATTTTTCTGAACCTGTAAAAAGACACGAGAAAACTTGTTTAACTTCCAACACAATTCAAGTTCAATGAATAGAATAAAGAATTCAGTCAAAATCGCCGCTAGCCGCTAGCCTAAGCTTGTCACCTCTCAACGTGCACAATGGCTTTGTGTATCTGGATGGTCTCCACGCTGCCTGGTACGTTAACCAGTGGTATTTCCTATTTTCAGAATGCTACAGATTGGCATCTTGGTCAATAAATTAAAGGGATCCAATTCCCCAAGATAACAACATCAACAACCAAAAAAACGGTTTCCGTTTAGTTTTAAGCAAAATAGAAGTGGTGTTTTACAAAATTTGACAAAACAGTTTCCATTAAGTGATGTTATGGGATTGAAGCTGGGTTTTCTTCCCTTATGATAACTAAAACTTATTATTAGCCAGTTAACTTAGTATTCATGTCTTTGGACTATGGGAGGAAACCAAAGTACCTGGAGGAAACCCAAGCAAGCACGGGGAGAACATGCAAACTCCATACAGAAATACCTAACCCATGACCTTCTTGCTGTGAGACGAACATGCTAACCATTACGCTGGCTGATAGCTAAAATATTTCCAGGAAAAACAGTTATTTTTTCATTTGTGCTTCATGTCGTGTGACTTAAACGTAAGAAAAAAAAAATAATAATAATTAATCAATTTCAAATTGCGCATCAATTTCAACTGTGTGTTTTATATTTAAGTTGTAAAACTGGTACAGATACTAAACTGCAGCTACAGTTTATACTAGCTGTGAAAAGGCTATAATGCTAAACGATGAAGTAGCCTCTTGGCATGCGGCTACTGAGTGCGTCAGGCTTTACCAGGAGCGGCGGGTGGTGTCTCGGGGTCTTTTTCTGCTTTTTGAAGCAGTATTTATTGGCACTGGCTTCTCAGAATGGCTGAAGAATGGGCCGATTGTGAAGCTGGTAAGTGCAGGTGCTGTTCCTAAAGCCTTCACACCTTCACAATGAGTGACGTGCTGAGAGCTTCCTTTGTCGCGCAGCTGTAAAGAACAAAGTTTTTGCAGTCGCTTCTCTACTCCTGTAAAGCAGTAGTTCTCAGAGAGGGTTCATCTGCTGTTGCAGGGAATCTGAATGTTTACTGAATTCCTTTTGGAAAAACCGCTATGCTGCCAGGTATTTCTTTTTTTTTTTATTTTAGTCATGTTGGTTAGTCAGTGGTTAGGTTGAGTAAAGGAAACCTTCGTCATCGCGGTCACTGAGGCATCACAGGCCTGCGGTTGTAAAAGTAAGGAAAACTAAGAAGCCATTCCGTTCCCTTCCTTTTAGAGCGAAAGAAATTTCCTGTTGCTAAGATAAGACCGAATCGCACTTAATTATCTACTGCAGCTGTAATTAGCATATAAAGAATTTGTAAAAATAAAAGAAATGAGAATTTGGATTAATTTGCCCTTTTAAAGAGAACTGATAAAAGCTCCTCACCATAAATGCTCCACCACTTTAGCTGCGTTATACAAGTGCAGGTACTTTTGTCTCCCCAAGCCACATTTACCAACCAAAACTCCTCCCAATATTCATTCACTCATTTGCAGTGTTGTGGCCAGACCACTGCAGGGGCAACGCGAACACACACACACACACACACACACACACACACACACCATTTATACTCACAACTAGGGTCAATTTGGGACAGACAGTTAGCCTAATGTGCATGTTTTTGTATTGTGGGAGGAAGCCACAGTCCCCAGAGGAAACCCAGGTAGGCACGGGGACAACATGTAAACTCCACAGAGAAACACCCTTGCCAAGCCCAGGACTCGAACCCAGGACCTTCTTGCTGTGAGGCAGACATGTTAACCACTACATCACCTTGCCGCTCCACTCCTCCCAATATGCTTCATGACTATTGGTGTTTCTATCATTGTGTAATTAACTTGCTAAGCTTTAATATCTTTAACAAGTTGCGTTTTATCAAAATGATTTTTAAATGGGTGAACCATCTTCCCCCTTCTGTACTTTGTCTATTTATTACAAAAAAGACAAGTATCCTTGAGCAAGGCACCTAACCCCCAACGGCTCTCCGTGCACCCCGCCCCCAATGTATGTGGCAGCCCACTGCTCCGAGTGTGTGTGTGTGTGTGTGTGTGCTCACTTTGAATGGGTTAAATGCAGAGGCAATAATTTCCCTTGCGGGATTAAAACAAATAAAACAAAATAAATAAATATGAGGAGATTCGAACACAGGACAACACACAACCATTCACAACCACATCCACACCCAGGGGAAATTTGGAACAGCATAACAGCTTAATGTGCATGTCTTGCACTGTTGGAGGAAACTGGGGTACCCAGAGGAAACCCACAGGGAGAGCATGCACAACTCCACACATAAAGGCCCGAGTGGGACTCAGGGACTCCTGGACTCCAACCCAGGACCTTCTTGCTGTGAGGCGGACATGGTAAACATCGCATTTGGCAGACAACCTCATCTACAGTGACTTATCCTTTTTTTCCCCATATTGACGGTTAAGGGCCTTGCTCAAGGGCCCACTTGTGATACCGGGGCTTGAACCCCAGACCCTCAGATCAGTAACCCACAGCCTTAACCACTATGCCACGTTGCCGCCGTAACGGGTAACAGATGAATGAAATCCATCGCAGTTTTCTAAATCCTTGCAGCGATGTGTGGTTATTTTTAATAAGTGTTTACAATCCCACCCCTTATTACAGTCTAATTAAAAGCGCTCGGTGGATGTGAGCGAGTGAAAGAGTGAGGGAGAGCTTGGTGTGATGTTTTTCTTTTTTTTTTTTCACTTCCAGTTTCTATTTCAAGTACGAGAGCTGTGCTGCATGTGTGCATGTTTAGGATGGAGTGAAGCAGCTGCCACATTTCCTGCGGGCTCTAAGATTTCCATAAGATGTCATTGAATCCTGGTTTGTTTTCAAACGTCACCACTCGCGGCGGTGAGAGCGCAAATATGACCAAAGTCCAAAGTACAAAATGCTCTAAAATCTATAATAGCAGCGGATGTCCTGTTATGGCATTTTTGCTGCTGCTATGCTAATTCCATATAGCTGTCTAACCTTTATTATGATGTTCATGTTATGTGCACTGTATTGTACTTGCTGAGGAAAACTGCTTTCTGTAATCTGAACAAATCATATAGCACTTTTACACATTTATAGTCGGAATACTTTTGCTTTCAAGGTCCAAACATTAGCCCTGGCTCTAACTTTAACCGAACCCTAAAGTTCTAGTAAGCTTGTTATACTTTTGAACAAGTGACATCAAGTTGTATTCCACATTCTTTGATGTAACCGTATGATATATTTATAGCATTGGGCAGACCCACTTATCCAGAGTGACTTATACAACTGAGCAACTGAGGGTTAAGGGCCTTGCACAAGGGCCCAACAGTGGCAACTTGAGGTTACTGGGGTTTGAACCGCTGACTTTCGGATCAGCAATCCAGAGCCGTAACCACTAAGCCACCAACCGCCCTCGTAATATCGCTAATGTAAGGAATCAAATACAAAGGCGTGTGCGGTTCTAGGAAGATAATTAACGCCAGGGTGGCAAGAAGTGATGATGTGACTGGTTCCAACCTGCAGTTGATTATTTTCACTTGATTACATCCTGGAAATATTTTATTCTTCCAGCAATTAACAACCGTTGGGCAGTCGTGGCTCAATGGTTACGGCTCTGGCTTACTGATCAGAAGTTTGGAGGTTCAAGCCCCAGTACCACAAAGCTGCCACTGTTGGGCCCCTGAGCAAGGCCCTTAACCTTCAATTGTACAGTTGCTCCACTAAAAAGGATAAATGTAAGTCGCTCTAGATAAGAATATCTTCCAAATGTGTAAATGTAAATGTACAATTGAGCAATATGCATGTATTACCCATTTAGAGTTATGTAACATCCACCAAGCCATTTATTTCTCTCGAAACGTATATATACTTACGTAGCTATACTCAGTCATTCCGTCAGCAGCCATTGTTTTTTTTTCTTAAGGTGTTTCCGGACCAAACAGTTCTAGGAACTCATTGTATGGAAGTACCCCCTTGGGAGCTCCACTGAGAACCGCATACCTTCAGGGACTTTTCAGCAGGAAGGCTGACGTGACTAATCCGGCTGACGGTTGGTTTAGCGCTTGGGCATAGTGTCTCTCTAGTCTCACTAGTTTGCCTGTTTTCATAAGAATGTTTGTCTTGTCAATGTTCATGTGTTGACGTAAAATCTAACTACTAATCTAATAACTAAGAAAAGGTTCCTCTGGTCCCAAAGTATCTTCTAAGTAAGTAAGAAAGTAAGTAAAGAAAATAAGTAAAGAAAGTAAGTAAAGTAAGTAAAGAGAGAAAGAAAGAAAAAGAAAATAAGAAATACAGCTTGTCATGTCACTTAAAAAGTTCCTCTGGTCCCAAAGTACCTTTTAAGGAAGGAAGGAAGGAAGGAAAGAAGGAAGAAAGGAAACACAGCTTGTTATGTCACTTACAAAGTTCTTCTGGTCCAAAAGTGCATTTAAAATAAAATAATAAAAAAAAGAACACAAATTTTTATGTAATTTAGAAACAGTTCCAAGAACTATGAAATATGTTGATTCAATCCCAAAGTGCCTTTTAAGTAAATTTAAAAAAACAGCAACCCCTGCTTGTCATTTCACTAAGAAACCACCAAGAGCGAAGTCCTGATGTCAGGAACCTTAAAGGTTAAGTTTTGTTTCTGACTGTTACAAAACCTTGAAGCTATAGACGCCTACAAGTCTGTACAAATCTTAGGAAGATGATACACTAGAACGAGCAAACTAATATCGGCATGGAATCTGAATTACAGACAACACTACTGTCCGAGTGACCGTCACAGAAAATTCTGCAATATTAGAGCATTTAAGTCAAAATCCAGCCTGTTTTCATTGTTGGATTTTCTTTATTTTTTTGTCTAAAGACTGAAAAAACAGTTTCACAATCACATGAGCACATGTTGCGCAATAGCATGTTGGGTAAAGTTTAACAAGGTGTCGATGAGTTCAGGAATCATAACGATGATATTTATGATGTGGTGAGGGCACAATTACTCTCACAATCTATGGATTAGCTTGGTAATAAAGCAAAGTAGCATGTGTGTAGGAGTAACGTAATGAAATTTTAACTACACTTACCTCTCTGGTGAAAATATCAGCTCAGGTTGCATGTTTTTTTTTCCTTTTACATACTTTATAGTTAAAATTAACCCTTTTAACCTTATTTTTGTTGGACAGCCGATACAATAAAAATAAGCTAATAACAATTGTAGAATTTCACTTTTGTATGATATAGAGATCTCGGGGGTTTTATTCGCCAAGGTATCTTGATCTGAATAATTCTCCATATCATACAAAAGTGAAATTCTACAGTTGTTATTAGCTTATTTTTATCGTATCGGCTGTCCAACAAAAAGCCGAAGTCTATAATTATTTTAATCATTCGCTCAAAAATATTTTCAGCTTTTTCACCTTACCCGATATCCGTGATGGATGAATCAGCTCGTTTAAGAACACCAAGAATTATCTGATGGCTTTCTACCAATCAGAAACGAGAAAATATTTTGAATGAATAAGAATGTCAATTATTATATCCACGCCCACTGGATATGAGCAATCATTAGCTGCGATTGGTTCCTTTACAACTAGGATATCAGCTCATATACCGTGATTACAGAAAAGCAAAATGGTTTGAAAAATGATTTCAAACCATTCATTCATTCATTCATTCATTTCCTAACCTGCTTAATCCTAATTAGGGTTGCGGGGAGGCTGGCGCCCATCTCAGCCGACTCTGGGTGAGAGTGGGGTACACCTTGGATAGCTCGGCAAGCCATCGCAGGGCAGAAACACGCTGACGGCAGTGCAGCCTACTCCTGATGAAAGTGATCAAAATGGTCCTTTTACAGGCCTCTCACCACAGACAGTGAGAGACATGGCTGGCCTTTGATAACCCAGTTGACAACCCGGTGATAGTGGGGCTTAAACCCCCTACCTTGGGATCAGTAATCCAAAAAAAAAAAAAGGAAATTGAATGTATGTATTTTCTTATTTTCAATAATTGTTCTTATTAAATTTTTCAGTGTTTGAGTTTATTCAGATGAGGTGAACTTGGTCTTGTATTATTTTTAATGACAATAAAATAATAAAAACACTACAGTTCTTACAGTTATCCCACTAAATATCATCATACATGGCTGATAGCTCCTGAAGTGCAGTCCAAAGACTTAGCATTTTAGCATATTAGGCTAATTGGATACTTGTATTTGCCCCTAGCTGTGAGCATAGCCCATGAGCTGTACCCTGCCCTCACCCAGAGTCGGCTCGGATAGGATGCCGCCTCTCTGAGACCCTAATACTGGATAAATCGGTTCGGAAAATGAAACTAATGTTTAAAAATGTAAAATGTTTTAGTAGTGACCTGATAGTGTACAATTCATGAAATAAAATATCTCAGTAAAGATTGTTTAAAAAAAGGTAGCTGATACTTTGGTACACAGTGACATGCAGGGGGAAAAAAAACCCTGGTTTTCAGTGCTTCATGTCTGCTCGCGTACTGTATTTATTTATTTATTTATTTAAATGTATTATATTCTTTTTTTTATAATGTGATATTTTCTAGTTCCTTACATGAGGAAAAAAATTCAGATAAACTTATGCATATAATGTATTGTGGAAAGTCCGGAAATATTTTTAGCAAAAGGATCGTGATAGTGATTAGGATTAGAATAAAAAAATATTGTGATTATGATCTGATATATCGACCAGGACTATCAATCTGTAAAACACGCATTTTACCCCATAATAATAATAATAATAATAATAATAATAATAATAATAACAATATTAATAATAATAAGATTAATAATAATATAAATAATAATAATAATATTAATAATGTTAATAATGATAATAATAATAATAATAATAATAATAATAATAGATATAATAATAATAAGATTAATAATGTTAATAATAATAATAATAATAATAATAATAATAGTAATAATAGAAATAATGATCATTTTTCTTTGCAGATGTTGAGTTTACCTTCTTTGCCCCGGACCTGGAGAACTCTCGTGCCAGGTGCCGACCGATCCCGCGTCCTCCTCCGGTAATGAGCACCACATCCCCGGACAGATCTCTGCGTTTGCCCGGGATGAAGACGCGCACGAGCGCTTTGACGGCGCAGCCCAGGATCTGAAGCGGCAAAAGCAGCCCGGAGCACAGCGTCCTGAGGTCCATGTCGGTCCGCTCCGGTCCAGTGGTACCGCGTCCGTGTCACTCCTCCCCGTCACTCCTCCTGAACCAGCTCCGGGTTCTCTTTTTCCTTTTTTTAAATTTTTTTTTTATTCCAGTCTGACCTTTTGCTCGCAAGCTCTCGAGCCTTTATTTATTCAGCCTATGTATGAACCGCCCGGTGCGTCCACGCGCCACAAACTTGCCCGCGTGCACGTGCACGTACATAATAAACAGCCTGTAAACAATAAAGTGGAGACGGTGTCCTGCGCGCGCGGACTGATCACCCGGAGTGACGGCGTCGCCTCGCGCTGGAGGGAATGAACGAGTCTCTGAGCTCCAGCCGCCGCCACGAGGGACTTTTTTTCTTTTTTTTTTTTTAAAGTGACCGTTAATCCTGATTGACAGCTCGCGGTGTGATGTAGAAGTGGGTCGGTGTCGCCGTGCTCGTGCTCGTACAGCCCGTATCGAGTCCCGTGGCTGCCGCGCGAGCGCACAACACGAGGACACTCCCTGCAGGTGCTCGTTCAGCACCGGGAATGTCGTCGCGAGCCTGTTTTCGCGTGTTAATAAGTGCCCCCCCCCCACGAGCCCTAACGCTCCGTCACCTCGCGGCAGCTTGTCGCTTTGCCCATCCGGCGGGTCACGTGCCTCATTCACGCCAAGTGTGTGAAGTTTTGGAAAGAGAAAAAGATAAATAAATAAACAAAAATAAAGATGTGCCTGCTATTCTCATGTGTGATTGAAGGGCTGCAGACACTGAGACACTGTTAAAAAAATAAAATAAATAAATAAATAAATAAATAATAATAATAATAATAATAATAATAATAATAATAAATAAATAAAGTCATGAAAAACAACAATGCAATATTCACAGTACACCAGAAACACTTTCACACGACTATTTACATAATTAGCATGAATGTTTTTGTTTAAAAAGCCTGACAAGCCTGAATATACTTGTGTCTGGGGGCGTGGCCTGAATGGGGGTGGCCAGGGTGGGCCTAATGACTTTACTGGGGTGGCAATACAGGCTGAAGCAAAATACTAACCTCTATCCTTTGGAAGCCTGGTTTTGCAAAAAGAATCCTGTCGTGGGCTACATATGTTATAACAATAAGAACATATTATTCATTCATTCATTCATTCATTCATTCATCTTTTTCCGCTTGTTCCAGGGTCGGGTCGCCGGAGCAGCAGCCCAAGCAGTGAGGTCCAGACGTCCCTCTCCCCAGCCACTTTCTCCAGCTCTTCCGGGCGGACGCCAAGGCGTTCCCAGACCAGCCGAGAGACGTAGTCCCTCCAGCGTGTTCTGGGCCGGCCCCGGGGTCTCTTCCCGGCTTCACATGCCCGAAACTCCACACCAGGGAGGCGTTCGGAAGGCATTCTAATTAGAGGCCCGAGCCACCTCAACTGGCTCCGCTCATTCATTCATTCATTCATTCATTCATTTTGTAGGCCGCTTAATACTAATTAGAGTCGCAGGGAGGCTGGCGAAGTGCGGGGAACACACTGAACAGCGCCCCAGGTAATTGCAGGGGCTACACACATACAACCATTCACACCCACACCTAGGGGCGATTTGGAACCGCCACTCAGCCTACCGTGCATGTTTTTGGACTGTCGGAGGAAACCGGAGTACCCGGCGGAAACCCACGCAAGCAAGGGGAGAGCATGCAAACTCCACACAGAAACACCCCGAGCCCAGGAATCGAACCCAGGACCTTCTTGTTGTGCGGTGGGCCTGCATATTTCATAATACTGAGAACTTTTTTTTTTTTTATATTTATGTATAAATTATTTATGTTATAATTACCTACACCAAGGACATTATATTTTACCCTTGGTTTGTGTGTTTGTTTCTTAGTAGGATTACATAAAAAAAAACCCAAAAAAAGAAAAAATGTGCAGAATTTCATGAAATTTCTACCATTTCATGAAATTTCTACTTCATTTGATTTTGAAGATGATCTGGATCGAATTCCGGATCCACTCACTCACTCACTCACTCACACATTTGCCCACCTGCTTACTCCTACTAGGGTCGCGGGGAGGCTGGAAGCTGAGTGAAGGTGGAGTGCACCCTAAATGGTTTACCAGACAATCGCATGGCAGACAAGCACATAACTATTCACATTCACACCTAGGGGCAATTTGGAACTGCCAATTAGCCTAATGTGGATGTCATGGACTATGAGACGAAACTGGGGTTCCCAGAGAAAACCCATGGGTAGTCCATGCAAACTCCACACAGAACGCCTGAGCCCGGAACCCAGAAAGCAGGACCTTTTTGCTGGGAGGCTGGGAGGCAGACATGCCAACCACGACTCCACAAGGGTGCCCGGTTCTGGATCCAGGAATTTTTAAAGGATTCTTTAACATTAAGGACTAATGTAATAGTCCTATAATAGCAAAAGGACTATTTTGGCATTTTTGTTCATATAAAGGATTGCTGGGCTTGGCAGGGGTTTGCGCTTTCCAAGTGCTCTTTCTGCCTGTTATAATAGGAATCATTATTATGAGAACTGAAATCATAATTATAAAACACTGTATACTCTCATATTTCATTATTATGAGTTCATAATAAAGTACACAGTGGTGTAGTGGTTAGATTGTCCGACTGACAGCGAGAAGTTGTTGGGCTTGAGACCTGAACACAGCAAGTGCGCGTCTGTGTGGAGTTTCCATGTTCTCCCCGAGGAAATTCCCCAGGTTTCCTCCGGATACTCTGCCACAGTCAAAGGTGATGCACATTATCCTTCATTAGGGGATGAAGCGGTTCAGCAAATGAATGATCGAGTCTACGTACATTTTGAGTGGAGTGTTTACAACTTTGGTTTGTACCACCGTAACGCATATACATTATGGCTTCCAATACACTTTACACCACTAGGAGTCAGTATGGAGATTCAAGAACACTCTGCCTCATTCGTTAATCAATTCATCATTCATCCTCTGAAACTTGAATTTCTTCTCAAGAAAATTCATAAGAGAAGTCTAAAGCGTGTTCTTACACCTCAGATCTTATTTTTTTTATGTGTTTATAGAATGATGGATCCCATTGTCTTCATAAACTGAAAGTGTGTGCCGATTGCTCTAATTGGTATAAGTGAACGCCCCCTAAATCCCCTTAAAAGATATTTATGAAAAAATAAAAAGTGTCGGGATACAAAAAAAGGAAGAATTTTCGTTCATTCATTTCCTAAGCCGCTTGATCCTAATTAGGGTCACGGAGAGGCTGGCGCCCGTCTCAGCCGACTGTGAGGGAGGGCGGGGTACACCCTGGACAGCTCGCAAGGCCATCGCAGGAGGAAGAATTTCACTTCCTCTGAAGTAAAACTATGGCTGCAGGACGAAAATTCCAGGTGAGATATTATACTCAGTGGTATGAATAGTGGATACAAGGCCACTGATCAGACTGAAGCCTGGCATGCTAGTTGGCGCCGTGACCGCGCACCACTGAAGAAATAATAAAAAAAGTGGTTTGATCCAAAATCAGAGGCCAAAAATAAATAAATAAATAGATAGATAAATAAATAAAAACATCGGCATACACAGATGTGACATCCCGGCAACTGCAACTGCTGTCCTATATGCACCTTCTCTAGAGTTGTCAAGCAGCTTACCACTGGTTGTATGTTTCATATTTGTGGTGCAATACCTCTTACAGTTGAAGTATGGGAAAGGATTGGGAGAGGGTGCACGTGCTAAGGAATATTACAATATACATTTAAAATAATAACACAGAAATTCAGATTTTTGCATTTAACATGAACCTGACATGAAACGGACTCCATAAACCTGAAGCCTGCTTCAACAATCCTGTTCTTGTGTATTCACCATCACACACCCGTCTGTTTTCACTAAAATAACCCTGTATAAAGGTGTTGAAGGCTGTAATAGCATGGCTCGGAGTGCTGGGATAACAGTGGCTGGCTGTGTGTTACTGACAGGCTTGTTATTGAATGCTGTTGAGTGTTCCTGGGTATGTTACATATGTCACTACTCGATACTTTTCTCCAAAATCCTCAGCCAGCA
The DNA here is from genome assembly GCA_030014195.1 of Neosilurus mollespiculum. NCBI lineage: Eukaryota > Metazoa > Chordata > Actinopteri > Siluriformes > Plotosidae > Neosilurus > Neosilurus mollespiculum. The sequence continues at coordinate 5,383,916 of JAQMYF010000023.1, read as the reverse complement.
TTAAGATAAACCCCACCAAAGCCTCCAGGCTTGGGTGAAAAAAGCCCGTTTTCCTCTGGCTGATGAAGCGCCAGAACACGGGGACCTTTGTAAATACCTCTTAAACCTCCCAGACTGTAAATCCAGGAGCCAGCGCAGAGATTCCAGTCTGTGATTTTTGGCCCTGGCTCTCGGCATTTACTGGGGGAAGCTGAATGGAGGGCTGCTCGAACTGGAACAGCCGCACAATGGCCGCTTTGTACCGGCATGAGCTTCTTAGTAATGGCCCAGAGCCTCTCTGGGAAGGCTAAATGGTTGTCTAGTTGTAGAAAATGTGTCACAGTGAAATGTGCCTCGCTGCAGATCTGCTTCTTGTCTACCTTTTTCAACCGCAAAGAAGTTAAGAAGCTCATGACTTTGATATCAAAGTGGGAGAATGATTTAAGCGAAAATAAAGGCTGATAAGTTTTGTACAATGTTTAAAAGGTGTAATGCATAGAGCAGTAAGAATTCAAGATCATCAGCAAAAAATGCTAAAAAAAACCCCCAAAAAACCCCCCTAACATTAAAACAGGTGTGTTCTTGCCAGTGGCTAGACAGTGAAGGATTACTTTTTTAAATAAAATATTCACTCACTCATTTTCCAAACAGCTTAATCCTTTTAGGGGTGCAGAGAGGCTGGCGCCTATCTCAGCCAACACTGGGTGAAGGCAGGGTACATCCTGATCAACTTGCCAGACCATTGAAGGGACAACCTTTCACACCCGCATCCACACCTGGGGGCAATTTGAAACAGCTGATTGGCCTAATGTGCATGTCTTTGGACTGTGGGAGGAAACCGGAGTACCCAGAGGAAACCCACAAGCACGGGTAGAACAAGCAAACTCAATACAGAAACGCCTGATCCCTCCGGAATTTCTTGTTGTGAGGCAGTCGTGCTACACCACAAATAAAAACTGTAATATAGAATATAAACATCACAAAATTGAAAGCATTTCTATTCAAATAATATTCAGAAACAGAGATTCTAGCAATATTGTTTTATAATATTATAGATACTGGTGATGATAATCATTAAAATTACAATTATTCCAGTGCCTGCATCAAAAAATAAAAATAAACACATAAATCACCATCAGGACGGAAATGGTCCTAATCAGCCGGGAAACAATGGACCAGGCAACCTTGTGCTGTGTGCATGTGTTGAAGCGGTTGTCTTTCATCAGTTAGCGTGTCACTGCCATCTACAGATCAACAGTGAAAAGTTCAGCATGTTAGCTTACTCTTTCTTCTTTTATTTTAGGCCGGATAAAAAAAAAACAACAACAACAATCTAGGTTAAGCCTAAATGAGGTGACTGTCGAAGCCCAAAAGCTTTTAAAGCCACCGTCTGCAGAACAGCCATTCCAAAATTCCTTAAAAAATGTAACTACTTCATACTGAACTAAACCAATCTCAGAATCACAATCACATCATCTAACGCCGAATCATCTTCTGTTTCGTTTTTACGTTGTCTGGGGTGTTTTCCGAAGTTTTTGAAGAAAAAAAAGATTCTGTGCTAATTTCCGGATGTGGGCGCTGATGAGAAACGGGGAATTTGTATTAAAATCCAGCCTTTAAGTGGAAAATATTAAAAACAGCACAGACGTATAACCTTTAGCATACAATGTTTTGAACACTGTTATTACTGAGTATATTGTACATCATTATTCCAAAGCTTAAAGCTAATAGTTCTTAAGATGTTCTTAAAAGATATTTTCTTATTGCACAGTTATTTTAAGATGTCTGTATTTAACATGACTTCTGAAATATCAATAATAAATGTTACACGCTACATTTTCAGTCAAATCTTTATTATCATCAGGGATATAGGTGTCCTTGTTTATATAAGTTTTAATTATTAAAAATAATAACATTGTTTTGTTAAAATAAATAAATAAATGAATGAATAAATAAATAAAATTTAAAAATCCGGTGCATCCTTCATTTTGATTTATCACCCCATTCCCGTTTTTTTTTTTTTTTGGGGGGGGGTTGCACACTAAGCAGTGTGATGGATTGGGGAGCTGATCAGGGTGTACCCTGCCTTCACCCAGAGTTGGCTGAGAGAGGCTCCAGCCTCCCTGTGAGCCACTATGTTGCCCCATTCCAGCTGTCTCTTGAAGTGAAAGCAATCAGGTAAATTGAGTAAAAATATCTTCCTATAAATTCATTTGCCTGCATAAATAACTCAGACAAGTTCACAAAGAAATTCAAAGGATGTCTGCAAACAGGTAATCAGATGCACTTGGTAAGATTCACTGCGTATCATAAAAATACCTCATATCCTGGATATGCATTTAATAATACAGGGTCATGTCAAAAGATAACTACACCCCATGGAAATTTTGATTTTAAAAACAAACAAACAAACATATTTGTACAAGTGAAGAACACAGGTCTCTGAAATTTCTCCAGTTAAATTACTAGCTGCCTGACAGCCAATCAGAAAATAGCATTTGTTTCCAGGTTAAATCTGGTTACATGTGATCTTACATCAGGCACCTTATTACATAAATGTGCATGTGCACAGAGTGTAATCATGATCAAAGCGGAGAAGCAAGATTTATTTAATTCATTTAATGAATGAAAAAGTATTTTAATAGGCACTTGTGACAAAGAAGTGGCTACTTTAGAGTTTTTTGGATAATTACCAACCTTTGCTCTATTCTATTACTCTTTGCAAGGAGGCACAAAAACATGTTTCATACTCATAACTTGTACTCACCATGGAGAATGCTCTCTTTGTATTTGCATTTGAGTGGGGAGGAACTGAAACTTGTTTGGCAATCTTAGATAGTCTTCAAAATCTGCTCATACTGGTCACTTTTGGGGGGGAAAAAGGGAACCTAGAAGGATTACTTCCTGTCTTAGATTAGACTCTTGGATTTAGGGCATTTGGACTGTATTATTTCACAGAACCACACACTCTTTGTCCGGATGGAATCCATTTGCTTTGATAAAGTTCATCAAGGTTGCAAGTGAAAGGTAAGATCCCAACATAAAATTTGCCATTTTTGCAACAACAGGAAACCGTATTTTGGGAATAGTCATGTTTCTAAGTCTCTCAAGAGTTCATAATGTGTCATAATAATACATTAAATTTGCAATAATCCTATAATGAATTTCCAATTGATGGATTTTCAGGTGATAGTTTACCAAGTCTGGCGGCACGGTGGCGTAGTGGTTAGCACATCCACCTCACAGCAAGAAGGTCCTGGGTTCGATTCCCAGCTCGGGCGTTTCTGTGTGGAGTTT
>JAQMYF010000023.1:5335261-5346701 GCA_030014195.1 Neosilurus mollespiculum | reverse complement strand
TAGCTCTACTTCGACATATCGAGCACTGTTCTACGGAAAATCGACTCAAGATCTTATATATATATATATATATATATTTAATGTTGTGTAATATTCAATTATACCTTTTCTAAGTTTGTGTACGGGCAGCACAATAACATACTGGTGAGCAAGTCCACCTCACAGCAAGAAGGTCCTGGTTTCAAGTTCTGGGCTTGGCCCAGGTTGTTTCTCTGTTCTCCCCGTGCTTGTTTGGGCTTCCTCCGGGAACTCCGGTTTCCACCCATAGACCAAGGATATGCGCATTAGGCTAACTGGCTGTTCTAAATTGCCCCAAGGTGTGAGTGTGAGTATGAATACTTGTGTGTCTTGCCCTGTGATGGACTGGCAAGCTGAATGTGTACCCTGCCTTTGCCCAGAGTCATCTGAGATAGGCCCCAGCCTTCCTGTGAACCTCGTATGATTAAGAGTTTCAGCAAATAAATAAATGAATGATTACATTTGTATACATAAAGTCCTTTATTACATGGAAATGTCAGTACTCACAATCTGATTGATTGATGCAGGGGCAATAAATTGCATAGACCAGTGTGTTTAGTGTGTTAGCTGTTAGGAACGTGTGCTATGGTCTTCAGCAGCTTCCAGAGAAGCATTCATTGGTTGCTTGAAGAGAAAATATCTACAGGAAATATTCTAAGGGATAAAAAGTTCTGCAAAGTGGGAAACAAGTAGAAAGCTACCAAAGCCTTCACCAACAAGGATGAATATGCTTTGCTCAGAAGTGGGCAAGAAACAGCACCAGAAGTGAATTAAAAAAGGCTGGCTTGTTAAAATGCCTTATAATAAACTGTGGATTAACCTCACCTGCTCAGTCTGTACAGAGAAATGCCAGCCCTTAAATCTTTTTGCACAGACCCCGGGATAACATTTCTCTGCACAGACCTCGTGCTCACTAAATATTATGCAGGCTATATGATGCTTTGTATGTATACAGTGCATGGCATACAACTTTGTATTTGTTTGGGGTACACAGCATATATAGAAGCACTTTATGCACATCATAGGCCATTGTGAATGTTTACAGTCTTCTTATTATAATTACATGACCTGACATTATAAATGAAGCAAGTATAGCCTTTTGTAAAGTGCTATGCATGTAATTAAACCAATTGAATTTATGCAAGCTTATACCAAGTATTATAAGAATTAATATAGACTTCATCATATGACATGTTACAAATGCATCCATTTGTGCCCTATATACTGGATTCAGAGCTAAGTCACATGTTATAATGCATCATGTATTACCCAGAGCTTCTTAACGCCATAGAAGTCTTACTTTCGTTTCAGTGTTGCCTCCAGGACATCATTTGCATTGGCACGCCAATAAATAACACAGTACAGCTTGTGCTCATCTTTTCCCAACCTTCCTAACAAAACCACAAATGACAACTTTGTAAAGGCGACCCCATTTTAAGTGGAATCCTTACTACAACTAGAAGAACTATGAATTTAGTCACGTGTAATGAATTATGTGAGTTAAATATGTTTGTTCTTGAAGAATAGTACAAATAAAAAGAATGGTACACTCACAGTACGAATCTTGCGGCATGTTGTCACCATAAAGTCGGTTTCTCTCCCAAAAATCACCCCGAAAGCTGTGAAGGCAAACAAAATGTCCCTTGTATGCCTTTCATACCCCATTGTGGTCATTCTCTAAACCAGCTTTTGGCATGGACTTTATTCAGACCGAATAATTCATCCATTAAACTGCGATTTAAGCACTATTCATTCACTCATTCTTTTTTTCCTTCTTACTTTCTTTCTCGGAATATAAAGTGAGATATGAAAAGACCTTGAATGTACAGTACTGCAGACCTTGTCTGAAATGGAGGAGGCACTGAAATGGAACAAAAGCTTCAGCGTAGGACCAGAGTCGGGGAATAAAACAGAAGCTAGCCTAGCAGAATCTGTCAGAATGAACACTGAACAAAAGCATCCTTCAGTTCATGGTGTGTTTTAGGCGGCCGGGTTCACAACAGAGACATGTGGACTTGAAAGGGGGAAAAAAAAAAAAGAGGCTAGTTTACGAATCTCATATTTGACTAATCTCCACCTACCTAGGCTTTAGCCCTAATCTTTTAATACACAGTGTGTTTAGAAAAGCAATTCTGCTGTATGTCTGCGGGATTACTTTTCAATACCAGAGCTTGAACGATGAGTGGCAGAAGACAAACTTTTGCCGAAGACAAACCCTTGAAACTTTTTGAAACAGTTTACTTATGGTCCGGCTGTGTTTGGAGAAGGCAGAGGGGATGTTTTTGTTGTTGCTGTTAGACTGATCTCACCTTTCGACCAAGAGAAAGTTGACTGGTGACATTGTGTTTACCAGTCACGTCCGCCTCACAGCATGGTCTTGGGTTCGAGCCACATGCCCTGCGAGAACATTTCTGTGTGGACTTTGCATGTTCTCCCCATACTTGCATGGGGTTCCTCTGCGTGCTCTGGTTTCCTCCTACAGTCCAAAGACATCACATTTAGCTACTCGGTTATTTTCAATTGCCCCTAGGTGTGAATATGAGTGTGAGTGGTTATACGTTGCCCTGTGATGGTCTGGTGAGGTGTACAGGGTGTACCTTACCTTTGCCTGGAGATGCTTGGGATGGGCTCCAGCCTCACCGTGACCCTAATAAACCATAAAGCAGCTCAGAAATGAAATTATATTGAGGAATTTTTGACTTTTGGGACTAGTGATTATGTTTGGATTTTGTCTTTCAGAGCTTTCTCTGATGCAGTATTCAATCCAATTAAATTAACCATTTTTCTGTTTACTACTTCGGATTGGTACTTCAGGCAGATAAGGACACAGATGAGATCACACTGTGCTGCAAGACAAAGTTTAATGAGTTGGTCTTGACCCACTTCAAAGTGAACTCTAATGCATCGAGGAAGCAATTCGAATTTGACTTGATTTGAATCAACCCTACTTTGGGAAGTAAACCAAATATGGCGTGCAACTTGGGTTACAACATTTGTTTTGTAGATATGGGCTGCTGAACTAAAGCAATGGAGGGATCTGTATGAATAAATGCATTTGGTTCTGGATATTTGGGTTGATAGGAAAAAAGAAAGAAAAACAAATACAGCTGGTGTGAAGAGCACTCAGTCATTCAGAAATTTCCTGCATAATTGCTACATTGCAAAAACAGATTGGTTAAAAATCCAAACGATGTGATTGGTGATCAGAATATTGGTTCTAATCAATATTTTGGTTGTCTGAAACTTGAAGTAGCCCACTTGATTGGTGCTTCCAACTAATATCGGTTGACACGAGATTGGCAAAAATATCTGTAAGTAATGAACATGGATCTTATATGATGTATAAGAGTTAGCTCAGACTACAGAGAAAATGATATTTCAGATAGATGCCTGTATAGTCTAAATATAATCCATGGTTATTATTCATGGGTCACCGTGTACAGACACCAAACAGAACTTACATCTGGACTCCCTGGGTTGTAACACATCCCGCTTCTTTGGTGCTAAATAGGAAACGCCAATTGTATGCAATTATATGACTGAACGTTTTACAAAGTAAGTGGCACGGTAGCGTTGTGACTAGCACGTCCTCCTCACAGAAGGTTCTGGGTTCGAGTCCCATGTGATTAATCCAATACATTAGTTTTACAAGACTGTAAAACATTCATTTCTTGGTAGCTTTAAAACAAACAAACAAACAAACAAAAAAAAACCTTTCTGAAGTTACACTTCAGAACTTTAGAATTTTTTTCCATTTGCTTGAGTGAGCGGTCACACAGATTCATGGGGATTCAAGGATACATCCATGACACCTTCAAAAAAGAAAGTTCTGGGGCAATTTGAAGTTATCTTACAAAAAAGGAAAGAAGTTGAGTCAGTTCTGAATGGCCCTTGAAATCTCACTGTCCTGAGATATCCATTTGAATGCTAGCTAGATATCATTATATTTGCCTAAAAAAATACAGAAAGCAGAAGTTTTATTCATTTTTCTTTCCTGCAAGGTTAAATATTTTCAGCTTTATAATCTTAGGAAAGGTTTTAATGTTACAGACAAGTTAGGACTAATGACAGCATGTTTGTGGAAATATGAAGCTTTAATATTAGCATAAAATTTGCATGTGGCTGATATGAAAAGCTAGCATGACTTTAATTAGCACAATACCTTCAAGCCTTTTCTCCAGTAATACAGTGTTCTGCTAGAATTACCAGGTCCCTTCTTTAATCAAAATTAAATAAATATGTAAATAAAATATAATAAAGAAATGAAAAAAGAAAAAAATCGTCTCATTTTTATTAATTAATGAGGAAAACATTATAATATAATTTCAAGGATTTTCAGTACAAGGCTTGAAGTTTGAATCACTGCTTTTTATATAATTCCGAAAAAACAAAAAACAAAAAAAAAACACCCTCTTTAATTAAAAAAATAAAAAAATAAATAAAAAAGTGACCTTACATGGGGCCAAGGTCTTTTTTTTTTGCCTCTAATGCAAAACGCTTCCATAATTCTGGTATACAGAGCACAAGGATTCATAAAAAAAGTTCAGCTGAGGGCGAAATACTGACACGTACATGCACGAGCGCTCAGGTTGTTAAAATGCATTTCCCAAGTATATGAGTATAAATAAAGACGGAGTGGAAATAAGCAAATCGCAGTGTGAGCCTCGATCAGATATCTCTGGTCAGAACAAACGGTGCAGTGTTGTTCAAGTACACGTAGCCATTTCGAGTTGATCATCTCCATGTTTTAATACAGGTGATATGAAACAAACACAACAACCCTGTTTACACTCTTTTGAGGAACAGAGGAGATGGGAGGAGTAGGAGGAGGAAGAGGAGGAGGGGGATAAATGGTGAATAACATGATCCTAGCAGTACCTGTTAGGAGAGAGTTACATACTGTACACGATGCAGGTCACTGAATATATTATGTAACAAGAAAAGGAAGGAAAGAGCAAGGTGGGTGAGAGCAGAGCGAGGCAGCGATGTCGCCACCGTAACAGACGCAAACGAGAAGAAATCGCCAAACGTCACATGCACCACAACCTGGAGAAGAGAGGCAGACGTACACTATGTTTTAAGGATGTGTTTTCCTCTTAGTTCAAGCCTGCCATGGCGATGCACAGGTCTGAGGGAGCAATAAATCTAAAAATAAGGAAAAGCTGTTTGTTTACATTTTTTTTTTTTTTTTTAAATATTGTCTTTGAATAAAATTCCTTGGTTATGATTTCTTGATGATGGTGTTACTGACCTGGGGATGACCAAACATGTATAAGCAATAAAGCTTTATCTCCCACCCATCACCCCTCAACCCCCTTAAATCTCTGAATTTCTTTTTTTTTTTTTTATATACCTCTCAGTATTTACACGGATGTACACAAAATACATTTAAAAAGAGGGTCTTCTGTTTTACTTCTCAAATAAAATCTCACCAGTTCACAGGACCTGTTTTTCATGAGTCTTTTTTTTTTTCATTTACATTCCAGCCATGAGCCATTCAAGAAAAAAAAAAAAAAAGAGAATGGGGAAAAATACGGCAATAAAACACACACGCTCTCACACAAAAAATGGCGTCCAGAAGAGGATGTTTGTGCTCGAGTGTAGTGTAGTTGTACGAGTAGAGCAGCGATTATTGTAGTCTTCCCTGTTCATATCGCATCATTCATACCACTCCAACCACCATGACATCATGAGTTTGGCTCAAAGAATAAAAAAAAGCCCAGGTTTTCCTTTTCTTTCTTTCTTTTTTTTTTTTTTTTTTTTTTTTTTTGATTGACAGGCAGAGCTGAGACACACACACACACACACACACAAAAGAAAATGAGATATGGACAACACAGAAGGTAAAGAGTCTTCTTATATTAGGAATATCTTTCGCTTTTTATGGTTAGAATCACAGATGTCTTCATCAGGTTTGTATGAAAAACAAAAACGAAAACAAGGAGAGAACGTTGCACCTCCTGCCGATTTGGCACATGTCCTCTGAAGACAGTTCCAAACTTTGCCAAGGTGGGAAAGTGTGTGTGCTTGGTCAGCGTGGACGGACACGTGGGTGTGGGCAGTTGTTGTTTTGCTTTTGTTTCCCCTTTTATTATTCAGTTTTGATTTGTTTTTTATTGAAATGCTCATTTGTGTTTGATAGTCAGTATCAGGATGATGGGCAGCCATACCAGTCCATGTGCGTGCAAACTGGGACCCCCACCTGTGAACAGCAAGATATGGTGTCAGGGTTAGAATTTACAAAACTAATCAGTCACAGCAACAACAGTTACTTGCTTATGCATATTATTACTATTTTATTTTAAATATGAAGCATCGAAAGCCTGACTTGAGCTCAGAGCAGGGTTATGGTGACTCTTCACTCTTTACACCTGTGGTGAGCTGAAAAGCATCTCAAGGATGCTTAACATAACAAATTTTAAGGCATAAAGTGGGAAATAAAGTGGGAAAAGACCACATCAGGGTTCTAGCCTTGCCCACCAATTACCTGTGGTGTGTTCTGACATGCTTTTCTGCACACCATGGTTGTAAAGAGTAGTCATCAGAGTAACTATAGCCTTCCTTCTACTCAATCTCAGGACATCGGCAGTTTCTTAACTTCTCAAACCAGCCCGTCTATCACTAACAACCATGCCACGTACAGAACCACTGAGACCACATTGACGTGAACGTTAACTGAAGCTCTTGACTTGTATCAGTGTTTTTTTATGCTACCAGATATGGCCTCATTGAATAACCGCATGAATGATCAGACGTACAGGTGTTCGTAATAAAGTGACTGGGGAGTGTGCAATATTTATATGTTTTGGAAAAATGCAACCTGAATTTAAACGAATGCTCAAAAAAACAGCGCTACACGTATCCCATGCCTTGTCTACACAACGGCTCATAATAAAAAGTACTAAAGCATGCCACATATCGCATGCTTTGGTCCACTGTAATTGAATTCCAGAAAGAGCCCTCTGAGGAATATAAGAGTATGTGGAAAATATCTTTCTTTCTGCATGGGTGCTTTTTTAAAGTTATAATACACAGGACAAGCAGCAAAGTCCAGGCGGTTTTCTAAATCCTCCAATTTTTCACTGTAATAGCTTAATGCACTGAAAGGGGCTTTGGAGTGAATGGTGCACTAATGCTAAGTGACCAGAAGCACAACCCCAACACGTATTACAGCACTTTCATGACGCATGCAGAGACCATAAGTGACCCCAATATTCTGTCACCTGCATGAAAAGTGCTACTGACTTCGATTACTATTATTAGGGAAGAAATGCAATGCTACGGCAACATGATTAGAGTTTGGACTGCTGTGATCGGAAGTAAAATTCAAGTCTTTTACAGCCAACAGCAATTTTAGTGTTGATAATGAAACCTTTATTTATTTATTTATTTATTTATTTATTTATTACAAACGTCTACAACGAACCTTGGCTTTAGCTAGTATTTCATTACCGCGGTACGTATCAAATCCTAACTACAGCTTAATCTTGTCTTTCAAACGTTCCTGTTTATGCATGCTGCAGAATTTACAACCAAATAAACTAAACTCATCAAAGTGCAACGAGTTCATTTGCAGATGTTATGACGGCACTAATTTGTGTTAGTTTCTTTTTATCTATGAAGACATTTTAACACGTCAAAATAAAATAACAGCTGTGCCATTAACACTTTAATTACTTTTTTTTAATGTTAAAATGAAACGCTGGAGGTACCGGGGCTTGAACGCCAGACTTTCACCCAGTAACCCAGAGCCACCTCCACCCAATCACAATTTGTCATGGTTACTTGAAGCAGGTGGCATCATCATTATTATGCTTTAAAATAGAAAAATAAACCATAAAAGTCTTATAATAGATATCTTACTTTTTTTTTCTTGTGTTTCTGTGTAGTATGTACCAGAAAACCTTTACGGAGTGTGGTTCACTTTTGTTTCCGTACTAAACTAAATATGTAGGTATAAACAGATGCCGTTAGCTACACAACCTTGTTAGCTTGGCTCAAAGCTCAGCGCTCTCCTGACTATGGCTAAAATATGTAAAAAATAAACGACAAATATTTCATTTTAGTTTCCTTTTCTTTATGTTTTCACGTAATATATATTTAGACTTTTAAACACAGGTTAAGAGACGCCATTACCCAGCTCGCACCTGCTTGCGAGTGCTCTTGTAGTTCACCTGTGTCCATCATGACTTACAAATTGTCAGATATAAACAATAAAATTCTCTTTTTCATGTGCTTTCTTGCTTAAGTTTCCATGTAGTATATATTAAAACAGTGTCCACCTCGACGTTCCATTTCGGGACTATTCAGCGACATCCACCTCGCCTTCGCCTTCGCATAATTGTTAATTACCCGCTCCACAAACTGTTACACTTTAAAAAAAAATACTTTTTTTTTAATGTAAAAGCTTTTTGCTCTTTAGCGTTTCTTTGCACGTACCTGAGACTTTTATTTTTAAGTTGAAAGTCATTTTAGTGTATTCCAGTACCATAATATCTGTCCAGCAAGAGGAATTCAGCCTCAATTCAAACAAACAAGCAAACCAAGAATCATTATATCTGAAAATAAATGGTCCCCTTATTTCCCTAGAAAGATGTTTTATGAAATGACATCGAATGACCAGAAGGTTCTTTATTTAAAATATGTAAATTGTATGTTTTATGTTGAAATTGTACACCAATTTATGAAGCTAAATTTTAAAGTACCAAAGGTATGAAGCTTAAATATTGAAACAGCATGACATATCAAATTCAAACTATTTGTGAGGGTCATTTTATGACTTGACAGATGATTGGCTGAAATAAACAACAAGATAGCAGTATTTGTGTGTTCGTAAGCTCTCTGATGTAGCACTGACTAAATATGTAATATGTTGTGCCTTGTACACCTGAATGATTAACATGAACTGATGACCCAAATTAATTTTCCTTGAATTAAAATGGCAGTGCCAGCACGTCTGCTTCACAGCAAGAAGGTCCTGGGTTCGAGTCCCTGTCTCGGGCGTTTCTGTGTGTGAGTTTGCATGTTCTTCCTGTGCTTGCATGGGTTCCCTCCAGGTACTCCGGTTTCCTCCACAGTCCAAAGACATCATGTTTACCTAATTGCTTATTTTCACCTATCACCCCTAGGTGTAAGTGAATGTGAATGGCTATGTATGTGTTGCCCTGTGATGGTCCGGCATGCAGTTCATGGTGTACCTCGCCTTCACCCAGTGTCGGCCAGTGAGATAGGCTCCAGCCTCCTAGTAAATCCTAGTAGGATTAGGTGGCTTTGGAAATGAGTGAGTGAGTGAGTGAGTGAGTGAGTAAAATGGCACCTCATGATTCAAATTACAAAATAAAAATAATCTTCCAAAGTGATGGTGTAATGTTAATAATCAAGCACACGATTACAAAACCGCTAAAATGTGACGGTATGAAAAATATTTGTGAACATGCAAACTCCAAATAGATACACCCGAGCCCGGGACTCGAACCCAGGACCTTATTGCTGTGAGGCGGACGTGTCTATGCCACCACCACTCCACCATTTCTGTGTAAAGTTTGCATGTTCTTCGCATGCTTGCGTGGGTTTCCTCTGGATACTCTGGTTTCCTCCCACAGTCCCAAGACATGCACTTTAGGCTAATTAGCCTATATTCAGGATGTACCCTGTCTTTGCCCAGTGTCGGCTGAGATAGACTCCAGCCTCCCCTCGACCCTAGTACGAGTAAGCGGTTCAGCAAATGAGTAATGAGTAAATATATATATATATATATTTCAAATTAAGCACAAATCTAACATGGAGTATTTTAATTAGAAAGGAATTTTTAAAAGTGACCTTGTAGCATTTGTCCCAGCCCTATATATAGACTCTCCCACTTAGTTCTTTTCTGTTTCTGTGCTGAAATATGGATTAATATGAAGATTATTTTTTGCTGCACAGGCTCATGTACAATGTCCTCCCGGGGCCTTGTTCCTACAAGCTATTTGCCTTGCACACGAGGTTGCAGGACGACCTGGTTCTGTCCCTACAGTCGTGCACCTGCTCGCGGCTGCATTTGCATATTCAAATTTATATCCACGGATACCAGAGAGTAATGTGAGAAAAAAAAAGACTAAGGAAAGATCGAGAGAGAAAGGTAGAGAGAGAGAGAGAGAGAGAGAGAGAGATTATTTCTGCTTTGAAATCCTTCATTTTTACATGTGGGTCTATATGAAATTACAAATGAGGCCGTGAGCTTTGTTTCACAACTTTAATTCGTCAGCAGTCACTGGGGTTTCAGGGTTTTTTCATCAAAAGTGACGGCTCATGCTTGTAAAATGGACGGAGACTGCACAGCTTCAAGGCCCTCCCTTTTTTTCTTTTGGCTCCGGCCAACTTGGCACTTACTGCGTTTCGTGTGAATTTCTGCATTGTTTCACGTAACAACATCTTTATGGAAACCTGCTAGGAAGGTTATTATTTTATAACTGATCATTATTATACAGGAGCATAACCTCTGATCTTCAGATAATGAGTTTAATTCTTTTATTCATATCTCAAAACGTATATAATATTTGTTGATTATGGTGAAAGGGTAAACATTACAATTTAAAGGCTTATATTCATCAAATATTATGTTTAAAATTGAACACTGCCTTTAACTTTAAGAAGGTTTTCCCTTCATAGTGTATGTACAGATCTGTCATGAAAGGCTAATGTAGTTGGTATAAAATTCTATATTATACACATTCATTCACTCATTCACCGAACCACTTCATCCTATTAGGCTCATTGGAGCCCATCTCAGCCGGCACTGAGCTAAGGCAGGGCACACCCTGAACAGCATGTCAGACTATCGCAAGGACAGCACACACACACACACACACACACACACAACCATTCATACTCATACTCACACCTAGGGGCAATTTAGAACAACCAGTTAACCCAATGTGCATGTTTTCGGACTGTGTGGAAAGAAACGGAGTACCCGGAGTAAACCCACGCAAGCACGTGGATAGCACGCAAACCAGGCCACTCAAACCCATGAGCTTCTTGCTGTGAGGTGGATATGCTAACTTATTACGCCACTGTGCTGCCCCTGATATTAAACACAGATAGGATCATTTTACAGTAATAGTAAGTTTAAGACACCGTAATAAACAGTGGCATATATTTTAAGTGATCCTAAATGAAAGGAAGTGTGGTCCTAATGTTAGATGTTACATCATCACCATTATTCAGCATAACATTGATATAATGTTGACATTTAACATAATGTTTTGCCATGATGTCCTTTGTAACATGACATAACATGACATAATTTTGACATATGTATCGGCACCCCAGAGTCCTGACCTTAACCCTATTGAATGTTTTCATGAGGTTTTTTTTTTTTTTGAAATTTCAGAAATGTTTATTTGTAAATTTTGAGTTTGTTTATTATTCTCACTTTAAC
>JAQMYF010000023.1:5308630-5321182 GCA_030014195.1 Neosilurus mollespiculum | reverse complement strand
CCAAAAAAGGGGAGCTAACAAAGGAATTCATGTTAACTGATATAAGGAATACTATAGCACTAAGAAAGGTGAGATAACAAAGGAATTAGTGCTAACTGATTTAATGAATACTATAGCACTAAGAAAGGAGAGCTAGCGAAGAAATTTATGCTACCTGTTATAATATACTATAACACTAATTAAGAAATTTGACCCAACAAAGGAGTTAGCGCTAAATGATATAACAAATAATATAGCACTAACTAAGAAAGGTGAGCGGAGAAAGGCATTAATGCTAACTGATATTATAAATACTAGCACGCTAACCAAGAAAGGGGAGCTAACAAAGCAATGTTTGCAAACTGATTTAATGAAAACTTTAGCACTAAGAAAGGTGCAATAACAAAGGAATTAGTGCCAACTAATACAACAAATGCTAATGCACTAACTTAGGAAGGTGAGCTAACAAAGAAATTCATGCTAACTGATATAATGAATACTATAACACTATTTAAGAAATCTGAGCCAACAAAGAAGTTAGCGCTAAATGATATAACAAATAATATAGCACTAACTAAGAAAGGTGAGCGGAGAAAGGCATTAATAAATGCTAACTGATATAATAAATACTTTGGCGCTAACCAAAAAAGGGGAGCTAACAAAGGAATTCATGTTAACTGATATAAGGAATACTATAGCACTAAGAAAGGTGAGATAATAAAGGAATTTATGTTATTTCATACAAGTACTATAACACTAATTAGGAAATTCAGGCTAACAAGGGAATTAGTGCTAACTGATATAATTAATACTATAGCACTAAGAAAGGTGCGATAACAAAGGGAATTATGCTAACTGATATAACAAATACTATAGCACTGACTAAGAAAAGTGAGCCAACAAAGAAATTTGTGTTATTTGATACAAGAAGTTCTATAGCACTAATTAAGAAATTCGAGCTAACAAAGGAATTAGTGCTAACTGATATAATGAATACTTTAGCACTAAGAAAGGTGAGCTAACAAAGAAATTAGTGCTAAGTCAGGTAAGAAATGCTGTAGCACTACCTGAGAAAGGTGAGCTAATTAAGCAATTACCACTGATGTATAGCATTAACGGAGGTGAACATGCCCTGCGATGGCCTGGCAAGCTGTCCAGGGTGTACCCTGCCCTCGCCCAGAGTCGGATGAGATGGGCGCCGGCCTCTCCGCGACCCTACTTTGGATTAAGCGGTTCAGAAAATGAATGAATGAATGAATTAGTTAATGAAACTAATCAAAAGCAAAACTATGGCATTCTTTCCCTTCTTCTATAAAAAGGATGAAATTGACTGCACACAGTTCAAATAAATAGCTCTGTGTGAAAGACTGGAACTTTGCCCCAGTATCATACCCCTCTATTACCCCTGAGGTTCGTACCTGGAATCCTTGCACCATGATGCGCACTGTGTCTCCTACCTTCGCCCTGGTTGGTGTCATGATAAGCTTGGGGCCTTTAGGAGCCGCTGTGGAGAAACAAAGATAAGAAGAAAAAAAACATCATAATTCTGTATAAAGATTAAAGAGCAACACCACTGAAAATATTATTAGAGTCTACAAAAAGCCTTCATCTAAGTATTACCCATAAAAGGTACCATTAAAAAAAAGATGCATATTTGATTGACAGATCGAAACATTTTTACATAAATCATTGCCATGAGTAGTGGTAAGCACGTCCGCCTCACAGCAAGAAGCTCCTGGGCTCGAGTCCCAAGCTCACGTATATCTGTGTGGAGTTTGCATGTTCTCCTGTGCTTTCATGGGTTTCCTCCTGGTACTCCGGTTTCCTCCCACAGTCAAAAGACATGCATACCAGGCTAATTAGCTGTTCCAAATCGCCCCTAGGTGTGAGAGTGAGTGTGAATAATTGTGTGTGTTGGCCCTGCAATGGTCTGGCGAGCTGTGCAGGGTGTACCTCGCCTTCGACCATAGTCATCCGAGATGGGCTCCAGCCTCCCTGCGACCCTAATAGGATTAAGCAGTTCAGCAAATGAGCAAGTGAGTATCTGATTTGTAACGACGTATTGGAAACATTACCAGAAATCAGGCTTACCATTTATTTTATTGTTATGCTTCGGAAAAACATTGTAAAGCAATTAAAAACTTTAATAAACATGTACAGGATGTTCTGGATTGAATTCTTTTATAATTTGACACTGATCCCTAAAATTTAACTCAGGTCTTACTTACTTACTTAAAGATACTTGTCTACCACATTTACCATTTTAAGACAAACACACCTCTCTAAACAAAACAAAGACACTTATCTATACAACATAAACACAATTATATGATATAAACACCGCTGTCTTTTTATATAGAACACATTAATCCGTATGACACAAACACACATCTACACCACCCATGCACTTGTCTTTATGACACACACACACACATATAGCCCATGCTGCATTCTGGAGCTTTAAAGGGGTCGGCTCACTGTTCTGTTCCCAAAAGCCTCTATACCAGTAAGGAGTCACCATTTTGCCTACCTCAGTATTCCACTGTGGTATGGAAAAACAATCCATGCAACATATGGTAACATCCTAGCAATGGAACATAAAATTAAAGATATTTCGTCAAAGTATCTATTTCTTAAATTCTTTTGGCCGATCCATTGCATTTTCATACGGTTGCTCCACGGTTAAGGTTCTAAACAGGCCTCGCTCATCTCATGCTCCACTGCGAAGCTTCCACATATATATGGCACATAGATGAGGATCACAAACATTAAATTTGTAGAAGCTTCGCTGCACAGAGTGCTAGCAGGTACTAGCAACATTCTTCACTCAGTCATCAATGTCATTTCCCGAACCACTTAATCCAATCATGGGGTGGATGGAGCCTATCTCAGCCAACACTGGGCAAAGGCAGGGTACACTCTGCACAGCTCGCCAGACCATCTCAGGGCCAACATGTACATACAAGCATTCAGAATCACTCTGATACCTAGGGGCAATTTGGGACAGCCCGTAATCAAAAATGCCTGTTAATACTTTAGAGGCCTCAGTTGACCACGTGGAGAATACACCTTGTGTTCTGTGACAAGAACGCATTTCTAGTTTTAAGTTGGAACTCTCAGTACTATGCTGCTGAACCTCATTGGAATATTCGGAGCAAAAAATAAGCTCTTGCTTTTTTCTTCTTTAGGCGCTAACCGTGAAATCTGACTGTTATTCATTACGTTTAAAGCTCTTTTATTAAACACCACTTTAATTAAGCTAGCAATGTTCCACATGGCAGAACCCCACTAATGTCTCTTGAGAATAACACAAATACTGTAGCAAGCAATAAATTAGCTTCGGGATCAACACGAAAAAGCATGTTCAAGGGAACCAACTTTCTAGCTGTACAGCACAGTTACCAGAAAAAACATCTTCTGCCATTATTGTTAATTTGGAGATGTAAACAGTGTTCAAGTTCACACTTAAAATGAGCTAGCTTGAAGTTCAGTTTGCACATAATGATATGAACTTGAACATGTTTTACAATTGAATTTTTTGAAACTAAGCCCTCAGTTTAAAAAATTACCGCTTTCATGTTAATTTTTTGTGACTTTATTAATGAGCTGCTTTAAGCTATTCCTTTTTTCAGTAAAACCTCCTCCTACCCATATGTCCCCAGCCACCATTCTGCCAACTCCCAACTAAATGAATTACTGTATGCACTATAAAATCACAGAGACAAAATAAACCTAGAAAGACTATGAAACTAAGTTCCGGTACATGTTTTTGCAACTTAATCCTACGAGGGTTGCGGGGAGACTTTAGCCTATCTCAGCCACCTCTTGACAAAAGCGGGGTACACCCTAAACAGCCAGTCAATCATGGCCAAGATATGCACACAATCATTCACACTCGCACCGAGGGGCAATTTGAAAGCGGCATAATATGAATTTCCTTAGACTGTGGAAAAAAACCTTTGGGCCCAAAAGAAACCCACCCAAGCTAGCAAACCCCACACAGAAATGCCCCAGCTCGGACCTGGACATGAACCCATGACCATCTTGCTGTGAGGCGGATGTGTTAACCACTACTCCACCTCTTTAAAAAAAAAGACAATTCATAACTGGTTCACAGATGTAATTCACCTCTATATAATACAGTATATAAAGAGGTCTAGTGAATGAATAGTATAGCTTTACTGCACATTTTATTTAGCCTGCATGAACTGAATTACGCAGTAGATCAAAAAGAAAACACAGTACAAGCTGAAAGTTGTGCTAGAATTTCAGCACACAATGTAGTGAAAGCAATAATGTGGAAAATGACCATGTTTTCAGTCCAAAACCCTTCAGGTAAAAATTCCAGACTTCAGTTCATGTAAACCCCAGAGATCAGGTAATACCAAGTGCTAACAAGTACCAACACAGGCAAAAATTAATTCTCTCTGCTACTTATCCTGGAGCAAATCCCAGCTGACTTTGGGTGAGAGACCCTGAAACTACCTGTCAATTGCAGGGCTAACACAGGGACAAACATACCTCTCATACACTCATTGACACCTAGGGGCAATTTAAAGTAACAAGTTGACTTAAACTGCATGTTTTTGGAAAGGTGGGAGAAAACTGTAGTACCAGGAGGAAACCCATACAAGGGCAGGAAGAATAAGAAATCACCATATACAAATGTCCCTGCTGGCCAAATGGCTTGAACCCAGGAACTGTAAGACGGGAGTGCTAACCATGCTAACCCAATGGCAAAACAGACCGTATATGTAATTGTTCCAAAGTTAATTGCCTGTAAACAGAACTACACGCAAGGTAAACATTGAGTAAACAAACATGAAAACTAAATCACGCTCTGTTCTCATAAACCTCTGTCCACCAATACCCACATCCCGAATATGGTGTACACCAACTGCTTATCAAGATCTTCTATCACCCCCCCAAAACAACAACAACAACAACAACAACAACAACAAAATCAAACAAAGAAAAGAGGCCTAAAAATAGAAACTACCAGTCTAATCCACCAAGAGAAGCAGTTTAAATCTTTCTATTGCCATTCAAGAGTAGTTGCTTCCATAGTTGGTGTCACTAATCCAGTTTCTCCTGGGCCTAAACAGTTCACCACAAATGCTGTGAAGTACGTAGAGAGCAGCATATACTCAGCAAACCCGTCGATGGTTGGTGAATCCAAATAAGTGTCTATTTAATGGCTTTCAATTTGTTAATCTCAAAAATAATGCTACCATGTCTTTTTGTCAATGTCACCACTAAATCGGGATTGATCAGCGCTTCTTGCAGTCACCAGAGTCTGAAATTCTCATTTCAACATCACTCAGTACTGCAGGTGTTTCTCTTCATCTTCCACTCAGTCGAGCGTGAATGTTGGCAACAACATACCTGCCAACTGTCTTCCTACTTCTCAAGCAAGCTGTCCATTCTTGTTCCCAGTGACTGCATGATGTTTTCTATGAGAGTATGGGATATAATCAGGTCTGTTACTGCAGTGGGCTTTATGCACTCATCCAACAGGCCATTCAAAGCACTGCACAGTTGCACAATGATTGGAGCCAAGTACCCAGGGAAGACATTTAGTGCTAAAGGAAGAAGGAATTTTACTCTACTGGAGGATGTTGAGTGCAAATGCTAAGGGGTGCATTACATGTACAGACATGTGCATGGAGTTGATTTTCTCTGGAGAGGATTGATGTAAGCCAAACTCATCACACACAGCGTGCAGGATAAGTTTGTTATATGCAGGAATGACAGCAGTTTCCGCATAAGTGGTATCTACGTTGGGAGTTAAGGTTGCTATGTAAGACACGTTGCAAGTCACGGCATTGTAAGAAAAGTTGGCGAATGTTTGTGGTCATGTGACCATCAGGAATCTGTGACGCTACATGAAGATGGCTTGGCAAACAGTCAGGGAACAATTGACACAGTTGACACATTGGCCAAAATGTTGCGGACTGTTCACAGGTTTTAGTTTGTGAAATGTTTGTCAGTTGCTCCCCAGAATATCACCATAGAGGTGCTAGAAGAGTCATTAACAATTCATTAATTAGAATTAACTGATGACTACTTGGTGAACAATTCACAGTCATCAAAAAAGGGGCACACTGCTAGTCACCACTTTTGCCAAACGTCCATCGCTCAGAGCTTCCTTGTGGGACATTTTGTAAAGGGAAAGCCTGGGGTCGGCTTTGTATTACCAAATCTTTTACACTTCATTTATCCTGGTTCAAAAGAACAGATGATTTAGAAAAAAACAGACCCTTGGCATGTTTTCCTTTGTCTTTTAGCTGCCATTTTTGTGTCTTTGGTAACTAGATTTAAGCTTCAACCCATGCACCTTCTGAGATGGTAAACACTTTCAAAGCAGAGAAAGGCTCAAGATCCATTTCGCCTTCCTCTTCTGAGCTCTCACTGAGCTCCATTCTCTTCTCCAGCTGCTTCTTTACTTGTTCTGGTCCATCCAAAGCAACATCTTTGCAATGCTTTGTTCAACACTGTCTCTTCCTGCTTTATGGAAGGCACCCACCTGGATGGCTACAAACCAGAAACTAATCGAATGGATGATTCCATTTTTTGACCTCGCCCGAAGGCTGGAGATTTTCCACATCATAGTCTAGTACAAGTTTATGTACTTCCTGTTGGTAAATTTAAATTATTGGGGTTTGACTTTGTTACAGGAATTTTTTTTGGCTGTTATTGGCTCATTGTTTTAACTTTTGCTAACAGTTTCCTGTGATCACCATTCATTCACAGATACACTGCCTGTCCAAAAAACTATTTTGTTGGCCCTCCTTTAGCTCTGATTACAGCAGATGACCACTATGGCATCGTTTCGACAAACTTAAGCAACTACAGAAACATTTATTTCCGTACAGAGTCTGAGTCTTTTCGTACAGACGTCTTGAATTGATGACGGAGAAACTGAACCACTCCATAAAATCTTCTTCAGCACATCCCACAGACTTTCAATATGGTTAAGATCAGGACTCTGTGGTGCCAGTACATACGTGAAAATGATTCTTTATGCTCCCTGAATCACTCTTTCACTATCTGAGCCCCAATTTTATATCCGTGCCAGGGGGCATATCAGGGAAGAAAAAGTCCATTGATGTTATAACCTGGTCATTCAGATCATCAGCTAACTTCATTTTATTGCCACATAATGTTGCTGAGCCTCGACCTGACCAACTGTAGCAAAAATTCCCTGGTGATTCGCTCTGTAAAGGCAAAATATTAGAGTAGTGCATTAATAAAATGTGTTGTTTCACATTCATTGCAGATATCACTGACATTCTGACATGGTTTTTCCGACCAGGCACAAATTGAAATCCTTCAAATGTTCATACAAATATGATGCAGCACAGCAAAACTTCGCTAAAGGCACATAATCCATTTTAGACCAAGAGTTCGTTTAGTCCTTTGCTGATCACCACAGCAGATATGCCTGCTGGGCGTTACAATCCTTAAACATTGCTGCAAACACAGTTGTTCGGACCTTCTGGGGCTTGAGAAAAGTTCCTGGGAATTCAGGTACTCATGGCTCTAAAAATGTACCTTGTCCACTCTATCACTATCTTTTAGTGACAAGTAATTACTCTATCAGTGAGCATCTTTCTCTGGTTGACCTGTCCATGATTGCCTAGGTCACGCTGCAAAAAGAGTTATGAGCGACAACAGGAAAAAAAAAGGTCCTTAGATCCATTTTGTCCACTGAATAGGATCCTTATCGATTAAGGTCACATCTTTGAGCACTAAGGTCATCGCTGGGACTCTGGGGATTCCTTCGTTCTTTCATCCAAGGAGCTGAGAGAGGATTTATTCCCAGAGAGAGAGAGACATGGAATGAAATTGGGTAGATATTCATTACTGAAAGAGAAACAGAGCATGTGAGGCAGGGTATGGAAGTAGAGAGATAAGAGGCACGAAGGAAACTAATTCCCTTGTCTTGTACGAACGGAAACCCACATATGGGTTTAATTCGGTGCATGAAGAGAAGCTGGCCATGGAAAGATGTGGAGAGATGAAAAAAGGTCACATTGTGATCTTCTGAAGCACCAGTGATTTCTCCTGTGTATACAAAGCGCAGATAAGTCACCCAATTTTAGCTGTGTCATAAAAGCAAGAGGCTCTGCTGCCTTCGAACAAAAGCACTGATGGTGTTTTATGGAGAAGGCACTTCGATCGTATTGAGAAATCCCACTGGGGTTCAGTGCAAGTTTTAATAGTTCTGAATCATTTCACATTAGTAACAATTATGATTAAAAGAAAAAAAAATGTTTTGCAAACTATATGGGAGCAGCCGTGGTCTAATGGTTAGCGGAACGGGTTTGGGACCTAAAGGTCGCTGGTTCGGGGTTCAGGAAAATGTGTGATGGTGAGGGAGTGAGCTGCACCTTCCCTTCCACCACCTTCATGGCTGAAGTGCCCCTGAGCAAGGCACCTAACCCCCAACTGCTCTTCAGGTGCCCCAATGAGTTGCAGCTCACTGCTCCAAGTGTGTGTGTGCTCAGTGTTTGTGTGTGCTCACTTTGGATGGGTTAAATGCAGGGGCAATAATTTCCCTTGTGGGACTAATATAGTATAGCAAAAAAATAAATAAATAAATAAAAATAAAACATAATTAACTCCACTAGGAGGTTATGTTGTGTCACCCGTGTTGCTTTATTTGTTTGTTTGTTTGTGCGCAGGGTAACTCAAAAGGACATTTATGGATTTGAGTGAAATTTTTTTTTATAAAAGTAACAACATCTCAGATTTTGGAGGTGATCATGTTGAAAAAATAAATCAGAAATCCTAAAAAATGCCTATTCTCTTTATTTTACACCACAATTTTCATCAGGCACCCAGTAGGGGGAGACATTTCATTAATATGCCAAGTTATAATAATTTATTTGTACCTGATGAAGGTACCTTGCATTCTCTATAAGTTCCCCTTTAACTGCTATATGTAGAGGTTAGAAAACTCTTAACATCGGCTAGTTCTTATGGGCAGCACGGTGGTGTAGTGATTAGCATGTCTGCCTCACAGCAAGAAGGACTAGGGGTTCAATAACCAGGCCCAGGCATTTCTTTGTGGAGCTTGCATGTTCTCCCTTGTGCTTGTGTGGGTTTATTCCAGGTATTCTGGTTTCCTCCCACAGTCCAAAGGCATGCACATTAAGCTATTCAGCTGTTCTTAATTGCCCTAAGGTGTGAGTGTGAGTGTAAATGGTTGTGTGTGTGTCTTGCAAGATAGACCGGCAAGCTGTTCTAGGTGTACCTAACATTCGCAAAGTAGCGGCCAGAGAATATAATAGACTATCAGTACAATCAAATTATAGGGGACTCATTTAACATACAATTATAATTCATTCTGAAATCACGCTACCTTTATGGATTGCTACCACTGCCAAGGGGTTTATGTCTTATGTCTAGTTTATGTTTTTGTTTGTTTGTTTATTTGTTTGTTTGTTAGCAGGATTAAGTGAAAAGTTATGAACAGATTTTCATGAGATTTCTACCAGAATTTCTTAACACTATGAAATCAGATGATTTTTTTTTGGTGGAGGTTTGCGCTCCCAGAGTGCTCTTGTTAACTTTGTTGTGTAAGTGTTACGTTTTATATATCAACATCCTTAGTAACTTAATTTGTTTTTTAACACTTATATAAGGTTTAACATTAATTTTTAGAAACCAAAAAAAAAAATATTATGTAAAACATAAGTTCATTCATTATCTGAACCGCTTAATCTCTATTAGGGTTGCGGGGAGGCTGGCGCCCCTCTCAACCAACTGGGGGGACAGCAGTGACAACTTGGTGAAAGTGGGACTTGAACCCCCAACCTTCGGATCAGTACTGATGAATTATACCATTGATCAGTTCTAGTCACCATGGAAACGAACTCGTCCCTCTTCTAGAATTTGAAACTTAGAGACAACTAGATGAAGCGTGCACTCATTCACTCACTCGTTGGCCGAACTGCTCAATCCTATTACAGTCGTGGCGAGGCTGGAGCCTAGATCAGCCGACACTGGGCAAAGGCAGCGCACAGCGTAATGTGCATGCCTTTAGACTGTGGGAGGAAACAGGAGCACCCGAAGGAAACCGCCCTGAGGGGTGTATGTTGTGCTAAAAAGATTTTCATGCTAATTACACTATTACATCAAGTTGACCTTTCAAAAGATATTTAAAATAAAGATTTGAGGAGAAATCAGACTTGTGGACAGTGTGTACTGTATGTAGTTTAATATTCATAGAAGAATGAATTGCATAAATTACACTGTCATCACTACACCACTCCAGACTAAATGAATGAAAAATGGACCACAGGGGTCCAGACTTTTAATTTTATACTATACCAATATAGAACAAGCATAGCAAGTTGGACAGATGGAGGGATGTAACCCATTCCTATGGCTCTTAAGCCACTTTGTGGGCACGAGCTATTTCTCTCTCTCTCTGTCTCTCTCTCTCTCTGTTTACTTTTAGAACAGAAATGCGGTGAGACATTAGTGTCGATATGTGTGTGTGTGTGTGTGTGTGTGTGTGTGTGTGTGTGTGTGTGTGGTGGGATGAATCAGTGATGTTCAGGAGAGGTTTTGAGCTTGTCAAGACGTGAATCATGTGTGGATGACTATCGATTTTTACTCCTGAAAACTTGTAGAAACACAGAGAAGATGTTTATATTCATGAGGAACGCACATGCCTGGGCTGACCCATGTTTTCCTGTACTCAGCTGCTAAATTAAAGGATCAGTACCCTGATTTTGTGCCTGTGCTGTCCGTGAGAACGAGGTCGAATCACCGGTCTGTGATATTTACTAACGTCCCGTGTTTAGCCAGCGGCCCTGCCACCGTGGGCCATCTGCAGCGATGCATCATACTGTGAGGTATTTTTTTTCGAGCTCTGGCTCTGACAGAAAGCACGACTGTTGACGGGCATGATGATAAGATGCTTGGGAACAGGTCTGGGCCGGCATCCAATGCGAACAGTTGGCAGCTAGCGTCATCACCCTTGATTACGACAACACATTCTGCGCTCCGCTCCTCCTCCGCAAAGGGGGAGGCCACTGACACGTCCCAAGGTTAATGTCAGCTGGTGAACACCTAGAAAGCGTAAACAGCCTAATCTCCAATCTTTCTGTTCACTCGACCAGCTGCGCTCAGATTTAATTCTCTGTACCCACCAGAACATTATCCCACACCGCATTACGTGAAAATAAACATAAAAGACATTATAGTTTAACTTTTACAAATGTTTTCCTGTGGAAAAATGTAAAGAACTGAGCAAAATAGCTTTTATTGCTCTGATACCTGAATATTTTTAACCTTATCACTGTAATTATTTTTGCCTTTAGATAAAGGAACCCACACAAACCCACAGAACATCACTCAGTTCCAGTGGATGGATAGTAATCCACTCCCAAGTCAATTTTTTATTATTGTTTTACTGAATCAAAGGCAAATCCTGACTCGCTTAATCCTCTGCTTTAATTATGGAAAGTCACCGGCTGTATGGGCTCATGTCCATGTGGAGTTTGACCAACAGCCAATGCAGGACGGCTGTAAGCCCAGTCACCTCAACTGCCTCCAAAATTAATAGGCCTGAATGTTACATCATATTAAAGAAATTGATAGATTTGATTTGTCAACAGTCCCCTGTTTCTTGATGCAAAAAGTTTTTGCTTATGTAAGGAATAAACCTCTCTGGCCATGTTGTTCCTATAAAATAATCCAAGTCGTGGTTGTTGTGATGCAGTCGGACGTAAAGTGCTGTTACTGCTCCAACCCTGGAGCTGATGAGTTTCCTTGAACAGAAACTCCTAAAGTGCTTAATTTAGCAATTTGCAAACAATTATAATTTTTATTTATTGCTGAATGACATACTTTAAGCAATATACAGCTCCATTTAATGTTGTGGAACATCTGGGAAAGGAAAGTACCTGCTCTCACTTATAGCAGCTATAAACAGTTGCTTTCTCACCAGTTTCTCCCTGTTTACATCCTCTGTCCTGAAAACCTTCCCTGTGATTAAAAGCTTTAAAAAACAACTTTCCTTTACAGCACTTCTACTGATAACTTTTTTTTTTTTGTAAATGTTGAATATTTCCTTCAAGAGAGGAAAAAAAATCATATCAGTGCAACATCTGGTATATTGCGCTCAGCATCATTTTCTGTACAAATCCTATCAAGTTCATATCTACTTCAATTACTGGGAGGATGTTGCCATGACTTGTGTTTTCTGTCTATAAATAAATATAAAGTATAATATAAAATATATTTCTACATTTTTATATTTATTTATAAATATAAAATATATAAAGTACACTTATTTTAAATAAGGGAAAAGAAATTGATTCCTTATTGCATTCTAATGTGTAGGGATTAGGTATACATGTGTAACCTTCCTCCATCTGTCTATCCATCCACCCAACCATCCTTCATTCCATCCACCGAGTCATCCGTCCATGCATTCATCCATCCATCCACTGAGCCATCTGTCCATCCATCCACCCAACCATCCTTCATTCCATCCACTGAGCCATCTGTCCATCCATCCACCCAACCATCCTTCATTCCATCCACTGAGCCATC
>JAQMYF010000023.1:5272893-5288059 GCA_030014195.1 Neosilurus mollespiculum | reverse complement strand
CTGTGAGCTCATTCGTACGAGGGGGCGGATAGCGCTTTCCCTCCGAGTGTGTTAGGCCGCCCCCAAATACGCATGAACAGCAGTTAGAAAAGAGGTGGGTGGTAGCATCGCATGTCACAGAGGGGGCGTGTACTTGCTTACGCCCCTCCCTGGTCGGTGGTGGTTGTGTGATAGGGAAGGCAAAAAGTTGATAATCTGTTTCATGAATATAAATAATACCTGTATTATTCCTGAAAAAACACTCCGAGATGTTTTTAAATGGTTTTTCTTTTATGATAACATGCATGTTGTGTGAAATACAAACGTATAAAGAGAAAATAAACACCCCCTAAATGGATTTGCTTTGTGTCACGTAGTGTGACTTAACAGAAAGGTGTGGAGAGAGCAATCCTGTATTATAAATTGGGTGCACGGCACAATGCACCCCTGATGTACTGTGCTGTGCAGCGCGAGTTATGCATGATGGCTGTCACAAATTGATTTCGAGAAAGTGGTGAAATTATGAAGCCCTGCTATTGATTATATATACAGTGTAAATTTCTTCATTCATCTGCTATTCACAGACTGTCAAACATTTCAAAGGTGTCCTTTAGAAAGAATTCATAAAGTTAATACAACTCCAAAGATTTCATTAAATCAATTGATTAAAAAATGAATTGAAATACTAGAATAGTAATAATATAAACAGTCATTTGGAGTTTGCATGTGTGCTTGTGCGGGTTTCCTCCGGGTACTCCGGTTTCCTCTGGCGGTCCAAAAAAATGCATATTACACCAATTTAGGTGTTTGTTTTTAGGTAATTTAGGTGTGTGTTTTTAGGTAATTATGGTGTGTGTTTTGGCCCTGCGATGGTTTGGTGCACAGTACCCCACCTTTGGCTAGACTTGGCTGAGACAGGCTCCCTGCAGTGAACTAGCAAATTGTTTTTTTTTTATATTTATTTATTTATTTATTTATTTTTTTAAACCACCACCAAGAGGGAAGGATATGTGGTTGTGTGTGTGTAAGCATGATATCATGAAAACTAATGCATGGATATTCACTAAATTTCAACCAAATGTGGATCTTGGGCCAACAAAGAACTGATACCTTTTGTGCTCCAGATCCTGGAAAGTCCTGGATCCTGAAAAGTCTACAGATTACACTACCTTTTCTTTTATATTCTCTTATTTTCTTTTCTTTTCTTTTCTTTTCTTTTCTTTTCTTTCTTTCTTTCTTTCTTTCATTCATTCATTTTTCTTTATTTATGAGAACACTTGATTTTTTTTTTTAGTATTTTAATAAAAAAAAGCTTTATCAAGTATTTTTGGCAATGGATTTTTTGAAAAATATTTTTTAGATTTTTTTATTTACTGAATTTTTTCATGGCTTAAACATTTAAAACAGTGACAGAACATTTAATTCTATAATTTTACATCTCTGTATATTATTATTTTTGTATTTTTACTTTTTTTTTCACATCGAGTTTTAACTTTATTCTGACATCCTGCTAAATGTATTAACGCTGGATCAGATGCTCACCTCTCCGTTGACCTAACTGACTTGTTTTAACTGATACTGTTTGATTTCTTCACTCTGGCGCCTCTGTTCTCTTTTATGTTTGGCTTCAACTCCCCTAAAACATTATGTGTCTCTGTTTCACCTCAATCCACACAACAGCACTTCTGTTTTGCTCCAGAGGAAACATGATCTTTGGTTGTGTACTGCTGTACATGTTACACTGCTACCTCTGCTTCAATTCCTAGAAGGTTTATACTGTAACGTAACTATAACATGCATCACAGCTATTAAACAACACAGCTATTGGATCAGAACAAAACCAAACAATGTTCTGCAAGCACTTAAATGCTAGGTAGATTTTTTATTTATTTATTTTTTAGTTTGCCACAGGCTGCACAGGAGGGTGGTGGTTCGCACATTCGCCTCACAGCAAGAAGGTCCTGGATTCGAGTCACCAGCTGAGGTCACTCAGGTGTTTTTGTGTGAAGTTTGAATGTTCTCTCTATTTTTGCACAGGTTTCTTCCAGGTTCTCTGGTTTCCTTTCACGGATCAAGAACAAGTGGCTGTTCAATATTGCCCCTAGGTATAAGTGTAAGTGTGAATGGTTGTGTGTATGTTGGCCCTGCAGTGGACCGGAGAGCTGTTCAGGCGTACCTCGCCTTCACAAAGAGTTGGCTGAGATAGGCTCCTGCCTTCCTATGACCCAAGTAGGATTAAGTGGTTCGGCAGATGAATGAATGAATGTTTAGCCAGACCAACTTTCCTTCTTATCATAACTAGTGACAGTGTTTTATGAGATTTTGCCATTAATCTTCGTGCTTAAATTGTTGCCCGGGAACTGAACTCTTGACTGTGGGGTGGATGTGCTTACCACTACGCCGATGTGCTGCCCGCTCTTATTATGGTAAATGAAATAACGGCAGCTTTCAAACAACACAACAACACTGTGAGATATCCAGTTCCTTTTATATTTTCATTTGTTTCCAACTGGGGGTAAAATTCAGATCAGTCAGTAGATAAAAGTGAAGAAGGGAGAGTCTCAAGTCTCCCTCGGTGGATGATCCGTCTCCAAACATCCTCCAGATCTGTTTACTCGCTATTGATTTAGTCGTACAAAGTCATACTAGACGACTTTGGCTGCGTTCACCGAGCCTCCATGGGGCTGTTCTATGTTGCGAGTCAACAAACAGTGTTTCCAGAAATACATTAATTTTAGAGCAGTGTTTTGTAGTGCTTGTATTAAAGAATCAGGCAAAGCTCAAGTTAGACGTAATATAATTTGGACCAGACTGCTTCCCAGGTCTCTTTGACAACAAATCATTCCAGCTCATTTTCAAACAAAGGCGTTAAGGCGTGAGTTAAAATTTTGCAGGCCAGTGGGAGGGAAAGATGCGGTGGAATGATTTGATAATACAAAGTTAAAAAATAAAAATAAAAAATGGAGTGTTTGTAGTCCGTGAACTGTGTATAGTCCGTGACAGTGAATTTCTGGTAATAAGACCGTTTTGACTGGTCACTCAAATCCAATGGGTTTGAGTCCCGCCCTGTGGCCAGTGGGGCTGATGGTGTAGTGCTGGGCTCATGATTGAGAGGTCATGGGTTCAAAATCCTCGTTGGACCCCCACCATGCTAAGACTCCTGGGCAAGGTCCTAACCACAAGTGTGCCTCTGTCCACCCAGCAGTATAAATGGGTACCAGTAAAAATGACTAAAATGACTAGTGCCCCATACAGGAGGAGTTGAACCCCTAGTTGCTTCACGCTAGAGAAACTGAGGATAAGCTCTGGCTCTGTTGATTACCTGTGGCAGACGGGGGGCATTTTTCTTGTGGAGTTTGTATGTGCTTGCGTGGGTTTCCTCCAGGCGCTCTGTTTTCCTTCCACAGTACGAAGACATGCACAGCAGGTCAACATGCTACTCTAGATTGCCTCTAGATGTTAGCGTGAATGGTAATAGTTTATGTTTGTGTTAGTTCTTGGTGAACCCAACCTCTTAGTATCCTTCAGCCCAAAGACATGCAAAGTAGGTTAACTGGCTGTTCCAGATTGGCCCTAGGCAAGAGTGTGAGTGTTACTGTGTGAATTGTTGTGTGAGGTGATGCTGTGACGGACTGGCAAGCCATTCAGGTTGGGAGTTGGCTGAGGTAGGCTCCACCCTCCCTGCAAGCCTACTAAGATAACATGGTTGGGCAAATGAATAAATGAACAACCCCTTATTGTTATTATTTTTTTCTATATCCCTATGTAGAATATTTTAACCATGTTTTGCATGAAAAAACTTTTCAAACACCATCCACAATTCTAAGCCCAGATTTCAAATTGTCTGGATACTGAAAGCAATATTTCTTAGCTAATTTAGGAACTTTTCATTTGTAAAATGCAATCTCATACAAATTAAGAGTCTGCCCATAAAGGGGTTGATGAAGTTCATCAGGAGTGTGGGATGGAAGGTAAATCTTTTCCAGTGCTGGGAATGAACTCTTGGGCACTAATGGAGGTTGTGACAGGTGAGGCCAGCATCTAGTGTGGCCCAGCTCTAGGCAGGGTAGCGGAAATCATTTTCACCTCGTGCTCCTGTCGCGCTGGGCACTTAATTGCAAGCAGGATAGATCCGGAATACATAACCATACACCCATGGAGCATGATTAATGACCTGGTGGAGTTCAGCAGCACGGTTAAACTGAGCCTCGGCAACATCAGGAAGGTTCACGGCCCCAATTTTCAACGATGTGGGCTACCAAAATCAAGATTTTGAATGATGTTGAATTTTGCAATTTATGCAGTCAGGCTCTGGGTCGTTTGTTCCAGCATTCATTAGAGCACCACTATGAAACGAGTGGATTGAGGATGACCCAGATGTGATTTGTGAAGTGTGTCAAGTAAATTGGACTTACCGATGGTGCAGGTTTGCCTCCTTTGGCCGTGCAGATCAAAGTGAGGTTCTGGGCTTGGTAGCGGCTGAACGGTGCGGGTGTGTTGTCTGCTACTACTGAGATGTTGTTGGGCGGCGCTGTGAAGGAATAAAGAGACATCTATAAGCATATATAGATTATTTGTGAAGGGCTGGTGGTGTAGTGGTTAGGGTGCTGGACTCATGATCAGGAGGTTGTGGGTTCGTATCCTCGTTTGACGCCAACCATACCAAGGCCCCTGAGCAAGGTCTTAACAACAAGTGTTCCTCTGTCCTACAAGCAGTATAAATAGATAACAGTAAATAAAATCCTGGGAAGGTAACCTGCGATGGACTAGCATCCCATCCAGGAGGAGTTGAACTCCTAGTCGCTTCACGCTATGGAAACCGGGGATAAGCTGCTGAGCCACTAGGCTCATGTGTAAAAGCCCGACAGACTTACCTTACCTTACCCTACCTATAAGAATTCAGGAAGAAGACAACATTAAGAGCAATCACGAGCACACCATTCGACATAAACCGCCATGGAGAGCATTAATAATGCTTTTTGTAGAAGCTTTTCATACAGACTACCTCATCTAGTTCATCAACCCCCGTCTCAGATCTTAGATTTCCTTGCTATCTCTTACGACTTTGATATACACTTGTTAACATCATGAATTTTCGATGCTGTTTCATGAGTTAAGATTCAGGCGATGTGATAGACAGCTGAGAACGTTTTAGTATATTATTTATTTATGTGATGGACGTTACTGAATGAAGAAATAATATGTTTTTTTTTTGGGGGGGCTGTTGAGTTTAAAGTGTATC
This sequence comes from Neosilurus mollespiculum, assembly GCA_030014195.1. Classification (NCBI taxonomy): domain Eukaryota; kingdom Metazoa; phylum Chordata; class Actinopteri; order Siluriformes; family Plotosidae; genus Neosilurus; species Neosilurus mollespiculum. The sequence goes on along the minus strand of JAQMYF010000023.1, from coordinate 5,282,838 downwards.
TGTAGTGAATTAGTGTTACTATCTCTTCGAAATGACCATGTATGTCATCAGAGCTCTTCAAGCAACATCAGTCCTTGTTCCTTGTGAAAATGTGTGCGAGTGCTGCGACACTGGGCATGCTTAGAGACACGTTACCTTTCTGATTGGCTGTTCCAGCCTGGTCGTGACGTGAATTGGCTGGGCTATGTCACTTACCCGTGTAGCATAACACATTATCGGCCAGTGCTGAGCTGCACAAACAACAAGCGCAGAAATTGCGGAAGGCAGTTCTTTTTGTTCCTAAACCAGCTGACGACAGGAAAGCCGAGTTGGCAAAACGTTAATTGCGCACGCCATTTTGGATTTACCATCATGCTCATTTCCAGCAGCATTCTCGTCCTCAGAGTCAGTAGAATGTGACGCCTCACTGTCTCCACTAGAGTCCTCCCTGTCTGGTTCAAATAGGTCACCATTTACACCCATTTTCTCCAAATTGCAGCCATAGTTGCTTCTTGAACACGTTTTTTATCACCTAAAATGTTGCTCACTGAAAAGATTTGCTTGTTTTACTTGCAATGGACAACCCCACCCGCCGAGTTCAGTCCCCGCTATTAATCCACGGGAAAAAATCACCCAGTTTTGTGCTTTTTATGGTCATTTATATTAAAATTATCATCGGTATCACTTAAACATATTACATACGCACAAATTACACTGTACCGATACCGCTACTCTTTGAATCTCGATACAGATTTTACCAATCTTTTGATTTGCTACTTGTTTGTTAATTCTAATCAGCTGACTCCGGGCGAGGGCAGAGTACATCCCTGACAGCTCGCCAGGCCATCGCAGGGCAGAAACATGCTGATGGCAGAAACATGCTGATGGCAATCAAATAGCCTACTCTTTACGAATGACAGCAATGATTCTTTTCCATGCCTCTCACCACAGACTTTGCAGTTAGCTGCACTAGGGGGACAGCAGTGACAACCTGCTGATAGTGGGGCTTGAACCCCCAAACTTTCAGATCAGTAAGCCAGCAACCTACCACCAGGCCACCAAAGCCCCCAGTTTTTTTTTTTTTTTTGGTACTCTTGTTTTGCCACTCTTTTATTTTGCTTTTTTTTGTTTTGCTACTAATTTGTTTTTATCTGTCTTCTAAGTAGAAATGCAGACTGTTACAAATGACCATTATTTGTTGGAAATAACTGTTCTACTAATCCAGGGGTGCCCAATACTGCTCCTGGGGGTCTACCTTCCTGAAGACGTTCGCTCCAACCCTAATCATACCTACCTGACCATCCAAAAATCTAATCAAGGCTTAAGACTTTGAAACGAAGACTTATTACCTGTCAAGATCTGTGACATGGGCCACATTAGGGTTGGAGATTAAGTCTTCAGGAAGGTAGATCTCCAGGAGCAGGATTGGGCACCCCTGAACTAAGCCATATATTTGTAAAAAAAAAAATACAAATAAAAAATCCTCCAGGGCCTTCCTCCTCCTGGGTCGGAGTGGCATGATTTTAGCGAGGGTTTTGTGGTTCACTGCACCCACGCTTTTGTTAAGACATGCTTGCTTTTTTTTTTTTGAGAGTAAATTACACAAGCGTTACTGGTAGCAGGATACAGCTCTTTTGGTAAGACCCTGAGTTTCCCTCAACAGCAACCACCTCCACTCCTTCTTATTGATTTCTTGGTGCACATTTCTGAAATGCAATAAAAGTTATATTTCAAATTCTAAATCCCCTCTCTGCGTTCAGTTACAGTAATGACTGGGGGTGCATAAATGCACTTACTAAACATTTCCTTACAGTAAACTTCCCCATATCAACTGTTAGGCAGGTTTTATAATTTGTTTATTGGGAGTGCTGTACCGTGAAGTTTCCTGCGTTAGTTGTTAGTAAAGAACTGATGATCTGTTACATTTAAATCCTGCTGCCAAGCAGTTACTGAAAAGAATTCAACATCTGACCAATTAGAATCCAGCATTTAACAGCACTGTGGGGTAAAGCAAATTATTCTTTGTTTACCAGTTAGTTGTTATTTAATAATTACTGCACGGCTACGATCTTTTATAGCTGATACAGCAGTTAGGATGAGCCGGTGTGGAACCGGGTCGTCACTTAACTATGCTGAAAAAAGGCTGAAGTGTTACATTTGATCAGGGCTACTGAGAGTTCATTAAAAATGGCACCCCCTCTAGATAGCACCCTTGGCACCATCTCCTGTCTCATAAGCCCAAGCCGGCAGTACTCGAAGTGAAGAGCTTGCATTATATAGTGCATTATATAGCCTGCAGATTTAACACTGCTCTGGTGTGGTCCACCTTTCCATATGCGAAGAGATAAACCAGCAAGACAATCCACTGCTCCCATGAGTGCTGTTACGGCTTCCCGCATTCAAATACTGTCCTGCGCAGCTGTTTTAAATCATAAAAACCAGGCCAGTCGCAAGGCTGGCCAATGTGAGAGAGAGCCGGGTTGTTAGAGATGAAGTGGGAACACTCATACATATATTATATGCAGCCACGGGCAAGGTGTCCTCTGGGAGGTCTTATAAGTGTGTGATGGAGAAAAAAAAAACAAAAAAACAAACTATTTCATAACAGAAAAAAACCCACTATCCGTTTGTTATTCAAATCCAGACAGATGTAGCAAAAACGTCTGCGTTCCTCATTCTCTCCATTCGCATTACGCCCTGCTGTCAGAGATCATCACCGACTATCCCCCAGACTGCATCACAACCTGAAACACGATTTTCACAGATTCGGTTTCACACCCGGTTGAGGAAATACAGTCCGTTATCGCCTGGGCGTGAGAAATTGGGTTTGAAGTAAGTGGAGCAGGTTAAAGGAGTAGCCAGAGGAAAACGCATTTATAAAATCTCCCGATCGATAACGCTCACACAAACAGGAAATAAAAGCTGCGTGAAAACTGGAAGAGAAGTTCTCGTCCTGTTCATGTTGAAATCTGTTTGGACTTTCTCGACCTAGCATGCAGTTTATTTGGTTTATAAAAGTGAGAATTTAGGAGTTCATTTTTAACATCACAAAAAAGGAAAAAAAAGAAAGAAAGAAAGAAAGAAAATATAAAACACTGATCATTCACTGATCATTCATTGATCCCCAGTAAACATGTTTACTCTTCTACTGGGATGTGAACACAGTTTACCCAAATATACAATTTACTGTTTTATATGTCATACATATGGGCGGCACAGCATATGGGTTCGATTCCCGGGCTCAGCACATTCCTGTGTGGAGTTTGCATGTTCTTTATGTGCTTGCGTGGGTTTCCTCCGGGTTTTCCTCATACAGTCAAAAAACACACAGTGTAGGCTAATTGGATGGTCCAAATTGCCCCTAGGTATGAGTGTGAGTGTGAATGGTGTGTATGTGTGTTTGCCCTGCAATGGTCTGGCGTGCTGCTGAATTAGCAAAAGAAGAAGAGAAAGAAAAACTTTCACATTTGAAGAATTTACAAGATCGGTGGGTTTTGACCTTTCAGTGTCACTCAAGGTCAAAGGTAATTGCCTTATATGGAAGTCCAAATGGTTTCCTATTAGTGTTCCATAGTAACAGCATGTCTATCAGCACTTGTATTGAAGGTATAAGTGCTTTAACTCGAAAATTTGTGACCTTGCTCTGACCTTCACCTTTGACCTTGACATTGAAAACTCCAGCCATGTCTGGGACTCATGTAGAGTACCGTTCCTGCCAAGACCATGTATGGGTGTGGTCAGGATTGTGTTTACAGTCAAAATTGCAAATAGATGAATGTACCTAACAGGTAATAATGATAATAATATTAATAATAATAATAATAATAATAATAATAATACAGGATCTCTTGCTGGAGCGATTCACAACTGAGTGCGAAGTGGCTGGGATGAGAATCAGCACCTCCAATTCCGAGGCCATGGTTCTCAGTCGGAAAAGGGTGGAATGAGGTCCTGCCCCAAGTGGAGGAGTTCAAGCATCTCGGGATCTTGTTCACGAGTGAGGGAAGGATGGAGCGGGAGATCGACAGGCGAATCAGTGCAGCCTCTGCTGTAAAGCGGAGCTTGTACCGGTCCGTCGTGGTGAAGAGGGAGCTGAGCAGGAAGGCAAAGCTCTCAATTTACCAGTCGATTTACACTCCTACCCTCACCTATGGTCACGAGCTTTGGGTAGTGACCGAAAGAACAAGCGGCTGAAATGAGCTTCCTTCACAGGGTGGCGGGGCTGTCTCTCAGAGATAGGGTGAGAAGTTCTGTCTTCCAAGAGGAACACGGAGAAGAACAGCTGCTTCTCCATGTTGAGAGGAGTCAGTTGAGGTGGCTCGGGCATCTAATTAGAATGCCTCCCAAACGCCTCCCTGCTGTGGTGTTTCGGGCATGTCCAACTGTGAAGAGGCCCCGGGGTCGACCCAGAACACGCTAGAGGAACTACGTCTCTCGGCTGGTCTGGGAACGCCTCGTTGTCCCCCCAGAAGAGCCGGAGGAAGTGGCTGGGGAGAGGGACGTCTGGACCTCACTACTTAGGCTGCTGCCCCCGTGATCCGACCCCGGAACAAGCAGAAGAAGGTGAATAATACAAATTACCCTGACATGCCACCAGGCATACATTTTAATTGGCATCTAGTCTAGATAGCCATCATTAGCCCTGCTTGTAATAGTCAATTAAAATGCTTTTCCTTTTCCAAACCCTTTTGTTATGATTAGTTGCCATCCTGTACATTTTCATTATTGATTAATCTTTTTGTATACAGTACATCCAGCAAACAGCAGGCATCATGGGAGAGAAGTGCTCATTGGATACTTGTTTTCTGCATGAACACTAGGTATATTTACTTTTGCTGATGGTGTTTATAATGTAATAGCCTATAATGTGGTTCAGGTGCTATTATTTGCTGGGTTTCACATCAGCAACTTTTTAAAAAAAATTTACATAATAGAACACCCAGAGGTCACATACACTCCGCTTCTCTTTGCAGAACTTCTGATCCCACCGAGCAAAGCCTGAGTTTTCATTTTGTGGATTTTTATTATTCAATTCTTATATAAAGAAATTCTCAAAGACAATGTATGCGGTTTCTGTGCGAGTGTATGAACACAGTAAGAGCGCTGGTGGAACCAGCTGCAATGTAAGGGTCACCTGCTAAAATCCTGCCTCGGGCATCAAACAGGTCAGCGCCGGCTGTGTTTACAGTCAAATTTTATTGAATGGAGCATCTCTAAAACATGCTAGTTATCCATTACTGGTGAAATTATAGAAGCTATAAGCAGTCGTTCCTTCACCAAAATCTCTTTATTTCTCTCTCTTGAAGTTATTCATCATTCATTCATTTGCTAAGCTGCTAAATCCTAATTAAGGTCACGGGGAGGCTGATGCTCATCTCAGCCAACCTATTTAAAGAGTTCAAGTGAGATATTTATCTCTGATGGTGGTCGGTGCTAACACTTCCAAAAAATGTTTAATAAAGTTCTCCACAAAGAAAACGTCACAATATATCAACAAGAAGAGCACACAAAAAGAACAAACCTCTGTCAAGCCCAGAAATCCCCCAATCACACAATGTTAAAGAATCCTTTAAAAACTTCCTGGATCTGCAATTTAATCCGGATCATCTCCAAAGTTTAATGTAGGCTTTCTGGTTAAAAGCCTCACCTCTGGTAGACACTTCATGAAAGTCTACACATAACCTTTAGCAAATACCAGAAAGTACACAGCACCTGTTTTGAGAATTCCCTGCAATGGTCTGCTATGATAGACTCCAGCCTTTCCGTGACCCTATGAGTTTAGATTTAAAAAAAAAAAAAAAAAATTATTTACTTTATAAATCATGCAAGGGAATTTTTTCTCTGCATTTATCCCATTTTAAGTAAGCACACACACACACACACACACACACACACACACACACACACACACACACACACAACGGGCTGCCACACAGTGGGGTGCCTGGAGAGCAGTTGGGGATTAGGTGCCTTGCTCAAGGGCACTTCAGGCATGAACATGGAGGAAGGGAAGATGCTGCTCACCCCCCACCAGCACACATTTTTCCTGCTGGTTCAAGAATTCCCAAACCTGCATCTCTAACATTCGGCCATGACTGCCGTTGTGAATAAATTATTGAATGAATGAATCCAGAATTTGATATAGATGATCTCCAGTCTCTGGTAGAAATTGCGGAAAGATCCACACATAAATCTGAATGCAAAAATGCATAATCCTGCTAAAAACAAACAAAACTCATTGGCAGAGGTAAAAAAATTTGCAGATGTGTAGTGTCCATGTAAACAAGCAGGTTTTCTTAAACTTGCAGCTGGCTCTAGTGTTTGACCAATCAGATTTAAGAATTTACCATCAAGACTCCCGGGTGGCGCATCAGCAAGGTGCGTGACTATCAACCTGGAGATTGCGAGTTCGAATCCAGGTGATGCCACAGCCATCCATGACCGGGAGTCCATGGGAGCTAATTGGCCGAGCACTCATGGGAGGGTGGGATGGCATACGCTCAGTTCCCTGTCACTCACAGCGATCACCAGCCAATCATGGGCGTCTGTGAGCTCATTCAAGGGGACAGATAAAGCTTTCCCTCCGAGTGTGTTAGCCCACCCCCAAATATGCATTCGTAACAGGGCAGGTGGCAGCATTGCATGTCACAGATGGGGCATGTGCATTCTTATGCCCCTCCCTGGTTGGTGGTGGTCGTGTGATAGGAAAGGCAATACTGGATGGGTGGGTCCTGGGTTTAAATCCCATGCTTGGGCATTTCTGTGAGGAGTTTGCATGTTCTCCCTGTGCTTGTGTGGGTTTCCTCCAGGTACTCCAGATTCCTCCTAGAGTACAAAGACATACACATTAGGCTAATTAGCTGTTCCAAACTGCCCCTAGGTGTGGATGTGTGAAGGGGTGTGTGTTTGTGTATGTGTTGGTCCTGTGATGTTCTGCCGAGCTGTCCAGGGTGTACCACGCCTTCACCCAGTGTTGGCTGACCCTAATAGTAGGATTAAGTGGTTCGGCAAATGAGTGAAAGTGAGTAATTAAGTCGGGTCGTTGTTTTATCATACAGTATTTGGATCCAGGCTTTTTTTTTTTACCCAGTTTGAGTACACAGCCATCCAAAATCCAAAGCCAAGTTAAAGTATGACATCACAGCTCATCCTCACTTCTAACCGTTCACATCATAAATATTACATTACACACAATGCCACTCGCGCAGTATCCGCTACGATGTGAAGGTGAATGTGGTGCTTTGCATGGACGACAAATTTAGTCTTATTAAGTGTAAAATACTCCTGAGCTTTATTATCTCCCCTGAAAGGAAGACACAATTATTTCATTTGCACTCTCACTTAATATCACAAACTCCCCTTAGGAGCCTTAAGGCTGTAAATTAATGGACCTCTGTCAGGTTTCTAATTAATATTCAGCTCTAATGAAAATCAGTGTTGTTTGACTCATAGAAAAAGACACCCTCTTCCTGGTTTGCTAAAAGGGATAACGGAATAGCGAGTGTTTTAATAATCTTAATCATAATTAACAGCTGGTGTTATTAAATATAATGTACATGCATTATTAATCAAGTGTTAAATGTGACTATGTGACTGAATAAATTGAGATAATGACTAATGGCATATTTTTGGGGGCTAATACTTATAAAATACAAACATTTTTTGAGAAGCTGCCATTATTCGATCATTTAATATATTAAATTTATTATTTAAGGGCAGTGGTGCGCGGGGGGTAGGGTGCTGGATTACTGATCCCAAGGTCGGGGGTTCAAGCCCCACTATCAGCGGGTTGTCACTGTTGTCCCCCCAGTGCAGCTAACTGGGTTATCAAATGCCGGCCATGTCTCTCACTGTCTGTGGTGAGAGGCAGGTAAAAGAACCATTGCTGATTTTCGTAAAAAGTAGCTGCATAGCCGTCATCGTGTTTCTGCCCTGCGATGGCCTGGCGAGCTGTTCAGGGTGTACTCTGCCCTCGCCTAGAGTCGGCTGAGATGGGCGCCAGCCTCCCCGCGACTCTAATTAGGATTAAGCACTTCAGAAAATGAATGAATGAATTTATTGTTTAAATAATAGCTTTATATAATATTTTAATAATAATAAGAGGATCGAACCCAGGCCTTCTTGCTGTGAGGTGGACATGCTAACCACTGTACCACTGTGCCGCCTAATAACACAATATATTTGAATACTGTATTTTTAAAATGTCAATAAGAACCATGAAATCATCTCATACAACAAATTTCAGCTTTCTGTGTGTATCAGAGAGAAGATGCTAAACTTATAAAATAATAAAAATAAAAATAATTCCCGATGAAAGATCAGAAAAGCACTGACGGAATCGGCGATGATATTTGAGAGCTGGGCACACAGCAGTAATATATTTAAATCCTGTGACAGATAAGGATTACATTTTTTATATTAAGTTTTTCTGCACTCAAGGTTGCTTGCACCTTTTATAAGAAAGAAAAAATACAGTATTTGGAATCCGAATTTGATGAGACGATTTTAGTGCTGATCAGCTTTAGTGCTTTAATCCAATATCTTTCATTCTTTGTGCTGCTGAAGCATAAAACTGTGAAATACAGCATGACCGACGTGCTGTCAATAACACGACTATACGTACTGTATTTCTTACTGACTTCTTGTCTTCGTCAATCTTCCGGGATAATAAATATTATGGCGAGGTGATACCGCACAAATTAATGTCACCTTCGCAGTAGATCATGTTGCTGGACTGGACTGGTAGAAGTCAGTTATTTACTGGAGATTAGACCATTCACATGTTTTTCTTTTTTGAGTATTTCAAATTTTTGCACATACAATGAAAAACAAAAAAAATAAAAAAAGGGGGGGGGGGGTGCTGAGGATGTGTGCTGTATTTTAGAGACGCGCTCAGGCAGTGTAAGGTACCTCTGCCACACAGCAATGCTAAAGTAGATAGCAGGACCTCTATAGGTGCTGGATTTAATTACCCATGTGCTTGTATTTTGATATGCTCTGCAGTACATGGACATGACTGAATTAGCGGGGAAAAAAAACAAAAAACAAAAAAGCTTTCTTGTTTGAAGGTGACTGGGGTTTGACCTTCCAAGGTCACTCAAGGTCAGAGGTAATTATCATATCCGAAAGTCCATATATGGTTTCCTGTTAGCGTTCCAAAATAATATACATGTCTATCAGCACTCGTTTGAAAAACTCTGTGACCTTTATCTGACCTTCACCTTTCTCCCTGACATTCCGCAGTCAATCAATTCTGGGACTTAGGTAGGTTAGTGTCCCCACTCATGGCGAAAAACCATGAATGGGGTGTGGTCCAGATTTTGTTCACAGACAAACTGACAGACAAACAGACAGACGGATGGATGGGTCGACGGACAAACAAACACCAGAAATTACAAAACCGCCTCCAAAATTTGGCTTAGTGGCCAAGGTAAATTTTGTTTATTTCTATGACATTTTATAATGTTATCATCATCACGGGTTAATTTGAGCCAGGGACTGATCAAGTGTCTTCCAACCATAGATAACAGATCGGTATCAACAATAAGCATCACAGGTTACAACTCCCATCCCAGATCCCATCCCATAACTATTTTCCGATAACAGTATATCTCTGTTGTTTTATTCCTTTTACAACTCAGCAATTTACCAACAATTTGTTAGGAAACAACACAAGGGAGCTTTTTTTTTTTTTTTTATATACAGCCTCGTTTGAAATAGCGTTGCTGCATCACTGGGTGTTTTGTTTCTGTCTCTTTAGGTTAAGATAAGCTGAGATTAAGTTAAGATACACTGCCCGGCCACAAAAAAATAATTAATCAATCAATCAATCAATCATTCAATCAATCAGTGTAATATTTTCTTGGCTTTGATCACGACATGTAATCTCAATGGCATTGTTGCTCCAGTTGGTCCGGTCGAGGCTCAGCAACATTAATGTGGCAATAAAATGAAGTCAGCTGATGA
>JAQMYF010000023.1:5252476-5264811 GCA_030014195.1 Neosilurus mollespiculum | reverse complement strand
CTGATTAGAAATTAAGTGTTAATGAGCAGTTGGACAGGTGTACCTAATAAAGTGGCCGGTGAGTGTATATATATATAATATTAATAATAATAATAATAATAATAATTATTATTATTATTAATATTATTATTATTAGATAATTAATATTTAAAAAGACAAATGGAATTTCTTGTTGTTTTTAAGATGATGCTGCAGTGTTCTGGAACAGTCTCAGGGTGTAAGAGGTTAAAATACTTGGCCAAGTCTTTTATTATATGGTAATTACACATTTATTCTTTTTAGTTTTCGTTTTTAATAAAACTTTTTTCCCCCGCTTGCTCGAGCACTTTTATATCCCTAATTGTCTTCTGAACGAACTCAGACAATTTTGCCATCTTGTATTTCATTTGGACTTTTCCAGAAATTTCTTTGACATCCAAGAACAATTAACATGCAAAAGCCTGCTTTTTAAATCATGTTTTCATCACTCACTGTGCATGCGACGTCTTTTCCACAATTACTCTTTGTAAATCACCTGAAAAATGAAACTAATTACCTGAACAATTTAGCAGATTGCCCAATTATTTGAGATCTCGATCAATCAGGGACTTATTCTTGGAAAAATAAGAACCCCTGGTATAACAGGTACATACGCTGCTGGGACACACATATTATGAATGTGTCAGAAAAATGAGAAACGTGATATGTGTGTGCGTTGCAAATGCTTTAAAAGGAAAAGAAATCAGCCAAGAAGCCTGTTTAAATTGTTTTATTTTGGGATGTGTTTAATGATCCTTCTGCTAATCTGTCAATCAGTTCTGACTCGACAAGATCTCATGGCAGAACTGTAGTGTGTGATTGTTAGCTCAGAAAAGCAAGAGCTTCTTTTAGTACTTTCCATACTTCCAGTATTACCCATAATGCTTATCCATCATGCTCGTGGAGAAGGCTGAAGACAATCACAGCTGACTTTGGGTGATAGGCGGGCTATATTCCAAACAGTTGCCAGTCCATTCACAGAAATATTCCACAATGTACATGGTCATTCACCACTTTTGGCAATTTAGAGTAGCCAGTAGATATATTGTGCATACCTTTTGACTGCAGGAGGAAACCGGAGTACCCAGAAGAGATACATGTAAGCAGGTGGAGGAAGAACATGCAAATTCCACACCAAATCCAACCATCCACCACTGCACCATCATATTAATAAAAATGTAATGCAGAAGTTGATACATTGTTGCAAATTTCAGACTCTGTCTCCCAGAATTCAATGCAGGCAAAATATTACGCTGATTTATGTCAATATGGTGTTTCTGTGTGAAGTATGCATGTTCTCTCCGTACCTGCGTGGGTTTCCTCCAGGTACTCTGGTTTCCTCCCACAGTCCAAAAACATGCACAGTAGGTTAATTGGCTGTTCCACATTGCCCTTAGATGTGAGTGTAAGTGTGAATGGTTGTGTGTGTGTTGGCCCCGCGATGGCCTGGTGAGCTGTACAGGGTGTGCCCCACCTTTGCCCAAAGTAGGCTAAGATGGGCACCAGCCTCCTCCCGACCCTAATTAGGATTAAGCGTCTTAGAAAATGAATGAATGAATGAATGAATGTCAGAGAATCAGTGACACTAGTTGACTGTTTAAAGCTTAAAGTGCTGCTGCATCACCTTCATTAATCATCACCGCATGATGACCCATGTAACATTGCTTCAATTATTTGTCATCTTGCGTCCTGAGCGTTCAGATCAAAGTCAAAATCTCCCAGTGTGTTGCCGAGCCCGGAGTCATGCGTACTCCCAAAAGGTACATTCTGACCAGGTCACCAGTCTATCACATTCACACCTTCTGTATGGGTAATTTAGGGTGGCCAGTTGACCATATTCTGTGGGATATGGGAGGAAACCAAAGTACCCAGAGGAAACCCATGCAAGCACAGAGACAACATGTAAAGTATGATAACAAACCACAAACATAATGCTGCAGTGCATGATTCTCAGCCCTATCAGGAGTAAAAATAGCAATAAACGTCACAACTCACTGTGGCTTTGATTCAGTCTACAGATCAGAAGGCAAGAAGGGTCCTGCTTCCATCTGCCAGAGTCACGTTAAAGCATCACCCAGAAGTGTAACTGTGGCACTAGTGGGGGTTCTGTTCTCTCCGGACAGCTCTGATTGACACTTTGACAAACCATGCTAAGGTTCTGTTTGTTGCACAAAGCTGGCGAGTTGCTGAGGTGGCACTTAAGGTGCAAAGTGACTGCTACTACTTCAACGATTCAATGACACACTAAGAAGAAATCATTCCCTGCTTTTTGTTTTTTTCCCTGAGTGAAACAGTGGCCTAGTGGTTAGCATGTCTGCCTGACAGCAACAGAGGATCCTGGGCTCGAGTCCGCGACTCAGCAAGGGTGTTTCTGTATGGAGATTGCATGTTCTCCTCATGCATGTGTGGGTTTCCTCTGGGTACTCTGGTTTCCTCCCACATGCAAAGGCATGCACATTAGACTAAATGGCGATTTCAGCTTGCCTCTAGGTGTGAGTGTGAATGGTTGTGTGTGTGCTGGTTTGGCGAGCTATTTAGGGAGAGAGTATTTTTTCCGTGAAGAGGTTGAGACATAAAGTAATGCAACAAAATATTTTTCTTTTCAGTGGATGTTTTCTGCATGGTAATGAAAAGCAATACCATATAGGGTTTGAGTACCATTTCCTGTTACTGCTGTGATTTCTATTTTCTGATAACTGTTTTTCTCAGAAAAAAAGTGATATCCATCCATATATCCATCCATTCATCCATCCATCCACCCAACCATCCATCTACCCACCTAACCACCCATCCATCCATCCATGCATTCCACCTATCCTCTCATCCATCCATCCACCTACCCACTCACCCATCCATCTACCCACCCATCGATCCACCCACGCATCCATCCAGCCAATCCATACATTCACCCACCTACCCTCCTATCCATCCATCCATCTACCCACCTATCCATCCATCCACCCATCCATCTACCCACCTACCCACCCATCCATCCATCCATGCATTCCACCTACCCACTCACCCATCCATCCATCCACCCATCGATCCACCCACTCATCCATCCACCTGATCCATCCACCCACCCACCCATACATTCATCCTCCTACCCTCCTATCCATCTACCCACCCATCCATCCATCCACCTATCCATCTACCCACCTACCCACCCATCCATCCATCCATGCATTCCACCTATCCACTCATCCATCCATCCATCCATCCTTCTATCCATCCACCTACCCACTCACCCATCCATCCATCCACCCATTGATCCACCCACGCATCAATCCACCCAACCATCCATACATTCACCCACCTACCCTCCTATCCATCCATCCGTCTACCCACCCATCCACCTACCCACCCATCCATTCATCCACCCATCCAACCATCCATACATTCACCCACCTACGCTCCTATCCACCCATCCATCCATCCACCCATCCTTCCACCCACCTACCCACTTTCCCACCCACCCATGCATCTATCCATCCACCCACCTAAACCCATCCATCCATCTACCTGCCTACCCAAACATCCATACATTCACCCACATACCCTCCTTTCCATCCATCCATCCACCCACCTATCCATCCACCCACCCATCCATTCATCCATCTATCCACCCAACCTACCATCTCTCCATTTTCTGGACAGTTCTGCCCGTCTGCCATGGGTCGTAATAACTGCCAGTACTCGATAAAAACTCTTGTCTTTTTCCCTCCCCACACAGTTATTAATAACGGACTACAGCACATCTACTCGGCATGTCATCTCCTCTCGCATACACTGCCTCTGCATGGGCTATACGCATGGTGCCAGCGCAGTACCTTTTCTTTGGTTTCCAGGCTATTACAATTATTGAAATCCACCTATACTGCTAATCTGTCATTGTTGCTAAAGCCAGTCCTAGTTGACATTGAGCAGGAGGCAGAGAAACCCTGAACAGGTTGCAGAGCTATGTTAGTGACATGAAAGAAACATTATACAATAGAAAGCAAAAACTGAAATGCTGTTGTTGTTATGTCAGTAATTGCTGTGTATAAAATGTGTTTAGCTGCAGTGACAAAGAGAGAGCATATGAAAGTCACACAACAATGATGATGCATCATATCAGGTATCAAAACCAAATGTATGCCAAATATATGCATATATATATTGTAGCTTCATTATAATGTTTCGGAAGCACCATGCAAAGGTTTTCATACATTCTTTATTAATAATAAAATGAAATATGATTTAGGAAACCTCTACTTCATTTCCATTCCAAACTTCCACCTTGCGTCACACTAATGTGTTTTGTCATAACAACATCAACTTGACTCAAGAAGTTGCAATGGCAGGTGAAGCCTGCAGGAATGAGACTCCATTGTGTTTATAAAGGCTTATACGTATGATGTCATGAGGTTCTTATGTCGCCTCAAGACCTTATTAACCCGGCCATGTTAAAAGTCTATAAAAAGAACGTGCAAATGAGAAAGAATGATGATTTGATCTAACCTCAATCAAAGCTTCGATGGAGAAAGAAAGACTGTTGAGATGAACAATAGAAGGCGACCCTTTGAGATGGCACTTTTAGGATAAGTGGTGCCATGAGATTAAAGGCACTCGAGTGCTTTGTAATCACTCAGCCTCAACGTGCTTTTAGCATTAGCGTTTGCCCGTGTCTCTTCCATTTGCATTCTCCATTACTGCCCTGTCAGATTATATTGGAATCATCTCCATCGTAACTCTAGAAGGGTGGCACGAGAAGGAATCAGAAAGAAACATTCCGTAGACGTGTCCAACTGTTGCGAGAGTGGTGGAGAAGACTGACAAGGTGCGGCAAAGGTTGGTGTCAGAACAGACATCACAGTCATAGAATATATTAATGGCATCAAAATCCACAGTTTGGGAAAAACTGACATATGATTAGCTTGATATTCGATGTATTTTTTTAAACAGCATTGAAGGCTGTCACCGATGTCAACAGCGTCAACAACGTCACTGGCGTCGACAGCGTCCCACATCCAGCCCTCATGACTTGCACCGCAAACATGACAGCAAAGCATTGATATTCAAATGCAACATTTAAGCAGATCATTCTCCACCTGGGACTGATTTTTCAGCTTAAGGTCATCCGTTCATAAAAGAAGCCTCTGTGAGAGATGTCATGGTTTTATACAGCTCTATCTTAGAGGGAAGAAAAGCAGCTGAGGATCTAATGAAGACGAGCGTGAAGACTTGGGAGAGCAGGCAGACAAAAGAATGGATTTCTCAGAAGAGCTGAAGGGAAGAAAAAAGTAGCAGATGGAAGCTCGTTGTCTGGCTCGGCTCCTGTAAAGCCCACTGGCCTGAAGTTGATGCTTAAACGACAGGAGTCCGAAAAACACAATCTGCTCCGTTTTGGCCTCTTCAACCTCTATGCACAGGAAACTGGGCGATTTACCTTTCATGCTGAGGTGCTACAGAAAAATTATCATGGTTGAATTAACTGCTGTAAATAAAGACAACTTTTTTTTTTTTTTTTTGTAACCGGAAAAGTGTAAAACAAATTGATGTATAAATACAAATTCCATTAATATTTTTATATGTGTACACTATTTTGCTGTGCGTTAGTAGATCACTAGTTTATTTGATAAATTTTCCACCAACAAAACACATCAATTCCAAAGGAAAAAAGCCGATTAGCCGATTCCCAAATATTCAAGTGAATCCCAGATATTCACCTGATTCTATGCATTTCAGCTGACCCCCACATTCTCTGAGCTTTACATGATTCCCAGATTTCCAGAGCCTTCATACAGCCTTCCAGAGCTTTCCCTATTTCCCAGAGCCTCAGATGACTCAGATTCTCAGAGCTGTAGCCAATTCGCAGAACTTCAAAGGTTCCCTAGATTCCTGGAGCTTCAGCTGATTTCCAGAACTCACCTAACCCCAGGATTTTCAGAGCCTCAGTTGATTCCCAGACTCAGAACATCTGGTTCCCAGATTCCCAAAGCCTCAGCTAATACTCAGAGCTTCAAGTGCATTCTAGATCCCTAGACTCTCAGCTGTGTCTTGAAGGCTTAAATGTGTTTCTGAGAGCTTCAGTTAATTCCAAGAGCTTGACAGAATTCCCAGAGTTTCAGATGATTACTGGATTTCAAGAGATTGAGATTTGAGATTCACGAAAGTCCTTAAGTCACAGAGCCTTGGTTGATTCCCAGATTCATAGAATGTCATCTGGTTTCCAGATACTCAGAGCTTATTTTCTAGAATCCTAGAGTCTTAGCTGATTCCCAAAAGCTTCACCCAATTCACAGAGCTTCAGATGATTCCCAGAACCTTTGATGAGTCCTAGAGCTTTATCTGTCTGTCAGCTGATTTCCTGAGCTGTACCCATTTCCCAGAGTTTCAGATGGTTAGCAGATTTCCAGAGCTTTGTCTGATTCCTAGAGCTTTAACTGTTTCTATATTCCCGGAGACGCAGCTGATTCCAAGATGTTCATCTAATTTTCAGATTCATATGGCCTCAGCTGATCCCCAGAGCTTCACCCACTTCCCGGCGCTTCAGATTACCAGACTGCCAAAGCTTCACCTGTTTCTAGATTGCTGGAGCCTCAGCTGATTCCCAAAGCTTCACGGAATTGTCAGATTCCCAGAGTCTCAGTTGATTCCCAGGTTCAGAGAACATAATTTGTTTTCCAGATTCCCAAAGCCTCAGTTAATATTCTGGGCTTCACCTGTTTCCTAGATTCCCTGAACTTCTTATGTCCAAAACTTAAAACGCTGGACCCTGTTGACATTTTTGTAGACCATCATTTACATTCATGACACTTAGAAATGCAGTCATATCCATGGCAGTGCAGCGCTTTTAGATCTATGGGATGTTAATTTATCCAACATCAGGCCTTGTTAAGTGACATCACCATACATACAGGCTGTTCTGATTATTTAATGTTCTGCACAAAATTCTCAAATAAACACTTTATTGTCAATTCTTAAACAGCAGCTGAACTTCATTTGGTACGTCTTTCTAAAATATGGTATATAATTTAAACAGATGGTGAGTGACAGCAGTTTGAAAAGCCCCTACGGCACTGCTTTTATTAAGCTTTATTTAGCTATCACAGTAAACAGCGCAACTCACACTCAGAGCTCATACCAGCACGTATATACTATAGATGAAGTATATACATAGTATATGTGTGTGTGAGATGTGTGGCACGTATTTGGAGGTCGCAGGATGTGGTTTTGAGAAACTCGGGGAAATACACTGGGTGCACGCCTCATTCAATAATTTTAACAGGAAATGCAGGTCGGCTTCTCCACGTTATTCTTCCTGAGCTTGATGTCTTGATAGCCTGTTTTTCCCTTTGAAAGGATCAGATATTATATTGCACTTGATCACTGGTGTATTTTTATCAATGGCAAAATGTAACCTTTTCATTTGACTTTTTTTATTTTACTTTTTTTTTTATTTGATCATATCTAAGCAGAAAAGAAAGCCAAGCATAAAAACTGTCAGTCAAGAGAACGGTATCTCTGTGTTATCCATAAGTCTGCCCTCTTCAGTAATTGAAACAGAAAAAGCTGAAGCTAGGAATATATGTGTACCAGGCAAACTTATGGATAATGCTGAGAAACTGTTTGTTTGTTTGTTTGTTTTCATTTAAATTATTGCATTCTCACCATGTATTTTTCTCATGTATCTCAAAATTGACTTCCAACTGGAATTTGTGATGGAAGGTCACTAAAGGAGAAATTAAGAATCAGGCCTTGGGCACCCATGACACTCTTGCCAGTTCACTGGTTGTCCTTCCTTGGATCGCCGTTGATAGATACTTGCCACAGGTACTCCGTTTCTGACACCGGCTCGTTTTTCTGTTTCCGACACATCAATTTCAAGAACTGACCGTTGCATTTCTGCGTAATATGTACATTCCACTTTAGCAAGACTATCAATTATTTAATCTTATTCACTTCACCTGTAGGTGCTCATAATGATCAGTCAGTGTACAGTCGTGTGCACTGAAGATTATACGCCATCACTTTTGTCCTAATAAAAAGAAATAAAAAAATTACTTCGCTATCCTTTTTTGGTGAAAATTTATTGAACAATGCTACTGTAGGCAACGGGAACCAAAAAAAAACCATTCCGACAAGCATATGGAGGTAAAAGTATGTATTGTAGTCCGTACTGTATATGGACTAGAAGGTTAAATACATTTTTGTGTGGATTTTGCATGTTCACTCCTGTGCGTGCATGGGTTTCCTCCAGGTACACTGGTTTTCTCCCACAGTCCAAACACATACACATTCGGCTAACTGGTTGTTCCAAACTGCCACGAGGTATGAGTGTGAGTGTGATTCAGTCATCACAGACTGTGATGAACTGACAAGCTTTTGAGGGTGTACCTCGCCTTTGCCTGCAATCGGCTAAGTTAGGCTTCAGCCTCCCCGCAACCCTGGTAGGATTAAGCAGTTTGGAAAATGATTGAATGAATTAGATGGTGCGTCCAAAATTAACTATGATAGATAGATAGATAGATAGATAGATAGATAGACAGATAGATAGATAGATAGATAGATAGATAGATAGATAGATAGATAGATAGAAAGAAATGAACCTCCAATTTATTTTTGCCAATTTGCTGTTAATTAGCTTTAATTTAGACTGTACACCCATTCTTATGTGCTGCACCATGTGCCAAGTGCTATCACACCTTATCAAGAGCCAAGACTGCAAAAATGCTTTTGTCCAAAGAAACACATTTAGCTACATAAAGGACAGGTTTTCTTTACCCCATATGTTGTTGATTCATTGCCTACTTTAGAGATTTCAGCATTACAGTCTATCTCGCCTCTAATTTACGAGGAATAAACATGGAACGTTTTCAAAGTTTTACTGAGATCATGTTCCAACTGTCCATCCAAACGTCTGTCTCGGACTCTGTAATGCAGCAAGTTTCTCATTTTCAGATGATGGATAGTTTCAATGATATCACATTACATTATCTGACTGTTTCTGTAGTTACACGTCTCTCTAGTTTGTCTGTTTCCAAACTTTTCTCTTTTTCATTGTTAGGAACTAGGGGGAAAAAAAAAACTTGTATAGATGGTACAATTTAACAATAAACACAAACATGGGACTTGGGCAAATGTTTGCATCTCTCAAGGATATTTAAAAGGAAAAATATAATATAAGAACCACGAGCACTCAGTCAGTGCAAACCTCCATCAAACCCAGTAATTCCCCACACGACCCAAAATGTCCAAAATCTTCCTCCCTCACAAAAGATGTTAAAAGATCTTTAAAAACATTTTTGGATACAGGAATCGATCCAGATGATCTCCGTAATCTATCTTCCATGTCTAAAGCCCCACCTCTGATAAAAAAAAATGTACGAAATTCCACTCAATTATCAAAAAGTACACAGCACCACCTGCTGGGCCTGCTGTAATACCATCCTTCCAAAAAAATCTCACAGTGTTGAAGAATCCTTGAAAAACTCCTCCAAAAATGTCTACATTAAGTATTTATTCACAATTAGATACCAACTTATACACCCACAATTCTAATACTTTTTTAATATGTCTACATTAAGTTCTTAATTTTTTTTTTTCTTTACTATATTTGCCTTTAACTTAAGTTAGTTTTTTTATAGCATAAGTTTATGCTTCTTGCTGTAAGTACTGCTGGAAACTGTGAATTTTCCCTCTGGGATTAATAAAGTATCTATCTCACCTATCTATCTAAAAACGTCCCAACTCTACTGCAGTTTACCTTATTTTATAGCCCAGCTTCTGATAGAAATGTTATGAGAATCTGCACATCTGCAAATTTTTTAATTAACCAGACACACAAACTGAAGGTGAAACATTGCCTCCTTGGTGGGGGGTAAAAATATCCAGTATCTGCACAGACATTTCAAACATATAGATTTATACACTTATTCCCAATGAGCAAGCAAGAGACTACAGGGGCATGGGACAACTCCCTGAAAGCCTAGAAAGAAACCTTGAGAGGAACCAGACTCACAGTGGAACCCATCCTCATTCAGGTGACACCACACTATGTGATTATAAATAATTTGAGTCTATAACTGTATCCTGTATAATCAGAAAAAGTGAAAGTAGTGTACCCAGGAAATGTATTTTAGTATTAACGTTACTGTTAATGTGAAATTGTGGAAAGAGGCGGGGCGTCCAGGTGTCTGCTAATATCAAAACTCCTGCCAATTATGTCAATAGGTTTACTATTTATTAAAAAAATAAATAAATAAAAAAAAAATGATCCGATGTACGTTTGAGCAATAACTCAATGTGGAGCTCCTACACAAGGTTACCAGGTCTGTCTGTGAAACATATTCTTGTTGATGTAACTCTTGTTTCTGTATGTTGTCTTCAGGCAAAGTAAACCTCACCTGTACGTACGTATGTAAAAATGTATGTAAAAATATTTCAGTTCATCTGATACCTGACCTTTTTTATACTAAGATGTGCTCAACTAAACCACCACCCTTCATTCGTACTTCACCCTGAACCGAGTATATATCGCAATTATACCACGAAGGCAAGAACCAGGCATCGTGTTAATTACGCCTTTGAAAAATACCTCAACAAGACCCTACATTCATTACCTCAGGCAGCGCCCGTTCGGAGCAGGCCGACCTAGCGGGGGACGTAATTAGCACAGCTCTCCAAAGACAAAAGTGCGGTGCGGTGAGGTTCTGTTCAGCTTTCGTGCTAGGAATGGACTCCTTGAGGTAACAGTGAATAATGTGAGAGCGGAAGGGCTTCGAATTTGAGAACTGGATCTCCACAGGTGCTTTTTTGGCTGCGGAAATCACAGGATGTGCCAAAGCAAAGCAACCAATGCCCACTTACTCCGTTTACAAGGCATCCAAAATACAGACCATCAAATATTCATGCAGTGCTAAAAATAATCTTTATTTTTGTTTTTTTTATTCATCAGGACTTTCTCTTGTGCATTTGACTTTGGAAACGAATCATTGCCTGCTTTTTGCAACATCACTCACTTCACTAACAATCCCCCATTCACATTGTAAAGCGCGAAGAAGAGCTTCTCTTAGACTTTTTTTGTTTTATTTTCACACATTTTATTCGGATGTGGTTGGTCCACTGATTATGCTGTTGGAGCTTCTGGGGCTTTTGGGAAATTCGGTTTGCTCTGTTGCGTTGTAAATTAGTTTGAAGCAAAAGGGAACTGGAGCGGCTTCGCCAATCCTGAGCATAAATAAGCACACAGGGGTCGGACCACATCCTTTTCTTCCCAGTCCAGAATTTTAATGAGGCAGATTCAACATCTCAGAATTCAACTTTTTCCCAACTGAACTACTAAAAACTCAAGGAATGGAATAAAACAAGGTCTATTTAACCATGCAATCCAATATTAATTTTATTTTTGCATGGGCTCAGAATATCTGATCAGCTTCTTCATTGTTGTTAACATACTATAACATACAACTTACAGACTAACATGGCGTGGATGTTGGTGCGAGACAACCTGATTTTTGGGAATATCAAACTCAAAAATATTTGTTTTGATATAAATAATTCCATAAAATGGTGCAAAAAGCAAAATAAAGTAATAAAAATGTAAATAATCCGGTTCTGGGGGTTAAAATGACTTACTGGTGAAGAGATAAGAAGAATAAGCCGATGGTTTTCAGCTGACAGGAAGGCGCTGGTAATGCTCTGTACCACTCGGTTCAGGTGTGCAGAGCAGAACAGCATCTCACTCAACATGAAGCAAAAACAATAAGTGCACAGGATGCAACTACAAAAGAACATTTCCGATCTTCTCATTTCCTCAACAGGAACCTCTGGTTACAGTCAGTAAAATATTGGTGGGTCTTTTTTTTTTCTGCCAAAATTAAATTCATTTCCCAACATTGCCTAACAAGCTGATTTAACATGCTAATTTAAAAAGCTTCCAAAGTTTGTGTGCTACTTCAGGGCACAAATTTACAAACCTTAACTTGTCAGTAAACTTAACATGCTATTTTACAGCCTTAAGTTGCAAACTGATTTAGCATGCTAATTTTCAGCCTTAACTTTCAAACTGATTTAGCATGCTAATTTAAAAAATACCCCTTAACTTTCAAACTGGTTTAGCATGCTAATTAAAAAAAAAAACCCTTAACTTTCAAACTGATTTAGCATGCTAATTTTCAGCCTTAACTTTCAAGCTGAGTTAGCATGCTAATTTAAAAAAAACCTTAACTTTCAAGCTGATTTAGCATGCTAATTTAAAAAAAAAACCTTAACTTTCAAGCTGATTTAGCATGCTAATTTAAAAAAAAAACCTTAACTTTCAAGCTGATTTAGCA
>JAQMYF010000023.1:5196256-5215634 GCA_030014195.1 Neosilurus mollespiculum | reverse complement strand
GGCTGAGATGGGCGCCAGCCTCCCCGCGACCCTAATTAGGATTAAGCGGTTCAGAAAATGACATGACATGACAAGTTTGCCTTTTAATTTGTGTCCAAGGAAATCAGTTTGCAGTAACCGTAGTAAAATATTATTTTATTGTGAGTCCTTGTCAGTTCCAACCACACACTACAAACTATGCACAGCCTGGAACACGCACTAGCTCAATTTCCATCGTTATTGCCAACTTCTGCTGAAAAAACAAACACCTCCTCTCGGGCTGTATCGCCTCAGGTAAAGTTTAGGCTGCATTCAGAAAACAAGTTTCCATCACAAAATCTAAATGTCCACTCAGATATATTTCAGGAAATGCTGAGACGGTACTTCACAGGGAACACTGTGCTGGGTTTTGCTTACTTGTCTCAGGACATTATGGTTCTTCTTGTAACCTAATAAACTCTTTCTATCTCTTCCGAGTGCAATGCAGCGGAGTTGCAGGATTAAGTGGTGCATTCATCTTACCGAACCGTTGACTGATACACCAGGTCTTCTCTCCTGCGATAGTCCTCCATGTGGGAGTAATTGGTATTGAACATGGCATCATACGTGAAAATCTTCTGTTTAATTGTGCCTCCATCTGTAACCTGAAAGAGAAAGAGCAAAAAAGGCAAGATTTTGAGTTTTGGGATCGACATGAACGTTAAAGATTTGTTTTTATATTTCTAAAATTAATTCTGTGATTTTAATCCCGTTCTAGTAAACTAATAAAAATCCAATTGATCCAATTTGTAAATGATCCTAATTAGGATCGTGGGGAGACTGGAGCCCTTCTCAGCCGACTCTGGGCGAGGGTGGGGTACAGCCTGAACAGCTCGGCAGGCCATCGCGGGGCCAGGACACATACAACCATCACTCTCACACCTAGTGGTGATTTGGAACAGCCAGTTATCCTACTGTGCATTTGTTGGACTGTGGGAGGAAATCAGAGTACCAGTGGAAACCCACGCAAGCACGTGGAGAACCCAACACGGAAACGCCCCGAGCGCAGGAATCGAACCCAGGACCTTCTTGCTGCGAGGCGGACGTGTTAACCACCGCGTCACCTTTCCAGCCTCCTTCATTTGTTTGTTTTCCTAAATGTTCCTTCATTGTTCTTCCCTGGTTTTCTCTTCCTTTCTTACTTACTTCCTTCCTTTCCTACTTCACTTGTTTTCCTATTATTTATTCTTCTTCTTTCAAGACTCCATCCTCTTCCTTCCTTCATTTTTTCTACATGTTTCTATGTTCTTTCCTGATTTCCTTTTCCTTCCTTCCTTCATTTTTCCTAAAAATTTCTTTACTGTTCTTCCCTGATTTCCTCATTCTTCCTTCATTCCTTTCTTCATTTGTTTTCTTCCTCCTTGCCTTCCCTCCTCCCTTCTTTACCTCCCTCCTCAGTGACTTTATTTGTATCCACATTTGTTCTTTCCTATTTCTGACGTACTCTTCTTTCCTTCATTCCTTCACTTGTTTTTCCTATTTTTTCTGTACTGTTCTTCTCTGATTTCCTCTTCTTTCCTTCCTTCATTTCTCTCTCCATGACTTCACGTGTTTCCCCCATTCATTCCGTTCTTACTCTCAAGTCCTTCTTTCTTCCTTTTTTTCTCCTTTCCTCCCTCCTTCATTTGTTTCCTTATTTCTTTCATATTCATCTTTCTTTGCATCCTCTTCATTTCTTCCTTAGTTTCTCCCTCCCAGACTTCATTCGTTCTCCCCATTAATTCTTCCCTCTTTTCCCCTTAATTTCTTATTCATTCTGCTTCTCTTTCTTCCTTCGTTCTTTCCTTGCTTCCTTCCTACATTTGTTCCCCCATTCATTCCATCCTTACTCTCAAATCCTCCTTTCTTCCTTACTTTCCTTCTTCCTTTCCTCCCTCCTTCATTTGTTTTCCCCATTTCTTTCTTATTCATCTTTCTGTGCTTCCTCTTTCTTTCTTCCTTAGTTTCTCCCTCCCTGACTTCATTAGTTTTTTCCCCATTCACTTTTTTCTTCTCTTATCCCCTTCTTCCCTTAAAAAAAAACAAAACAAAAAACTTATTCACTCTGCTTCCCTTCCTTCCTTCTCTCCTTCCTTTCTTTCTTCCTGCCTTCCCTCCTTACTTCATTTGTTTTATCAATTACTTTCCAACTCTTCTTTCCAGACATCTTCTTCTTCTTTCCTCCACCCTTCTGTCTGTCCCTTCTGTCTGTTTCTTTCATTCTTCTTGTTTTCCTTTTCTTTTCATAATACTTTTTTTTTATTTGGTGTTTCATTCTTGATTGAAAGATTTGACTAAAGAAATACAATACACAGGAGAGGCTTGGAGAGGACAAGGTTAGTCACACAATGCTGAATACTGAGACTGTCAGTCATCATTTTCTTTCAAACTGTGCCCAGCATGTATTACAAACACACATAAAATCCTGATCCATACGTGCGCTAAACCTTACACAGAACACACACCTGTTATATCAGCGGAGTTTGAAAGCAGCTACGTAAGAAGCTTTACTTCTGCAGGCAAAGTTTGCAGTAAAGCAATTACCTCACCGATCTGTTAAGTTTTATTATCGCTTTATTTTCAGAGTCAGTGAAGAGAAGAATTCAAATTGCCTCCGCAAAAATGGTTTAAACATGATGAAATCGGCGCGTACCTACTTATGTAGCATTAGGCACGTAGCTCGCTATAACACAGCGCACTAATCATGACTGATGCTTCAAGTGGAAATTGTTGGTGGCTAAACAGTCCGTGGCTCTGCAGGAGGTAATGAATTGTGACGAGATACTCAGAAGGTGAGGGCTAATTCCAGGCACCACTTGCTCATTTTGTCTGGTGTTTTTTTTTGTTTGTTGTTTGTTTTTTTTTCCACGTTCTCGACAAGCTCGCGGAACACTATTCTTATCTGCTTATTTCCTCAGGGAAAGAAAGAAAGTCTGTTTAGCATCTGAATGACGGTGAGTTTCTAGCAGACATATTAAGAGACAGACAGAGGAAATGGGTGAGACTGACAGCATTTTAATGGGAGTGTCAGCACTCAATTCCAAACCCAAGACGTAGCAGAAAGAAAATGGATTTCCAGAAGATTTCCCCCCTCTTATCCTAGTCACTGCTGCTGTAAATGTCTTTATAACTGTGATTACTTTTTCCCTTTGGATGGCCTGTGCAGTTTTCGACACATTTATGGGCACGCTGGGTAGATATGACGCAAATCTGACTCATGTTTTGTTTGTATTACTGTTACTTTAATAACGGAGTCACATCTTTCCCCCAGGACTTTCTCTTTCCCTGAATTCTTCAGTACCTCGTTGATCACCTATTAACCACTTTCTGTTTACAGAATACAGAAGGCTGTAAATCCGACAGACTGTGAGGGTCCGTCATTTCGATTCAAGCATTACCCACTTGGAATAATGTCTCTGTAATACTCTGGTAGCAGACAATCAGATCACCCATTCTCATTCTCACTCATCTGCCCAACAGCTTACTCTTACTAGGGTCACAGAGAGGCTGTGCCTATCTCAGCCAACACTGGGCGAAGCTGGGGTACACTCTGAACAGCTTGCCAGACTACTGTAGGCCAAAACACACACACACACCTAGCAGCAATGTGGAACATCCACTTAACCTAATGTGCATGCCTTTGGACTGTAGGAGAAAACCAGAGTAGCCTGAGGAAACCCGCACAAGCACAAGTAGAATGGCGAAAACATGCAAACTCCACACACAGCCCAGGATTTGAACCCTGGACCTTCTTGCTGTGAGGCAAATGTGCTAACTGCTACACCATCATGTCGCCTCCATGTTTCAATATTATAATAATTATTATATTTTATTTTAATTATTTATTGTATATAATTGTATATTCATGTTAACATACTGAATATGATGGTGAAAACACAGGGTGGAGTCTGAAGCCGAATCGAGCCGTGCGAGCTGAGCCATGATGTCAGCAAGAATATCACTGTCTCCAAATGGGATATATAACCTGTAAATAAATAACCAAGGCTGTAATGTGAAAATGTCCAAGGGGTGAATATTTATGTAGGGGACTGTAACTATATTGTATTATGACACCTCAAAATCCTCTCTGGAGAACCCCCCCCCCCCCCCCCCCCAAAATAAAAAAAAAAAATAAATAAAAATAAATAAATAAATAAAATAAAACCCCTCCAATAATAAATAAATTAATTAAATAAATAAATGAATGAATGAATTAATGAATGAATGAATGAATGAATAAATAAATAAATAAATAAACAAACAAACAAACAAACAAACAAAACACAACAACCCCGCATCAGTCATATCGGTGGTAGCAGTGCAACATGGTGAATAACTGGTGGGATTGAGCAGAAGTGCAGCACTCCATGCAGAAGTGGCTCAGCAGTACAGTCGTTGGTGCTTTCGCCTCACAGCAAGCAGGGCCTTTTGTGGGGAGTCTGCATATTTTTCCCTGTGCTTGTATAGGTTTCCTCATTGTATGCTGGTTTCCTCCCACAGTCCAAAGACATCTACATGATCAACTTACTACTCTGATTCGCCCACAGGTGTGAGGTGAGAGTGAATTTCTGTCGCTTGCTCTCTGTTTTAGCCTTGTTATAGATGAGTGACCTGTCCAGCGTGTATCCTGCTTGTCACCCAGTGTTAGCTGGGACTGGTTATAGTATAAACTATAGTATAACCACAATCCATCATGGATAAGTGGTGTAGAAAGCAAAGGAATAAATAAATGCTGCATGGACAAATGAATAGATAAATGGATAAATGTACAGATGGTTGAATGAATAAACTGATGGATAGGTGGATGGATGGATTAATGAATGGACGGGTGAAAGAACAGATGCAGGAATGGTTGGATGAATACACTGATGGATGGATAGAAGGATGAATAAATAAATAAACTCATGAATGGTTTAATGGAGGGATAGATAATTTATTAAATGGACAGACGGACTAGATGGGTGAACGGATAAATGGATGGATAAATAAATTGATGGGTAGATGAAGAGATGAATGGATGAACTGAGGGATAGATGGATAGATGGATGGATGGATGAACTGTGGGATAGATGGAAGGATTGATACATTGATGGATGAATGCATGGATAGAGTCATTGATAAATAGATGGATGACTGAATGAATCAGGGGATGAATAAATGGTTGGATAGATGTATGAATGGATGGAATAAAAAATAAATAGATGAATGAGAAAATAGATATATAGGTGGATGGATGCATGAATTGATGGATGGATAAATGGAGTGATAAATGAATTGATAAATGGATAGACGTTTAAATGGATCGATAAATCAATCAGTGGATGAATGAATGGTTGGGTAGATTTATGAATGGATAGATTAATAAATTAATAAATGTATGAGTTAATGGATGAATAGCTAGATGGATGTAAAGATGGACGGATGGATGGATGGATGGATGGATGGATAAACTAATGCATGGATGAATGGAGAGATTGATGAAATGATAAATGGATAGTTGATTAAACGGAAGGGTGAATGGATAGATGGACTGGTAGATGTTTAAATGGATGAATCAATAGATAGATGAATGGCTGAATGAATGGATGGTTGGATGGATGGTTGGATGTCTAAGCAAGAAGTAATGAAGCATGAAGACACCATTTCAGACTGATGAGATAAGGATACACAACACTAGGGTGAGACTGGCATGTAATAACGTAAGACTTGGTCTTATTTGGAACTGTATGTGGAACCACAAAAACAGGCTCCAGGAACTCTGAACTGCAACCTGAAGTGCAGACATGAGCTTAATTTGACAAGAGCTTTCAAGACACTTGTGGCATTTTTAACTCACAGGCTTGACACCTTTAATAAAACAAAGGCGGGTATAAAAGAAAAAGGAAAATAAAGAAAAAATGACGTGTCTAAATAATTTTTCGACTGAGCGACTTTCAGTAATTAGCATAGTTCAGATTTCAGAAGTACAAAAGCGTATTCTTATTTACATTCTATACATACAGTAATTACAATGGAATTAAATATCATCTCTAATCAAATTGACTGTATTTCTTCTCTCTCTAAATTAGCTTCTCAAACATTATTACAGGAAAAAACCTCAATGGCGCCCAGTGGCTCTACCGAACACAGCGTTCGGCAATGCATCATCTGACATCTTTTGTACGCTTTGCAAGCCACAATCAAAAAAAAAATAGAAGTGAGGACTGAGTCCACACACAATTCATTCCGACCTCACAATCCTGTGTGGAACGGCCCAAGTAACCCCTCAGTCTCTAGAGAACCACACTTCATGCCTACAGCTAGCAGAAGCAAACTAGCGGCACATCGACTTATAATTGCTCGAGCACTGCACACGGAGGAATTAGGAATAAAATGAATGTGCAGGCTAAACTATTTGAGGGCACGGGGTAATATTTACGCAGTGAGCACAGATGTTAAGTAGCTTGAGACCCGTGTTGTTTAATTAATTTTGCTTTGCTAGCTCTCGCTAGCGCAACCTTTCTTTCAAGTGTGAAATTAGGTGCACTTCTCTCTCTTGAGGGGGTTCCATCTGTCCGTACAGGTTATAAAATGCACAGTTGTGTTTAGACAAAAGCAGGATGTAAAACACAGGCATGGTCTTTTGGGACAAGGAGACATTTAAGTGGTTGTTGCTCAGTCTCGTTACTCTGTATATAAATAAACCAGCCAATTTTAGTTTTGTTTATAAAGCCTGCCCATGTAGAAGTGTGCACACTAGGCCCTCAGAAGTGCTCATTTGACTGTTAGGTTGCTCTCCAGCTCACACCACTTTGCCCAAGGAAGTCTCTGGTGTCACCGTTCAGACACGTCGCTTATTACAGCCATCTGTTCAGCTTCACAAGTGTGAAACTTTGGGACATAAGCATGCCAAGATGTCCACATAATCTCCGTGTGAGTTTCCAAACAGGAAAAGCTGCAAAGTTTAACAACTAAAAGCAAGTTGATAATAGAAACGCCACTGACGCAGGTAGATGCTGGATGCTATTATGGTTGCCTGTATTTAAAAGCCTTCCAAACTCTCATTACTCATGTTACTCATAAACATTTGTTTATTTTCATTATCAGGTAATTTGTACTTACAGTTTTTGTTGTTTATGTTACAGCAAGATTGTTAAATTGCAATCTTGCGAAAATCTTTTGATAGTTTGCATTAGGCAGTATAAAAAGACTGCTGTTTTACTCTCGCAAGTGCTGGAAGTCATGTGGATAGTACGTGAATCTGGTAGTTCATATATGGTAAGTTAATGGCAACAACAACATTATAAAGATAATAAACTAACAAATCATTTATAAACCAATGAACTTCTGTATACAATAAAATTAGGCACTACAGTTCATAAGTGATTCTGTTAACATGCACTAAACAAGCATGCACTCGTGCACAAAAAGAACGAATACTGCGCCATTTATTCATATGTTCATTTAAATGGAAACATACATAGACATATTGTATTTTATTACGTCTACAGAGAAGGTTAGGTTTGTGTGTTTGTTTGTTAGCAGGAATAATGTGCAGATTTCCATTCAAATTCTCCCAGAAGCAGGGCTTTGGACAAAAAGGGCTCCATTAGATTTTGGAGATGATCTAGATCGAATTTTGGATTAAGGAATTATTGAAATGATATTTTAACCACTGTGACGTAAAACAATCTCTTACATTTTGGTTCTTTGATTCATTTTGGTTTGAATTGTTGGGCCTGGTGGAGCACTAATTCATTCATTCATTCATTCATTTTCTGAACCGCTTAATCCTAATTAGGGTCGCGGGGAGGCTGGCGCTCATCTCAGCCGACTCTGGGCAAGAGCGGGGTACACCCTGGACAGCTCGCCAGCCAATCGCAGGGCCTGGTGAAGCACTCCAGTACACATTATTATGATTGACTATCGGCAACAGTATCCAAACTAAATAAGGAAAGAAAAAAGAAAGAAAGAAAGAAAGAAAGAGAAAGAATGAAAAAGGGAAAGAAAGAAAGAAATAATGAAAAAGAAAAAGAAAGAAAGAAAAAGTAAGAAAGAAAAGGAAAGGAAAAGAAAAAAAGAAAAAGAAAGTCAGTAGAGAAGGTAGCTGATAGTAGCTGATGTCAGTGCACAGTGTGCACATTACAAACAGGAAAAATGCTTAAACTTGAATAGGCCTCACATCGAACCCTGAGGGATTTAAGATAAATATCTGTCTAAACTAGTAATTCATCAGCACCGTTTTTCTCTGAGTCTTAGTTCTTTCTGCAGGTTTTCTCTATAATATGTTATGCTTTTAGGTTGAACGGCTATTAAAGATCATGAGCTCAGTTTGCAGAGCAATATATGTGGGTGTATTTATTAAAAGTGAGCACTAAATGTTGAGCACTATGCTTTTAAAGTCATGAGTAAAGTGTCAATCATACTGAAAGGAAGTGTGCATGTCTCAGTGCTTAGTGTTCACTGAACTAAAGTTCTCTCTCGTTCTCTCTCTCTCTCTCTCTCTGACTGGTGATAACTGCTAGTCTCTCTAGCATTTCTCTGCTCCACAGGTGGAAATATCGTTGTGTGCATGAATAATTATCTATTCTTGAGATAGGGGACCAATCAGATCATGCCGTTTCCTAAAGTATGTACTAAAAAATGTTATGAGGGGTAGGTAATCACCCAGGCAGCATAGTGGCATAGTGGTTAGTATGTCCACCTCACAGCAAGAAGGTCCTGGCTTTAGTCCTAGGCTCGGCCATTTCTGTCTGGAGTTTCTGCATGTTCTCCCTGTGCTTGCATTGGTTTCCTCCAGGTACCCCACTTTCCTCCCACAGTACAAAAAACATGCACATTAGACTAACTGGCTGTTTTAAAATTGCCCCTAGGTGTGAGTGTGAATGTTGTTGCCCTGCAATGGTACGGCGAGCTGTTCAGGGTGTACTCCGCCTTCGCCCAGTGTTGGCTGAGATAGCCTTTTTACCTCCTCATGACCCTAATAGCAGGATTAAGCAGTTTGGCAAATGAGTGAGTGAGCGAGTGAGTGTGTGTGAGAGGCCAAGGATGTTCCTTTTATATTTTGGTAAGAATCCAGGCACTGATGACATCACAAAAATATTAAATGTAAACAAGAATCTGTATTTTTTTTTAATGGCTGAAAAAAATATATATTTATCTCTGTCCATATATCATATGTCTTTGATATCAGACCAAATTTCATTAGGATCTGATCCAAATTTAAATGTAATTTTTTTTCTCTTTTTTCTTTTTGATGGGTGGCCGTACTGCAGGCCCAGCAGGGGGTGTTGTGTACTTATTATTTATGGCTTGGTGTAGGTTTGCACTTTCTGATTGCTTTTGTTTAGCACATGTACAAGCATTGTATTACTCTTGTTCCACTGAAAAAAAAAAAATTACAATTAAAAAAAAAAAAGAATTGACATCATACATACAGCAGAACTGATTGAAAGGTGTGGAGCTGGATTCAATACAGAAAACATTACCAAGATCCTACATGCAAAAAAGGCACAAAAAGAAAAAAAAGAGATGATTGGGAACCGATGCCCGTTTGTATGCAGTCTGAAATGAGAATGCGTTCATGTGTATTCGAGTGGATACCAAAATATTAGATAAGCAGCGGGTGCTCATCAATCAGCAATCACATTGTGAGTGGCAGAAGGGGAGCACAGCAAAGGTTATTACATTCTCTCTGATAAACAAAACCGAATGACATGGCCATATTTTCTTTTTTTTCTCTCTTTTTTTTATTGTGGCAGGCAGGATCGGAGCATGATAAAGAGAACAAGCGCCAGAAACAAAAGATGCCTCATTGATGAGGTTATTACTAAACAAAATATTAGTATAGAAGATAAACAAGTGAGAAAATGCAGGTTATTGTGAATTTTAGCACGATGGCAAGTGCGAGAGTCGCTTACTATACCCGGGAGCGTCGTAACAATGAGAGATACTCAGGTGTCTCCGCACATTTTATGAGCCATTCTTTTGAATGGACTTGGATCTCTACAAGAAATGGCATGTGTCCCTGTGGACTGTGTCTCTTCATCTACAGCAGCAAGGGAACAAATGTAGGAGAGGGTAAACGTCTCTGGTGAAACAAAATTACTGAAGGAAAGATGAGGTGCCTCTCATTTCTTGTGTTTCCTTTTCTAGACAATTCTTTCTCTTTTAGCCTCTCTCTTTAAAAGGAATACAAATAAACCGCTCACTTACTCACTCACTCATTTGCCAAACTGCTTTATCCGTTATAAGGGTCGTGGGGAGGCTGGATCCTGTGCAGCCATGATTGGGCGCAGTCAGGGTACACCCTGAGCAGTTCACCAGACCATCACAGGGCAACACACACAACCATTCACACTCTCACTCACACGTAAGGGCAACTTGGAACAGCCAGTTAGCCTAATGTGCATGTCTTTGGACTGTGGGAGGAAACTGGTGTACCCATAGGAAACCCACGCAAGCACGGGGAGAACAGGTGGACTTGGCGGAGTTGTGTATACGGTAGATGTATGCAGCATAATGTTACCCATTGTATAGTTATTGCCTGTCAGTCAGTGAATCAGTTACACAGTAAAGCTGCTAGTTGGTCAGTGAATCAGAAAGTTTGTTAGCGAACAGGCCTGCGATGGCCTGGCGAGCTGTCCAGGGTGTACTCTGCCCTCGCCCAGAGTCGGCTGAGATAGGCGCCAGCCTCCCCGCGACCCTAACTAGGATTAAGCGGTTCAGAAAATGAATGAATGAATGAAACGTTAGCGAGTGAATTAGCCAGTCAATGTCAGTCATGGATTGACTCAGTCAGTGGATCAGTGATTAATTCTGTCAGTAAGTGAATCAGTCAATCAGCGAATCAGCCATGCAGTGACTCAGTCAGTCAACTGGTGTATCGCTTAGCAAATCACTAAATTAGTCGGTCGGTCAGTGTTTTTTACTGAGCTAGTCAGAGAGTTCGTGACTGATTTAGTCAGTCAGTCAATGACTCACTCAGACAGTCAGTGAATTAGGTAGTCAGTGAATCAGTGATTCATTCAGTCAGTCAGTAAATCAGTCAATTAGCAAATCAGCCTATTAGTGAGTCAGTCATTCAACTGACGTATGATTTAGCCAATCAGTGATTCAGTCGTTTAATCAGTGCATTGCTTAGCCAATCAGACAGTTGGAAAATCAGGCAGTCAGTGAGTCAGGATTGGTTCAGCTGTTCAGTAAATCAGTAAGTCATTCAGTGTGTCACTCAGTCAATCAATTAATCAGGGAGTCAATGAACCAGTCAGTGATTCGATCATCAGCCAATCCGTGAATTAGTCGGATAATAAATGTATCATTAAGTCAGTCAGTGAATCAGGCAGTCAGTAAGTTACTGATTGATTCAGTCAGTGAATCAGTCAATTAATAAGTCAGTCAGTCAGTTCACCAATTAATTAGTCAATAACTCATTTATTCTGTGAACTTGTCAACCAATCAACTAACCAAATTAATAGGCGAGTCAGTCATTCAGTGAATCAGGCAGTCAGTAAGTTACTGATTGATCCAGTCAGTGAATCAGTCAATTAATAAGTCAGTCAGTCAGTTCATCAATCAAGTAGTCAATAATTCATTTATTCTGTGAACTTGTCAACCAATCAACTAACCAAATTAATAGGTGAGTCAGTCATTCAGTGAATCAGCCAGGTAGTAAATCATTTAGTGTGAGTCAATCAACCAACCAACCAGCCAACGGAAGACAACCTAACCAACCAATCAGTCAAACAAAAGCAGGCTGGAGTGGGAAAGTGTGGGTCGCTTATAAACATTTATCCTTATATCCTGAAATGTGCAAAATCATCACAATATGGTTGCATTATTTTATAATTTTATTCTCGCTGAAGGCTTGGCAGAGGACGTCACCAGTGATTTGAGCTATAAAAGAAGGCTCGTCAGCAGTTTGTCACCTTGAACATAATTTTGTCCTGTTCGCTACTTCGTTTAAAAACTAATATCAGTATAGCAAAGCCATTAAAAGTGCATGTAGGAAGGTAGAGCGATGTGGAGAAGGTAGACCGAGTCCTCTAAGAACCCTTCAGGGGCTGCAGATGCAAATAGGTTGTCCCGCCAGTTTTGTTTATACAGAAACACACACACACACACACACACACACACACACACATCAGATGACAGGGTTTTAATCTGGACACGACCTGAGATTAAGTCCAGCACCGTCCTAAGTCAGTCAGTTAAGTCAGTGCCAAAGCCCTCTTTCTGACACAGCGTCATATTTACAGGAAGTCATGGGACACTCCTAAAACGCTATATATAGCTATAAACATAAATTTATATGCAACAGACACATATTATCACTAGCGCTGAGCAATAGCAGCCCCTGTGTGTCCTGAAACTTCATGAAAAATAAATCAGGCTGTTAAGATAACAGTGTAAGGATTCAATGTTGGCCAATAACGCTCTGTACACGAAGGTACGGCGATGCTCTGGTAAACAACCTTTCTTTGCCATTGACCCGGCTTCCTCTTTCAAGCGATGGCTTCGACTGCATAAACACAACGTCTGAAAAGAGCGGCACTGAGCCAGGAAGCAGAAATGTAATCAAACCAATGCCTGTCCACATCACAGAGGGAGCACGACGCACCTCCTGCTCCTCTCTACGTATTGAACAATGCGGGATTATGGGTTTAATAAGATTTATTGCTAGTCTTTGAGTGATTTGAGCAAATTATTGAAAGTCTAAAAAAAGAGCGAGGGAAGAGATGATCAGTGCTTTGTCCTCGTCCTCATATTACACAATAGCTCATCTGCATGGTAATTTGCATAAGATTGGCTCTTACAATAGAGAAAAAAAATCACATTTCCTGAGGGAACAGGGAGTTTGTTCAATGATATATGCACACCTCAAAGCATGGACACATTAGGTTTAAGTACAACAGCATGATTACTGCATGAAAGTGCGTCTGTTTAAGGAAACACAGTAATACCTGTACTTAAAGCAGACTGATGGCATGTTTTGACAGCAGACTGTCATTTCTGAAATCCTTCACATATCCTCTAGACATTTACTGAAATACTATTCAGGATTTTAAAGCATGGGAAATATTAAAGGCTTCTAGGAATTAAATTAAACTTGGGCTGTGCAGCATGATGGTGTAGTGGTTGAAACTGTCGTCTCATACCAAGAAAGCTTTAGGACTGAATATTGAAGTTTGTATGTTCTCCTTGCGGGTTTTCTCAGGGTACTATGGTTATCTCCCACTGTCCTCTATCATTTACATTTATGGCATTTGGCAGACACCCTTATCCATAACGACTTACATTTATCATTTTACACAACTGAGCAGATGAGGGTTAAGGGCCTTGCTAAAGGGCCCAACAGTGGCAGCTTAGTGGAACTAAGGTTTGAATTCCCGACTTCTGGATCGTTAAGCCAGAGCCTTAACCACTGAGCCACTACTGTTCAAATGGAACCTAATGAACCCAGTGGATTCCCAGGCTCGGGTGTTTCTGTGTGGAGTTCGCATGGTCTCCTTGTGGTTGCGTGGGTTTCCTCTGGGAACTCCAGTT
Source organism: Neosilurus mollespiculum (assembly GCA_030014195.1). Taxonomy (NCBI): domain Eukaryota; kingdom Metazoa; phylum Chordata; class Actinopteri; order Siluriformes; family Plotosidae; genus Neosilurus; species Neosilurus mollespiculum. Next base: position 5,202,113 of record JAQMYF010000023.1, on the reverse strand, counting down.
TCCTCCCACAAAATCATGCCCATTAGGCTATTTGGCTGTTGCCTCCAGGTGTGAGTGTGAATTGTTGTGTCTGTGTTGGTCCTGCAACGGTCTGGCAATCTGTACAGGGTGTATTACACTTTTGTCCAATGTCGGCTAAGATAGGCACCAGCCTTCCCAAGACCAAAGCAGTGAGTGATAAAAGATGGATTCCCCACACAGAAACATTTGAGACCAGAAGTCGAACAAAGACCTTGCTGTGAGGCGGAAGTGCTGACCACTGTGCCGCATATTATTATTATTATCATTATTGTTATTATTATTATTATTATTGTTATTATTATTATTATTATTATTATTATTAATATTATTATCATTATTATTATTATTATTGTTGTTGTTGTTGTTGTTATTATTATTATTATTATCATCATCATCATTATTATTATTATTATTATTATTATTAATATTATTATTATTATCATTCATTCATTTAATAATTTTCTGAACTGCTTAATCCCAATTTGGGACGTAGGGAGGCTGGCACCCATCTCAGCCGACTCTGGGCGAGGGCAGAGAACACCCCGGACAGCTCGCCAGGCCATTGTAGGGCATATTATTATTATTATTATTATTATTATTATTATTTCCTCTCCCAAACAGGTTATGTTGTACCCATAATGGTGCGTTCAGATTTACAAGAAATTTGAACCAGAGGTGGGGCTTTGGAAAAGAAAATCTCCATTAGATTTGGGAGATGATCAAATTTCAGATCTAGGAATTTTTTAAAGGATTCTTTAACATTTAAAGATTTTGGTTTATATGGATAACTGTTGGTTCATATAAATGACTCTATGAGTGCTCTTCTTCTTCTTCTTCTTCTTCTTATTATTAATAACTTAATGTTTTGTTTTTGTCCATCACTTCACACTTTACACACACCCCACACACCTACCTGAACACACACTGCCTCACTTCAGCCCTGTTTTACTCTCTACCCGCAAGTGATTGCTGTTGTCATGCAATCTACCTTCCTGTATAAGTGCGTACATGTCAAACTGCAAACTTTTTTGTAGGCGGACTTACATAATAATGCAGTAATGAGGCATGTAAGCACAGCGAGACACTGAATTCTCATATTTATATCCATATGACTTAGCTTTCTCACACACGCTGTCGGAAAGTTATGCTGCATCTTTCCTCATGATGAAAACCCTCCAAAACAATGCAGTAATGAGGGTTTATACTGACGAGCTCAAAACCCCACATGATGGCTATCAGGTGGTGACATTTTTGTGTCCGTCCAACCAGGAGGCTCGGGCTGTGATTGCCTAGTAGTGTTAGACAGATTAGCACTTGCCTTAAACTCTCAACTGCATTCAGTTTTCCTCCTAATGGGCCAAAAATCAGGACAGAAAAAGCGACTATCGTGTGACAAGCTGTGACTCGAGCAACACAATGCTGCACCGCAATCCAAATGCATTTTAAGGGCCGAATTTGCAGATGGGGGGCACAAAGTTCCTGTGTAAATGATCCAGGGCACTGCAGTTCGTCCCAAATCCAGTCGAGTAATGAATCTCACATTGTTAGAGATTGAGGCTTCGTACACTACAGTGGACTGCATTAAATGTCAGTCAGTCAGTCATCTTCTTCCGCTTGATCCGGGGTCGGGTCACAGGGTCAGCAGTGAAATCCAGACCCCAGCCACTTCCTTCAGCTCTTCCGGGGAGACACCAAGGCGTTCCCAGACCAGTCGAGACACATAGTCCCTCCAGCATGTTCTGGGTCGACCCCAGGATCTCCGCCCATTTGGACATGCCTGAAACACCACACCAGGGTGGCGTTCAGCAGGCGTTCTAATCAGATGTCCGGGCGTTAAATATTAGATTTCTGAATTTCAGCTTTCCATTTCATGTAACTTATTCAGTCGAGCGGCTCTATCTGTCAGTGTGTGTTTTTTAAGAGGAATGTTGAGATGGGATTTAAAGACCAGTATGTGAGCAGTGCGCGATGCGTATTGGTGAGTAAAATCAAAATATATATTCGACAATGAACTCTACTCATGAAAGAGAGAAAGAGGCCAAGGGTGAAATCTGAAAGTGCCATGAACACAAGGCACAGTGACTCAAATACTATTTGTAGTGTTTATATACATTATACAATCACTCACTCACTCATTCAACGAACCGCGTATTACTACTTTGGTAGCAGGGAGGCTGGAGCCTATCACTGCTGGGCAACGGACGGGATACACCCTGAATAGCCTGCCAGCCTGTTACAGGGTCAACACACTCACACGCACACAACCATTCACACTCACACTCGCACCTAGGGAAATATAGGAACAGCCAGTTAACCTACTATGAATGCTTGAGGATTGTGAGAGGAAACCAGAGTACCAGGAGGAAACTTATGCAAGCACAGGGAGAACATGCAAACTCTAAACAGAAATGTCCGAGCTTGGGACTCAAACCCAGTACCTTCTGTAAGTAACCACAATGCCACTGTGCCGCTCATACACCATACACTCACTCTCACGTCTTAATTTGTCGAACCGCTTATTCCTAGGGTCGCACTCAGGGAGGCTCAATCCTACCTCAGCCGGTATGGGGTGAAGGCAGGGTATACCCTGAACAGCTCGCCAGACTACACAACAGTTCACACTAACCTTTACACCAAGGGGCAATTTGGAATAGCCAATTACCCCAATATGCACATCTTTAAAGTGTAAGAGGAAACCGGAGTACCCAGAGGAAACCCACGCAAGCACAGAAAGAGCATGCAGACTCCTCAGCTCAAGCTCTAGACCTTGTTGCTGTGAGGCAGACGTGCTAACCAATACGGCACTGTGCGAAAACTGCTTCAGGTATTAATGTGGTGAATCTGAGCTTAGGTTAAAGGGGTATTTTCTTAAACAGATATCAATTTAGATCACGGATACAAGGGACTGAAATGAGCTTCCTTCGCAGGGTGGCGGGGCTCTCCATCAGAGATAGGGTGAGCAGCTCGGTCATCTCAGAGTAGAACTTTGTTAGGAGGAGCCAGTTGAGGTGGCTCGTGCAGCTGATTAGAATGCCTCCTGAAAGCCTCCCTGGTGTGGTATTTCGGCCATGTTCAACTGAGAAGACACCCGGAGTCGACCCAGAACATGCTGGAGGGACTATGTCTCTCGGCTGGTCTGGGTACACCTTGGCATCCCCCCCGGAAGAGCTGGAGGAAGTGGCTGGGGAGAGAGACATCTGGACCTAACTGCTTAGGCTGCTGCCACCGTGACCCAACCCCAGATCAAGCAGAAGATGATGATGATGATGATGATAATTGTGTTTCTTTGTTATAGCACTGCTCGCCGTCTTTTTAGTGCACATGCAGCAAAAGGATCCTGAATCCGTCGCTACCTTTGCGTTTGCAGGAAATCATACTCCACACCATTTTTACTGTCTGATCAATCCCATAATTCCACGTATGTGGGTACATAAAGAGGATTGACAACAACATCTCACTACCGCAGACATCACAGAGCTGCATCCTCCTCGGTCCAAACCACAGACCACCGTTGTGACACCTGTGGGCGTCTGTATGCTTCCAGCTCCGGCCTGCGGAGTCACATGCGCTCCCATCGCTGAGTGCACAGACTTCGACATCATCGTCGGACCTGACGAACTACCAAGACACGTCATTCTCTTATATCCACAGAGGTAATCCAGACACATCCGCCAAGTGGCCTTTATTCGCTAGATCGCGTTGAAGTCGAGTAAATATTATGGAGTGATAAATCTGAACACACAAACAAAATATTAGGCATAATCACCATATTCGTGTTGGCTGGAGACTCGACTGCTCAAACCATCTGCCTGGGTGCCAAAAATGTGTGTATCACATGTGAAAACAAAGAAGCATGAAGAAGTGGGTGCAGAAGAGAGCTCTGAAGAAGAAGATTTCTCAGGAAAAATGTCCCTTTAATGTCTGTGTTGAGCTTTAATGTGTTCTTTCTGTGTCCGTGTGGGCTTCCTCTGGGTTAACCAGTTTCCTCCCACCTTCCAAAGCAAAGCAGGTGCTCCTGGGGGTTGTATAATTGCTACACTTTATGCTTTTCTGTCTTATGGGCTAATCTTCTCAAACTTAAGCTCATTCGTGTTGCATCATCCAGTATGTTTAGCTACTTTAAAAAAAAACACACAGTTGGCACGGTGACGTAACGGTTAGCACGTCTGACTTACAGCAAGAAGGGGCTGGGTTCGACTACCAGACTCGGCAATGGGGCTTCTGTTTGAAGTCTGTATGTTCTCCATGTGCTTGCGTGGGTTTCCTCCAGGTACTCTGGTTTCTTCCCACAGTCCAAAGACATACACATTAGGCAAATTTGCTGTTCCAACTTGCTCCTACGTGGGAGTGTGAATGGTTGTTTGTGTGATGGTGCTATGATGACCTGGTGAGCTGTTCAGGGTGTGCCCCGCCCTGGTGGGATTGAACGGTCTGGCAAATGAGTGATTGAGTGTGAGTTAAAAACACTCAGATCAAAGGACATGTAAGATGGCGGCCCAGTATATGCGAGTTGAACGCTCACAACGCACTCGGATACTTATGTGGATGACTGGCTAGTAGGTTCTGATGATAAATCTTCGTTTTTAAGCAGTAAAATCTTTGTGTTATTAAAAGTCACACGTTCCTGCCTTGCAGACGTCCAATTCTCAGACAGAGAACACATATTCAGTGTTTTTGTCTCTGACAGCAGTGAATAAATCCTTCTTTAAGTGTTCATCTCCCTGCAGACCCTCCTCCCTCCCTCGTGTTAATTGCATGTGTGAACTCCTACTTATTGTCATTTCCTGTCAAATTAGGCTCGGCTCGGGAGGAATGTCACGCGCCATGCTGATGCCTGGATCACACGCTCTGATGTGCAGTCACGCATACAAATGGGGAGGAGGAGACAAAAAAGAAGGGCGAGCGAGAAAACTCTGGAGCGTTACATAAGCCTTAAGTCAACGAGGAGACAAAATCATGTATTACATAATGCACAAGCTGTGTGTCTAAAAATAAGGCCGCGCAAATTCAGGACCAAGGTGAAACCTTTCATTTGATCTCGACGCTCGATCTAGATGATCAATGGGAGCGCAGAGTTGGGACAAAAGACACCAAAAACTAAAGCTGCCTGCTCGTGCAATTCTGACTAGAGATTAATAAATGTAGGATGGTACGTCATATATCAAAATCGTGACTTTCTATCATTCTTGAGACCAGACGTCCTAAAACACAGATATCTGAATTGATCTGTTATTAATCATGCTGACCTTCCATGTAAACATGTAACGTTGCGCATAAAAATGTCACTTCCTCGACCTCCAGGGAAAAGACGGATTAGGGCACGAGCGGACAGATGGCCCAGAAGCCACTAAAGGCCAGAAAGGAGCCAGTGTCACTGCATATGTTTGGAAGCTTCCACATGAATATTTTTCCAGCCCTGATGGACGGCGGCTCATGCCATCTGGATGTTCTGGATGAAGCTGACCGACAGCATTAAGCAGAAATATCCAGGCTGATATTGTGTCTTTGTGGTGTTATGGTAACTTGGATTGCTCTCATGCATCTTAGCAGTAATGACACCACTGGTGTTATTTTGCCTACATGCGTCATGGAAGAATTTCATCTAATTTGTCTGAGTATAGCAAGAAATGAAAAGATTTGTTATGATAATGTTTTGAATAAGTCACACTGCACCCAAAAAAAAAAAAGAAATCAGCTTTCTACGAGAACGTCATTGGGACGTGCACAAAACATTAGTGTTTACTCGAGGGATTCAGTAATTAACCTTTAATTTCATGGTAATGTCGTATAAGCAAGGAAGAAAATACTGTGTAATGATTACTGGTAATTTATATAT
>JAQMYF010000023.1:5157165-5168676 GCA_030014195.1 Neosilurus mollespiculum | reverse complement strand
GATTGTTTTTGTGAATACTCACTCACTCATTTTCCAAACCGCTTTATTCTGTCTCAGCTGACACTGGGCAAAGCCGGGGTACACCCTGAACAGCTCACCAGACCATCACAGGGCCAACGTGCACATCCATTCACACCCACATCCACACCTCAGGGGCAATTTGGTACAGCCAATTTGCCTAATGTGCATGTCTTTGGACTGTGAGGGGAAACTGGTGTACCCAGAGGACACCCACTCAAGCACAAGGAGGACGGGTAAACACCTTTGTCGGGCCCGGGACCTGAACCCAGGACCTTGTTGTTGTGATTTGGACATAGTAGCATATATTTATTATACAGATTTGTAGTGTTTTTACGTTGCCATGATAGTCAATTTGAACAGTTGAACTATGTGTGAGGTGGACGTGAGGTGGACGTGCCAACCACTACACCACCATGCTGTCCAGAGATTTTTGTTTCCAGCTTTTCACTTCCATTCCTTTTATTCTGTGAGCTGTAAATTATTCACGTATTTCAAATATTTGAATTCCGAAATGTGCAAATTTTATAAACTTAGAAAAAGGTGCTCTGTTTTTCTTACCACAGTCCAAATACATGCACATTAGGTCAACTGGCTACTTTAAATAACCCAGTGGCGTGTATATGTGTGTGTGTTAGCCCTGAGATAGTTTGGCGATCTGTTCAGGATGTAACCCCACCTCTCGCCTGAAGTCCACTGGGATTGACTCACAGCTTCCCACATGGCCCTGACAGATAAGCGTTACAGATATTATACGGACAGACTGATGAATAGAATTTGTAATCAATAATGGCACCAGGGTGGCACGATGACACAGTGGCTAGCAAGTCCATCTCATAGCAAAAAGGTCCTCGGTTTGAGTCCCGCGCTCGGCAAGGGAGATTCTGTGGGGAGTTTGCATGTTCACCCTGCACTTGTGTGGGTTTCTGGGTACTCTGGTGTCATCCTAGAGTCCAAACACATGCAAATTAGGCTAATTGGCTGCTCCAAATTGTCTCTAGGTGTGAGTGTAAATGGCTGTGTGTGTGTGTGTGTGTACGTGTGTTTGTGTGTGTGTGTGTGTGTGTGTGTGTGTGTGTGTGTGTGTTGGCCCTGGAAGGGACTGATGGAATTTATAATGCATCATGGCACCAATCAATGATTAGACCTGAGTATTATACACATGAACCTGAAATATTGCACACAAATAACACACATTTAACCTAATCTAATCCGATCGACTGCAGAACTTCACTTACCTTTCAAATCAAGGCATAAAAATAAATAGCAAATATTAAATTCGGACGTTTGTAGAATACATTTCATATTCCATAAAAGTTAACTACTCTTTAGAAAGTTGTAACACTCTGTAATAAAAGTTGAGGGTGTTTGACTCTTTGCCATGCAGCCTGTAAAGTTCCTCCAGCTGTGAACAGCTGGTCGATCATTAACGAGACTAAACAAATAGATATCAGTAGGTGGTCTCATGAACCTGGACTGTGTTTACATTTTTCCTCGAGCAGAGTGCGGCTAAATCTCCAAGACTGCATCAAATCGGTGCCATAAACCGCAGCGCTCTGCTATGTATAAGTGCCCGAACTCCCATGCTTGCAATCGACCTCTCAAGTTTTAACAAGAGCAATGTGAAAAAACTCCCTCTGAGGTTTTTATGAATAAATCTGAACAATGCAGAACCTGGAATGGTGAAGATAATCACAGCACAAGGCATTAAAACAAACATGACAACTCCCAGTGCAAGCGTGATTTATTAGAGGCAAGCAGCAAGGGCTTTCTCTGTCCAATTTGGAGATAACAATATATACAAGGTCTTATAGTAAAGCTGTATTCTCAATTCTGATTGGCTAGAAGGTACTGATTTTTATTTATTTTTTTATCCATTAGTTCATTCATTAATTTTCTAAGCTGCTTAATCCTAATTAGGGTCGCGGGAAGGCTGGTGCCCATCTCAGCTGACTCTGGGCGAGGGCGGGGTACACCCAGGACAGCTCACTAGACCACTGCAGGGCCAACACACATACAACTATTCACACTCACACCTAGGGGCAATTTGGAGCAGCCAATTAGCCTACTGTGCATGTTTTTGGACTGTAGGAGGAAACCGGAGTACATGGATGAAACCCACGTAAGTATGGGGAGAACATGCAAACTCCACACAGAAATGCCTGAGCCCAGGAATCGAGCCCCCGGACCTTCGTGCTGTGAGGCGGACCTGCTTGATTTATTCATTTATTTTTATTTTAAATAATAACAAAATAGTTAAAAACAAGAAATTAGTGCACAATCATTAATAATATTTCAGGTGTTCTGAAATCAATATGGCGGCACGTGGCATAGCACGTTCACCTCCCTGCAAGGTTAGTGTCTCAGGATTGGGCATTTCTGTGTGGAGTTTGCAAGTTCTCCCTGTGCTTGTGTGGGTGTCATGAGGGTACTCCGGTTTCCTCCAGTCGCGGAATGACATGCACATTAGGCTAACTGGCTGTTCTAAATTTCCCCTAGGTGTGAGTGTGATTGTGAATGGTTGTGAGTTGCCCTGTGATGGTCTGGTGAGCTGTTCAGGGTGTATCCCACCATCGTCCAATGTCGGCTGAGGAAAGCTCCAGCCTCCTTGCAACCCTAGCTGGATTAAGCGGTTTGGCAAATGAGTGAGTGAGTGAGTGAGTGAGCGAGCGAGGGCATCTGACTGTGGTGCTAGAGTTAATACTTTTTTGCACGTGACCTAATAGCAGACTCGATAAAACAGCTCACATCCAAGGTCAGAATCATTTCTGTGATTTTGGCACACAACTGTTGGATACTGCAGAAGTCTGGAGACACATCTGTGGTTGGAATCCTGATGCAATAATGTTTGCATCTTTTAACCCGTGCATGTTACACACGGCTGAATACAGGACTCTCATTTATTTAAATTCCACTCCACTATCTTAAAACTCTTAAAAAGCGTCTTCTGTTCTCACTAAAGTCCTACAAAGGATCGATTCATCCCTTTGCAATATTACTTTTATCTGCCCCTGTCCAGAGAGCCAGGCAGATCCTTATCTCCTGTTATTTGTCACACCAAAATACACTCCATCCAGCCTCCAATAAAGCTTGAGGATTTTTGCACCAGCCGGTGGTAAAATTGTTCTAATCGTCATGTCACTCCGCGCTGCATTCTCTTGTCTCAGAAATGGCTCCTTAAATGCGGACACTGATTCATCTCTTGGACGGGGATAGCTCTCAGATGGGTGGACAGAGTGGTGTCATCAAGCTAAATGCCTCCACACACGTCAAAATCTGCCATATGGGAAGCGGGGGGTGGGGGGGTGGGAGGTTAGGGGGGATAAAAACTTGGAAAGCCTACCAAAATGCCACTTAATGCCCCGGACAAGGACACGTCGAGAAAAGTGGCTCATTTTCCGGATGCAGCTGTGATCACAAATGAACATGTCAAAGTGACAAAATAAAAGGAATGACAAAAAGATGAGGCCGGGGAAAAAAGGACGCATAAATAGCTTCAAGGTTTCAGCTGATCAAACAATCAGAATACTGTGTGTTTGTTTTCAACGGCTTTTCTTTTCTTTTCTTCTTTTTTATAGGTTCCTATGATGAAATAGGTTCTTACATGGATACCTATAGTTTATCATAGTAGTCATATGGTAACAATGTGTCATGTGGGATCTACCCTGGAGTTTGCTACGCCTACGAGCACAAAGAACAAAATAAAAAATAGAGTAATCAATGAAGAATCATGGGCAGCACTGTGGCGCAGTGGTAAGCACGTCTGCCTCACAGCAAAAAGGCCTGGGTTCGATTCCTGGGCTCATGCATATCTGTGTGGAGTTTCCATGTTCTCCTCGTGCTTGTGTGGGTTTCCTCCGGGTACTCCGGTTCCCTCTCACAGTCCAAAGACATGCACAGTAGGCTGATTGGCTGTTCCAAATTGCCCCTAGGTGTGAGTGTGAGTGTAAATGTTTGTATGTGTGTTGGCCCTGCAATGGCCTGGCAAGCTGAGAGAGTCGGCTAAGATGGGCACGAGTGAAGCTGGGGCTTTCAAACTTGCTATGCTTGTTCTATATAGGCATATTATGAAATGGTCCTGTCGGTTAACATTTTGTTAACGTTGTTAACATTTTGAGAATGAAAAGCGACAAAGTTGCTTTTCTATCACACCTCTAGTGTGATCAGTCCCTTAAAGGCCTACTCAAATACAGTGATTCACACCCACATTCAAAATTAGGGGCAATCCAGAAAATCCAATTAGCCTTACATACATGTCTTTTGACTGTGGAAGGAAACCGGAGTGCCCAAGGCAGCATTATTCAGATCTGACACAGAAACACTCTCAGACCCAGGACCTTCTTGCTGTATGGCAAAAGTGTGAACCTCTACGCTATTGTGCCGCTCTTCATTTGATTCCATCTGTATCATCACTCACTCATTTGCTAAACCGCTTAATCCTATGCGGGTCACAGGAAGGCTGCGCCTGGTTCAGCTGATACTGGACGAAGGCGGGCTACACCCTGAAGTCTTTGCACTGTAGGAGGAAACCTGAGGTCCCAGAGGAAACCCATGCAAACTCCACATCACAAATGCCCTCGCTGAGCCCTGGACTCAAACCCAGGACCTTTTTGCTGTGTGGTGCAAATGCTTAGCACTAAGCCATCATGCTGCTCCTCATTTGATTCTAACATTTTAAAGTGAAATGAAAGGCAGGCCCTCCAAATTTTACTGCTACACAGGGAGGGTAGGTAAGGTAGGCAAAATCGGTTGGGCTTTTACACCCAAGCCTACTGGCTCATCAGGCCAGAGCTCAGTGAAGCAACTAGAAGCTCAACTATAGTCACTACTCCATTGCAGGTTACCTTCACAGTATTTTTACTGGTCCCCATTTAAACTGCTGGGTGGATAGAGGTATACTTGTGGTTAAGACCTTACCCAGGGATCTTAGCACAGTAGGGGTCGAACCCATGACCTCGTGATCATGAGTCCCGCACCCTAACCACTACACCACCGGCCTCGTGTTACATCGGCCTCGTGTTTTTTCAGGTGGTACTTACATTTATGAAGTTACAACCTGCTTGATAGTTTGCATTAACCTGTCTGAAAAGATGCTGTTTCACTCTCACAAGAGTTTGAAATCCTGAGAATAGGACGTGAATCCACTAGTTCATATAAGGCACGACAACAGCAAAAATAACAGTATACAGATATTAAACTAACAAATCAGATGTAAACTAGTGAACCTCTGAATTAAATTAAACCAGTCACATCTACACACAATATGAGCTGATGTTCACACACAGCAGACAAACATCGGCTGATTTACATGAATAAATGGGAACTCGCCATTAATCTTGTGCAAATTTACTGTGGGGTACTTGTGAATAATGAGTGGCTTTTCGCAGTACGGTGTTACCCCCCCTGTGTGTGTGGATTCATTACCTCTTTGTTTTTTTTGTTCATGAAGAAGCTTGTGATAACAATAGGGCGTTCTGATGTGCAAACACACATACAATGTATGCAAGGCTTTATTAAGTCTGGATTTAATTTCCCTTTGAACATAGAAAGTTCACAGCTAGCACAATTGGCACTGGTGTGTGCACACCCAGAATCAGTGGACAGATCAAATTATATACATTAATTTTCCTAAATACATTGCGATTCGTATCAGAGACCAGCGACGGGACAAATCTTATACCGAATATTCCATAACCAAACCATCAACAGACAGTCCAGTGCATTCTATCAGTACATGATTAATCTTTATTTAAACACAGCACTTTCCTATTTATGTTCGGTTTATGCGAAAGCTTGTGAAACTCTTTGTAAAAAAAAAAAAAAAAAAAAAAAAAAAAAAAAAAAAAAAAAAAAAAAGAAAACAAAAGCATAGCCTTCAAATAACCAGCTGTGAGTTTTATTCAAATCTCTTTACATGATGTATTTGAAAAAGATAATGGCTTGGCGAATGAAGTGGGTGATGTGCATACACGATTCCTCTTCACTACTCCAACATGTGCAATTATTTAGACTCACAGTGAGGGTGAATTATATTATATATCTATAGATAATGGCTTGGAGTGGCTATGTGTAGGAGGGGAGTCGCTTTTCTACCACACCTCTAGTGTGATGAGCCCCTTAAGAGTAAAAAGATTCCATACACCTGGTTGGTTCATGCAAACCCTCATGCCTATGGGTTGTTAGGGTACAGAGCACTCTACATACCAATTCATTGTTTCGTGTACAGTATTCCTTTTCCATGGCGACGGAGTATATAGTGTATCTAGCTAGCTTTGTGATAAAATAGTTCTATATGGGAAAATGTGTATAGTATCAATACCTATAAGATTTTTAAATACTAAACATCTGTATTTCATACCCTTCATAATAAATATGACCTTTTATCTGGTTTAAGAAGGGATGCATGACAGCGCAAACGTAAGCCGGATTAGTGTAACCTAATATATATAACCTAGACCATTGCAGGCCAACACATACACAGTGATTCACACTCACATTTAAAATTAGGGCACCTGGAGGAAACCATGCAAGCACAGCAATATCATGCAAATCCGACACAGAAACACTCTCAGACCCAGGACCTTCTTGCTGTGTAGAGGAAGTGCAAACCACTACGCTATTGTGTTGCTCTTCATTTGATTCCATCTTTATCATCACTCACTCATTTGATGAACCACTCAATCCTATGAGGGTCACAGCAAGGCTGTACCTGGTTCAGCCGACACTGGCCAAAGGCGGGCTACACCCTGAACAGCTCACCAGACCATTGCAGGGCCAACACACACACACACACACACAGTCTCGTTTCCATGACTTGTGGGGACAATACATAGACTTGCATTCATTTCCTGGAGAAATTTCCCTAAACACTAGAAATTTCCCTAACACTAAACATAACCACTACTTGCCTTACTATAACCTTACCCTTATCTTAAAACATCTTCACCTTAAAAGGTAATGATTTACGTCATGGAGACATGTGGTTTGTCCCCATAATTAAGCCAAGTCCCCACAACGTGACTATGTAAACAGATTTATGTCCTCACAATGTGATGAATAGCTAGACCACACACACACAAACACACACGCACATACACACACACACACAACCATAAACACTCACATCTAGGGGCAATTTGGAACAGTTAGCCTAATGTGCATGTCTTTGCACTGTAGGAGGAAACCTGAGGTCCCAGAGGAAACCCATGCAACCACGGGGAGAACATGCAAACTCTACATCACAAACGCCCTCGCCGAGACTGGGACTCAAACACAGGACCTTCTTGCTGTGTCACACAAATGCTAAGCACTACCCATGCTGCTCCTCATTTGATTCTCTCATTTTAAAGTGAAATGAAAGGCAAGCCCTCCAAATTTTACTGCTACACATGGAGGGTAGGTAAGGCAGGTAAAATCGGTTGGGCTTTTACAACTAACCCTAACCACTACACCAACGTCCTCGTGTTACACACGAACACATGCATATTTTCTTACTTACATTTTTGATGTTACAACCTGCTAAACTTTATTTGATAGTTTGCATTAACCAGCGGTGAGTTTTATTCAAATCTCTTTACATGATGTATTTGAAAAACAATCATGGCTTGGAGAATGAAGTGGGTGATGCGCAGACACGATTCCTCTTCACTACTCCAACATGCGCAATCATTCCCAGTGAGTGAGAGACTCAGTGAGAGACTCAGTCTCACAGCGAGGGTAAATTATATTATATATCTATAGATAATGGCTTGGAGTGGCTATGTGTAGGAGGGGAGATACAGTATAACAAGGACTCAGATACAGTAAAGATACAGCAAGACATGGTTTCGATTTTACAGGCCTGTAGACTGTCTCTGAATCATAAATCTTTAAAAAAATGAATAAATAAAAAATAAGTAGTAAACTTCATTCCATAATCGCAAAGAATTGTTCCAAAGAAGTCATTCAGGGGCTGCTTTTCATCACATATCACTGGTGGTAAAGTGACAAAATTGTAATCCCTTTAACTTGGCTACACTGGGTACACTAGCTTCTCCTTTGGCACACCTCACACTCTGAGGTCAGCCTCTCATTTTACACCGACAAAAATCTATTACAAAACCCATCTCTCTCCAGCATGCACTTATACCCACTGGAGGAAAGCGAAGGCTTCTTTAATTGTTTCACTGCTGCCACATCTCCTGACCCAGATAACTGGAGTTCACGTTGGGAGGCTACAGTTGACGCCAATCGATTTGATTCAATACTTAAGGGGATTGAAGGCAGGATAGAAGAGAAGGGCAAAGTGAGAGATTTTGAATGCACTGACTAAGTGACAGATGTCTGCACTGAAGGAAAAGACGCATTAAATCAACACTTATGCTCACATTTATCTCTGGTTAACCTTTAAGACATTTTAGGGGTTTCACTGCAAAATAAGATGAACACCAATTGCTGTGTTCGGTATTTGTACAAGCCAATAAATTTATGTTGTTTACATAATAACATTCATTCATTCATTTTTTAAGTCACTTAATCCTAATTAGGGTTGCAAGAGGCTGGGCCCATCTCAGTCGACCCTGGGTGAGGGTGGGGTACACTCTGAACAGCTCGCCAGGCCATTGCAGGGCAACACACAAACAACAATTCACACTCACTCTCACACCTAGAGGCGATTTGGAACAGCCAATTAGCCGACAGTGCATGTTTCTGGAGGGCGGGAGGAAACCAGAGTACCCACACAAGCACAGAGAGAACATCTGCATTACACATGCAAACTCCACACAAAAACACCCCGAGCCAGGAATCGAACGAGGGACCTTCTTGCTGTGAGGCGGACGTGCTAACCACTGTGACACCGTGCCGCCCTACGTAATACCAATTTGATCGATTTTTATTTTTTAATACCGACTATGATTCATCCTGGCCATCACAGTGGCTAAGTGATTAGCATGTCCACCTCAAGGAAAGAACGTCCTGGGATCGGGTTCGAGGTGTTTTTCTGTAGAGTTTGCATTTTTTACCCGTGCTAGTTTCGATTTCATTTGGTTACTCCGTTTTCCTCCCACAGTCCAAAGACATGCACATTAGACCAAGTGTGGTTTCATATTGGACCCAGGTGTGAATATGAAAGGTTTGTATCTTGGCCCTGTAATGGGCTGGCGAGCTTTTCAGGGTGAACCCTGCCTTTGGCAAAAGCCAGCTGAGATAGTCTCCAGCCTCGCCACAACACGATTAGGATAAAGCGGTTAAGCAAATGAATTAATAAATAAATCATTTATCCTTGTTTTTTGTAATTAGTTACAGTTTATAACAGCATTGTGTACTTTGTATAATTTAGGTGTCACAATCTCCTCTCAACTCCTATCATATGCTATGCAGCCAAGCATTGCCCTCCAGTAGAGCATGAGACTCACTGCCAGTGTATCTGGGTTTATAAGGCGGAAGAAATACAGCACACTTACAAAGCGCCGTAGAAGGCTCAGCAGGCAGACCAAACACCCAGGTGATCGGCGTCACTTGCAGGTGATTTTGGCAGCAGATTAACAGACTCTAAACGCACCCAAAGCAAGACTCAGCAGGATGCATTAACCATGTATTTCAGTGTCAGTAAGTGTGTCTGCTGATGTCTGCTTTCCACGTTCGGTTCATTGTTAAGCTCTGTGGATTATCTCTGTGTGTCGTATTTGTGGTTTTATGTCAGTGTTTCAGTTAATTCCTCATGTTGTTCTTGAGTTTGCCTGCTATAGTTATGGAACATTGTGTTTTGGTCCTCGGTGTCTAAATAAAGTGTATGTAGTTCTGCGTTATTGCATTAGCCTCTTATCTTTGCTGCACTGTGGCATGACATTAGAGAACACATTATATCCCATTTTACAGTGAAATTTAATTTCTTCCTACCAAATAAATATGAAAATAATCAGTGTGTAAATTGTGTCATGTCTGTTTGAACTGCTTCATATCTTGGTGTAGTATTGCAAAAGGAAAACAAACCCTGAATTGATTTTTTTTTTGCCCAGGCTTTGTGAGAGTTGTGATGCTCCCACGACCATGCTTGAAAAAAAGATGATTGTACTGGTGTGCACTGCCGCCTCCGCATACCCCCCCCCCTCCCCTCCTACCACATTTTTTGGACTTAACAGGTTTTCTTTTGGGGCGGCATGGTGGTGTAGTGGTTAGGAGGCTTGTGCAAAATTCCGAATTCAATTGAGAATGTGTCCCAAATTCAGTTCCATGAATTGCAATTGCATGAATTGCAATTTAAATTCGAATTGAAGGAAGCGGAATTGAAATTCTGTGAAATTCCGATTGATAATTGTGGTGTATTCCAGAATCATGCTTTACTGTATATTCCATACACGACTGTTTTACATATTTCATACAAATATTATTTCTATGAACTCCCTGTCTACCTGAGTAAACCCTGCCTGACAGGCTGATCAAGCTGCTGATCATTTGGTGTTTTGGAAAGAAAACCAGAGCAGTTTTCCAAACCTAGCTGCAAATATCTGGCCATACCTGCATCGTCTGCACCTGTTGAGAGGATCTTTAATGTTGCATGGAAGATATTCCAACCAGAAAGATGTCGTCTCAATGATAAAACCTTGGAGCAACTTATGACAATTAGATGCAACAATGTTTCCCTATAAATTAAGAAATGTAATAAATGATTACTGCATTTACCAGTTTAATTTTAATTTTAGTGTTTGTAAAATGTTTTTAGTATTTAAACCAAAATCTTTGTTAAACGCGATAAATTCTTCCTGTTACTTGGCTTGAAGAAAATTCTCTGAATTGCAATGAATTTGATTCCACTTCCTGTAATTGCAATTCAAATTTCAATTCAACATCCTGTGGGGTGGAGCCAATTCAATTCAAATTTCAATTCTTCAAATAAATTGAATTGAAATTCCAAATTAGGAATTTTGCACAGGCCTTGTAATTTGCACGTTTGCATCACAGCAAGAAGGCCTGGGTTTGATTTCCACTCTTGGGGCGTTTCCGTGTGGAGTTTGCATGTTCTCCCCGTGCTGCCATGGGTTTCCTTCAGATACTCTGGTTTCCTCCAACAATCCAAAGTCATTCATAGGCTGATTGGCTGTTCCATATCGCCCCTAGGTGTGAGTGTGAATGGATGTATGTGTGTTGGCCCCGCGATGGCCTGGTGAGCTGTCCAGGATGTACCCTGCCCTTGCCTGGAGCCAGCTGAGATGGGCACCAGCATCACCACCATTAATCCTTAATTAGGATTAAGCGGCTTAGAAAATATTTAGATATTTCTTTTGAATATCTGCCTACAGAATGTTGTCTTGGAAGCACACTTAACTACTCAGGTAATAATACACCAAACTCGAGAATAATGCTGGCTAGAGGAACCAAATCCAAAACGTAATTTTTTAAAGATCCGTTTATGTGATAGCAGTTTAGGCAGAAGGTGTTTCATTCATTCATTCATTTTCAGAACCGCTTAATCCTAATTAGGGTCGCGGGGAGGCTGGCGCCCATCTCAGCCGA
>JAQMYF010000023.1:5074409-5090011 GCA_030014195.1 Neosilurus mollespiculum | reverse complement strand
GTGAGAGGCATGTAAAAGAACCATTGCTGATTTTCGTCAAGAGTAGGCTGCATAGCCGTCAGCATGTTTCTACCCTGCAAAGGCCTGGCGAGCTGTCCAGGGTGTACTCTGCCCTGGCCCAGAGTCGGCTGAGATGGGCGCCATGACAATAATTATAATTAAGAGGTTCAGAAAAATAATGAATGAATGTTAGCATCTACATGCAGCCAGTTAGCCTAATGTGCATGTTTTTTGACTGTGGGAGGAAACCAGTATAACCGAAGGTAACCTACGCAAGCACAGGCTATTGTATCGTAAGCATTAGGCTAATTGGCGGTTCCAAATTTCCTCGAGGTGTGTGTGTGTGTAAGTGTGGACGGTTATGTGTGTGTTGCCCTGTGATGGTTTGGCGACCTGTTCAGGGTGTACCCCGCCTTCACCCAGTGTCGGCTGGCAAAGACTCCAGCCTCTTCGCGACCCTAGTAGGAGTAAGCAGCTCAGCAGATGAATGAGAAATAACAGTCAATGACTTTTAACCCACCAATCAGAATTAAACAATAAGAATTAAACAGCACAGTAGTGTAAGAATCTGCAACATTTATATGATTAATTTGTTTTTAATGTATAACCCAGTAAATCAGTTTAATATATTAGAGTGTAAAAGCATACAGATGATTAGGCAGGAAAAAATTAGTACTTTGTTTTGGTTTGTCTGGATCATTAGATCAGACAAAACAAGACAAGAACAAAACAGTCACAATGTGTAAAACAAACAAGAGTAAATCTACATTAAAACAAAACAAAACAAAACAAAAAACTGCAAAAAGAAATATAGTTAACGGTTAAAGGTTAAAGAACAGAGTTAATAGAGCATCCAGCTTTTTTTTTTTTTTTTTTTTTTTTTTTTTAAATAAGCTAAACAGAGCCAAAGCCACACATCCGGTTAGTGTGCAAGGTCACTGTAACAAACATGAGCGGTTGTTTACTGAACCTTGCAGATCAATCATGGTTTGTAGGCTTCAGCAGGAGAGCAAAGTGTTGCTGCAGGTCATAAGCGAGGGGTAGGAGCTGTGGAATGGGATGCAGCCAGAACAGTACAGGGGGGAAAAAATCTAACCAAAACAAAACAGCTATTTCGTTGTCGGCGAGAGAGCCGGAGCCGATCTATCAAAGTCAAACGTGGTGCTTTGCACAGCAAGGCTTTATGGAGCGAACTGTGGAGTGCTTGTGATCCTGTTCTCTCCATCCATGGCTCCTTCCTTTGTGCTGAAAATAATATAAAAATAAAACAGCCCACTTATCACTCCAGAGAAGCTGAGTGGCACATGAGAGCTCTACAGGCATGAGAACAGCTCGCGCCTGCTAGTTGGCATTAATGATATTAGCAAATAAATCAGCATAATCGAACAGGGCTCAATTAGGAAAACAGACAAGCATGACTGATGGCGCTCAATGTGTGTGTGTGTGTGTGTGTGTGTGTGTGTGTGTGTAAATCCCACTATCCCATACATCGTGTCTCCGTTGTCTGCACTTAACATTCTGGGATTTCCCTCTTCGTTAAAAACAGCTGCAGCGGAAAACTGGAAACCTGCCATTGTTAAGAAAAATGCTTTCCTCGATCTTTTGTCTTAAAATAAGTGCTTGCCCTCAATGCAGCTCCAAATCAAACTGTACGCAGACCCTTAAAAGCACTCAGATTCCCTTACTTGCTTTGTGGTTTTCTTTTAATAGAAATAAATTAGGGGTCCAAGCACCAAAGGAGGAGTAGCCATTTGCTGATTTTTATGTTGTGTTATTATACAGTAATACCATACTGATGTTATTATACAGTAATACCATACTGAGAAATAACATGAAATTATGTCTTTATCGTTACGAAACCTCTACAACTGAGACTTAACTGCATGTTACAGCACCCACTCCATGTGTTCTTTTATTTCTGTAAACCAAGCAGTACGTGTAGAAATCAGACACCCTGCAAAGAGTGAATGCACTTCAACTAGCCACGCCTCTTCTGAGGACCACACTCTAACTAGCCTATCCAGTGTGAGCTTCATGTAGCGCTTCCTTTGAACTGACCAATCCTGTGTTGCCTTACCCCAGCGAATGTGTACAAAGGTCTGAAGAACAATAACATAAAAAGACAAGATTGCCAGCCACGAGCCTGTGTGCTGTGTTTCTGTGTTCTTCTCAGGCCTGAAAGGGTAAGGTAATGTTTGAGCGTAGGTTGGGGTAGCCAAAACACGAGCACGTAGGAGTTTCTATGTTTAAATTGTAATACAGTCACATCTTTTTCGCTTAATATTCAGTGTACGCAAAATCAAAAATTATAATCTAACATTCACAAAAGTCCAAACAACGCTCTAGTTCTACCGTTGTCATTTGGGAATTTTGGGACTTGATTCACCTTTATTACTTGGGGAGAGAAATGCGTTTTATATTAAAATATTTAAAAAGTTCCCCAGTACATTATAATTTCTATAGTATCAGTAACAAAGGACCAGGACTTGTATGTTGGACAGTACACATCATCTACATTAAAAAACAAAAACCTGTTATTTCATTCATTCATTCATTTATTCATATGCCAAACTGCCAAACTGCAAGGGTTCAAGGTACCACCGCAATGCAACATGGACTATGCAGCAAATAGGCTACATACAGGTATTGGCTTTATTTACCCATGTGCTTGTTTTACAATATGCTCTATAATACATGGCCATGACCAAAGTAACTAAAAAGGACTCTCTTGTTTTAAAGGATTTTCAAGATGATTGAGGTTTGACCTTTCAAGGTCACCCAAGATCAAAGGTAGCTGTCTCAGAAAAGTCCATATTTGTGTTAGCAGTGTTCTTATTAGTATTAATTCCTGTTAATGTTCCATAGTAACAGCATTAGTGCTCCATATCAACGGCATGGCAATCTACACTTGTTTGGAAGTTATAAGCGCTCAATCTCTAACTTTGCTTTGACCTTCACCTCTGGCCTTGACATTCCAAAAATCAAATCATATTTAAGATCCGGTTTGGGTAGTGTTCCCGCCAATTTTGGTGGAAATCTTTGCATGGGTGTGGCCAACATTAGTATGTCTACTAAAGAATATTATAATAAAGAAGCATTTATTGTTCATAAGGTGACAGCAGTAATAAAAGTAGCAAAGCAGTAAACTAGTTTAGTTTTATAAGGACACATAAATGTGCACTGTGGCAGGGTAGGGTAGAACTAATCAACAGGACACTAAAACGTGTCACTGACTTTTACTTTACAGTTTTCAGAACCAGAACGGAGATTTCAAATTATTTGCACCCTAAATAATATTACCAGAAACACAAAAAGGGGCTTTTGTTTGTTTCTGGAAAATATGTGACAGTTTAGTCGGAGGTGAAGGAAGACAGTCTTTTGGCACGTCTGGGTCACAAGCCACCCAGGTGCCAATCTGTTCCTTATTGTTCACAGGTTCAAAACCCTACAGAGCTCAGTGGGAGCCGGTGGGATTTTGAGTCTCAAGCAGTTTTCCTAAGGCCCACATGGTTGGTTAGGGTCAGCATCTTTTTCTGCTATCTTCCAAAAGCATGTGGCCATTTCATGCTAACCGTGCGTCCACGTGCCCCAGGAGGGTGGCATCTCATAGTCTTGGCGATGGCCTGAATACGGTATTTGCCAGGCAGATGGGGTTCTAATCCCAGAGCTTTGGATATCGCATCAAAGTCATTCATTACTCTCGAGCCAGGCAACTGGTGAGGGAGGGATAAAAATGAAGCTAGCGCTCCGATTTATCAGGAAGGCAGCACGGGTGGATTAAAGAGACGCCAGCCACCCTGCCTGTGCTGCCAACCTGCTGCAAGCTCGCTTTGTTTCTGTGCCTTTTAAACCCCCTCTGTGTTTCAAGATGCGCAAGATCCCTCGCGTAAAATGATGGAGAAATAAACAAAGTGTTAATAAATTGTGTCTTTCGAAGTGCAAAAGACTGCAAGGCAGCACAGTTCTTTATATACATGGATACATTTATTTATTTATTTATCTATCTATCTATTTATTTATTTATTTCATAACTTAACCTTTGCTATCACATGAAGGAGAAAGAGGGACGCCCCAAACTCAATTACAGGGCTTTTGCTTTGATTTGAAAGCAAGCCCACATGCATACTGATGTATGCCCCCTCTCCACCCCCCCCCCCTTCCTCTTTCTCTTTGTCGCTCTGTTATCTCACCATGAAAAAAAAAAAAATGGACAAAGCTGCAAAGCACAGCTCTCACTCATGCTGTGTGTGATTCTTTCTGTAGCACTGGCAGGTAAAGAGGAACCATAATTCATCAAAACCCGAGCGGCAGTGGTGGCAGTAGTAACAGCAGCAGCAGAATCTGGATTAGAAAGCAGTGAAAGAGAAGACAGCTGTCCCTGCCCACCTTCCTCACAAAGGGAGAGGACTCACAGTTTCCCAAGCCTGATCTGAAAACAAATTAAAGAGGATTATTGCAGCTTTTCAGCACTTGTATATGAGTTCCTCTGCCAGAATGCTGACCTCTGGTTCATTTTGAGTTGATTTCTCCTCGGGTGAGAGGGAGAGAGAGAGAGAGAGAGCGAGAGAGAGGCATTGTGCAGACAGGCCTAGAAATGATTCTACTACAAATGATTCGCAATTAAATATGTTGATCAGGGTGCAGTGCAAATGCATTGAGTCGAGTACCACCAATTAGGAAAGGAATATAAATATACATTCATTCATTTGCCAAACTGCTTAATCCTGGAGATTAAGTCGGCCGACTCAATATCTCAGCTGACTCTGGGTGAAGGCGAGGTACACCCTGAACAGCTCTGCAGTCCATCGCAGGGCAACACACACACACGCACACACACACACACACACACACACACACACACACACACACAACTATTCTCACTCACGCTCATGTAGTACCCTACTCACACTCATGAAGTACCCTATTACAGACAACGTCTTTGTATGCTATAGCATCGCATGATCCCTTCGCTGGAAATACACGGCCCGAAAACATGTTCCCGCATGACAATGTGTCCACAAAATAAGCTCCATGAAAACACGGTTCGCTAAGGTCAAGGAGCAAAAGAACACGAGTGCCTTGCACAGATTCCTGACCTCAACCTGACCGAACACCTTAGGGATGAAGTGGAAATCCGACTGCACCTCAGGTGTCCTTGCCATCAACAGTGCGTGACCTAACTAATGTACTTATGGTTGAATGATCACAAAACCCCATAGCCACATGGGGAAATACAGTGGAAAGGCTTGCAAGAAGAGTGGAGGTTATTATGACAGATAAAGGGGGATTTCATCAGGGATGATGTGTTCAACAAGCACATGTGGGATTCATAGTCTGGTGTCTAATATGGGTTTTTGCCGAGCACTGCTTGGTCAGGACGAAATTGAAGGGCTGAGACTATGTGTGCCAGAACGGCCCCTCTTCTTATGACCTTGAATCATATCGTAAGTATAATCCCTGATTTATTTTTTTATTTATTTTTTTTTTTTACATTTTGTTTTTGTTTTAATATATTGCAAAAACTTTCATGTCATTTTTATCAAAAACAGCTTTCTGTTGGTTACACCACTCTGGTTATCAGCCCTTCAATTCATTATAGCACAGTTTAAGTTTTATTATATGACAGCAATGGTATGCACAATCTGATTGGTTGCTGTGCAGGCAATAAATCATGTATCTGGACCATGATGTATCTGGCCAGCAACTTAGCCATTATCCTGGGTTAACACTGGGGCAAGATGTCCATGATCTCCACGATTTGAGAGAATAAGTAAAATGCATGGGGGTTATGGGATCACATCGTGATGATCTTGGATTTGGTGAGTGATCGTGCTGATCGTGGCAAACTTTTTGGCGGCCACGATTATCCACTGTATTATGATTTGATGCCACTCGTGATAGAACGTGGAAAGCATGGAAGAGTGCGGTATAGCTTAACAGACCTAAACAGAGCATAACAGACCTTGATGCGCCATTGTAGGGGATCTTGATGAACCTGGCAACACGATTCCTTTAAGTTTCATCTCCTGGAAGCAAGCTGCCTATTTTTAATTCCCCGCTGATTAATCGATCGCGGACATCGGGCCCCAGTGTAAACCCAGGGTAAACTAGCTGCATGATGCGCTTTGATTTTTAGCAGCTTTCAGAGAATCATTCAGCGCTTTTTTGAAGAGAAAATGTATAGACAAAATATATTGCTAAAGGGTAGAACGCTCCAAAATTGTTTTTTTTTTTTTTTTAAATTTAAAAACACTCACTGCTGGTCAGAAAGCTTTTGTTCATCACAGGAAGAGAAACAAGCTGAAAGCTACCGCAGCCTTCTCAGACATTGATTTTCAAAAACGTAGATTTTAGAGATAGCAAAAAAATAACAGTGCCTGAAGTCAAGCTGCCATTTTTAAATGCCCTATAATCAACTACTTATTAACCTTATTTTTGCTTGGGCTGTACAGAGAAATTCCAGCCTCGTTTTGAGCTTGGTCTGTAATAAGGCCTCGGGCAGGGATTTCTCTGCTTAGACCTCGCAAACAAGTTTAATAAGTAGTTTTTAGTCAGCATTTAAGGTGCACTTATAAATTCTAATCCAATCCAAAGCCTTTTTGTCAAGCTTTGTAGATATCACCTCACCATCAACAAGCAGTCTGTTTAAAAAAAAAAGTGCTCAAACAAAGCCCTGATCCTGTAGAGAGGAAACAAAGTGGATCAGTGTGACCCACACAACACTATTCCAGCCAATCCAGGAAGCTTTTCGTCTACTTCCAATAACTACACGTTATTTATGATTGTAGTAAATCTAGGGGGCGCCATGGTGGCGTAGTGGTTAGCACGTCTGCCTCACTAGAAGGTCCTGCGTTCGATTCCAGAGCTCGGGCGTTTCTGTGTGGAGTTTGCATGTTATTCCCGTGGTTCTGTTGCTTTCCTCCAGATACTTCGGTTTCCTACAACAGTCCAAATATATGTACATTACACTCATGGTTGTGTGTGTGTGTAGCCATGTGATGATCTGGCGAGCTGTTCAGGATGTACCCCGCCTTCGCCCAGTATCTGCTGAGACCAGCTCCAGCCTACCCACCACTCTAAAAGTAGGATTAAGTAATCCTTAAGCCTAAGGGGCAAGTGAGTAAGTGAGTCCAGGCTGTTGTGTAATGTGTGTATAGGCTTCAACATGTTTTGAATGTGAATGAACATAAGTTGTCACAACAAGTTTAAATATAAGAGAAGCGTTGTACTTTGTATACAGTACCGAGAATGACTGAAGAAAGAAAGGATTCAGCTCATATATGATGTATATATGGACACATTGTATTGATTTTCAAATTCCAAGAAGCATCCAAGTATTCTGTGAAAAGCTACTCGGCTATCTATTATTTATGCATGAATTGCATCTGAAATATTTCCAGCACATTAATCTGCCTTTTTTTTCTGATTTAAATAAGTTGCTTGGATTTGCAAAGAGCGGGCAAATATGTCTCCCATACATAACAAATAGGGTTACGGGCAGCGGTGCGCATTTGTCACTAGTGACAAACAGGTAAGTACAGGTAGCTTTTGAATCACAGTTTTCTTTTTTTTTTTTTGAATACAAGATGATTTTCTGCAGTTTCATTAGCAACACAGACTCTGACATTTATCTATTACTGTCACTGACAAGATGATGAAAGCACATCCGTTAGGAGAAGACAATTTTCACAAGTCAACATTTTTCATATAATTAATTTCAGTTTTTTTTTTTTCTTTTTCCTGGAGTGAACCATGCTGAATGACAATTCTGTCTGACCTCCACCTTCGTCTCCCTCCTCCAAGAATAAACTGACGGAACAATTTTTCTAGTGGCAACTTGCTGGAAGTCATTATCCATCCAGACACAGAGAGCAGCACACGAACACACACACACACACACACACACACACGCCATCAGACAAAGTAAACAGTGGCATAAATCTCACCATTAACCCCCGAACGCTCGCTCCAAGTGTGAGGTGATTACGACATTTCTCACTTCTGTGACTTTTTTATTCTACACAATGTGTGTGGACAGCAGCGCTACATTCTGTCCTGTTACTGTCCTGTGCACACACACACACACACACACACACACACACACACACACACACACAGTGGCTCAAGGACATCCACCATGATTAACAGTAGAATCATCTTTCTGAAAGTTACAAATGTTCCGGTGTTCACTTTGGATAATTATTTTTTTCTGCTCTTACAACCCATATTTATAATATATACATAAATAAAATCATATAAAAGACAAGGACATTATTATTATTCATCATTCATTCATTTTCTGAACCACTTCAGAAAATCCTAATCAGGGTTGCAGGGAGGCTGGCGCCCATCTCAGCCGAGAGAGCAGAGTACACCCTGGGCAGCTCACCAGGCCATCGCGGATTTATAATATTATTAATATTAATAATAATAATAATAATAATGATAATAATTATTATTATTATTATTACTATCACAGCTAACACTAGCTGAAAACAGGGTACACCCTGAAGAGACTACCGCAGGGCCAATACACACAAAATCACCCAGGGTCAATTTGGAACAGCCAGTCAGCCTACTGTGCATGTCACTGAACTTGGAAGGAAACTGGAGAAACCCCCAAGCACGGGATTCGAACTTGGGACCTTTTCACCGTGAGGCGGACGAGTCATACTGTGAGGCGCTATGCTACCATGCCACACTTTAATTTTATTTATTTGTTTGTTTGTTTGTATATACCATTCAAAAAAACCTTTTTGAAGCATATTGCAATCTTTTGACACATGGCACTCAAAAGAACAGCTTTGTACCCAATTGTTCCTAAATCACTCATCACTATCATTGTGAAGGAGGCAAAATTGTGCCTTTCCTCACTTTTATTTCCCTTCATGTTTTCTCTTTTTTAGTGGAAGAACTCAAAGAGCTGTCCACAGAGACTGAAGATATAAAGTGGATAGATATAAAGATAGAAAGGAAGAGAACAGAGAATCACCCTGCAAGTTTTCATCAAAAAGAAAGAACAAAAGGAAAAAAGAAAAAAAACCCAAAAACACCCCGACAAGGTTGGAGACTGTTGCTGCCTTCCTATTTCCTCCAGTGTATTTCATTAAGACAGAGAAGAAAAGCTTAGTGGCTGACAGCTTCTATTTATTGTTTCCACTAATAGCACTGCAGGCGTTGACGTGATGACTGGACCCCCATATCTCCCTAGAACACACCCATACACTCATCCTGTCACTATTATTCTTGTCCAATATCCCCTTAACTGTGAGCACACTTCTCAATACACATGTAGCTTCTTGGCTTAGTTGTCACATCCCTAGAAACTGAAAAGAAAGAAAAAAAAAACGAGATAGGAAAGACTGCTGAAGAAAGAAAGCATTGGTATTCATGGAGCTTCATCTGGTTTGGATCTCAGACACAGGAGACTACTGGTCTGACGTGAAGTAAGTTCCTGTTCTAACAGGAAGTCAGGGAGTCAAAATAAATTGGTGCAAACCACATTATGGGGATGAGGAAAAATGATAGCATGGTATTAAGTAGTAGAAAGGTTGAATATATCAGGAGATAAAAGAAAGTACGCAGTCCAGTGAGTCAGCTACAGTCTAATAATGAGCAATGATACACAGACGAGCATTTGCAGATACCTGACTATTAGATATACCTTCTGAACTTCTCATTCCAGACGTAGTGCTTTCTTTTCCTTTAAAACAACCTAAAATTTTAAAAGTGAGACTTCCCATTAGATTTTGGAGTGCGGCTAAGTTGACCTTAATGACTACTCTTAGGTAAGGGTAACATTCATGTTCTTGCTTGTCCAAAATTTGGGATTAGGGTCCTAGCGGGGAGGCTGGAGCTTACCTCAGGTAACTCTGAGTAAAGATGGGGTACATCCTGAGAAGCTTGCTAACAGGAATAACTCACACACAACCATGGTCGCTCACACTCACACCTAGGGGCAATTTGGAATAGCCGACTGTAGGAGGAAACCGGAGTACGCCGAGGAAACCCATGCAAGCATGGAAAAACATGCAAACTCCACACAGACATACCCAAAACTGGGAATCGAACCCAGGCCTTCTTCCTGGGTTCTGCAGGCCTATTCACTATGCCTCCGTGCCGCCTGTCTAGCTAAGTATTGTTGCTAAAACCTTTACGATGACCCTTTCATTCATTTTATAACATAATAGATATCTGCAGCATGATAATGGAGTGTGTAACAAAGTATGTGGATTTAAATTATTCCATGAACATGACAAATAGTTCAGTGGCCTTGTCTATGACCACATCAGTGCCAGCGCTCAAAACTAACCTTTTCCCACAAAATTTTGGCATGGCATTAACGTTTTTCCCATCTATCCATTATCTAGCTTGTCAATCAGGGTCATGAGGGAAACTAGAGCCAGCCAATCATAGCTGACTTCAGGTGTACATGCATACACAATTCATATAATATACATTTCCCAGCCAAAAAAAAGTCACACACTCTAATATTTTGTTGGACCACCTTTAGCCTTAATTAAAGAATATAATAACCATGGCACCTAAGAAGCATTGCAATATTTGCCATTGAACAGCCAATACACACAACCATTCACACACAAACCAACATGTAGGGGCAATTTGCTACAGCCAATTAGCCTAACATGCTTTTCTTGGACTGTGGGAGGAAGCCAGCGCACCCACAGGAAACCCATGCAAGAGTACATGCAAACTCCACTCAGAAACATCTTTGCTGAGCCCCGGAGTCTAACTCAGGATCTTCTTTTCTTGTGGTGAAGCAATCCTGCTAACAACTACACCACCATGGCTTCGCATGACATCAGATTATTTCCACCTCATCCATGGCAAACATTGCCTTAATGGACCTTGCTTTGTGCACTAGGGCTCCAAACCCTCATGCTGGAACATTTGGGAGCTTTTTAGTGAAATACATTTTTTAATGTTATAGCTTCCAACATTGTGAAAACAGTTTGGATAAAAATCACTAGGAGGAATCACTTCCCACTTCCCACCTTCCCTTTAAGCACCTCTGCTGTGCCAATTTTCTGTAAATAAAGCCAAGGGAGCCAATTCTTTAATCATATTAAAGACTGAGAAATTGCTGAGGTTGAAAAAGAATTGCTAGACTGCTTCAAACTGAATGGAAGGCAACAGTAACTCAAATACTGATTTACATAAATGGTAAGCATCAACAAAAGCATCTTGTAACATGTCAAACCCTGAGGCAGATAGGACTCTACAGCAGATAGCTCAGGTTTTTCTCCTGTCAGGCAAAACAGGAATCTGAGGCTTCAGTCTACTAATGGTAGGGTCAGAATTTATGCCTCGGTATCAAGAATCAATAAAAAAAAAAATCTGCCTAGTGTCAATAGTTTAGGCTGGTGGGGGTGGCATGTTGCTGTGGGGAATCTAAAAGAGCCCAAAAGAGCCCAAAAGAGTTCTCAAAACCCTTAAATTGCTTTCATGTTTTCTTAATGCACTTCATTCTTGTGTCTTACCCGAGTCCACATATAGTTGCTGAGCCTCGACCTGACCAACTGGAGCAATATTGTCATCAAGGATAAAGGCAGTCCAAAAATATTAGTGTGCAACATTTTTTTTTTGACCAGGCAGTGTATGATGGTGATTAAAAAAAGAAAAAACATAACAATGGGGGGCATATATGCAAATCGAACTGGTCTGCAAACTGGTCTGCACAAAATATGATGCATAATGGTTGCGTAATGGAAAAATGGTTGCAACATCGTGACCAATGGGATGTGGTAAAATGGAGATGCCAGAAATCTCGAATAAATGTTCTTAACAGCTTGCGGAAACCATGCCACGAAAAATTGCGGCTGTTCTGAAAGCCAGTGGGACCCTACACAATATAAGTATCATGTTCTTGTATTAGTACTGTATACTCACCACTGCCATAATAAGACTGTCATGTTGTTTTGGCCTACAACGTCAATGTGGACCTCAATCTAATATGAATCTTTCTGCATTATTACCTGACATATAGAACATGTTATTTGCCTCTGGCATTTCTAGGGTGCGCATAATATCATGTTGCATCCTACAAAGCCATGATTACATTCACTAACCCTCAAATCACATAGGCTCTGGATAGAACACAAAAGGAAGAAAGAAAAAAAAAATCCCGGAAGGCAAAAATGGCCAATGTTCAATCTTACATTCCCAGAAAGTCTTTTAGCCAATCCAAGAAACCATTTACAATACTCCATTTAACCAAGTTCTATCTACAAGATACTCATATTAATGTTTTATTCAACGCCCTTCATTGCTAATTGTGCATACGCAATCAAGTCTTTAATTATCATAGTAATTATGATTATATAATCCACTGACACCTAGAGAACAATTGTCAGCATGAGTACAGGTTGCTCTAATTGAATTAATTAATTGGGATACGTGGATTTAAATAGATTAATATGTTAAATTAAACTCAGTACCTCCAGGGAATTTGAGGAAAAATGTCCCCAGTGGGGACTCTGTATCAAAAGCATGATGTTCCTGTAGCGCCCTGCCATTTCTATTTCCTGTTAGAGATAAAAATATTCTAACAGACCTTTATTTTATTTAGTTATTTATTTATTTATTTTTGCCAAAGAGGATAATTTTTTCCATCACAATTAAATGAATATTCACATATAGAACAGCACATTGTTTGTTCATTGTTGTTTATATTTTGTCCTTTACTTTTAAGGAAATAAGCAATTAAACCACCCGAACAATTGTTAAATAAAATGAATGTATTTTAATATTCAACTTAATCTTACTGCTTGAAGATATGTTTTGCTTTGGGTATTTTAGAAGAGATAGCTGTGTTCTGCTTAAACAACTCATAATGGTTTATTGAGGGTGCCAATACAATACATTGCAGTAAAATGGGAATTGGTGGCTCAGTGGTTAAGGCTCTGGGTTACTGGTCAGAAGGTTGGGGGTTCAAGCCCCAGTTCCACCAATCTGGCACTGTTGGGCCCATGAGCAAGGCCCTTAACCCTCATCTGCTCAGTTGAATAAATGAGAATAACTGTAGGCTGCTCAGGATAATGGCATCTGCCAAATGTTTAAACGCAAATTGTCTATTCATTATGTGTGAACATACTAAATGTATTGCACATTAAATCATTCTAACTTAATGTCAGATGGCAGGGTTTAAAGGATGACTCTCTAAAAGAATAAGAAAATATCAACATGGGATGAATACAGATTAAAAACCTACTAATAGACAGTATCACAAGGACTTTGTGACCACTGTATTTATTCAATCAATACAGAGGACAATGTGTAATCCCACCCAAGTACGTTTGGTAATGGAAATAATATTGTGGATTTGTTAGAGTGTCACAAACTGAGACTGAATGAACTGATGCCTTTTTTCCTTATCTATTTCTTAATGGGAGGCCAATGGAAAAGGAAATCATCTGCAGCCAAAAAAAAAAAAGTCATCATACTGCCAACAACTGACCTTCAATCTGAGATGTTCTGGGGAAAAAAAAAAAAACTCTGTCACATTCTCACCTTTCCTCTGCTCTCACTATTTTTGGATTTTGCAAGTCACCACAGAAGAAAATTGAAAAATGACACATTGGAGCACACACACAAATACACATATATATATATATATATATATATATATATATATATATATATATGGGATTGTGGTTCTATTTTCTGTACCTATAGACAAAGAATATACATTATTATCATAAATAAACTTTAAATATAAAGTTTTTTAAACCTTTTTGTTTTTATTTCTGCAAACTTAATGATGTTGATGCAGCTGGAACTGGCCACACAGTCATAGGTATATAAAGAGTACAGCGGGTGCCTCAGAACACAGCCCTGGGGGGCTCCAGTGCTGAGGGTGAGTGAGGGTGAGACATGGTTGCCCAACCGTACCGCCTGTGGTCTGTCTGTCAGGAAGTTGGAGATCCAGTGACACAGGGATGGGCTGAGGCCCAGGATCTCCAACTTAGTGGTAAGTATGGAGGGGATTATGGTGTTAAACGCTGAGCTGTAGTCAACAAACAACATTTTCACATAATTCCCCTTTCTGGTGTCCAGACGGCTCAGGGCTGTATGATGGAGGTGTGCGATGGCATCCTCACTAGATCGGTTGGGATGGTACGCAAACTGTAGCGGGTCCAGGGTGGCCAGTAGG
This sequence comes from Neosilurus mollespiculum, assembly GCA_030014195.1. Taxonomy (NCBI): domain Eukaryota; kingdom Metazoa; phylum Chordata; class Actinopteri; order Siluriformes; family Plotosidae; genus Neosilurus; species Neosilurus mollespiculum. Next base: position 5,075,838 of record JAQMYF010000023.1, on the reverse strand, counting down.
GAAGAAGTGATGAAGTCTCTAACTACCCCTTCGAAGCACTATCATAGTGAACACTGGAGCAAGCTGGTTGGCACAGGTCTTCAGGACCCGACCATTGATGCTATCTGGTCCTGCTGCCTTCTTCGTATTCACTTTTCTGAATGCCTTTCCCACATCGTGTTCCGAGATGATGAATGAGTTAGCCTCTCCGGTATGCTCCAGAAGTGTGCTGCCCATAGCGATGTTAGCACTGCTAACGCTGTTAGCGCTGTGAGCATAAAAGGGGTTTGCTCATCTGCCAGAGAAGCGTCTGCATTCACCGATCTGGAAGATGGTGTTTTGTAATCCGTCATATTCCTTAGTCTCTGTCACAGACTCCTAGAGCCACTCTGTTGGAATTGTGACTCAAATTTCTTTCCATAGCGCTGCTTCGCCTCCTTCACCACTCTGCACAAATTGTAGGATGCAGTCTTGTACTCATCCATGTTTCCACTGGCGAGCCCCGTGTTATACGCAGCGGAATGGGATCTCAGAGCGTATCAGAGGATTTATCCACCCACAGCTTCTGATTAGGAAACTTTCTGATGACAGTCTTCTCAACTGTGTCATCCACTAGTTTCCCAATAAATCCCACAACCGCTTCCGTAAACATGTTGATGTTATCAGAGCTGCGCCGGAACATGTCTGCGTCAGAGCGTCCTGCAGATCAGCCACCGATTGGTCTGTCCAGTGTGGCACCTCCCTTCGAGCCGGAACTTCCTGCTTGAGACTTTGTTTATATTTTGGCAAGACGAAGATGGCGGCGTGGTCGGAATTTCCAAACGGAGGGCAAGATCATGCCTTGTAGCTGTCTTTCACTGTTGTGTAACAGGGGTCCAGTGTCCTTTCATTCCTGCTGGGGCAGCTGATGTGCTGATAAAAGTTTGGAGCTGCGTGTTTGAAGTTGGCACTGTAAAAATCCCCTGCTACATTAAGTGTAGCGTCCCGGTGCTGAATTTGGTGCTGTGTGAGTGCTTCATGCAGCTCGCATAAAGCAGTGTCCATGTATGCCTGATATAAACGGCGCTGATTATGACCAATGTAAACTCCTAAGGAAGATTAAAAGGATGACAGTTGATGGTCAATAGTTCCAGGTTGGGTATGCAGGAGCGAGTGAGAGGAACAATGCTCGTGCTATTGCACCAGCTACTGTTCACCACTGAACACACACTGCATCCCCTTGACTTTCCCGTAGTTTTATACCTTTTTCAGGGAACCCACACTCATCCACCCAATATACATACTGAGTCATCGCTTGTGGATCAAAATTGTGAATCATAAAGTTAACATTAAGGGCGGCACGGTGGCGCAGTGGTTAGCAAGTCCGCCTCACAGCAAGAAGGTCCTGAGTTCGATTCCCAGCTCGGGCGTTTCTGTGTGGAGTTTGCATGTTCTCCCTGTGCTTGCGTGG
>JAQMYF010000023.1:5021004-5026290 GCA_030014195.1 Neosilurus mollespiculum | reverse complement strand
GCAGTTGGGGGTTAGGTGCCTTGCTCAAGGGCACTTCAGCCATGAATGTGAAGGAAGGGAAGGTGCAGCTCACTCCCCCACCGTCACACATTTTTCCTGCTGGTTTGGGAATGGAACCAGTGAATTTTCGGTCCCAAAACCGCATGTCTAACCATTAGGCCACTGCCGCCACCAGGCCTAAACTTTTTTTTTTTTTAACATTTTCGGAAAGGAAGATTTTTTTGGATGTGTGGTATTACAGCAGGTTCAGCAGGGGGTGCTGCTGTGTACGTTCTGTTTTTGGCTTCCCCCATGGGCTTGGTAGAGGTTTGCGCTCTTTGAGTGCACTTGTTAAAAAAAGTAAGAAATATAGTACAGCTAAAATTCTGCCTAAATACAAACATTCTTCATGAAATTACCTCCCAGGAAACATCAAGGAAGAGGCCAAGGACAGCTCTTAATATGCACCACCACGCTTCACTGTTTCAGGGTGAAACAATCTCAATGCTACCCAATACAAATGCTCTTTAAAATATATTAGACTCTTTCCACGGGATGTAAGCATGCCTCAAACGTGTCTATGTTTTATTCACCTATTCTTCTTAAGTTCTTCAATGTTAAGCTGTGCTTTAAGAGTGTGGCCATGGAGGTATAAAGGCACTGGTGCTCTTAACTCAGGCAGTCAGTAGATGTATTTCTGATAAGAAATAATCTCTTCTGGGCTGTTCATGCAGCTGATTTGTAGTCCACATATATGAATAAACAACCAAAACCAAGATGAGGACGTTTCTTTTGTTTGTATTAGATCAGACTTCAAAAAAGAAAGAATCCCAAGGTCTCAAGGACACTCAAGTTCAAACATAATAGTTTCATTTAAAGGTTCATATATGGTTTCCATAGTAACCCTTATTACTAATTTTCAACGGCAGTGATGAGTGATGAGCTAAGCGCTTTCCATGTGTTTGCAACATTACATCTTTAATCCTTAACTTACTTATTATGAGCAAATTACAGTAATCATCTACGAATACACTGCCAAATACTAATAATCTCACGTTAATGTGACCTTATTGTGTCACTTTTTTCCTGATTCTGAAATGTGTCATGCTCAGAAATCTTTATCCTGAGCAGATACACACAGAATCCAGAGTCTAGCTGTTGAATTAATCTGCCACCTTTACAGAAATGTTGATTTAATGGTTTTGTTTTGTGAAATAAGAAAGAAATTGTAAGTTTGTAACTGGGGCTCCCTAAAGATTTCACGGTTAACACTTCCTGACGCTGGTGCTCAGTGTCTTGTCAATTACTTCCTGTGTGTATGCCTCTTCAAAGATAAATCTGTTCATCTTTGTTTAACTCCAGGCACCTTCTTTTTTCAAATCTAACCACTTCCTTCTTTCACATTTAACAACTTCCTTTCCTCAAATCCAATCATGTCCTTCCTTCGAATCCAACCACTTCCTTTATAAAAACCAAACTACTTATGACTTATTTAAATCCAATCACTTATTTATTCAAATCCAACCACTTCCTGCTTTCAAATTTAACCACTTCCTTTCCTCAAATCCAATCATGTCCTTCTTTTCAATCCAACCACTTCCTGCTTTAAAGTCCAACCACTTCCTTTCTTCAAATCCAATCATGTCCTCCTTTTAAATCCAATCACTTATTTCTTTGAACCCAACCACTTCCTTATTTTAAATCTTCAAATCCAATCATGTCCTTCCTTTCAATCCAACCACTTCCTGCTTTCAAGTCCAACCACTTCCTGCTTTCAGATTCAACCACTTCCTAAATGACTTCAAACTGTTCTACTCTTCTCTGAAAAAGGTCTCTAGTAGGATTGGTTTTGAAATATGTGCTGATTTCACTAAATTTCTGTTTTTCTAATCAATGGTCTTTTATTACATATCTATTGCTCCCATTTCATTACAATCAGAATTGGATTTTTTTTTTCTTAAAATCCCCTTGTCTTTCTGTTGTTTTCTTCTTGATTTGTTTTCTGTAATTTTCATCCTCTACAAGAAATTGTATGTATGTTCCCTATGTGTTTTAAATGTTTAATAAAAAAGTATTTAAAAAAAGAAAAAATAAACCACTTCCTTCCTTCAAATTCAACCACTTGCTTTATTAAAATCAAATTACTTATTACTTATTTAAATCCAATAACCTCACTTATTTCTTTCAAATCCAGTCACTTCTTTTCTTCCCCATTCCTTCTTTTTTATTCAAATTCATCACTTTGAAGTTCTTTTCTTCCCTTCTTCAAATTGGATCTCTTCTTTCCTTTAAATCCAATCTCTTTCTTTTTTTATTTAAATGTGATCTTTCCCCTTAAACTGAATCCATCTTTTCTTCTTAACATCTTTTGTTCCTAATTTCCTCCCTTCGTTTTGCCCTTCCTTCAGATTTAATCTTCCTTCCTTCAAATCTGATCTCTTGCTTCTAATAAATCTGTCTTATGTGAGGTGTTTATATAAAGCAGCGCCCATCTGCGAAGGTCCAAAGGCCAGGAAATCCACCTCCTCCATTCTTTCATCACTGTGAATAAAGCGAGTACAGAAGCAGAGAGATGAGGGTGGGGGTAGGGGTGTGGGTGGTCTTTGGCATAATTACTAAAGATCCTAAATATTGTTTACATTAAAGGAGCTTTAAATAGTCTGGGGTTTTCCCTCTGGACCTACAGCATTTAAGTAACAACTGCTTATGAATATGGATATTTAAAATATATATATAAATATATTATGTATATATAAAGTTTCCACATATTTAAACGCCATTTATCTTGAACTTTTATTTCACTTTATACGTTAATACTTCTGTACTGAACTGGCATTTTCAAATTTATTCTGATCATTTGTTTAGTTTTTAGAATTTTTTATGAACTTTATGTTTATTTTTATGAATATGAATACTCTTGCTATCTAACTGTGTTATAATCTACTGGACTGCTGTTATACCATGAATTTTCCTTTTGGATGAATGAAACGGTTCTCTCTCTCTTTTTCTTTCCATCCTTCCATCCATCCATCTATCCCCATGTTTAAAAACGATCTATCTTGGCCCTGCCACAGACTTCCATTCTATTTAAAGTGTAATTCCGCATCTTGCCCAAAATTACCTGGGCTTGCCTCCAGCTCCCCCGAGTCCCTGATAGGTAAACTGTACAGATATTGGATGGATGGAGGGATATATGGATGGATGGGATCCACCCATCATCAACAATCAACCCATTTTTAATATATCTGTAACTATTTTCCCTCAAAAATCAAATCTCGTCACCCCATAAAACCTTCCTTTCTTGCTTGTTTCCTTCAGATCTTTAACACTTTTCCCCTCTTTCCCATCTGCTCATTTCCTTCATTTCATTCTGATCCTTTGCTCCCACCCTCCCTTGCTTTCTTTCAATGATTCTGATCCCTTTCTTCCTTCCCTCATACATAAAATCAAACTGTCTTTTAAATACAGGTTTAACATCTGCAATACTGGTTTCCTTCCTCCCTTCTTACTTATTCTCTCCATTTCTTGAACTCTGATTTCTTCCGTCCTTCCTTCATATTTAATCTCTTCATTTCCTCGATTCTGATTTCCTCCTTCTGTCCTTGAAATATAATCCATTCATTCCTTAATTTATCATCCCTTCCTTTCTTCCTTCCTAAAATCTGATCGCTCAATTTTTTTTTCACTTCTGACCTCTTCCTTCCTTTCTTTCTTCCTAATCTTCTTACATTTAATTGTTTACTTATTTATTACTTACTTCACTGTCCCTTTTCCCTTTCCTTCCTTCCTTCATGCCTTGAATGAGGCTTTCAGATATCAAGCATTCTCCTTCATTCGTTTCTTCCTTCCTTCCTTCCTTCCCTGCTTCCTTCCTTCCTTCATTCCCTGCTTCCTTCCTTCATTCCCTGCTTCCTTCCTTCATTCCTTCCTTCCTTCATTCCCTGTTTCCTTCCTTCCTTCCATCCTCCCTTCCTTCCTTCGTTCCCTGCTTCCTTTCTTTTTCTTTCTTTCTTTCTTTCTTTCTTTCTTTCTTCCTTCCTTCGTTCCCTGCTTCCTCCCTTCCTTCCTTCGTTCCCTGCTTCCTTTCTTTTTCTTACTTTCTTTCTTTCTTCCTTCCTTCGTTCCCTTCTTCCTTCATTCCTTCCTCCGTTCCCTGCTTCCTTCATTCCTTTCTTCGTTCCCTGCTTCCTTTCTTTTTCTTTCTTTCTTTCTTTCTTTGTTTCTTTCTTCCTGCCTTCGTTCCCTGCTTCCTTCATTCCTTCCTTTGTTCCCTGCTTCCTTTCTTTTTCTTTCTTTCTTTCTTCCTTCCTTCGTTCCCTGCTTCCTTCATTCCTTCCTTCGTTCCCTGCTTCCTTTCTTTTTCTTTTTTTCTTTATTTCTTTCTTTCTTTCTTCCTTCCTTCATTCCCTGCTTCCTTCATCCCTTCCTTTGTTCCCTGCTTCCTTTCTTTTTCTTTCTTTCTTTCTTACATCCTTTCCTCTACTCCTTCAAATCTGACAACTGTAATTAACATATGATAAATGTGTATACATACAAAACATATGAAAAAAGCTAAACTGCCTTTTCCTACTGGAGTCATGGGGAGGCTGGAGCCTACTTCAGCCCACTCTGGGTGAAGGCAGGGTACACATGCACATGAACCGCTTCCCAGCTTGCCTTTCCAGGGAGGGCAACACACACATACAGCCGTATTGAATTCATTTATTTCTTTATCCTTCAATTCATACTTTATTTTTAATGTAATTCTTTATATTTTAATCAGCCATTTCTCTGATTAAATAATAATCAGCAGACAGACTTCAGAAAAGAGCTCTTGTGTTGTCTACTATGCAGTATTGCTTTCCTCCGCGAGAAAAAATATATTAATAAGTGCAAGTCTGGCTGGCACCTTCTTGTGAATACAAAGCACGAAATCAACACTCCAGGCCGATCTTATTCTCCTGAAATGGCCCAATCTTTTGCAGTCCACTGGACAGGATGTATAGCAAGACTGAGCGAGTGTGAAAATTCCCAATATGACCAAAGAATGTGCTTTATACTCACATCACCTGTATTGGTCTCCTGAAATTACTGTAATAAGTGGATTCAGAGCCCTTTTGATCATCACAGTGCATAAGGTACAGACATGAAGCGTTCTTTTTACAGCACTGTCACTCCTGGCAAAATGAGCAGCACCGATATAGAACATAGCATAGCAACCATCAAGTCAAGAGTGAACAGAAAATGATCATGTCGAGGCTGATTGCTGTCTCAGTAGATAGATAGATAGATAGATACATACATACATACCCACACACACACACACAC
>JAQMYF010000023.1:5008504-5018504 GCA_030014195.1 Neosilurus mollespiculum | reverse complement strand
ATAAATTCCACTTAAAGAGAACCAACCAAACAGAATTAAATATATGATCAAAATGATCAAAATAATATTCACTCTACTGTAAGTCTGTGTGCCATTTTAATGTTTTTACATTTATTTATTTTTAGTATTTTTTTCTCTTTTTTAATGATTCGAACTGTTAAATGGGGCGCAGTGGTGAAAGCCAGTGATTAGTGCGATTTAAGGACTTGTCCATGCCAGTAGCTATTCTCGCTTGCTGTGAGAACACCCCATCTGTGGCAGGAAGGCGAGAACAGGATGGTAATTCCTTAATACATGACAAATGTTTCTTACTTAAAAGAGAAAAAGTAAAAGTAAAAATGTAATGATGAATAGTCTTACTTTTACATAAAAGTGAACATACTGATGAAATGTATTTTTTTGAAAGAGAATGAATCAAGGCAAGTATACGGTGCACAATACGCAAGTGTGTTCCAGATACACCCCAGGAAATGCAAACAATAGTACAATTTTTTTACTAATCTTCAGACACCGCCATAGTAGAAAACATATGCATGTTTAACAAACAACAAATAAATGAAGTAAAACAAAACAGGTGAGCGCCATAAATGGAAAATTGGCAGGGATATGAACAGAACATAAATAAAGGATAAGCCCATGAAAAAGAAAGTATGTTTTTGGATCAAGAATCACAGTTGAAACATATGCTATATGATATTTGGCATGACAAATGCGTTTTTTTTTTCCCCCTTTGATTTTCCTCCCGAATTTAGTCGTAGCCAATTCCGCGATCAAGCATGCTTCCCTATCACATAACACCACCACCAACTAGGGAGGGCTGGAAGCAAGCACGTACTGCCTTTGAGACACACAAAGCTTTCCGCATACATTGTTTTGAGCTGCTGTGCATCCATATTCTGGGGCAATGCAACACACTCGGGGGGTAAAGCGATACCTTTTAAAGTGAACTTTAACAAAACTGATAAAGTAAAGCAAAGACAATGGGAAAGAAAAGTTAGCTAGCAGGCTGCTAATCTTTATGTCTGAATTTCGTTGATTGATTTCAGTTCTGGGAGGTGGAGCTTTATGTGCATGAGTGTGGATAAGAAAGCGAGGTCTAGGAGGTTCCGGCTAATTCAGTGCAATTTTCTTTATTGAACTACAAAAAAAGAAAAAAGAAAAAAGAAATTAACATTTTCAGTACTGTGTAAAAATGAATTAAGGTATCAACAAGAACTCTCTTTATAGCATCTTCCAAAAACCTATTATTGCTCTCAGAAGAAAAGAAAAAAATTGAGAATGATCATAACTGGGAATGTGTGTGAATCATTTCAGAGTGGAGTGGGAGTAGGACGAGGTTACGCAGCACATCCACCCACACTCAAACCACTTTTTTTTTTTTTTGGTCATTGTTGTGTTGTTTTTGTTTTGTTTTTTTTGGTCATTTTTTTCTTCAGAACTTGATGTTTTTGAGGCTTGCTTTGTTATATATCCACAAGATCAAGGGCTCATAAACCCACTGTGTATTTAAAAAAACATCAAGTTACATCCTTAACCCCTATTTCAGTGTGATTCATTTTACGTGGGGCAATAAAGCACTGGGTATTTCCATATTAGGGCGAAGGTAAGGTACACCCTGTACAGCTTCATCTTCCAACACAAGGCAACACAGACACACAACCATTCACACTCAAACTAGGGGACAATCTGAAACAGCAAATTAGCCTAATGTATACGCCTTTGGATGGTGGGAGGATACCGACGCACCCAGAGGAAACCCACAGCAAAGCACAGGGAGAGCATTCAAACTCCACACAGAAATGCCCTCATGGGGCTCATACCCAGGACATTCTCGGTGTGAGGCGGACATGCTCATCACTACTTCACCCTGCTGCCTAAGGATATATTAGATGCTGATAATATATTTAAATTATCCAATCAAAAATTAAAAGTGGCTCAAACATGAAAATTATGTGTAATATAAGTTATATATTCATATTTTAAAGATTTTCTTCATACTTTGAAGCCAAGCCCTCATGTGTTGCTTTTATTCCACTCAAATCAATACATTATTTATTATAATCCAATATTACGTCATCTGAGGCAAAACCACCTCAGTGATATACTTTATTACACTTTGATGATTCCATATACATAAGTCTATAAGTGTGTAAAAGTATTCAGAGTACATTAAGTTAACAAAGAACTTAAAGAAACGTCACAGATCTGCACTATAACCTCTGAATTAACCTCGAGTAGAATAAAAGATTACAAACAATACCGAATCTTCTCGAGAGACTGATGGACACATCTGAACTCCAGCAAAAAGACAGATAAGATCTGATAAAAAGCACACCATATTGTAAATTTATCTATGAAAGAATTCTGTATTATAGTCTGAACTCTTTGTACGTACAAATGTTTTATACTAATTATGCTCAGCTTCACTTGAATTCCTCTGTATTCCCAGATGAGGCGTTTGTATGTGACTTTCAAAAGTAATGCCTGAACCACAGGTACAGAAAGAGTTAGTGCTATTCTGAGTTCTTAAAACCCAACAAATTAGGTTGTCTGGAAATGGAAAGTGGAAAAAAAAAAGAAAGAAAGAAAAAAAGAAGGTTTAAAAATTGCACTTCTCAAGCCAGAATTTTATTTCCACTCAGTTCATTAGAACTTTTCAAAATTCATGACCTAAAATAGTCTTGAACCTGAATAACTCTCCTAAGTAATGCTAAAGGGCTTCACTAACAAGATGTCCACACTGCACTGTGACAAAGTTATAAAAAAAAAAAAAATACAAAAGATAAGGGAGTCAGGATTTTATCTTGAGTAGCATGCCACATATAATAATAACAATAATAATAGTATTATTATTTTTTTTTTTCTGCCGAACGGCTTAATTCTATCAGAGTCTTGAGAAGGCTTAAGCCTATCTCAGCCGACTCTGGGCGAATTTATTAGCATAATATATAAAACATTTCTTTAAAATTCCTTTATCTTTATCTTTTATGAGTAAGGCTTGGCACAATATTTAAGGGCATCTGGGCGACTATCCTTATTCTCCTGCCCTGTATGATAATGTTGATAGATGCTAGAGAAAATTGCGCCATAGCTCTTCTAAAAATGGGTTTATTTACATAAAGTCCAGGTGGTTGGGTTGCAAAACTCAATTTTTCTAGCTTTTGGTGCTCCTGTGGGGCCACTTCCCAAAATTTGTGTCTGTGGAAAAGTAAACACACGGCCACTTGTTCTGCTGGAAGTTATCCAGTTCCGCTCGGTACGAACTCCTGTTCCTGGGACACTTTTTTCTTGTTTTAACATTTTTCTGGACAAAAACTTGTCACACCTGCCTGCAATTTCCTGTCATCTGTATTCGTTAAAAAGGACACGAGGTAGACGAACATCAAGATCTGACATTCATTTTGCCAAAAAAAACCCTGAAGTATTTTTACATTCATGCTCTAAAAGCTCTGGACAGAACTGACTCCTCAGCTCCGGATAATTTATTACGCAGATAGTCCTGTCAAGGCACTTGTGGTAAATTAGAGTCACGGAGGGCCCTCTGAGTCACAGGTACTTACGAGATAAGTATCAACCCAAGCAAACAAACGTGTGTCGTCCAGATGCGGTATCAGGGATGATATATGGGGCAGTGATTGCCAAGCTGCATAGATGCAGGCGAAATTTAGCCGAGAGTAGAGATGTTTGTGTTGGGATACAAGTAGTAGCTCAGGACACAAGGTGTGACACTGCAACCAAACATGACATGGAATACAGACCTCATACACAAACAGAGAACACAAACAGAGGTAAAATACTCTATAGTGTGTTATAGTTTAGCATTATCTGTACATCAACAAAATATTTTATTTGTTAGCCCACACCCCCACATGCACCCCACTCCCACCACATTTTCCACCTAATTTCGTCACTAGCTAATCCCCACTCACAAGCTCTCTTTCATCTCTCTCTTTGATCATGACAGCAACCAACTGGGGAAGGTTAAGCTAATGCATGCATAGAGTCATACAGTTTTATTGTACAGTCTTACAGTCGGAAGGAAACCTTGTCACCCTCTTCAGCATACATGCACTCACAGACTCCCGTGATTGGCAAATGAGCATTTCAAATAAATAAATACAGAAATTAATTAATTAGTAAACACATTAAGCCCTGCAGTGGCCTGGAGAGCTGTTCAGGGTGTACCCCGCCTTGGCCCAGAGTCGGCTGGGATGGGCACCATCCTCCCCGTGACCCTAATTGGGATTAATTGGCATAGAAAATAAATGAATGACTGAATGAATAAATACATTAAATACACTTAAGGAAGTGGGAAAAATGGATGGATGGATGAATGGGCAAATAGATGGATGGATGGTTGAATAAACGGATGGGCAGATGGCGGGATGTATGGAAATATATGCATATGCAGATAGAGTGATGAACAGATGGAGGGATTGATGGATCATGGGATGGAAGGATAAATGGATGGAAATGTATGCATGAATGGATAGAGTGATGAACAGATAGAGGGATTGATGGATCATGGGAAGGATGGATATATGGATGGAAATGTATGCATGAATGGATGGAGTAATTAACAGATGGAGAGAATGATGGATCATGCAATGGACAGATAGATGGATGGAAATGTATGCATGAATGGATAGAGTGATGAACAGATGGAGGTATTGATGGACAATGGGATGGATGGACAGATGGATGGAAATGGATGGAAATGTATGCATGGATGGAGTGATGAACAGATGGAGGGATTGATGGATCATGGGATGGATGGATAGCTGGATATAAATGTATGCATGAATGGATGGAGTGATGAACAGATAGAGGGATTGATGGATCATTGGATGGATGAATAGATGGATGGAAATGTTTGCATGGATGGATGGAGTGATGAACAGATTGAGGGATTGATGGATCATTGGATGGATGAATAGATGGATGGAAATGTATGCATGAATGGATGGAGTGATGATCAGATGGAGGGATTGATGGACAATGGGATGGATGGACAGATGGATGGAAATGGATGGATGGATGGAAATGTATGCATGAATGGATGGAGTGATGAACAGATGGAGGGATTGATGGATCATTGGATTGATGGATTGATCGATGGAAATGTATGCATGAATGGAGGGAGTGATGAACAGATGGAGGAATAGATGGATGATGGGATGGAGGGATAAACAGTGGTTAATTATCCCAAAAGGGGGGGGGGGGGTAGGGGGATTAGTTGGTACTGCAGCCAAACACATTAGTACAAAAGAAAGGTGTTGTGTACATATAATAAACAGACCTCAGTATTATTATTCTTTTTCCTTTTTATTCTCCATTCATTATTCATTTGTTCAAATATTTAACTACGTTCAGTTTTGCTTTCAAGAGGTCGCACAGGCTTTAAATGCAAATTCCGGTTTATTAAAATATCAAAGCAACCAGCCAGTGAATAAAACAATCTTAAATAGAGTACACTAGGCAAGGGCAAACTCATAAACTATACAGAACAGAGCCAAATGCAGGAAATTGGACAAAGGGTTCAGCCTTGTCATTGAAAAACAGCAAGGATTCACACGGAAGAGGAGACCAGCCGTGTTATTTAAAGGGACCAGTGGGAACAGTTGTGGGCATGATTAATAATCTGGGGTGAAGAAACAGGATAGATGTTATGTGTAATAGGGTTCCTGGTTTATTAGCTGGCTAAGGATCTTGGGAAATGAAGTTTGTGCTTTTAAGTAATGCCAACAGTAATATTACATCCATTTCTAATTAAACCGAAAAATTCTAAGTATATGAAATTTAAAATATATATATTATTAATAATATAGTATTGATAAAATGTAGTACATATATATGATTACTTTACTGTGTTTTCTTTTTGTAATGTATCATTCATTTATTCATTTTCTGAACCGCTTTATCCTAATTAGGGTCGCAGGACGTGGGGTACACCCTGAACAGCGTACAAAACCATTGCAGGGCCAACACACATACAACCATTTACACTCACTCTCAAACCTAGGGGTGATCTGGAACAGCAAATTAGCCTACTGTGCATGTTTTTGGACTGTGGGAGGAAACCGGAGTACCCGGAGGAAACCCAGAGAGAACATGAAAACTCCACACACAAACGCCCCGAGCCGGGAAATCAAACCCGGGACCTTCTTGCTGTGAGGCGGACAGGCTGACCACTGGAATTTATTTATATTTACTTATTATTATTATTATATAAATTATTTTAATGTTTTACTAACAAAATGTTTTTTTTTGTAACACATTTAATATATTTTTTTATATAGACAAAATAAAAGCTGAATCATAACTTAATTTAGAATTATTTAATTTTCAAATTAAATTACATACATTTGCTAAGAAATTGGCTAATAATTTGGCCCCAGACAAATGTAACTGTATTTTTTTTTTCTCATTAATGAGATAAATTACAATAGTAATTTTGACCGATTTTTTATTAAAAAAAAAAAAAAAAAAAAAAAAGATCTCAATATAAATTAATAAATAAATGCATACATAAATAAATACATAAATACATAAAGACGATCTTAGTTACCATTTTCGCCCACAGACACAAGAATCGCTTAAATAGTACACATAAGTATACACAGCAGACAATGCATGCGTAACTAAATGTATATTGTATGATTGAGGTAAATAGAACACGGTTTCTAAAACATTTATACCTCGAGTGTGGACTCTATTTAAAAATGCATACAATTCCAGCAGTGAGAGCGGCGGTTCTGACAGCTGTAGCTGACATGCTGAGCCGACTTCTCTTTCTTGCTCTCACAAAGCTGCTGGGGAGCAAATGGACGTGCCAGGCAAACAAATACCTCCTCTGTTTTCTCAAAAAAAAAAAAACCAAAAAACAATAAAGTATTGGCACCCATGGCTTTGTTCGGTTGCAGGCAAACAACTTCTCTGTTTCTCATGATCGATAGTTCACTCTGGGAGGTAGACAAGTCAGACCACCACACATAACAGAAAATAAAAGAAATATGAGCCTTTGTTGTTGTTTTTTAAGTAAAGTGCAGTATTTTGAGTAGTAATTAGCTAATCAGGCTGATAAATGCACAAAGAAGAATTGATTATTCACCGGCTTGTACATGGTACTGAATATACAATGAAAGCAAATGCTCCTTGAATGTGAGCAGCCGAGTGACACCAAACATCCCTGGTGCTTTAAAAACATCTCTAAAATGCTGCAGTGCGACTGATGGATGCACCAAAAAATGCCAGAGGAAGTCAAAGAGTGGCTGAATGGACCAATCTGTGTCAGCGAATCTTTAAATACTTTATACATTTCTTACATATTTATATGTCTAGCAAAGATGCACCGAGGGCAGCACAGGGGCGTAGTGGTTAGAGCTCTCACTTCACAGCAAGAAAATCGTGGGTTCATGCTCTGTGGTCAGCAAGAGTGTTTTTGTGTGGAGTTCGCATTATCTTCAGTTTTCTCCAGGCATTCCGGTTTCCTCCTACAATCCCAAGACATGCACATTAGGCTAAATGTCAGTTCTCAATTGCCCCTAGGTGTGAATGTGAGTGTGAATGGATGTTTGTCCTCAGGAACAGGTTCTGGAGGAGGCTCGGAATCTGGTCAGGTAAAAACATACAACTATGAATGAAACACCAACTATGAATCGGCCCAATGCATCATGGGTGCCAAATGGAATAATAATAATAATAATAATAATAATAATAAAGATGTATTCACTGAATTTTCTTGGTTGATACAGAACTTTACATCTATACAATATACTGTATTGTGACACAGTGGCATAGTAGTTAGGACATCAGTCTCACAGCAAGAAGATCCCGGGTTCAAGTCTCGAGCCCGAGTGTGGGGTGTGCATGTTCTCCCCGTGTTACTTCGGTTTCCTCCTGGTTCTTTGGTTTTCTCCCACAGTCCAAAGGAATAAGGCCAGTGAGCTGTTCCAAATTACTAGGATTTGAATGGCCGTGTGTGCACGGTGGCCCTGCACTGGACTGGTGAGCTGTTGCCTTTGCCCACAGTTGGCGGAGATAGGCTACAACCTGCCTGTGACCCTGGTACTAGTAAGCAGTTTAGCAAATAAACAAATATATATGTGCCTCGATGTTTCGATAGATTAAAATACCTTGCAAACTCCCATGCAATGTTTTACAGACCCTGATGGTCATGGCAGCCAATGTCCAGTTCTGTTGGTTGTCAAGTGTTACAACGTCGTAATTCTCATATTCCTAACACTATTTTTTTTTTTTTTGGGAAGAAAACATACTCATTTTTCTAAAGCACTTAAAATGCAGACATTCTCATATCTCCTACTCTTTCTGAATGTAACTATTTTCGACATGTTAGCTGGGAGCAGGTGCAGTCTGTGTGTGTGTGTGTGTGTGTGTGTGTGTGTGTGTGTAGGATGCATGAATGAAAAGTGATTTAGGACAAAATCAGCTCATAAAACCTGCTGATATCTGACATTCAGCTGCTTTTCACGGAGAAAAACAGGCGGTTTCCATGACTGGCTGATCAATCGGTGCATCTCTAATGTATAAGAGTATAGATTTCACCCTACATTCTGCAAAGTAATAGACAGCTGTCCATTTTTTGCATACATGCATGACACGAAGTCGCGATTTCATCAATACAGCCAAACAAAATAACAGTAGCTGTACAAGCGACTGGTCTGAATTTCTCTCCGCCGTGTAAATTACACATGACGCACTAAAGTAACAAACCCAAACGATTGGGTAGAATATATTATTAGACTGATACTATAGTATGTGTGGCCGAGCTATGTGCCCGTGTTAGAAGCTAATGGAGTCTGATAAGGTTCTAAATGCTTTGGGATGTGGGCTGTAGTAAGCAAGTAAGTTTAATTATTAAGAAACCTGTACAGTTGGCTTTTTCTGTTTGTAAAGAATTAAAAAGTGCATGGAAGTGTTTAATGAAGGACCTAATTAGATGAAGCCTTTCAGTGAAGTGCTGGTGTATATTATGTTAAACAGTGAGCCTGGAATAGGAACTCAGAATACTTTTTCCTCTCTCTAAATTTAGAATATTAAATGTGAAATTATGCATTTTATAGAAGTGTTTAAAAAGGATGTAGCCTTGCTACCTTAATGAGATCCACACTACAACTCAAACTCACCATAGATATTCCATATCAACATGTAGCATTAGCACAAATGGGTATCATGTAAAGAGGAGAAAATAAACTTAAACTTCCAACAGCTTGGTGTTCAATCAGTGTCAGTACAGACTGGGTTACTGTCACCAGATAACGCAGACAGCCATGTTAACTTATTACTGACGCATATTAACATGGGTCTAGCCGTGCTTTTGGGAGAGAGAGGATGTTTGTTAGAATCATTTTAAATATAACATCAGAACCTGCAGAGGACTTTTTTTTTTTTTTTAATGCTTTTTATTCTAATAACCATGAAAATAGGTTATTAAAAAATTATGATGCAAACCTCAGCAGTTGCTCTACAAAAGCAAACTTGCAGAGTGATAATTGCTATAAAAAAAACATGATATGATATTTTAGACCTTAAGTTTGATGCTCGTAGGTCAAGTTTCTATCTGCACTCAGTTCCGATCTCCTGTTTGCAAAAAAAAAATGCAAGAAAAGCTTCGAACCACGTTTTCATCTCTATTTATTCACACGTTAATTGTAAATATACTTATAAATTAACTAAACAACACATTAAATTATTGCATTATTTCATTGATATTTAACTGAGTAGTGTTTAGAAGGCTTTGGGATCGAGTCCCAGGCTCGACAATGTGTGGAGTGTGCATGTTCTCTATGTGCTTGTGTGGGTTTCCCTGGGATAGTCCGGTTTCCTTTTACAATCGAAAGACATGCACATTAGACTGATTACATTAGGCTGTTCCAGATTGCCCCATAGATGTGATCGTATGCGTGAATGGTTGTGTGTGTGTGTGTGTGTGTGTGTGTGTGTGTGTGTGTGTGTGTGTGTGTGTGTGTGTGTGTGTGTT
>JAQMYF010000023.1:4978254-4992082 GCA_030014195.1 Neosilurus mollespiculum | reverse complement strand
CTCTCTCACACTCTCTCTCACTCCCCCCCTCTCTCTCTCTCTCTCTCTCTCTCTCAGGACAACCATACATGTGTAAAATACCAAGTTCACTGCAGAGTGTTACTTTCTATTTCGCATTTTCACGTGCAAAGTCATTTTAAAAAGTCACTGTGTCGTTTTAGAGCCAATAAGTCCAATAAGGATCAACTAAGCAAATGCACATCAAAATTGAGCTCTTTCAGTGTTTCAACAGTCTATTACATCTTCCCTTCTTCAGCCAAGAACATTTCCTGAGCTACAGTACATTGTCATTATTATTACAAATATTAATATTATTAACAATATTCATATTAATTCGTCTCTAAATCACTTCAGGTGGCACGGTGGTGCAGTGGTTAGCACGTTCGCCTCTCAGCAAGAAGGTTTCAGGTTCGATTTCCAGGCTCAGGTACTCCGGTTTCCTCTCACAGTCCACAGACATGCACAGTGGGCGGATTGGTGGTTCCAAAGACGGTGCCCCTAGGTATGAGAGTGAGTGTGAATGGTTGCATGTGTGTTGGCCATGCAATGGCCTTGCAAGCTGTTCAGGGTGTACCCCGCTTTCGCCCAGAGTCGGCTGAGATGTGCGCCGGCCTCCCCGCAACCCTAAATAAGACTAAACGTCTTAGAAAATGAATGAATAAATCACATCGTCCTTTTATTAGGGTTGCAAGGAGGGTGGAGCCCATTCCAGCTGACGCTGGGCAAAAGCCAGGTACCCTCTGAACAGCTTGCCAGACCACTGCAGGTCAACACAGACACACACCTAGATAACTCTAAAACCGAGGAGCAATCGAGAATATTTTAAGTTTGCCTAATGTGTACATCTTTGGTCTACAGAAGGAAACCAGAACACCCAGAGGAATGTCACACAAACACAGGAAGAACATGCAAACTCCAAACAGAAACTCCATAGCCGAGCCCAGGACTTGAACCCAGGACCTTGATGCTGTGAGGCAGACATGCTAAATAGTATGGTACCATGCTGCCCTGCCATTAAATTGTAAGGCTATTAGTTTACATAAAAATACCTGTTCTCAGATAGATGGCTTCAGAGGAGAAGAGGGGTACAGCCTGGTCAGTTCGCCAATCTAGTGCAGGGTGAACACAAATATATGAGCAATTCAGAGTAGCCAGTTGACCTAATCTGCATCTCTTTCGACTGTAGGAGAAAACTGGTATACCAGGAAAAAGCAAGGGAAGGACATACATGTTACACATAGAAAAGTCCCAATTGGGCGCTATATTCGAACCCAGAACCTTCTTGTGTTGAGGTGGCAGTGAACCACTACACCACTGTGCCACCCTCATTTAAGCTCAGTAGGCTCATTAAACATTCTCACTCATGGCAATTACAAATTCGGTCTTTCAGGCAGCTGCTTCACTCTACTTGTGGTGTACGGCACAGAAAGCTGTGCTCTTCCTGAATCCCAGAGTTCCGTAGAGGGTGAAGCTGACATTTTACCAAAGACTGGAAGCCACATCTCCTGACCTGGTGAAGCATTAGCTAACCCAAATGCAAATGCAAATGATTGACAAGATCATAGTTGTTGTGGAAAAGCGCTTTCCCCCACAGTTGAAACTGCAGGACTTGGGTGTGAGGTGCTTCTGAACAACAACCGCTGGGGACCATATCATATTGCTAGGATACGGTTGCACCTGTTTCCTTCTTCAAGTATTAGTAGCGATCAGTAGGAATTTCGTCAAGAGTAGGCTGCATAGCCATCAGCGTGTTTCTGCCCTGCGATGGCCTGGGGAGCTGTCCAGGGCAGCAGAGCTGTACTCTGCCCTCAATTAGCAATCCCTAATTAGGATTAAGCGGTTCAAAAAAATTAATTAATGGATGAACTTCTAGGATGCCTTAGACCTATCTAACATTTGATCGATTTTGAGGAAGTTATAAGTTTGTAGGAGGAGCAGTGGCTGAGCAGTTTATTTTTAGGCCTCCTTCCCATCGGAAACTGTGCAGGGGACAATCTTATAAACTCAAATGAAGTAGCTCCAGATTCAAGTAATGCCAGATGTTTGTCTGGAGGCTTCTTCCACAGACTTTTAACTTTTTGGACTGCTCATTTATCCTGGCCATTAAAGTGAGGAGTGTAGGATGATGATGTGGACTGTAAATTCCCTTAAGTCTGAGGAAACATACTGTGGGCCATTGCCTATTTATTGCAGAGTTTCCACATCCTTGAAACATGACCTGGATGGATGTCCTGTGTCCATGCCACCACAGGAAACTCAGTAAGGCTGCCATGTCACTAAAAAAAAACAAAAAACAGATACACTATTAATAAGTAAAATGAATGCCAAATATTATAGGCTCATACACCACCCCTCAGGCTCGCACAGAATAAAGACACACAATCTAACATAGGTAAGCAAACAAACTTTCGCAGAGCAAAACACCACCACACATTAAGGGGAGCACGGAACATGAATGATACAGATAGGTAACCAACAGTACAAGTGAAAACTCAGTGTTAACCCTTGCTGGGCATGGGCCTTGAATCCAGAACCTTCTTGCTGTGTGCAGGAAATGCTAACTACGCCACCATGCTGCCCTAGCCCTCTTCTTGCTTTCCACAATTTTTTAAACTGGACTGGTGTATGAGCCCTGGCATGCAGTGTCACATAGTGGGTGGCCCCAGAATGCGCAGTCCTTTCTGCAACTCCAACATATACTAAGTCCAGGTAACCAAGTCCCAGCATGGCTGAACAGTGACAGGAACATTGCTACTATGCTTCTATGCCCACACTTCCTGTATTCTGTGATTCAAATCTCCTAGCTGTTACTTTGTGCATTCTTGCAGCTCAGTGTACTTTCCCTCAATCCTAGCGACATATTAGTTGAGCGTAGATGCACACTTTAATCCATTCAACTCTGGAGTGCTGCATGTCAGTGGGGTTCTTGATAGTGTCTCAGGCACCTCCATGTCATTTCATTTTCTATGTCTGACATTTAAATCATACCACTGCAAATGTTTTGTAAGTGCATTCTCTGCCTGCACATGGAGGTTGAAAGCAGTGGGTTTTTTTGGGGTTTCTTTTTTAATGTTCTAAAGTGACTCGTGGTCACAATAGACTATAACTATAACAAAACCGTTTTCTGAGCTGGTTGCCATGCAAACTGCACATTACTTTTGATAATCTGCCACAATCAGGTGGCATGGTGGCATAGGGTTTAGCAGGAAGAAGTTCCTGGCTTTCCGTCTTGGGTTTAGCAAGGGCATATCTGTGTGAGGATTGCATGTTCTTCCCTTGCTTGCATGGGATTCCTCCAGATACATTAGGCTATCTGGCAGTTCCACATTGCCCCTAAAAGTAAATGTGTGTGAATGGTTGTATGTGTGTTGGCCCAGGGATGGATGGGCAAGCTGTTCATGGTGTACCCTGCCTTTGCCCAGAGTTGCCTTAGACAGACTTCAGCCTCTTTGCAACTTTAGTAGAATTAAAAAGTTCTAGAAATAAATGGAAAAACGTGATGAATCGCAAGATATGATGTACCTACTTTTTCTTGGTAGAAGGAGTCATGCACTGGACCACTTCAACCTAATTCAGGTATAGTTTTCACCTTCTTCAGTGAGCAAGTGCCCCACATGGGCACTTTACCACATTTGCTCTTGCTGAGGATCAGTTTCAGGTTGCAGCTTGTGGCTCTCATTGTAACCTTGTGCAGAATTGAATCATGTATGACCATATTAGGTGCTACAATCAGGGTTTTATCCATAACGACCATGGCTCCTTCTAGACTTCTAGAATAACAACCATTATGTGCTGAAAAATTTTCCTGGACACATTTGAATCTAAATGGTAGCCTGATCAGTGTGATGAAGGTTATGCGGCTTCATTCAGTGCTATCTCGAGAAACCCTGGCTTAACATTCAGGACAGAGAATATTTTTTTTGCTACTGGCATGGGGGTCAGAACATCCTTAACAGTGTGCGACAGATAGTGCTCTCTTTTAAAGACTTTGAATTTTATTTCACTGTTATCACTGTTATTCTGACACCCCCCCCCACCCAAAAAAAAAAAAAAAAAAAAAAAAATGACCACCACTGTGGAAGTAACCTTTAGTGATGTCATAATTTTCTTCCATTTAACGGAGTTCCTGCACAATCTGGGCACAGGAAGCACAACGGCTTTAGCATTTGGCTTTACTTTGATTGTGTACTTATCTGGCAAGGTCCTTGTAGTATGTACAAGCTCAGGAAAGTCATTAAGACCTTGTGGAACAGTCTCTGGAGGATCGTCATGTTTGACAGAATTGTTTCTTAGTGTTTTTGCAGCATTTATTTTTTTTTTTTTTGTTGGAATCAAGCCAGGCTATTAGATCTTACGCTTCAGCTGTGGTTCTGCTGAGCACACTTTCTCTTTCTTCTATGTTCACTATCACAAACTCGGTGCCAGTGACCTGATTTTTGTACTGGACTGTTGGATTATTTATAGAACAGGTTTAATCTGTGGTTGGAGGAAGAGAGTAGCAGTTTGTTGGAACTTCACAGTTCAATCAGTGCACACGAGTTGCTGTTAACTGTCCAGTGACATGGTGCTGTTCTTGCCCCCTGTGTCTATTTTGCATCAAACCTCCTGAGATAATATAATGGCATACTGGCTTGCACCATCCATTCGTCATTAGTTAATAAGTCTGCCAGAGTGAATGACTCTGTCTCTTTACTCAGGGTGTATACGGCACCATCCAACTATTGGATTTGTAACTATAAGAAAATGTTGAGCCTTGAGCTGGATACTTGCCTTCATTCCACCTGTTAATTGCCGGAGCAAGGACCATGAAAATCCCCAAAAAATTCCAAAAATATTCCCCCTGGCTTTTAATCATAGCTATTTCCCACCAATTGTGTATCGCCTCCCTGTCACATGACCACCACCAACCCTGAAAGGGGCGTAAGGAAGCATGTGCTTGCTTCATGATACATGATACTGCCACCTGCATCTTTACGAACTGCATAGGCATGCTAACATGAAGGGAAAATGCTATCCACACCCTTGTATTAAACACAATTAGAATCAGAATAGTTCATTGATCCCGGAGGAAATTGTGTGCACACAGTTGCTCCATACCAAGTAAAGCATAAGATAAAGATAAAGATGTTAGTACATCTTAGTATATCAATAAAAAAAGCAGCATATTATGTATAGGAGACCAATTTTCAGAAAAAAAATATATCGACGGCTTCTGCAATTTACATGCAAATAAAAAACCAAGTTTGACAGTCAACATTTCCAAGACAACTGTGGCTGGTTCTGTAAGATACCCGGTTTGTTGTTTCCACCGTTTGAAGTTTCTTATGTTTCTAACTGGCAAACTTATCCAAAACTTTACACAGTAAGGGTCCTTTTTCTCACCTTCAGCCTAGTTTAGCATACTGTACACCTCTCTGCGTTGCTCGACAATTTATGTATGGTTGAACCGTAACCTACTGGCAGAGGCAGCTAGGTTTTGGGCCCATGTTCAATGTTTACAAGAGGTCCTGAACCCTTAGCCACTAAATAAAAATAAATAATTCACAAAATAAAAGAAAGAAAGATGTGGGAGTCAAACTTGAGGTCTGGTCAACAGTAAAGAAAAGCTTCAGCCTCTTGTTGGGGATTGAAATTCATTATTTTCATAATAAGAGAAACATATTTTAGACTTAACTCTGAAAATGATGAGGATATTATCTTAGGATATCTTTTTATACCACTATTCTTTTTGCAGTCTTAATTGAGGTCTGGCCCCTTCCATACTCCCTTCCCTTACATAATTTGCACTTTTCTCCACCCCAATTCTCTCATTCTCTCTCTCCAGTCACTCTTGATCACTCGGCCTTTATTGCACATGATTTTGCTTAATCCCACCCTGGCTCTAAAGCCTTCGCCTCTAATTCTGTCCACTAAGCTGATTTATTTTTGTGGGATTTTGTTTTTATTCCCCTCAATGCTGGAAAGGTTTTTAAAGATCATTATGAGCATATAACCACATACATGCTGCTTCTTTCATGCTGTTAACCACAAGCAACCAAGGAAATCAAGTGTTTAAAGTGACAATGAACATTGAATCGAGTACAAATGTATCAGATTTACATAACACCCACTGCGTGTGTAGTAAGAGCTGGAAATTGTGAATTAATATTGTATAAAACTGTTTAAATAAACAAATAAATACATGTATTTATATATACTGATCAGCCATAACATTAAAACCAAATGACTATTATTGGGCAGGTCCTAAATGCGTTCCAAAATCAGTTCTAAGTTATCAAGGCATGGACTCCGCAAGACCTCTGAGGGTGGACTGTGGTAACCGGCACAAAGTTTGCAGCACATCTTTTAATTTCTGTAAGCTGAAGGTGGAGCCTCCATGGTTTAGACTTGTTTGTCCAGCACTTTGCACAAATGGGGAATTCAGAGGCCAATTTTTCTCAAACCATTCCAGAACAGGCTTTGCAGTATGGAAGGGCACATTATCTGGGTGAAGGAGACTGCTGTTGTTAGGGAACATAGTGTATGTCAAAGTAACATCCACATGAAATCTAGGACCCAAGGTTTCTCAGCAGAACATTGCCCAGATCGTCACATCGCATTTGGTGGCTTACCTTCTTCACATTCTCCATCCTGGTGCCACTTCTGCCACTGTGCAGCCTCATATACAGAAATCCATAAGCCATACTTTGTGTTCTGATGCCCCACTGTCATAGCCAGCATGAACATTTTTAGCAATTTGTGCTTTTCTATGGGACCACATAGGCCGGCCTTCACTCTTCATGACGGTCAGAGCGCACTAGGTACCTGTGTATCTGTTCCTGGTTTACACTTTTTCTTTCCTTGCATCACTTTTGTCTTGCCATGTTAATGTGGACCTTGTCAAGGTCACTCAAGTTCCTATGCTTGCACATTGACATTGCATACACTGGCACATAGCTAGGGTAACAGCCAGTTAGCCTCTTGTGCATGTCTTTTGGACTGTGGGACGAAACCAGAGTATCCGGAGGAAACTCACACAAACATGGGAAAACATGCAAACTTCACTCAGACAGCATGGGTCGCAAACCCAGGACCTTTGTCGCTGTGAGGCGGACATGCCAACCACTACCTCCTGTATCCACTGTTGTGTAAATAAAGTTGTCTAAAACAAAGAATATTCTCTCGGGATTTCATGGACATTTTGTAATATTTTATTTGCCTTCAGGTGATAAGTCGTAGGAATATTAGGTTTATCTGTGTGTAAACACTTCTATTTATATGTAATTATTTGAAGGTTTTTTATTTATTTATTTATTTTTATTTTTATTTTTTTTACATTGTCTCAACAAAAAACGTGATCAAAACAGGTTTCCAGTATTACTAGTTCTGTCCTAAGGGGTGACTATAACTCAATTCATGGATAGCAAGCCAGATTTATTTGTCATTGCTATTCCAGTTTCAGCTTAAAATGATATAAACATACACCAGTAAGCCTTAAAATCACAACCAACTGCCTCATATTGTTCAGGCCCTCGATGTGACACCAAGATTTATTCAGAAATGGTTTGCAGGATGTGACAAAGAGTTCAAGGTGTTGACTCGGCCTTCAAATTCCCTGACTACAGTCCAATCAAGCATCGGTAGGATGTGCTCTGACCCGTTGTGGCATCGACTCCACAAGACCTCGGAAGATGTGCCGTGATGGTATCTGGCTCCAAGACGTGAGCAGCAAATCCTTTATATCGTCTAAGTTGTGAGGTGAGACCTTTATGGATCAGGCGTATATGTACAGCGCATTCTACAGATGCTTAATTGGACTAAAATCTGTGGGATTTAAAGGCCAAGTCAACATCTTGAACTCTGTGTCATGGTCCTCAAATCATTCCTGAACACTTTTCACAGGATGCATTATCTTGCTGGGAAAAGCCATTGCCATTAAGGAATACGGCTGCCATGATGGAGTGTACCTGGTCTCCAACAATGCTAAGGTTCATACAAGGGGAACATTAGGTGCTGGAGTATCTGCTCCTTTATACCCTGATGGCATCCTTTTCAAAGTGTTTTCTGCTTGCTTAGTATCACATCATGGCTTTTATATTTAAACAATTCAAAGTTAAAAATGTCTGTCAGCCGGTGCAGTGGTGGCCGGTTGGCAGAGTGCTGGATTACTGATCCCATGGTCGGGGGTTCAAACCCCGCTATCAACGGGTGTCACTGCTGTCCCTCCAGTGCAGCTAACTGGGTTATCAAAGGATAGCCGTGTCTCTCACCCTCTATGGTAAGAGGCATGTGAAAGAACTATTGCTGATTTTCGTCAAGAGTAGGCTGCGTTGCCGTCAGCGTGTTACTGCACAGCGATGGCCTGGCCTGGGTGTACACTGCCCTCGCCACCCTCGCCTCCACACGACCTTAAATAGGATTAAGCGGTTCAGAAAATGAATGAATGTCTGTCAGCCATCTATTAGCTGAAAAGTTAGGTTGCATGTTCTAAACATTATCTGTTTGTAAATATCCCTCCCTCATTGGCTGTAGGGCTTATTAGCCAATAGAAATTAAGTGCGCAACCACCAGTTTCCTTATCCTTTTGACTTTGAAGATGTATTATACAGGGAAAATGGCATACAGAGAGGTAAGTAATTTCTTGGTCTCCATAACTGCCAGTCTAAATTAAAATTGGAGCCGTTTAATATCTGATGTGACACAACAAGTGAGCTATTTGCACACTTCACAGAAAAAACGGCGACTCGGTGACATTGACGAATGGCAAGTTGAATTTGTTTGAAAGCAGTTCGGTCATCTCTTTCCTGTTTGCTTGTTGTCATGTTACGTTTAGGTCTATAGTATACGGTTCATCAGGAAATCATGCATTAATAATTACAGCAAGATGTAGTAAGTAAAGCACTGCAGGTGGGATGTCCCAGGATAGGGGGGGGGAAACAATAAAATCAGTGGGTGATGATGTTACAGCGTGTGTAACTCATGCTATACACTGGTGGGACATCATGACCCAGGGACACAGAGACCGGCCCAAGTACAGCATCGCCAATTGGTCTTCCCATTACATGGGGAATCCCGCAATACAGTACATTTGGATAAATCCCATAATATCAACAGGTTTAATCATAACGTATGATCAGGTTTGTTACTAGATTCCATTTTAGATTCTCTTTGAATACTGGTTGCTATTGTATAGTTCAGCAGGACATGCTGTAGCAGGGGTTCTAACGTCTTGATCTATGTGATCTTTTTGAAATGCAAGAATCGTCCCCTCTAAAGATTTCTACACAACCCTGACAATTGGTGTACTGTACTGTTAAAGTAACATCCACACAAACCCCAGGACCCGAGGGCTCCCGACAGACCACTGCCCACTGCCCAGAGCATTACACTGACTCCACCAGCTTACCTTGGACCACTATATGTACTAACCATTCAAATGCATACCAGGAAAAACAAACCCCACGAATCTGACTATGTTAGAGATACCCTAACCCAGACATCCATTCACCATGATTTGGCCTAAAAGTTCCATACACTTGCTAATTTTTCCTGCTTCCAACACATCAGCTTTGTGAACTAACACTTCATGCCTTTTGGTGCCGAAAATATAATATCTCTCCCGTTCACAGGTACCACTGTAACAAGATAATTAATAATGATATGCTAAAGGTGTGGTGGATGTCACTGAATATTTTGAGATCAACTCCTCAACTCGATTGAACTCAATCATCACATTCCGGTGTTTTTCCCCTCAATTTTAGCCACCATTGCTGTTTAACAGTGGTAATTACAGAATAACACTCATCTATAACTACCTTCTAAATGTCAGATTTTGATAAAATTTGATAGACAAGAAGAAAAATAATAGCTTTATATGTCCACCTACTTTTTATGTACATGCACTGTGTAAATCAGGTGAGTTTCACTATGTCGGAGACGAAATGCTGTGTATGGACTGCGTTAGGATCTACATACTTAGATACTATCCATTCATGCGAAACTGCATCATTGAAGTTATTTTTATAGGGAGCATTTAAGAAAATCCCGGGACATGGCTGAGATTGTCCTCAGGCAACAGCTAAATCGATACAAAACGCACAGATCACAAATACGACTGCATTTTATATTGAATAAGTAATATGGTTAGAGGTCAGTGTCAGTAATGGCTCCAGGGCTCGTGCTTCCTCAACAAATACCTTCAAAAGAAAGCTAAATATTCATGTGTTTAGTTACAATATCCTTTTTATCACCTGCTTATTCAGTATATTTTATTAGAAGAGTGTATTTGCACTGAAATATATAGATACATACACAGATATTTGCTAATGCTTTGTTATTTAGCCAAAGACTTTGATGCGTCCTTCATGTGATTTATTTTGTTTTGATATCTGTATTTTTGTATTTTGATTAATGATTTACTTTATATCATTAATCTGTAATCAGTACATTTAACAGTGAAAAAAAAAAAAATAGAGGCCCCCCAATTAACGGGAAATCACACCAGCTGCTAAGAAGCCATTTATAAACAATCAGTGACCATTTTGTCTGACCTTGAACTTGACCTACAATTACCTTTTTTATAAACTTGTTTGGTCCCACGTTGCTGCCCTGAAAATAAAATAATAAGTACTATAAATTAATTGATTAATTAATCTATTGCAAGTGGTAAAAATAATGAGAACTCTTACATTTATTCAAGTATTTTTGAAGAATGTCACTTCCTGTAGAACACGTGACCTATTCCAAATGCCACCAGTCGGTGACTTACCTATGCTCAGTTGGCTTGATTCTGCTCAATTGGGTGAAAAATTGCATGAATGTGTGTTGAATGTGTGTTCTGCAAAAAGCTGGCTTCCTATTTAGGGTGAGTTCTCCTGGATTTTTTCAGGAAAAAAAAAAAAAAAAGACAAATAAAAAATGTACTATGGACTGTTCCAGGGCTAATTTATCATGTTATGGTTAAAAGACTGGTAAACATTTTACACCTTCGTAAACCACTTTTCCCACAATTGAGTTGCCAACTGCGATCCACACCTGTAGTCTCACGCATATTTGCTTTGCAGTACAAATTACTAGATTTAAGGTTGGGATTGGGAGCGGGGTCAATTTTGTTAGGCTTTTTTATAAAGCATGACACCATGTTAGTACAAATTTCTTCGACCTTATTATCTAGGTCTTTAACAATCTTCCACTTTGTGGCGTAGTGTGTCACTGGCGATCTGAAACAAGGCCAGCATGCCTCTGTGACTTGGTGAGATTTGATCACTCACTCAATAATAAAAATGTCAGGGAGCTGGAAAATACATAATGAATGTAAAAATCATATTGAATGCTAGCACCCTCTACCACTATGGTAAAGCCTGAGTGTAGTATAGCTGGAATTCATTCACGATAGAAGAAGGTAGACGATTTTTTTACATTTCAGGAATCAACCGGCGTTAAGCTGTAAGTATCCCAACACTTGGGTGGTGCACAGTGGCATGGTGGTTAGCACATCTGCCCCACAGCAAGATGGTCTTGTGTTCGAGTCCCGGGACAGTGTTTCTGTGTTGAGTTTACATGCTCTCTCCATGCTTGTGTGGGTTTCCTCCTGGTAGTCCGGTTTCCCCCTCAAAGTGCAAAGACATGCACATTAGGCTAATTAGTTGACCCTAGGCGTGAGTTAGTGTGTGTGTGTGTGTGTGTGTGTGTGTGTGTGTGTGTTGGCCCTGGGATGGTCTGGTGAGCTGTTCATGGTGAACCCCGCCTTCACCCAGTATTGGCTCAGATAGAATCCAGCCTTGCGACAACCTTAGATGGATTAAGCGGTTTAAGTCTGCAAATGAGTCAATGAGTATTCCAACACTTCTGTTGGAATATGCGAAAGCCAGGGAGAAAACTGGGAGGGTGTGGCTTCCAAGTTTGGTTGTGTTGTAAATTACTGTGAATCAAGCAATGGAAAGATTTAGGCATTGTAACCATGAAGGCATTTGCGAGGCACACATGGCATACCTCTTAGTGTAGGGAAAAAACGTACATGGAAATGTAAACCGCCACGTATAAATTGTACTTACTGCTGGACAGCTACGAAGTAGGTATCACCGATGCTAACGTTTTCATGGCTAGTGCATATTTCCTCCGCCCATATTTTTCTGTGATAGACCGCCCCCAAAATCTGCTGCCTCTTGGAACGATCACAGAAAGGCCATGGTTCTGACGTATCAACATGGCTGTTAGCATCCATTAGCATAATGTATAACGGTGGAGCTTTTCGTAGCTTTTTTTGGTCGTTGTTGCTGTTTTGTTCAAATCAAATCCATTCACCCGTGATCAAATCACGAGACCTACAGATTCGCAAGATATTTCATTTTGAAAGCAAACACTGCAAAAGACCGATGCTGATTTCTCCAGCAGAAATGATGTGTGAAATTCAATCAGAAGTGGTCACTTGAGACGCATGCAAAATGAGAGATGAGAGATGTAAACGCTCGTGCTTTCAGCTGTCCGCTTGCGATCTAATCACATGGGATGGAAGTTAATACCAGGAGTAAACAGGGTTTTGGTTGGGGTTTAGTTGGTAGTGAACATATTTGAGCACTGATGGAATGATCAGATGTTTTCCATGACCAGTTTGACAAAGTCCACAACAATCTGACCTCCAGGGGAAAAAAAAAAGAAAAAAGAAAAAAAAAAAACAGAAAGTGCGCCCTTACAAATGACTTCCGAGGCAATGTAACTGCACCATAGGAGACAAAGCAGCTGTTCTGCTCTCTTGGCTGCGACCTGCAGAACTAATGCACGATTGCACATCTCCTGAGGGCGGCATCAACAACAATTTATCGAGGCAACAGGGCTCGACGTGTTTCTGTCCGTATAGCACCTGCCCTGAACGCTGGGAGGGGAAAAAATCTCTCCAGTCTCTGTGGAGGAAAAGTCTATCTAATACAGCTGTCATGGGTGGTCTGGCCTTTGTCCTTTTTTCTCCAAGTAGACATTAAGTAGCTGAGAGCGAGCTTCGCGGTTCAGCAAACCCTAAACGGGATTTACACCCTGATTTTTTGGGCTAACTGACAGCTGAGGAGAGACGTCGGGACAGAAGGACGCATGGGGCAATCCTATTTTCTTTCTCTTTCCTCATACTACTGTCTTGTTTGCTACGAAGTAATAACTCCTTAATTAATTCTGAATCTTGGAGTGTACACACTCCTAGAGGATATCGTAAATAAATCCTCCTGAGCTGCATCCAAACACTCCCTGATTCTGTTGTAATGTTTATTGTCGACTTTCAGATGATCCCCCTTGCTCTTTTTATTAATATTGGACTTACTGGGTAACTAGGTTTATAAAACCTGTGTAATGCAAAAATCTGATGCCATGTTTCTTCTTCTTCAACCACTGAGTTTACGGTTTTTGCCACGAAAAGCTTTCATTCATGTTAGAGCCGAAGTGTTGTGATGCAGCTCATGCATCTGTCCTCACACAAGGTGTGTGTTATCGGGTGTGTATGCTCATTGTTCAATGCACCACGGCTACCGACAAGGGCTTTCAAAACATCCATCCAGCCGAGCGTGCCTAGCGCAGCGTGTGTAGCACAAACAAACACATAATCCAATGTGTAAATGAGTTCTCCGATACAAAGCGCATGTATTCATTGCTTTTCTCAAAAGCCTCCAAGGCAGGAAACAATCGATCAGAGGATGAAGTTGCAAAATATGGTTTGAATGATTATAGCATTTGCACATTTAAGGTTATAAATATAATTAAATACATGTACAAATACATACATACATACACATAAATATATACATATTAGAGTGTACGTATAAATATACACACACAAAAATATTATGCAAAAAAAAAAAAAAATATA
>JAQMYF010000023.1:4919249-4932793 GCA_030014195.1 Neosilurus mollespiculum | reverse complement strand
GCAAAGGAGTCAGGTCATAGAATCTGCTACTGGTAACTTCTAATCCAGTACTACCTGTTGCAGGGTCAAGTTGACTAAACCGGCACCCCCACCAACGCCTTTATGAAATTGTTCAGGTGGGTGGCTAGACACCCTGATTGAAGTAAATACAAGACCCATCAAAGAGCGTTGGCTCAGGAGAGCCACTGATGGCCATCTAGCATCAAGGAGGATTATTCATCCACATCCCAGCCTAGGTTAACGCCCTCGTGCCAACTAAAAAGGTTTTTGAGCCAGAGGCTAAGAGGGGGACACTCTGATTTAAAACCTATGACTTGAGGACTTCGCTGTCACCATCCCAGTTTACTAGGCCATGGCAGATGAACCTCTGGTTTAAAGGGTGGGGCCAATTCAGCACATACTGCACTTCACCTATAAAATGCCATAGCGCAGACCAAAGGTCACGTCCACAACCATCTATCTCTTGATAATCATGTATGGTGAACTCTTCTCCGGTGACCGAAATATGGGTGCACCAAAGAAACGCAACAAGAAAAGTCCCCCAGAGTCTGTCATATTGACCATCAGCATTGGTCCACACTTGCTGTAGATCGTAACACTTGGCGTCATGCTGTCAACAGCGATATTTCGTCCTTTGAGAGCATCTGTAGAACCAACATCGAGGAGAAGTGTCAGAGAGGAAAGAATCGTGTAGCCAAAAGTCCAAATCCTTAACAGACCTTCCCCTGCAGACACTGCAACCGGACCTGCTGATCCCGCATCGGTCTTGTTTTCCACGAGCAATCCTGCAGACGACGTGGAAATCCATCTTCATAATCTTTTATGAATAATTGTGAGTCCAAGCCATGGATTAAGAAATTGAACTGTCTGCCAGTGGAAACTTAAATTCCGGCTTCTACTTCTAAATAATCCTCACACTTCCTTGATTTAAGGGTGTAATATTGTGGCATAGCTGCTATTTAGGAACACAGCCAGCACTCAATTCCATCCACTTTTAACTAATATCGTTATGAGGCATCATGCTGATATTTTAATCCATCCATGCTTGAGATTTACAAACCATTTGTCTTGAAAGTATCTCTGCATCTCTGTGCGTGCTTAATGTCAGGCCAAGAGAGTTAGGGTTGGATCCAGTTACAGACGTCACGTGGTATCAAAGCGTGGTCAAGCTCCATTAAAACTATGGTGGAATTATGTCTGGGTGTTTCGATGATACTGATGCCAACAGTCAAGAAGTTTGCAAACTGAGAAGCACTCTGGGTGTACTTTTAAAATCAATACTTACTAAGATAAAAGACTCTCTCTCTCTCTTTTAGATGTCATAATATACTTCTGTACAGATGTTTTAGCAGGCAGCATGTCCACCTCACAGCAAGAACGTCCTAGGTTCGAGTCTCGGGCTTGGGCATTTCTGTGTGGAGTTTGCTTGTTTGGGTTTCCACCAGGTACTCCAGTTTCCTCCCACAGTCCAAAGATGTGCACAGTAGGCCTATTGGCCATTTCAAATTGCCCCTTAGGTGTGAGTGTGAATTGTGTGTGTTTTGGCCCTGTGATGGTCTGATGAGTTGTTCAGCATGTACTTTGCCTTTGCCCAATGTCGGGTGAAATAGGCTCCAGCCTCCCCACAACCCTAATAGAGGATTAATCAGTTCGGCAAATGAGTGACTGAGTGAGATGATTTAGCAGATTGCTTACTCCTTCTAGGATCGGGGGAAGCTGGTGCCTATCTCAGCCGACATTTGGCGATGGTGGGTTACATCCTGAACACTTCGCCAGACATTTGCAAGGCTAACACACACATGCACACACACTCACACCTAGGTGCAATTTGGAACAGCCAATTAGCCTGATGTGCATGTCTTTGGACTGTTGAAGGAAACCAAAGTACTTGGAG
Organism: Neosilurus mollespiculum; assembly: GCA_030014195.1. Taxonomy (NCBI): domain Eukaryota; kingdom Metazoa; phylum Chordata; class Actinopteri; order Siluriformes; family Plotosidae; genus Neosilurus; species Neosilurus mollespiculum. The sequence goes on along the minus strand of JAQMYF010000023.1, from coordinate 4,930,899 downwards.
GAAACCCATGCAAGCATGGGGAGAACATGCGAACTCCCGGGACTCGAACCCAGGGCCTTCTTGCTGTGAGATGGACATTCTAACCACTACACCACTATGTCATGTATATCTGATATACTTTCTGTAGCGTGTTTTATTAATTAATCTAATATTAGCTTAATACTAGCCTGAATTCTTTAACCTGCCTCCCCCCTTTTTTTAACGATATTTTCCAAACCTGAATAGGGTTTGTTCTCATTTCTGCATCTAGATACTCCAAGGCAGTTACATTTTGTAAGGCTGAGGTCCAATTTAAATAAATCTTTCAACAAAGGTTATGCATCTCTGCTGAATGATGTCTGTTGCATTTTGTTGCTGTGGATCGAGGCATGTTCATCTGAAAAAAAAAAAAAAAAAAAAAAACAGACAGGAAAGAGAAGGCTGTCTGAGGCAGCTGCGGCTCTTTGTCATCTCCTACACCTAATACATTTCCTATTGCCCAAAATGAAATGACACAAGAATGCAGATAAGCCATAAATCTGCGTTGGCTGGGTAAATTGCAAAACAGGCAAAATGAATCCATGCCATTTCATTCTCTCATTCTCGTTTTCAATATACGACGGATGCCTCTTCAGCTATTTTCAGAAAATTCATATACTGTAGATTTGATCTCTGTAGAAAAAAAAAATACAAATAATAATAATAAAAAAAGGTTCTTTGTTAACCTACTACCATTGGTTAAATTATGGAGTGCTTTTACAGCTTGTTTTTGTCTTCCATGTGTTGTTTTGTAGACCCACAAATCTGCTTGCAAATTAGGTTGTGAAGTCATGTTCTCTGAGTAGGACATCATTTCCATAATACATCCATAATTATAGTACGGCAGGATGGATGGAGAGCACATTAATGCGGCGGCAGTGATAGCTGAAGAGAGAATAGAGGGAGGTAAAAGCAAAAAGAATATGGCAGGCTATAAAACAGGCGTTGTATATTCGTCTGTGATAGAGTGCATTCAGCATCATGTCTGTGACACAACACTGGCCTCTTGCCTTTATCAGTATTCACATTGCTTTTTGTTATGAAATATGCATATACGCCAAGTGGGCTGAGAACACAAATAGGTTTTTGTCCATTCACATCATGCTCTTCGATGTTCCCATCGCTTGGCATTGGGTTCCAGACTGTGTTTCTGGCAGACACTTCGAGCTAAAGTCAAGCTAAAGGGGTGAAAACTCATAACTCAGCTGCTGTATTCAAATTACCGAGATTACAGATGCAGCAGGACGGTGGTGTCATGGTTAGTATGTGTGCCTCACAGCATGGAGGTCCTGGGTCCTGGGTTTAAGTCCCACTCTCAAACGTTTCTGTGTGGAGTTTGCATGTTCTCCTCATCCTTGCATGGGTTTTCCTCAGGGTACTCCGGTTTCCTTCAGTAGTCCAAAGACATGCATAATGTTAACTGGCTGGTCCAAATTGCCCCAAGGTGTGAATATGAGTGTGAATGGTTGTATGTGTGTTTGCGCTGTGACGCTCTGGCGAGCTGTTCAGGGTGTACCCCACCTTCACCCAGTGTTGGCTGAGATAGGCTCACTGTGACCTCTCACTGTGACCCTAATAGGATTAAGATGAGTGACTATGTGAGTTACAACAATGTAGCTCTATTTTTTATTAACTCAAAACACATTCATGCAAATGTCTACGTGTGTTGTGAGTCATTTCGCCTGGACCAGACACCGTGACGTGATTGAACGTGTTGACTCTGTGCTTGTCCCTGGTGTCCCACTTGTTTAATGGCTGTGACAAAAGAATGAAATTAAATGACACATGCCGGGACCCTGACTCTCAGCGTCCTTAACCAGCGTTTACCTGCGCGATAAGAACCGTGATCGATGGGAGAAGGAAAAGCATCATTGCCACATCTGGGACAAATGATTAAGTGCCAGTTTTGCTATGCAGAATCTTTAATATGAAGCCAAGAAGGAAAACGTTATGTGTGATGCCTCACTGGGCTAAACTGGTCCAACAGTGCCACTATCTTACTAGAGGTGGTGCTACAACTTAAGCTTATTGAATACAATTAGTCAGAAGGTGTTAATTAATTTCCAAACAGCAGCTATTACATCACAGGGTATTGTTTCTATAGTAACAGCAAGTTCTCATGACCTGTTCTATACTGTTTGGTGGGCGACATAGTGGTATAGTGGTTAGCATGTCCGCCTCACAGGGGTTCGAGTCCTGGGCTCAGCGTGGCCGTTTATGTGCGGAGTTTGCATGTTCTTCCTGTGCTTGTGGTGGTGGGTACACCCTGAACAGCACTCAAGACCACTGCAGGGGCAAAAATAGACTTGAAACAGTTTAATAACCAGCAAACAGGTAAGAAAAATATACAGTCTATTACATGGTGAAGTTATTTATGGTGATGTTTATGTAACATCTGGAAGGAACTGGAAGGAATCTTCAGTGTCAGTATGTTTTTTTTGTTTGTTTGTTTTTCAGTCTGTAAGACCCGAGGAAGACCCCACCCCCACCCCCATCACATTTAGACAAAACCCATGAAAACTGCACTGGGTTCAAAAAATTTTGATAAATTAAGTGGGGGTGGGGTCAAAATAGACAAATGTAGTTTTCAAGTACATCCTTACTAAATCTACGCCAGGTTCTCACTGCATCTAACAGGTTTCCACTAATTTCATACAAGGTGCATGGTCACATGTGCACTACGTCCAATGTGGTCTTACTTCCTTCTTACTACGACCAGTCAGATCGCACTACACTCTTGCCAGGCTCTCGCTGGTCATGGTAAATACCATGCCACATGCTGCGCCTTTTCATTCGTTCTGCAAGTTTTCTTGCGTCCAAATCTACATTCATCAAGTCCGCGCCACGCTTGTACTACGCTTGTAGTTATGTCATTGCTACATCAATACTGTCGTTACTATGGCTTATTGGATCTTCCTGCATTTGTTTTAACATGTCCAAAGTTCGTTGGGGACCACGTCATTATCAATTTCTACTGAGCTCCTACTACATCGTACAAGTTCTAATTTTGTCCACCCAATTGTTTTGAGGAAGTTCTGGAGTATGCATGTTCTCACCGTGCTTGCATGGGTTACCTCCAAGTTTCCTCCCACAGTCCAAAGACATCCACGTTAGGCTAACTGGTTGTTCCAGATTGCCCCTAGGTGTGGATGTGATTGTGAATGGCTCTGTGTGTGTGTATGTGTTACCCTGTGATGGTCTTGCGAGTTGTTCAGGGCGTACTCCGCCTTTGATTATTGTCAGCTGTACAGCTGAGATAATAATAGTAGGAATAAGCGGAGTGAGTGAGAGATCCATATATCTACACTTCACCCTTAACTGCTGCATCCATCCCTGCCGACGAAATAATTGCGTCCCAGCAATTTACGTCTACTTAAGAAGTTCTCGCCGCCTCCTTTGAAGTTGTTAAAAAGGTGAAAAAGGCGCATGTTCCTGTTATTAAAAGCATGCTTTCTTCCACTCCGTGGCCCACTGCGCTCTGTCTTTATTACACCGAGCAGTCACTGTACATCAAACAGCTCCTAGCTTCTGAATTATAACGATAATTAATGGAATGTGTTTGTTGTGGCATCGTAGCTCCTCCAGGCTCCTTGTTTTCGAATGCATCAACCGCTGGAAGGAGCTCGGCGAGGGTGATAAACATTTATCCCTCAACACTTTTAATCAGCCCACTGACAGGAGGCTTGCGTAAAGACGGCAAGGCCTTCGGGTCATGGTGCTTACTGAAGATTAAAGTCAAGAGACAGACGCTGACTTAGATCAAGGCGGAACAATTATGGCGAATGAGTTAAAACCTAGAGAGAGAAATTACCGAGACAATGGGCTCAAATGATCCTCCTTTGATGAGTTTTTAGTAATTAGTGGAAATTGCATTACATTGTCACATTACATTTTGCCAAGTTCACCTATACTTTTCCTCTTCTTCGGCTAATTCTTATTTTACTATATCATTAATGTTGCAGGTTCTCTCCTCCTGGTGTTAGGCAAAATCCATTTAAATATGAAATAGCATTTTCCCTCCCAATTTCTGCAATGTCCTCCAACCAATCATCAGCCTCCCTACATCATCCTACGATTATTAGTTTCACCTGAGATTTTCCAACCTATACCAATAATTATAATGGTTGTATGTGTGTTTGCCCTCAATGGCCTGGTGAGCTGTTCAGGGTGTACCCCACCCTCGCCCAGAGTTGGCTGTTATGGGCGCCAGCCTCCTCGCGACCCTAATTAGGATTAAGCTGCTTAGAAAATGAATGAATGAATAAATTAATGAAAAAAAAATTCTTGATATAGTTAACTTTTTAAGTATTTAAGTTTTCTTGTAGTATATTCTAAAACCTCAGGCTTGATGGAGGCTGAATTAAACGGTGCATTAATGGTCCATCTTGGGGCCTATACAGCGACATCCACCTCACCTTCTGCAAACAATTGTTAAATATGTCATATATGGCTTTTTAGTGTATATGGAATTTATATTTAGTCATGTTTTCATTTATTTGCCGAACCATTTTATTTTTCCAGGGTCGTGTTGTTTAAATTTGTTCTCAACCAATTATTAGTTCATCAGTTATATTCCTATAGAAACTCTTTGATTCTTTACAGTTGTATACCTGCTTTGCTTCGGATAATGGCTTGCGTTCTTTGTGTATGGACCTGATTCTGAGGCCTCATCTATAAAATTTTTTCCACACTATTACAAGACGACTGTTGATATCAAAGAGGACCTTGGAAAGGCAAGTCTCCTGAGACGCTTTCACATTCTGTTTGATGCCATTCACAATGCCCTGTGATTGCAGGACTACATCACTCAGGGCATTTTTTTTTTCTTCACTCACTGAGAAGATGATGGATGTGGTGAAGACATTCTGGCCTGTATGTTGTGCACTTTGGGTCTTTCAGCTGCCTTCTGGGGAACTGTGGTGTCTGTGTGATCATTTGGATGTTAGACATGGTCATTATGTGGGAACGCAGTATGATTTTCAATTACCGGTTGTGTTTAACACATCTTATACAGTAGAACAGCACTACTGGCTTCTTGATTCTGATTGATCAGAACCTGTTGATGTCATGAGATGTTTATTTTAGTCTCCCGGGTGGGCACTTTGTACCTTTTACTTTAAGGGTCTAGTATTAAGGACAGAATGACTGCTGCTTTTTTGCTAATATGACAAGGTGCATTATTTCCTCTTCAGACTTTCAAAGCAGGAAAATAGTTCTGGATGGTAAGGAAACAATGCTACTGCTGCTAGAAAGTTTGTGAACCCTTTACAATTGTATGTACTTCTGCACAAACTGAACATGAAATGCAATCAAATCATCATCTAAGCCTGAAAACTAAAAAGTGAAATATGTAGTAGGTAAAACCCAGGTTTGTTCATTGATTGTCCGTACCGCTTATTCTGTTTAGGTTCACACAGAAGCTGGAGCTTGTCCCAGCCAACTTTGGGTGAAGGCGGTGTACACCCTGGAGTACCCGGAGGAAACCCATGCAAACACAGGGAGAACATACAAACTCCACACCGTAATTCCCTTGCCAAGCCCGGGACTCAAACCCAGGACCTTCTTGCTGTGAAGGGGATGTGCTAACCACTACACTTCTATACTGCCCAACCCAAGTCTATGTTCATGAAAATTAAGATGGCCTTCTAAGCTAAAGCTGAGATTTTATTTATTTATTTTTTGTTATTAATAATTAATTAATTAATTAATTAATTTAAGAAAGTATTACCACAGATGTTGTGAGGACCCTTGCACTCCCAGCCAGTACTCACCTTCTTGGTATGTACTGTATACAGTACCATCTGTGTGTTTAAAATGAAAATTCATGAGTGTTGAAGACTTTTTGCCTATTAATGTAGTTGTTTTATTCTGCGAAACATTGTAACCTAATAAATAATGTAATATTTCAGCAAAACTGACATTGCAGTAAACACAGCATGTCCTTAGAATATTCATTCACTCAGCTGCCAAACCACTTAATCCGACAAGTGTGGCGGGGAGGCTGGCACCCATCTCAGCCGACTCTGCGCGACAACACCCTGAACAGCTCGCAGACCATTGCAGAGCCAACACATAAAATCATTCATACTCACACCTAGGGGCAATTTGGAACAGCCAATCAGCCTACTGTGCATGTTTTTGGACTGTGGGAGGAAACTGAAGTACCCAGAGGAAACCCACGCAAGCTCAAGAAGAACATGCAAACTCCACATAGAAACGCCCTAGCAGGGAATCAAACCCAGAACATTCTTGCTATGGGGCAGATGTGCTATCAACCACGCCGTGGTGCCATTGAAATAAATAACATTTGATTAGTGTTTGGCAACAATAGCATGTGCAATCCTAAGGGATAAAGAGTTTGCAAATTCCCTTGAACTACAGAACCCACTGCTCGTCAGAAAGCTCTTGTTTTCCACTGGGGGGTCAGTGGGTAAGGCTCTGGATTACTGTTCGAAAGGTTGTGGATTCAAGCCCCAGTCCCACCAATCTGCCACTGTTGGGCCCCTGAGAAAGGCTCACAGTTGAATAAATAAGATAAAAATGTAAGTCACTCTGGATAAAATCAGCTGCCAAATGTCATACGTTTAAATGTGCTCTTTTAAAAACCCCTTAATACTAATTAGGGTCGCGGGAAGGCTGATGCCCATCTTTGCCGACTCTGGGCAAGGGCGGGGTACACACAACCAGTCACACTCACATTCACACCTAGGGGCAACAGCCAGTTAGCCTACTGAGCATGTTTTTGGACTGTGGAAGGAAACCAGACTACAAAGAAGAAACCCACACAAGCATGGGGAGAACATGCAAATGCCACACAGTAACACATGAGCCCAGGAATCAAACCTAGCACCTCTTCTTGCTGTGAGGCGGACGTGCTAACCAGTGCGCCACCGTGCTGCCCTTAATTTAAATGTAATAATAATAATAATAATAATAATAATAATAATAATAATAATAATAATAAACGAGTTCAAAAAATAGAGGTTTTAAGATGACACATGGACCCCTAATTACAAATATTTTTCTCTTTATTTTAATTTAGTAAGATCAGTGGAGTCATGGATGTCTTTACAGTTCCAAAGGGTGGTGGAGGCTATGGAGAAGGCTGTGTCACTCCAGGCTCTTCTTCATGAGTGGTGTAAACAGAAGACGCAGAGGTGGGGGCATTAAAAGACACATTTTGTTTTGCACCACTTAATGCTGATTAATCTCCATGAGCAACAAGCCCCACGCTTTTTACTCCTTACCTAACAATTGACAAAGTGTTTTAAAGTTTTTACTGTCAACACAATTCATCAGACATCAGTGTTTGCCAAATTTTAGTCCTCAAATGACAGATTTTTTATAATATTCCCCACCCCTCCACCCCCTCCCAATCTTCCTACCACCCTTTCTGCCTCACTTGGGATGAGTATGTCTGTCTGACACATGACTAAACTTAGATGTAACGCAAACGCATTTTGAATTTCAACCACTCCCCCCCACCCCCCACCCCCCCTTGTACATTTTAGATTGTTATTTTGGTGGCTTCTTTTATTTCCCGACATGGTCACAGCACATCAAGTACTATTTGGATTTTGTCAGCCATCAGAACCTTAATTTCATTTACAGAGAACTTTTTTTGTTTCTTGCTCTTGTGCTTCAAGTTCATCAGACAGCATGTTATGACATTAATAATAAGCTGGGTATATAGTGGGTGGCGCAGTGGCGTAGTAGTTAGCGCTTCCACCTCACAGCAAGAAGGTCCTGGGTTCGAGCCCTGGGGTCAGTAAGGGCATCTCTGTGTGGAGGTTGCATGTTCTCCTTGTGCATGCATGGGTATTCAGGTTTCCTGGCCCAGTCCAAAGACATGCACATCAGCCTAATTAGCTGTCTCAGGTTGCCCCTAGGTGTAAGTGTGAGTACGAATGTTTGTATGTGTGTTGGCCCTGCTATGGTCTGGCAAGCTGTTCAGGGTGTACTCCGCCCTCACCCAGTGACAGCTGAAATAGGCTCCAGCCCCTTACACTAATATTAAGCAGTTCGGCAAATGAGTGAGAGGTTATATTGCATGTTATATAATATGAAGTAATATATCATAAGGGATAACAAGAACTAAGATTTTTTTTTTTAGAGTTTTTAATAAGACTATAATTTCAAGTTGCACTTGTTATTATCTTTGGTAAAAGAGCAATAAAACATTATTGAAATGTGCCGTTAAGGGAAATAATTAGCTCTAGAATGACACACTACACACCATCAATGATTATTTTTCTATAACAGAATTCCCTGTGGTGTTTTTTTTCCCTTTACTGGTTCTATAATTATGTTGACATCTGTCTCTAAAATGCTGCTGCAGTATCACAGGCTGTAAAGTATTTGTATCCCACCATATTAGCCAAAACAGTACAACAAAAGTGCTCAAAATATAATAATTATGTAAATAATAATCAGATAAATAGAAATAACAATATAGATTTGATAATTTATAAAAAAAAAAAAACAAAAAAAAAAACAGTCATCTGCCGGTCCGCCTATTCCTATTTGGGTTGCAAGGAGGCTGGTGCCTATCTCAGCCGACACTGGGTTAACACATGGCTTAACACACCCACCACCACTGACTCCTCCACTCACACTTAGGGGAAGTTTAGAACAGCCAATTAGCCGAATGTTAACGTCTTTGGACTGTAGGAGGAAACAGAGTACCCAGACGAAAGCCATGCAAACTCCACACAGAGATGCCCTCACTAACCCCTTGACTCGAACCCCTGTAAAGCTGACATGCTAACCACTACACCTCTCTGTCATCCACCATACTGTACAAGTCATGTGAATTTGCTGTTACGATAGAATCAGTAAGGCGCTTAAATATATTTAAGGAAACCCACGCAAGCATGGGGAGAACATGCAGACTCCACATAGGGCCTGAGCCCCGGACTCGAACCCAGGACCTTTTTGCTGGCAGGTGGACATGCTTAGCACTATGCCATTGTGCCTTATAATAAAGCTTTGTCTTCCAAATTTGTTTATTTATTCTTTTATTAAATGACTTGTTTGATTATGTGCCTTTATGTTGCTAGAATGGCCCAGAGTTTGAATTGTGAAAAGGTGGTTTCTGACTTCTTGACGTAATTTTTTCCTATTCTTTATGTATAGAAATCCCGTGTGAACACCATGTCGTCTGTATAAATTAATAATTTTTTTCCGCAACCGCTTTACACCAATCCCTCACCATGATAGCCACTAACCATGGCTGACAGTAATGCGTTTGTGAAACCATGTTAGGCGTCATGTTGTTCTTTCAGTCTTACACAAACTCCCCTCATGTCCAGAGATCAAAGTCTTTGCTCTTTTGCTGGAATTCCTCCACAGCTGGTTTGTCCTCTGGGTGTCTGGAAAGACTGGTCTATTGGTTAAGAGTTGCTTTGCGGCGGAGGGTGCCGAAAATTCCTGCTGTGTCCTGTTCTGATCTGCATAGCTAAAGGTAGAGGTCACATCAATGTAAAGTGCCCTTTAGTGTTCAGTGTTGGTGGGTAGAAAATCAGGAAACTTGCATGATAATAGCTTTGGTTAATCATTTGTTAATCAATTTCAACTTGGCTGGCACCATGTTCTTGATGAGAAACCAAGCAAAAGTAATTTTATTTGAATTCCTCTTCTTTTTCTTCTTTTTTAAAGTTTAGGTAATACCAGCATTCCACATGATCTACATGTACAATAGTACATGATCTCCTACAATAATTCTACTTAGGGGTGAACACACTAGAGGTGTAATAGAAAAGCGACTGACGCAAATTGATTTTTCTTTTGCAAATTTTGAAATTCGTGTCATGTTTTGCGATTCCTCGTGCAAGTGAATATTTTGCGACTTAAATACAAATCGCGAGAAACTCATGAGACAATTTGTTGCAAGTAATTTGCGATTGGTTTGCGGATGTTTGGCAAAAACAAAAAAAGTTAATCTGTTGTAAATCGTGTTTGTTTGCATTTGTCTGTTGTTGTACTCAAACCATTCTCTTTTTATGTCCATGTTATAAGCGCAAACAAAATGCAAAAAAAAAAAAAAAAAAACGAAGCATGACAAAATATACGGGATACGGAGAATGCCAGCAAGTCTCAAACCTTCCGCATGGAAGTCTCCAAATTGTCGCCTTTCCTTGCAAATGAACAACAAACAACTTTGCGACCTTCTCCCGACGCGTGCAAACAGTTTGAGAAGGGTTTGAGACTACTTGACATCAGAGCCTCCATTTGCAGCACTCACGGAAATTTCAAACATGTTCACGAACCAGGTGACCAAAATGCACTTTGAGAATGAAAAGTTGCGGAATGCCATTCGTGCCAGTCGCTTTTCTATCGCACCACTACTGTGATCACCTTAATACTTTGATATTTGAAATCTCTCTTATTTTCCATATCGCTTAATCCTAGTATCACGTAAGCTTATCTCAGCCGACAGTGGGCAAAAGTGGGGTACACTCTAAACAGCTCGCCAGACCATCACAGAGCAACTCAAACAACCATTCAATCTCAGAACAGTCAAGTAGCCCAATGTGCATGTCTTTGGACTGTGGGATGAAACCAGAGTACCTGGAGGAAACCTGTGCATGCACGGGGAGAACATGCAAACTCCACACAAAAATAACTGAGCCCACGACTCGAACCCAGGTCCTTTTTGCTGCAAGGCAGATGTGATAATCACTATGCCACTGTACCACCCCTGATACTTTAAAGGCTACGGCTATGTATATTCGATACTTTCTTGGGATGCCATTTATATAAAATTTACCAAGAACCAACTATCTTTGCCATCTTTTAATAACAAAACAAATTAAACTGATTCATATCAACCTGCTCATACAGCTGACATGAACAGCCTGTTATTTTTCTCCCAACCACAGACATTTTTATATTTATGAATAAATAAAGCAGTTTCCATATCTAGGCTTTTTCTGTGCAAATAACATTGGCAAGTGTCACAGTAATGATAGTTGCACACACCTAAAATAGCAGCTCCCATGTGTAATCACATAGCAATGTGTGGAATAAATCTGTAGTGACCATCGTGAATAGAGCTAAGCATCATTTCAGCACCACAGTAAATGACACCTTTATTAACGCGCAATAACAAACTCCAATGGACCTGCCTTTGTGTGCTTGTCAGATTCTTCAGTCATCATAAAGCAACTGGTGTAATTGGACATTACTGCCAGTCACTGAGTCAACATAATGGCCTAGTTGTGAAATCTGTCACAACAATATTATATAAATAACAGATAAATCTCACAGTCGACCAAACTGTAGTTCACTGATGCAAATATTTGTTTATGTGGAATAAAGGAGGAAAAATAGCACAAACAGGCTTTCTGGTATTAATACCATCACCCTCAGCCTCATCGTCATCATCATCATCATCATCATCATCAATCCCATCTTGCATCTATGATGTGTTGGGCCATGGGCTTTCAAAGTTTTGTTGCAATGTATGTCTGTAAAAGAAAAATGATTCTCTAGGACAAACATCTATCCACACTATCATTCACACCTTGCAATGTAGAATACCAAATGAGCCCAGTGTGCATGCTTTTGAAGTGTGGGATGAAACCACAATTCTATCTATCGATATATATCTATATATATTTACTATATAATA